>OX422215.1:560197858-561447858 GCA_949130495.1 Sambucus nigra
GTTCGTTCGAACGAACTGGAATCTCGTTCTAACAGCCTCGTTCGAACGAGACTTCTAACGAGTTGACAGAGGGATCTCGTTCGAACAGTCTCGTTCGAACGAGACTTCTAACGAGTTGACAGTTTGGTCCTTTTTGGACTGTTTTGATTTTTGGAGTTCCGTAAACTTGTTCGAGGAGATAGATAACCTTCCTTTGATGTTGTAAGGATAGATTTGTGACCTTTGGGTTATTACGAGGAGTAAATGTATATACGAGAGATTTAATTCAATGAACCATTTGGGTTGAGACGTGAGTGTCTACTACTACGTGAGGATGAATTATGGTGCGTATAATTACAAACCGGAATAGTATAAATTGTGATAATTATAAGTTAGTACGAGAATGCAATATGTACTACGATTAAACTACGGGATTACTAAGTCGTGTGTTAACTTAGTATTGGTATATGAATTGTGTGTATGACATACCTACCATACTTGCTATCACGGGAGGTTTGCGTTTGCTTAGGGCCCTCTAATCCTTGTGTTTCCCGGATTTAGACTGGTTACCTTGATGAACATAGGTCATAGAAAGACTTATTGGGATATTAATAAGTCCGCTGATCGTAGGAGCGTAGGTATGTGCGTGACCTATGTGATGTGACTGTGTTCGCCTTCACTATTTGTGATTTGTGTTATCTGAACTATTCCTGAGAGATTCGGAATATGTGATCCTTATGTACGTGATGTACCGGGATGGATAGCAGAGTATGTGTGCACCGCAGCTTAGTTCTCGGTGTGCTTGTATTGTATATTTATGATGTGAATAATATACACTTAATTAATGAGAACCTTCATGTTAATGATGTGAATATAATTACGGTATTGTTTCGAGAAATATAACGAGTTAACTGATAGTTATATATATTTCATATTGAACATCTGAGTTACGTTAAACCCTACTTAATTACGAGCGTTATTATGTTAAGAGAACCGAGTAATAAGGGTAGGACCTATGATAGTCTAGCTAGATATGTTGTCACGTAGCTAGTAGTCTGTATCACTCTAGATGGGTACTTACGTTAGGAGTGCACAGTTAGACGAGAGGTGAGAATATCATGTGAGTGCACGTCCTAACATGTACTTTGCATTTAATGTTTTAAATGTTTTTAAAGCACTTGCAGGTTTTTAAAATATAACTCCACATTCGGGCTCTGACCCGTTTGCTTTTCAAATCTTTTTCTTGTAAAACCATTTTAGGTGCCCAGCCACAGGGACACCAAGCATAGGATTCTCATTCAGGTGACGAGCTGTAGATGTTTGTGGAAGCTACAGGGATTTGCTTGTAGACACTTCTATCTTTTGGATTCCAGAGTCACTATCTATCAGTTGTAGGGCATGTTGCCCATTTCTATTAGAGACATCTTTTACATTACAGTTTTCAGACTTTGATTTGTATTGTTTTAGCATTCGGTTAATTATTTCTGTATGGGATTGTAGTGAGGAGTTTTCCTCCAGACTTTATTTACACTATGTGATGGTTATTCGTTTTACTTCAGTATGGTGAATGGTGTTGTTATTCTTTATTACACTTGTTGCATGTTAATCAGACTTATATTAAAAATTTGGCAACTTACTTTTTAAATACTAGGTGGTTAGTAATAATAAAATGTTTTCGACAGTGATGATATTAACTGAGCCAACTTGGCATTTTGAATTAATTTAATAAAGGAGTAGCTACCCGGTATTTAATTAGTCGGGGTGTCACAGGTGGTATCAGAGCATCAGGTTCTAGTGTCCTTTAGGATCTGACGGCTTATTATGTTTCCGCTACGTTTCTTTGATATAGAGCCCTATATTTTAGGACTGTTGTACTCTTTTTGTGTATGCTTCGTTCTTCAGCTATATTAAGTTTATAACCGTGAACTTATAAACTTTGTTCTTATTTCCGATGCCTCCACGACGTGCACGACGAGTTCCCAGGGATGCAACTCCCGAACCCCAGCCCGCTCCAGTTCAGGGCATGATGAACGCCGCTGAGGTTGCAGCTATAGTAGCCCAAGCGGTAAATGCCGCCATTGCCATTGTCCAGCAGGCACCACCTCAGGCGCGGTCGCCAGTACAGGTTAATGCATTCCCGTCTGCTTGGGAGCGTGTACGTGACGCTTTTCAGAAAGCGCATCCGCCAGAGTTTGCAGGTAGCTCAGATGTGGTAGTCTCGAACCAATGGAGGAAGGACATGCAGAGGCACTTGAGGATGTATGAGTGCATGGATGTTCAGAAGCAGGTGCTAGCTACTTTCAAGCTAGTTGGATCTGCACTGCAGTGGTGGGATTCAATTACCACCATGGAGGAGAGGGATACTCTCACGATTCAGGAGTTCTGGGTGCGGTTCGACCGCAAGTACTTTCCGTCAGCTGTTCATACGGAAATGAGGAGGAGATTGATGAGTTTGAGGCAGGAGGGCAAGACTGTGGCCGAGTATGAGGCCGAGTTCACTAATCTGTTGAATATCGTTCCAGATGAGATACCAACAGAGAAGAAGAAGATTGAGAAGTTCACGGACGGTTGACTTGGAGGATCCGTCAGCATCTGCTAGGGAACCTATCGTTGGCCACCTATTCTGATGTGGTTAACGCTGCATTATTACACTGCCAGGACCACCGTTTTCATATGGCCGAGGGCAAGAGGTCGGGGGAGTCTAGCCATCAGGGCAGGAGTGGAGGACATGGTGCCAGCGGGGCACAATCTGGTCAGGGGCAGAGACAGAATGAGCAGGGCTTCCAGCAGGGGGATAACAAGAGGTTCCGGTCAGGGAACTACAGACTGGGACAGGGAGGTTTCGGTCAGGGCCATCAGGGTCCAAACGGCCATCAGGGCCAACAGGGGCAGAATGGGCAGCAGTTTGACCAGGGCCAGCAGGGCCAAGGAAGGAACGGTAACGGCCACCAGGGCCGGGGACAGCAGGGGCAGAGAGGGGGGAACTTCCCAGGGAAGTGCTTTGTTTGTGGCAAGACTGGCCATAAACGACAGGATTGTCCTGATAGGGGCAGGGCCCCAAAGCAGCAGCAGCAGGGTGCTCGCCAGGAGCCACAGAGGCCTATATTTCCCTCCGCTCTTCCTGCACCGCCACATATGGTAGCATTGCCACCCATTCCAGCAGTCCCAGTTCAGCAGGGGCAGCTACAGTATGGACGTGTCTACAACGTCCACCAGGCTGCAGTTCCACAGGCACTGCCCGCGATCGAGGGTACGTTTCCTATCCATGGCACTATGGGTCGGGTATTATTTGATACGGGTGCTACACACTGTTTTATAGCTACACACTTCGCGAAAGCTTTAGGATTGTTAGCTACGGCAGAGAGCACAGTGACGTGTGTCGACTCACCATTGGGGAGTGGGTCACTTATTTTCTTTATATGTCGGGGAGTGGGGGTAGAGATTGGTGGTTTGGTATTACTTGTAGACATGTTAGTATTAGATATGCATGTTCACGATGTGATCATCGGTATGGATTGGCTCGTAGCTTATAGGTCCATGATTGATTGCTTCAGCGGGAGCATTGTTTTTGCCATTCCGGGGCAAGAGATGTTTGTAGTGGCGATGCCTCGCCCAGAGGGAGGATCGACCACTCATCTGTATTACATTGAGGAGGATACCTCTAAGGAGGTAGTGATTCCTTTAGATTCTATTCCAGTAGTCAGGGAGTATTCGGATGTGTTTCAGGAGATACCAGGCTTACCACCCAGTCGAGAGATAGACTTTGTTATAGATTTGCTACCGGGTACGAGACCTATAGCACGCGCACCGTACCGTATGAGCCTCATTCGAACGAGACTTCTAACGACCTGACAGTCCAAACTCGTTCGAAGTCTCGTTCGAACGAGACTTCTAACGAGCTGGCAGTTTGGTCTTTTTTGGACTGTTTTGACTTTTGGAGTTCCGTAAACTTGTTCGAGGATATAGTTAACCTTCGTAGTGATAGAATTGGAACATTTGGGTATTTATGAGAAGGAATTTACATACGAGAGTTGTATTACATGTACGATTTGAGTTGAGACGTGAGTGTCTAATACGACGTGAGAAATTATAGCGCGTATAATTACAAACCGGAACAGTATAGATTGTGATAAATATAGTTAGTGCGAGAACGCGATACGTACTACGATTAAAATACGGTATTACTAAGATGTGTGTTTACTTAGTATATGGATTGTGTGTATGACATACCTACCATACTTGCTATCACGGGAGGTTGCGTTCGCTTAGGACCCTCTAATCCTTGTGTGCCTACGGGAGGGAGATAGACTGGTACCTCGATGAACATAGGTCATAGAAAGACTTATTGTGATATTAATAAGTCCACTGATCATGGGAGCGTAGGTATGTGCGTGACCCATGTGATGGTGACTGTGTTCGCCTCCACTACTTGTGATTTGTGTTATCTGAACTATTCCTGAGAGATTCATAATATGTGATCCTTATGTACGTGATGTACCGAGATGGATAGCAGAGTATGTGAGCACCGCAACTTAGTTCTCGGGGTGCTTATATTGTATATTTACGATGTGATAATATACATTTAAATTTAATGGGAATCCTCATGTTAATGTTGTATAAATATTATGGTATTGTTTCGAGATATATAATGAGTTAACTAATAGTTATATATGGCATATTTAGTAACTGAGTTTACGTTAAACCCCTATTTAATTACGAGCGTTGTTATGTTAAATGGAACCGAGTAATATGGGTAGAACCTTTGGCAGTCTAGCTAGTTATGTTGTCACTTAGCTAGTAGTATGGGTCATTATAGATGGGTACTTACGTTAGGAGTGCACAGTTAGACAAGAGGTGAGAATATCATGCGAGTGTACGTCCTAACATGTACTTTGCATTTAATGTTTTAAATGTATTTAAAGCACTTGCAGGTTTTTAAAATATAACTCCACATTCGGGCTCTGACCCGTTTGCTTTTCAAATCTCTTTTTCTTTGTAAAACCATTTTAGGTGCCCAGCCACAGGGACACCAAGCATAGGATTATCATTCAGGTGACGGGCTGTAGCTGTTTGTGGAAGCTACAGGGATTTGCATGTAGACGCTTCTATCTTTTGGATTCCAGAGTCACTATCTATCAGTTGTAGGGCATGTTGCCCATTTCTTTAGAGACATCTTTTACATTTCAGTTTTCAGACTTTAGCATGTATTATTTCAGTTTCGGTTATTTATTTCAGTATGGGATTGTAGTGAGGAGTTTTCCTCCAGACTTTATTTACTCTATTGTGATGGTTATTCGTTTCTACTTCAGTATGGTGAATGGTGTTATTTACTTCTTCATTACTTTTGTTGCATGTTAATCAGACTTTAATTAAAATTTGGCAACTTGCTTTTTAAATACTAGGTGGTTAGTAATATTAAAATGTTTTCGACAGTGATGCTATTAACTGAGACAACTTGGCATTTTGAATTAATTTAATAAAGGAGTAGCTACCCGGTATTTAATTAGTCGGGGTGTCACAGGTGGTATCAGAGCATCAGGTTCTAGTGTCCTTTAGGATCTGTACGGCTATTATGTTTCCGCTACGTTTCTTTGATATAGAGCCCTATATTTTAGGACTGTTGTACTCTTTTTGTGTATGCTTCGTTCTTCAGCTATTTTAAGTTTATAAACCGTGAACTTATAAACTTCATTCTTATTTCAGATGCCTCCACGACGTGCACGACGAGTTCCCAGGAATGCAATGCCCGAACCCCAGCCCGCTCCAGTACAGGGCATGTTGAAGGCCGCAGAGGTTGCTGCTATAGTAGCCCAAGCGATAAATGCCGCGATTACCGTGATTCAGCAGGCACCGCCTCAGGCGTCGGTTGCCGCGCCAGCACAGGTTAATGCATTCCCGTCTGCTTGGGAGCGTGTACGAGACGCTTTTCAGAAAGAGCATCCGCCAGAGTTTGCAGGTAGCTCAGATGTGGTAGTCTTGAGCCAATGGAGGAAGGACATACAGAGGCAGTTGAGGTTGCATGAGTGCACTGATGTTCAGAAACAGGTGCTAGCTACTTTCAAGCTAGTGGGATCTGCGCTACAGTGGTGGGAGTCTATTACCACCGCGGAGGAGAGGGATACCCTCACGATTCAGGAGTTCTGGGTGCGGTTTGACCGCAAGTACTTTCCGTCGGCTGTTCATACAGAGATGAGGAGGAAGCTGATGAGTTTGAAGCAGGAGGGCAAGACAGTGGCCGAGTATGAGGCCGAGTTCACTAACCTGTTGAATATCGTTCCAGACGAGATTCCAACAGAGAAGAAGAAGATAGAGAAGTTCACCGACGGGTTGAATTGGAGGATCCGTCAGCATCTGTTAGGGAACCTATCGTTGGCCACGTATTCTGATGTGGTTAACGCTGCATTATTGCACTGCCAGGACCACCGTTTTCATATGGCTGAGGGCAAGCGGAGTCTAGCCATCAGGGCAGGACTGGAGGGCATAGTGCCAGCGGGGCACAATCGGGTCAGGGGCAGAGGCAGAATGAGCAGGGCTCCCAGCAGGGGGATAATAAGAGGTTCCGGTCAGGGAACTATAGGCAGGGACAGGGAGGTTTCCGCCAGGGCCATCAGGGTCCAAACGGCCATCAGGGCCAACAGGGACAGAATGGGCAGCAGTTTCACCAGGGCCAGCAGGGCCAAGGGAGGAATGGTAATGGCCACCAGGGCCGGGGACAGCAGGGGCATAGGGGAGGGAACTTCCCAGGGAAGTGCTTTACTTGTGGCAAGACTGGCCATAAGAAGCAGGATTGTCCTGATAGGGGCAGGGCCCCACAGCAGCAGCAAGAGGGTGCTCGCCAAGAGCCACAAAGGCCTATGTTTCCCGCAGCTCTTCCCGCACCGCCACAGATGGCAGCATTGCCACCCATTCCAGCAGTCCCAGCTCAGCAGGGGCAGCTACAGTATGGACGTGTCTACAACGTTCACCAGACTGCAGTTCCACAGGCACCGCCCGCGATCGAGGGTACGTTTCCTATCCATGGCACTATGGGTCGGGTGTTATTTGATACGGGTGCTACACACTGTTTTATAGCTACACACTTCGCAAAAGCTTTAGGATTGTTAGCTACGGCAGAGAGCACAGTGACGTGTGTCGACTCACCATTAGGGAGTGGGTCACTTATTTTCTTTATATGCCGGGGAGTGGGGGTAGAGATTGGTGGTTTGGTATTGCCTGCAGACATGTTAGTGTTAGACATGCATGTTCACGATGTGATCATCGGTATGGATTGGCTCGTATCATATCGGGCCATGATTGATTGCTTCAGCGGGAGCATTGTTTTTGCCATTCCGGGGCAAGAGATGTTTATAGTGGCGATGCCTCGCCTAGAGGGAGGATCGACCGCTCATCTGTATTACATAGAGGAGGATACCTCTAAGGAGGTTGTTATTCCTTTAGATTAGATCCCGGTTGTCAGGGAGTCTTCAGATGTGTTTCAGGAGATACCAGGCTTACCACCCAATCGAGAGATAGATTTCGTTATTGATTTGCTACCGGGTACGAGACCTATAGCACGTGCACCGTACCGTATGGCTCCAGCTGAGATGCGAGAGTTACGGGATCAGATAGAGCAGCTGTTAGGTCAGGGCTTTATTCGGAGGAGTACCTCACCTTGGGGCGCTCCAGTTTTGTTTGTGAAGAAGAGGGACGGTTCACTGAGATTGTGTGTGGACTACCGAGAGTTGAATAAGGTCACGATACGGAATAAGTATCCGTTGCCTCGAATCGATGACTTATTCGACCAGTTGAGAGAAGCTTCTTTCTTCTCGAAGATTGACTTGAGGTCGTGATACCATCAGTTGCGTATCAGGGAGGAGGATGTCTCGAAGACTGTGTTCTTATCGAGATATGGTTCTTACGAGTTTCGGGTTATGCCTTTCGGCTTGACCAACGCTCCAGCAGTGTTTATGGACTTGATGAACAGGGTGTTCAGGGATTTCCTAGATCAGTTTGTCATTGTCTTCATTGATGACATTCTGGTTTACTCTCAGACAGAGGAGGAGCACGCCGAGCATTTGAGGCAGGTTTTGCAGACACTTCGTCAGAACGAGTTGTATGCAAAATATGAGAAGTGCGGGTTTTGGCTGAAGGAAGTCCAGTTCTTGGGTCACATTATTTCTGACCAGGGAATATCTGTCGATCCGGGGAAGGTGTCAGCGGTGAGGGAGTGGGGACATCCCACGACACCAACGGAGATTCGTAGTTTCTTGGGTTTAGCAGGATACTACAGGAGGTTTATTCAGGGTTTCTCGGAGATAGCAGGTCCTTTGACACATCTTACTCGTAAGGGTGTGCCATATATCTGGAGTGATGCCTGTCAGTTGGCATTCGATGAGTTAAAGGACAAATTGACTTCAGCACCAGTGTTAGCATTGCCGAGACCGGGAGTTGAGTATTTGGTTTACACCGATGCGTCTTTGCAAGGACTGGGAGGTGTATTGCAGCAGGAGAGACAGGCCATAGCTTATGCTTCCCGTAAGCTTAAGCCTCATGAGAAGAATTACCCCACGCATGATTTGGAGTTGGCAGCAGTGGTATTTGCCTTACGGATTTGGAGGCACTATCTATTGGGGGAAAAGTTCCAGCTGTTCACGGACCACAAGTCACTACAGTATCTGTTCACGCAGAAGGAACTGAATATGCGGCAGCGTAGGTGGATTGAATTTGTGAAGGACTACCAGTTCGACATCCAGTACCACCCGGGTAAGGCTAACGTAGTAGCAAACGCGTTGAGCCGCAGGCCAGCAGATGAGGTGGCAGAGGTGTGGAAAGTTAAGTGGAAGGAATTGGGACACCAGGATGTAGTGGCCCGATCTTTCATGTCTGTGATGACCGTTACACCGCAGATTGTCACGAAAGTAGTACGGGCACAGGCTAATGACTCGTTCTGTTAGGAGCAGATAGTTCGATTACTTGCAGAGGGAGCCGAGTCCTATACCGTTATCTCAGACGGGGGATTATGCTTCAATGGGAGATTGGTAGTTCCGGAAGGAGAGGAATTGCGACACGAGGTGATGGCAGAGTCGCACGGCTCACGGTTTGCGGTACATCTCGGAGGGGACAAAATGTACCAAGACATGAGACGGCAGTATTGGTGGAGCGGTATGAAGAGAGATATCGCTGAGTTTGTCTCGAAATGCGCCACTTGTCAGCTTGTAAAAGTGGATCATCAGAGACCAGCAGGATTGTTACAGCCGTTGGAGGTCCCGGTGTGGATGTGGGAGAGCATATCCATGGACTTTATCATGGGGTTGCCTACGTCGCAGAGGGGTCACGACTCCGTTTGGGTAATTGTGGACAAGTTGTCCAAGGTCGCTCACTTCTTACCCGTAAGGACTGATTACACTACGGGACAGTATGCCCAGCTATTCATTTCCGAGATTGTGAGACTTCACGGTGTGCCCCTAAATATCGTGTCTGACAGAGACAAGATATTTGTTTCGAGGTTTTGGGAGAGTTTCCAGGAGGCAATGGGCACGGAATTGCGGTTGAGTACGGCTTACCATCCGCAGACCGATGGGAAGACAGAGCGCACCAATCAGATGTTGGAGGACATGCTACGCATGTGCATTATTGACTTCGGGGGTGGATAGGAGCAGTACCTTCCACTGGTGGAGTTTGCTTACAACAACTCCTATCAGTTCACGATTGGCATGGCTCCGTTTGAGGCATTGTACGGTAGGCCTTGTCGTTCCCCAGCATGTTGGTTATAAGTGGGGGACAACAAACTACTTGGGCCAGAAGTAATTCAGGATACTTCGGCAAGGATTGAGTTGATTCGGAGTCGCATTCGGGTAGCTCAAGACAGGCAGAAGAGTTATGCTGATGCGAAGAGGTTTTTCAGGGAGTTCCAAGTGGGGGACCAAGTTTTGCTCAGGGTTTCTCCGATGAAGGGGATTATGCGATTCGGGAAGAAGGGGAAGTTGGCACCGAGGTATGTGGGGCCGTTTCCTATTATTGAGCGGATCGGACCCGTTGCGTATAGACTTGGACTACCGGAGCACTTGCATCGGATTCACGACGTGTTCCATATTTCCTCGCTGAGGAAATACCTTAGAGATAATTTGGCTCATTCTCACATTGCTGTGGAGGACATCGATCTCCAGCCGGATAGCTCCTACGAGGAGGGGCCAATTGCTATTTTGGACCGAAGCGAGAGGAAACTGCGGTCAAAGATAGTCCCGTTAGTGCGTGTTCAGTGGTGACATCACAATGTCGAGGAGTCCACATGGGAGCGCGAGGATGAGATGCGCGAGCGTTATCCAGAGTTATTTCTAGCAGGTACTTTCTAGTTTCGAATTTCGGGACGAAATTCAGTTATTAGGGAGGAAGTATGTAATACCCCGTACTTTTGACTATAATTATTTTTGGGATTAATTAATTAAATACGTATTAATTGATAATTAATCCGGGTTATAAATACTAATGAGATGCGAATTGGTATTTGATTATGTGCATATATGATTATATATGTATTTGGTATTATGAAAATTGTCGTAAGATTTATATACGGCATTTTAGAAATTTTGTTGAGACGCGTGGGACCGCCGCGTCACGGTATAATATTTTGATAATAAAAGTGAATTTAAAATCTATAAACCGTATAGTCATTTTGAGTGCACCAACGCGTCCGGAAGGGTCGAGATAGTCAGAAAACACTAGCCGGGGGTATAGTTTGTGTCCCGGGGTATTTTTAGGCCATACCGGCAACTAAAAGGGTATTTTGGTAATTTTACATTTTGAGGAATTAAAAGTGACGAAAATTAGAGATGTAAATCTGATGTGGATTAGACCCATTAAGCCCATTAACCAACCCATATTAACCTAGAAAGCTACGTAGGTTATCATTTAGGTTTTCTAAGTTTCCCCAAATCAAAACCCTAGCCACCTTAAGCCACCATTGAAGAAGAGCTTGGAGAGAGAGGAATTTCTGCAGAAAACTTCATCTAATCTACACCAAACTCAGAGACAACCAAGGCAAGTGACTTTATTCCATTTAAATTTCAGAGAATGTTTCCTCCATGTTAGACAATTCGGATTTATGGTTTGTTCTTGATGAAAATATGAAAACCCATGTAGTTTAGATCATAGAAATTGAGAAATTGTGAAGAGAATTTCATGTAGTATGTTAGGTAGATGATTTCCCTTATAATAATTGTGATTTGAAGGAATTAAAACGAAATAAATTCTGGGATTTGATGATGATATAAACCTAGGGTTCATGTTCTAGAGAAATTGGGAAAAGTGTAGAGATTTGTAAATTTGGTTGATGTTATGATGATTCAATCCTTGAAAACATGTTAGGAGATGATGTAAATATGTTTAGGATGAATTAGAGACCCTAAAACTTGATTGGGATGAACCTTGGAAGAGATTAAAATTGATAAAATGGTGAAAAACGATTTTGGGGAAAATCTGGGCCGAAACTGGTAGCTCGTTAGAAGCAGCCCCCAGGTCGTTCGAACGAACTCGTTCGAACGAGCTTCTAACGAGTTGACCAGTCGTTACTAACGAGTAGGGATTTCGTTTGATATCTCGTTCGAACGAGATATCGTTAGAAGGGACACTTCGTTCGAACGAACTGGGATCTCGTTCGAACAGCCTCGTTCGAACGAGACTTCTAACGACCTGACAGTCCAAACTCGTTCGAAGTCTCGTTCGAATGAGACTTCTAACGAGCTGGCAGTTTGGTCCTTTTTGGACTGTTTTGACTTTTGGAGTTCCGTAAACCTGTTCGAGGATATAGTTAACCTTCGTAGTGATAGAATTGGAACATTTGGGTATTTATGAGAAGGAATTTACATACGAGAGTTGTATTACATGTACGGTTTGGGTTGAGACGTGAGTGTCTACTACGACGTGAGAAATTATAGTGCGTATAATTACAAACCGAAACAGTATAGATTGTGATAAATATAGTTAGTGCGAGAACGCGATACGTACTACGATTAAAATACGGTATTACTAAGATGTGTGTATACTTAGTATATGGATTGTGTGTATGACATACCTACCATACTTGCTATCACGGGAGGTTGCGTTCGCTTAGGACCCTCTAATCCTTGTGTGCCTACGGGGGGGATATAGACTGGTACCTCGATGAACATAGGTCATAGAAAGACTTATTGTGATATTAATAAGTCCGCTGATCATGGGAGCGTAGGTATGTGCATGACCCATGTGATGGTGACTGTGTTCGCCTCCACTACTTGTGATTTGTGTTATCTGAACTATTCCTGAGAGATTCGGAATATGTGATCCTTATGTACGTGATGTACCGGGATGGATAGCAGAGTATGTGCGCACCGCAGCTTAGTTCTCAGGGTGCTTATATTGTATATTTACGTTGTGATAATATACATTTAAATTTAATGGGAATCCTCATGTTAATGTTGTATAAATATTACGGTATTGTTTCGAGATATATAATGAGTTAACTAATAGTTATATATGGCATATTTAGTAACTGAGTTTACGTTAAACCCCTATTTAATTACGAGCGTTGTTATGTTAAATGGAACCGAGTAATATGGGTAGAACCTTTGGCAGTCTAGCTAGTTATGTTGTCACTTAGCTAGTAGTATGGGTCATTATAGATGGGTACTTACGTTAGGAGTGCACAGTTAGACAAGAGGTGAGAATATCATGCGAGTGTACGTCCTAACATGTACTTTGCATTTAATGTTTTAAATGTATTTAAAGCACTTGCAGGTTTTTAAAATATAACTCCACATTCGGGCTCTGACCCGTTTGCTTTTCAAATCTCTTTTTCTTTGTAAAACCATTTTAGGTGCCCAGCCACAGGGACACCAAGCATAGGATTATCATTCAGGTGACGGGCTGTAGCTGTTTGTGGAAGCTACAGGGATTTGCATGTAGACGCTTCTATCTTTTGAATTCCAGAGTCACTATCTATCAGTTGTAGGGCATGTTGCCCATTTCTTTAGAGACATCTTTTACATTTCAGTTTTCAGACTTTAGCATGTATTATTTCAGTTTCGGTTATTTATTTCAGTATGGGATTGTAGTGAGGAGTTTTCCTCCAGACTTTATTTACTCTATTGTGATGGTTATTCGTTTCTACTTCAGTATGGTGAATGGTGTTATTTACTTCTTCATTACTTTTGTTGCATGTTAATCAGACTTTAATTAAAATTTGGCAACTTGCTTTTTAATACTAGGTGGTTAGTAATATGAAAATGTTTTCGACAGTGATGCTATTAACTGAGCCAACTTGGCATTTTGAATTAATTTAATAAAGGAGTAGCTACCCGGTATTTAATTAGTCGGGGTGTCACACTTATTTTCATTAATTCATCGTTCATGTTAGTGTAGGGTGATTAGGATGAGTTTGGTAGAAGAAAATTCATGTTGGAGATAGGAAAATCGAATGTAGAATTTATTTGAATGAAAATCTGGAAACCCCTTCATATGTAGAGGCTTAACTACAAAATTATGATGAACTAAGAGTAGAAATTTCTAGAAAAAGACTAATTAGAATCATGTTAAAGAAATTCTAGGGTTCTTGAGATTTTTATGAAGTTTTGGCCTCTTAATCCCTGATTATTGATGGAAAATTGCATGCTTTACGTAGAAGATGAATTATATGGGTGTATACTGATTATAGTATGAATTTTAGGGAGTTTGGGCATGAAAAATCTAGATTCGGGTGAGTTTGTGTGTTAGAACCCGTAACTGGTTTCCTGCAAAATTCGCCATACCTGTTTGATCGATCGATCGAGCCAAGAGCTTTAATCGATCGAGCCCCTACCCTCGATCGATCGACCCATTCTGGCCGACTTATATTTCCCCTTTTTAAATTAGTTCAATTCAATTTAATGAGAAATAATCCTTGGACACCCTTATTAAAATGTTTTGGGAGATAAATAAGACCAGTATGACTTATAAATAATTAAGGGACCTTTAATGCAAGACAAGAGTTGTATTTTGGGATGTTTACATATAAGGGACGATGAAATTATGTATTAAAGGGAGAGACGCGTAAGATAGTTATGTTGGAAATTAGATGAGTACCTACTGAATTCTACACTTGGGAGGATAGAGTCCATGAGTGTCATGTAATATGTTGAAATAATGCCTCAAATTAAAGTAAGAAATGAATGGTTATACGTGATAACTAAATAATGAGAAACAAGGACAAATGTCGAAATTATGGGATTTGAGATGTACCTAATTTGATATGGTAATAATAGTATAGTTATATGACTATTTTTATGCATATACTATCTATGTGTGAAAATCGTGCCCGCGCTACTTGTTGTCCCTGAGGTTACCGCGCTGGGACGATCTTATCTCGATGTGCCTTTATGGGGGATATTGACTCGTACCCTAGAAAATAGAAATCCTTGGTACAGGCTATCGAATCGATAGTTCAGACGGTCCTAAGAGACGTGCGGGCATGTGCTATCCTCTTAGAGACTTGGAATCTATGCTTCGCCTCAATATTGTTTGTGTTTTATTTAATACAGTTCGAGAGTGATTCCGAACTTGTATTTCCCTTAGTACGAGTGATACGGGGATTGGATAGCAGAGTATGCTCGCACCATAGTTTTTATGTGGGGTTCTGATAGAATATATATATTATACGAGTATTTAACATATATATGAATTTCTGAAATTTAGAATTGCCTACTGTGCTGTGGTAAGTAAGAAATGAATAATGACTGCAAATTGGAAATACTTGTTTTGAAAAGTATAATATGACACTGGGAAACTTTATTAATACATAAAGTTAATGATGATGCTGAAAATCAGCACCACCAGGTGAGGTGTTTGCAAGCTCAATACAGGTGTAACAATGGCAACACAGCTATATGAATAAGGTAAGAATGAGGTGAGGATAAGAGGAACGACAATCGAATATGAGTGGTTCAGCCAATGTGGCCTACGTCCACGGTGAGTGTGTGAGAGTAATATCACTGAAAGAAGGCACTAATGGCCATGGTTACAACCTCTCAAGCTCTCTTTCTCTCTCTACTGTGTATATTTAGACACAGTTTTAGCTAGGGTTTTTATCCCTCGATCATTTGCAAGGTAGGGGTGATCCCTTTATATAGTGTCTAGGGAATGTAATGTACCCCCTATGCATGTAATGTGCATGTGTGTAGTTTCCTCACCAATGGGGATGTGCCACCTGTCATGGCCACATGTAGATAATGATGATGAAATATTCCCCCACGTGTGGGGAATAATCTTGTTATAACTGATTTATGCCCAGGTGTCCTTATCCAAATGCCAATAGATGCTTGGTAGTCATGTTGGTGAATGGCCTCGACCTAGGAGAGGCCGAGCTATAAGGGTTGGTCGTCCGCTCAATCCGTGAGGTGTCATGGGCTGTCTCGGCTTTATGTCAGCCGAGATGTATGCCTGTGTCGGCCTTAGCCGAGACATTGGCGTGCTGATGGTAAACGATGCCTCTGGTAACCTCGGCCTCCTCCGAGGTAAGGTTCATGTTGAAGGTGAATGTAGAGCTTCTTGTCATCTTGGCCTATCGTTGACCGGGGTTACTATTCCTTGGTACCTGGGGTTGATCTTGGCCTCTGTGATATGAGAAGTGTCCCCGGAGGGTGTATGTGGTAGTGTCGGCCTGGGCCGAGGTAGACTTGGCCGAGGGATGATATCGTGGGCCTCGATGCACTGGTGGGTCGGCCATCATCTCGGCTTTCATCTCGGCCGAGGTAGGCACCTCCAGGCCGAGGTCATACTTGGGTATATCAATCACCCCGCAGCCCTTAGTCATTTGCGAGAGTGGGTGACTAGGGGGTTCTTGCCTCCGAGGTCTATTCACCCCAAAGTCAATACCTGCATGACACTTGTCCGTTGCCAAGGCGTGCCCACTTGGTTGGCACATATTGTCAGTTTTCCCTTGGGCTTCCCAAGGCAATGATGAGCCTTGGGAATCGTGCCCAAGTATTTAAAGGTTAAAACCTTTCTTTTTCTTCTTCTTCCTCATTTCTCTCCTGTTCAAGCGATTGCTCTCCTGTTTTCTGCAAAAAAATTCTCCGAAGTTGGCTTCTGCTCCAGCGATTGTTCCGCCGAGGGATACCTCACTTCCTGCGCGATACTCTCCACCTTATTCACCAATCTCACCTTCAGGTATCCTCCCTCTCCATTTCTTTCGTTTTTGATATTTTTTATCTAGAGTTTTCCGGCTAGTTCTTGAGTTTTTCGGTGAGATCTTGAGTTTTTCGGTGAGCCTGGCTTCCTGTATAAGTTCTTTGGTTTGATCTCTAATTCCCTTAACTTTTCAAGCCATACTTGTTTGTAGTTTTTAGGATATTCCCTCAAGTTTAGGGTCTGCCAAAGCCTTGGATCGTCCCCAGATGCTCAGACCCTTGTACCAACTTCTTGAAGACTTCCTATCTCTAAAAGAAAAGACCTTAGATAAAATTAGACAAATAGAGAGAGCTCAGGAAGAATCTCGTAGGTCACAAGAGTCCCCCATCAGACCCCTCTTTCCTCCACCTCTCAAGGTGGTATACCCTCGGCCTCCTGAAAAATTTTACCAGACAGACGTCTCTGCCAACAATTTGCCGATGTTTGAGTCTGAGTCTTCCACCTCTGATCCAATGTCAGTGGACTCTTTCCAAGAGGCCATGGACTTCACTACTCAGGCTGATCAGAACCCTGACCATGCCGAGGTCTCCAGTCGCACCTCGTCTCAAAATGGCACAAGTACCTCTGGTTCTTCTTCAGAGGTTGAGCTTGTAGAGCCAAATGTGGCTGTGCCCCCCATTCTAAATGCTATTCCATTGTCGGCCGTCACCGAGGCCGAGTTTACTCAGAGGTTCCCCGGTAACCCGTCCACGTCTGCTCCAGCCGACGTTGAGTCTGACGATGATGAGGATGCCGATGATTAGGATGCCGAAAGTGATGTAGACACATCTGAGGCGGCCGAGTATGAGAGTACAATTACTGAGGTGGATCTACTGCACCTCAGGTACTTATACTCCATTAGCCCCTCTATCCACTTAAGGAGACCTCTGAGGGAAGAGAGGGCCTACCACGGTAGGGATGGAGAAATCTGCATGTACGAGCAGATGTTCAAGTTAGGTTTTCGTCTTCCCTTCCACCCCGTCATTAGGACCATTCTATCATTCATTAACTTGGCCCCCTCGCAGCTCTCTCCCAATGCCTGGAGGGTTATTATAGGGGCAATCATCTTGTGGAGGGCAGTTCACCACTCTGACCTCCCAGTGCAGGTCTTTGCTGGTTGTTACGTTCCTACCTCGGCCAAAAATCATCCGAGCTACTATCACTTTGTGGCTCGGAGGCCTGAGAAAAAAATGCTCCTGGTCACTCAGACCTCCAACCATAATTGGAAACCCAGGTACTTTTTTGTCTCAGGGCCGTGGGAATTTGGTTCTTCCATTCCCTCTTCCATCTTCGAGCCGAGAATACCCCGGAAATGGGGCAAAGTTACCATGGCTGCCAGGGCCGACCCTGGACTAAGTGTGAAACATGGCAAAAGGGTGAAGGCCCTGCAGGACCAAGGGGCCCATGGGATGTTTGTCAAGTTTGAGCATCTGCTGACCCCCCAGTATCTCTCGGGGACGAGCCTCGGCGGAAGTCCCTTAGCTGACTTTGGTAAGGATTTTTATTTTGACCAAGTGTAGCCTCTTATCATACGTACTTTATTTCTGACTCATATCTCTTTACTTTTGCAGAGAAACCACCAAACATTTCAGACGAGCTGTGGGAGATGGCAGCTCCAAGCTTGTCTAGACTTGTCAAGAAGACTGGCATGAACGCTCCCCCACCTGCTCCCTAAACATCCAAGTCTAAGAAGAGGGCGCCTGAGGTTCATCCTCCTGAGGATCAGAGGCCGACCTCCAGAACCAAGAGGGCCTCAGATACTGCGATCCCCCTCACGGCCGACACGTTATCAGCACGTTTGGACCAGTTGAAATTGTCTGATAGCGTGGTTGGCCATAGCCGACAGGCCATGGATGCTCTGAACAATATTCTCTGAAAGAAGGCACTAATGGACATGGTTACAACCTCTCAAGCTCTCTTTCTCTCTCTACTGTGTATATTTAGACACAGTTTTAGCTAGGGTTTTTATCCCTCGATCATTTGCAAGGTAGGGGGTGATCCCTTTATATAGTGCCTAGGGGGTGTAATGTACCCCCTATGCATGTATTGTGCATGTGTGTAGTTTCCTCACCAATGGGGATGTGCCACCTGTCATGGCCACATGTAGATAATGATGATGAAATATTCCCCCACGTGTGGGGAATAATCTTGTTATAACTGATTTATGCCCAGGTGTCCTTATCCAAATGTCAATAGATGCTTGGTAGTCATGTTGGTGAATGGCCTCGGCCTAGGAGAGGCTGAGCTATAAGGGTTGGTCGTCCGCTCAATCCGTGAGGTGTCATGGGCTGTCTCGGCTTTATGTCAGCCGAGATGTATGCCCGTGTCGGCCTTAGCCGAGACATTGGCGTGCTGATGGTAAACGATGCCTCTGGTAACCTCGGCCTCCTCCGAGGTAAGGTTTATGTTGAAGGTGAATGTAGAGCTTCTTGTCATCTTGGCCTATCGTTGACCGAGGTTACTATTTGTTGGTACCTGGGGTTGATGTTGGCCTTTGTGATATGAGAAGTGTCCCCGGGGGGTGTATGTGGTAGTGTCGGCCTGGGCCGAGGTAGACTTGGCCGAGGGATGATATCGTGGGCCTCGATGCACTGGTGGGTCGGCCATCATCTCGGCTTTCATCTCGGCCGAGGTAGGCACCTCCAGGCCGAGGTCATACTTAGGTATATCAGTTAGAATGAGAGCTTTGTTACTGAATGAAATCTTCCTCTTAAACAATTATATTGTTCAGTTTTAAATCTTATGAGTAACCTAAGATAAGTTAAACCATTGGAAAGTTTAGTGCGAGATAAAATAAGATAATCCGTTGGGAAGATTAGTGCGATAGGCGTGCACATTAGAAGAGAGGTGAGAATTTCTCAAGAGAGTGCCGCACTAATATGTTGTTGCATTGTCCTTTAAACATTTTAAATACTTGCTAAACAAATTTTAAATCATATACACTATCGGGCTCTGACCCGTTTCTATTTTCCTTTCTCTCTTGTATATATATGTATATATTACAGGTTCCCAGCCATAGGGGCGTCTTGCATAGGATCCTTTGGAAGGAATGCGTTGCAGCTTAGGTGGGAGTTGCAGGTCGCTTGCTTAGATGACTTCATTTATTTGATTCCACTCCTAGCATATTTATTCAGTTGGGCATGTGTCGCCCATTTCCATTATCCAGTTGTTTTATTGGACAATGTGATTCATTTATTTCTAGTATTGTCACTTTGGGATTTATTACTGTCTGGATGTTTTACTTTAAGATTTAAATGTTGGGATTTAGTTGTTGAATGTTTAAATTATTTGGATTATATGTTCCAGGATAATTGTGGTGTGATTCCTAGATATTAAATTATGTTAAGTTTTAAATCTTTGGTTATAAATAAAATTTGGAAAGTAATGTCTAAAATGGTTTTGACACTTAACTTAATTTATTAGGGTGTTTAAATTGGAAAAGTTATTTTTACGACAGTGATGCTAAGAATGAACCAACTGTTCACCTTGATTTTAATTTAATAAAGGAGTGATCTCCCAGTATTTAATTAGGAGGGGTGTCACACCACAAAGATCTTGTCCCTATCCGACACAATATTTATCGATACCCCGTGAAGTTTAACAATCTCTGCTATGAATAGCGGCGCATAACGCATCGTCTTAAAGTCTGTGCGAATCGGTAGGAAGTGGGCCACTTTGGTCAACCGATCCACCATGACCCATATGGAATCGTGACCCTTCTGCGATGTCGGTAACCCTGTAATGAAGTCCATAGAGATGCTCTCCCACTTCCACATAGGAATTTCATGTGGCTGTAGCATCCCTGATGGTCTCTGATGGTCAACTTTCACCAGCTGACATGTGGCACATTTCGAAACAAACTCTGTTATGTCCCGTTTTATCCCTGCCCACCAATACTGCCTCCTTATATCCTGATACACTTATCCCCACCGGGATGTATCGCGAATCTCGACCCATGAAACTCTGTCATAACAGCGTGCCTCAACTCCGTATCCTCTAGCACAATCAATCTCCCATTATGGCATAAGCCTCCCTCCGAGCTGATCCCTCAGCTATAAACTGGCTCACCCTATCCCAACAGGTCTGATCCTCTGCCTGAGCCCTCATAACTCGCATAATTATCTCAGGTGTGATGGATAATGCTGACATACAAGCCCTGGCTACATCATCCTCATATCGAAGTTCTCTCCACTTCGCTTTCCAGACTTCTGATATTTCCCCAGTCGGTCTCAGACTTAGTGCATCTGCTACCACATTAGCCTTACCAGGATGATACTGAATATCAAACTGATAGTCTTTCATAAATTCTATCCATCACCTCTATCTCATATTCAGATCCTTCAGAGTGAAGAGATACTGAAGTGATTTGTGATTCGTGAATAGCGTGAACTGTTCCCCCAGGAGATAATATCTCCATATCCTCAAAGAAAAAATGACTATTGCTAACTCCAGGTCGTGAGTGGGGTAATTCCTCTCGTGGGGCTTTAGCTTCCTGGACACATAAGCTATAGCCCTTTCCTCATGCTGAAGCACACCCCCAAGTCCCTGTAAGGATGCGTTAGTGTAAACCCGATACTCTAATCCTCCTTTCGGCAATCCAAGCACAGGTGAAGATGTCAACTTTTCCTTTAACTCATCGAAAGATAATTGACAATGATCATTCCAAGTGAAAGGTACCCCTTTTCGGGTCAGATTCATCAAAGGGTTCGCAATCTTTGAGAATCCTTTGATAAACCGCCTGTAATAACCGGCCAATCCCAAAAATTACATACTTCGTCGGTGTCGTGGGCTGTCCCCACCCCCTCACCGCCGATACTTTACTTGGATCCACCGCAATACCCTGGTCTGACATCACATGGCCAAGAAACTGAACCTCTCGTAGCCAAAATCCACACTTACCGAATTTGATACAGAGCTGGTGATCCCGCAATGTCTGTAACACTATACGCAGGTGCTCTGCCTGCTCCTCCTCGGTACGCGAGTAGATCAGGATGTCATCAATGAAAACGATAATAAACTGATCGAGAAACTCCCTGAAGACTCTATTCATGAGGTCCATGAACACTGCTGGTGCATTGCTGAGCCCGAATGGCATCACCCTGAACTCGTAAGATCCATACCGCGATAAGAAAGTGGTCTTCATAACATCCTCCTCTCGGATAGGTAGTTGATGATACCCTGACCTCAAGTCGACCTTAGAGAAATAAGACACCCCTCTCAACTGGTCAAATAGGTCATCAATCCTTGGCAACGGATACTTGTTTCGTATCGTGGCCTTATTCAGCTCTCTATAGTCCATGCATAACCGTAGTGAGCCATCTCACTTTTTCACAAACAACACCGGTGCACCCCACGACAATGTACTTCATCGAATGAAACCCTGCCCCAGAAGCTGCTGAATTTTCTCCCTCAACTCACGCATCTCTGAAGGGGCCATACGATATGAGGCCGGAGCAATCGGCCTCATCCCCGGTGCTAAATCAATCACAAATTCGATTTCCTTGCTAGGTGGCAACCCTGGTATCTCCTGAAACACTTCCTCAAAGTCTCCCACCATTGGGATTGATTCCAATGGAATAGTCACCTCCTGTGAGGTTTCTTCCTCAATGTAATACAAGTGTGTGTGTGACCCTCCCTCAGGTAGTGACATTGCCATCAAAAACATTTCCTACCCTGGAATGGAGAACACAATGGTCCTCTCGTAGCAATCCACCGTCGCCCGATAACCTGCCAACTAATCCATACCTAAGATGACATCGCACCCCTCCATATCTAACACTAAGAGGTCCGCTGCTAAACTAAGTCTCCCAGATAAAATGTCCACACCCCGACAAATCGAGTGAATCGTAGCCCCACTGCCTACTGGTGACTCTACACACATCCGAAGACTACTCGCGGTCTCTAGTAGTCCGTCCCATTGAGCAAAATTCAATTTAATGAATGAATGTGATGCTCCTGTATAAAAAAGAATACTACCCTCATAACCATGAATGAGAAACATACCCTCAACTGCTGGCGGTGCTTGCTGCATCGGGGGATTGGGAACATCCCGGACGTTATACACACGTCGGTAGTGCATCTGCCCCTGCTGAGGTGGGGCTGGTGCTGCTGGCCCCTGTTGGGCCTCCTGCTATTGACCTCTGTCCCTCTGTGGGCACTCCCTCTTGAAATGTCTTGGATGGCCACAGAAAAAATAACGTCTCTAACCATCCCCCTTTCGTTGGCCCTAACGCGGATGGCCCTGGCCCTACTGGCCTCCCCCATTGTTCCCTTGGCTCTGACGGCCCTAAGGAACCTGTTGCTGCTGATTCGGGCCCGGCTGCCCCTGCCCGAACACATGTCCTCCCGATCGGAACCCACCAGGCTTAAACTTCTTAGCCTGATTCCCTTGTTGACTGCCCGCCTGCTACTGAGCACCACTTGTGTCACTACTAGTAACGACCTTTCCCTGTTGACTCGGCTCCCCTATTCTCTTGCTCCCCTTCGCATAGAAGTGATGATCATGGTAGTGTACAAGTGCGGTATTAACAACGTCTGTATACAACACTAACGCCGGATTCCCAATCAAGTGTTGCCTGATCTGCCATGCTAAACCGTCCATAAACCTCGATTTCTTCCGCTCCTCATCGCTCACCTCAGTTGGAACAAAGTTTGCCAAACGGGTGAAATCTTCCTCATAGTCTTCCACTGATCGATCACCCTAAACTAAATCACTGAATTTTTTTCTCATCACAGTCTCTACTGCTGATGGAAAGTATTTACGGTCGAACCGCACCCAGAACTCTGCTATCGGCATCAAGTCTCGCTCCTCGGTGGTGGTAACTGACTCCCACCACTGTAAGGATGCCCCCAACAAACGAAAGGTAGCAACATCTGTTTATGTACTTCGGTACACTCCAGTATGCGCAGATGGTGCTGAATGTTCTTCTTCCAGTCACAAGCCTCTACTACATCTATGCTACCCCGAAACTTAGGTGGGTGACCCTTCTGGAAGGTCTCCCTAACTCTCTGCCAAGATGGTGGCCCCACTGGAGCCTGAACTGCTGGTACCACTAGAGGCGGTGCTTGGGGCTGTGGAAAGTGAGCTTCCATAGCTCGCATTTCTGTCTCGACCGCCTGTGCCAGTATCACTGCCACTTGAGTAGTGAAAATGAACTCGGGTGGTGGTGGTTGTGGCGGTATCTGTGGCTCCTGGTGAGCTTCCCTGACCTCATCCCTAGCCTCATCCCTCTCCGCTCTCAATCTCCTTGGCGGCATCTGAAATAGGTTGAATCGTATAAGTACACAATTTACACAAAAATATACACAGCAGAAATACGATAACTCATGAATGAAAAAATAAATAAACAGTCCTAATAATAGGGCTCTATAACAACCGAGTGCTACACTAAAACGTAGAAAGCCTCACAGATCCTAAGGACACTAGAACTTGATGCTCTGATACAATCTGTGACACCCCGCCTAATTAATCCCGGGTGATCACTCCTAAATCAAGTTAGAAAAGGTTTCACAGTTGGTCCATTCTTAGCATCACCGTCGTCTTTTTAATTACTAACCACCTAAGTGAGAAAAGTAGGCTGGTGCCAATTTTTATCTTTCTATTAATTAAATAGAACTCATGCGGAACATAAAATAATACACAATCAGAGTTAATTGAAATAACCATCCACAAATAAAACACCTAACCGAATAAACAATCGGTCCAAATATCCAATACAAGTAAAGATAAGAAGAAAATCTCAACAAGTTTAATACTGATAAATGAACTGTGAGCGACAAGCTCAGATAACTGCTAGAGAGTCTCTACACAAATGAAAGAAGGTGGTGTCTATCAAAACCCCGCAACATCCACATGTGCTGCAGCAAAGGATACCTGGAATAGAGTCAAGCCTGGCGTCCCTGTGGTTGGACACCTAAAAGGTTTTTAAAAAATTTTATAGCAAGGGTTAGTACCCAAAAATTTTAAAAACATTTAACAAATGATTAACTTGAAGTAATAAATAAATATGCATGCTCTTCATATTTTAGTTAGTGCCGCACTCTCTTGAAGACTTCCTCACCCCTCCTCTAATGTGCACTATTAATGCTTCCATTTAATTTACTAGGTCCTATGCTCCTGACCTAATACTTATGTTAACCCTTGAAATTTACCTACTCTAACCGAGTATGCCTTAATTCATGATTTTTAAGTTATTATAAATGTCAAACTTAATTAAATCATTACCCTTTTTAAATTTCATATAATATTCACACCTGTTATGCACATAATACACTTTACACTATGTATTAACTATCCCCTATATAATTATTTACCTAATTATATATTTGATCATATTACAGTATTCACAAACATACTGAAATAACATTTAATACTAACATTCGACCGAGTAAAAATACTCACAAAATATATATTTTCTCAAGTGATATCCCACTAGCTGTATTCACATAACCTAGTTACCCAAGTCAGATTCGCTCGCTAACTTAGTTTAACATACAAATTGGAGGCGGTCATATTCCTTCCCTGAAAGTGAGATGCCCCTCACCCATATAACGGACGCTATGACCTGGGATTATACTCGCCCTACTCCTCAAGCTAGGGGATTCATCAACTACGCGCAACCTCCCCCTATAGCACTAGAGTATATACTAATAATATTCAATCACTGATATTAATGCACACACATTATATATATATATATATATATATATATATATATATATATATAAAATGTCCCGTCTACACCATGTACAAAATTCGTAACACTAGCCTATTTAATTTAGTAAGAGTTTATGGTCCAACTCTAATTATTAATTAATTCGCACATTAATTAATTAAGTCACCTTTGGTGTCGCCCCCACAATAAAATTGGACTTACTCTCGTAGTCTGAATTAACCTCACCCGAGTCTAAATTCCCGACTCCCGAATTATTTAGCCTTTACCTAAATAAGATTTATCACTCGGTATTCCCTCAACCATTATCCCCAGACTTGTTCACTACATCAATATTTAATCCTTTCGAACACCTTCCCATAAATTCAACCTTAGTGTGTGACACCTAATTTCTCCAAAACCCAACAAATTTAAATTATGATGTCACACTAAGTCATCTCCAAATTCTAATCAACTTTATTCACTATTAATTATATTTAAATCCCATGTATAAATTTCTCACCAAATTATGTCCTGGAAACAAAAAACATTAAATTAAATTTTCTTCATATAAAAGAAAACTGGGCGAACTGTCAAAATCTGCCGACCATCGATCGATCGACCCCAGACCTTCGATCGATCAATAGAGTAGGTCTTCGTCTTCTTCGCAAAGATAGATTCTGCCATGGACGAGTTTCATAAAACCCTAACTCCTTCTACCAGAAATCTCAAGCCTTCTTAACAACAATACGAGTTAGGGACCTCCAGAATGTCCACCAACGTTATTAATTCCTCCATTAACTACAATTTCTAAATTTGGGGAAATATTCATCTTTAATTCCTTACCCATTTACACCCCAAATCCCTTCACCAAATTCGTTTCTAATTATCCAGATATCATCCTACTAGATATGTATCATTCAAATTCTCATTCAAATTCATAAATCAGATTATTATTTTCAGAACCTCATGTTTATGCCATGAACACCCAAAATGATTTTTTTAATCAAACACATCAGATGAATATGAATTGAAAAACAGATTCAATACTATTGCAAGTTATCCACTTGCCTTAGGTTTCGTAGTGTCTGATTCGGAGACGAATTCCAAGGTTGAAGATGATCCTTGTTCTCTAGTGATCCCAAAACTGCCTTTAACTGCTATTAGGGTTCCTTAATACCCTTAGCCTTTTTCTAAAACTTTATCAGCCGTTTCCTTACTGCTCCTAACTTAACAATTAACCTAAATCCCGTTTTTTGCCTAATGGGCCAAGCCCAAATGACCCAATTTCCCCCGTATGGGCCCGACTACGTCTAAAAATGCGTTGTGACCTGTTTACTACCCTCGGGTACACTTTTTCGACTATCTCGACCCATCTAGACTCAACCGTACACTCAGAATTGGCATCCGAATTAATTTATAAAAATACTTATCCCCGCCCCTTTTAGTCTATACCGACTCCCGATTGAGATAAGTACATACCCTGTCATTAATAGTCGAAATGACTTAAATAAAGAATTACTATTCACTTAGTAAATAAATTCCCATAAATATTAACCATTTACTCCCCGATTAATATTTAAATAAAATTTCCCTAATTAATTCAATTAAAATTACGACTCGCAAGTAATTTTCAATTCCCGAATGAATTGAGTATTTAATGCATGAAAAATGCGGGGTGTTACAATTCACTTACAATATTGCACCGGATCTAGTCCTCATGTTTGTGGTGGATCCTTACAGGTCTCGACCTAATCTACAAAGGAGAACTTATCCTAGTCATTTTAACCAAGGTAGACCCAAATAAATCTATGTTCGTACCCATTGCAAATAAATAGGTCACATTAGGATGTTTTTTCTATAATCTATGAATGGTATCTCACCTACATGGCCCTACACACCACTATAAAAACTTTGATAGTCTTAGAGAGAAATTAATTTTCTAGTCACTACTTTGAAACTTTTAATGGAAGAATTTCAAAGGATGTGTACGCCTTTTGAAAACACTTTCAACACAATGACTAGTGCCAATTACGATAAGGGCAAACAAAAGGTTACCACCGGTTGGGTAACTAAAAATGAAAAAAATCCCTCATTGTTCATGTTTCTCTTAAGTTTAAGGAGACTTCTCATTGTAATTTTATTAGTGGGTGATCTAGGTACATGATCAATGATAAGTCACTTTTTTCCAAGTTTTTTATAGCAAAGAAGGAAAAGTCACCAATGGGGATGGTAGTAGGGCTAGCATATGAGGATGAGGTGGCGTGGAGATTTTTGGATTTCTTATGCTTAAATATGTCTTGTATGTTGAAGGATTAAAGTCTAACTTTGCGATAAAGTTTGAATGATCAAAGTGTAATGTTTTTTATCAATCCGTTGAATTTTTGTTACAATGTGTGAGGACTACCGACAATTGCTATGATATTATTCCCAAGTCCTTTTTAGTGTGAAATAATGCTAAGGTCTTAACCATGGACCTTTGGCATCAACTACTAGGTCACATCAATTTTAGAGATCTTGTGAGGTTAGTCAAGAAAGACATAGTTCATGGCTTACCATCACTTGCAGAACTAACTTTCTTGGTTTTGGTCCTTACCAATAAGGAAAACCAATCAGGAGTAGCCATAGGAAGCTGAATACTATTAACACCTCTCATGTTTTAGAGTTGATACCCATGGATCTTATGGGTCCCACACGTGCAGAAAGTATTGAGGCTAAGAAGTATATTGTAGTGATGTTTGATGACTTTTCGAGATATTCTATCGTTGGATTTCTTAGAGAAAAGTATGATGTTGTTGAGTTTTTAACCGTCAAGTGTCGTATTATTCAAAATTAACATGATGTAATTATAAATACTATTTGTAGTGACAATGGAAAGGAATTTAAAGTTATTGGTGTTGATTGTTTTTGCAATGAGGTTGGAATCAAACATGAATTTTTGATCGTTTATATTCCTCAGCAAATTGTCATAATTGAGATGAAGAATCAAACAATTTAAGAGATGGCAAGGTCCATGATTCCTATAAGGAAAGTGCCAAGATATTTTTGGGTGGAGGGGGGTTAACACCACATACCACATAGTGAATAGGGTTTATCATCATCAACACACACTTCACACTCCGTATAAGTTGTGGATTGGTAAGAAACTCAACCTATCATATTTTTTAGTTTTGGGAGTCCTTGCTATATCCTTAGAGATAGAAAGAAATTAGGGGAAATTCTACTCTATAACCTATGAGGGAATACTTTTAGGATATTAATCAATCAGTATAGCCTATAGGGTCTATAACCTTAAAATCTCTAAGGTCCTGCAATTGATAAACATTACGATTAGAGATGGTCAATTGATTACGCTTATTGATCATAATCTTACATGTGAGTAGAATGTACCCTCAGTAACGATATCATTATTCCACACACCACTAGGATGGACCTCACTTTTGATAAAGAAGATCCACCCTCTTGGGTTCAAAAGAGTCATGACCGTACTAACATACTCGGTGATCATACACTAGGTGTTAAGACTCGTTATCAATTTGAGAATGAGGTTAGATAACTTTCCTACACTTCTTGATAAATCCCAAGAACGTGAAGGAATTGCTCAAAGATGAGAATTGGATAAGTTCTATGCATTATGAGTTGTTTCAATTTCAAAAGAATGATGATTGGGAATTAGTTCCCCGACCTAGCAAGATTAATGGGATAGTTACCAAATGGGTGTACAAAAATAAGATGGATCGGAATAGTACCAGAGTTTGTAATAAGTCTAAGTTAGTCACTCAAGGTTACACACAAGTTGAGGGTGTATACTTTGATGAGACATTTGTAACTATAGCTAGACTTCAGTCTATATGCTTACTACTCTTCATATCATGTCACCTATAGTTTAATCTTTAATAAATGGATGTCAAGACTTTCTTTCTTAATGGAATTCTTCAATAGGAGGTTTATACGGAACAACCAATCGGTTTGAAGATCCAAAGAAACCAGAACACGTCTTTTATCTAAAGAAGTCCTTATTTGGTTTGAATTAAGCCCCCGTTCTTAGTACAAAAGGCTAACTTCTTATATCTTAGCTCGTAGCTTCAATAGAGGAGAAGGTGATATGGTGTGATATTAGTTGCCTAACTCTATGTGATTGACATAGTATTTGGATCCAAGTATTCCTAACATACTCACACTTTTGTGGAGGAGATGAATAGTGAATTTAAGATGAACATTATTCGTGAACTTAGTCTTTTCCCTGTTCTCCACGTGCGTCAACTCGAGAATGGGATATTTATACAAAACTTAGTAAAGACACTTTATCTAAGGAGATAGGGAAAACACTCTATAGGAGTATAATTGTAGTCTCCTCTACTTAACTTCTAGCAATTCTGATATCTCCTTTAGTGTTGAAGTTTCTCCATGTTACTAAGAGTTCCCAAATGAGTCAAACTTTTTTTCACTTAAACATATCATCAAATATATGAGTGGAATTGTTTCTCATGTAATTTAGTATTCCTTTTATATCAATAACCATTTGTCGGCTTATTTGAATACCGATTGGGCCGAGGATGTTGATGGTTATAAAAGCACATCAGGTAGATGATTTTACTTTTGGAGTGCTCTTGTGTCTTACTTAAGCAAGAAGAAAAACTCCATTTATTTATCCACAATGGAGGCCTAGTACATATCCATCGAGAGTTAATGCACACAACTTTTATGTATGAAGAAAATGTCGAAGGATTATTGGGATTACTCAAGACACAGTCACTATTTCTTATCATAATACAAGTACAATCCACAGTTCTTATAATCCTATCAAACCTTCTTCTACTAAGAACATTAGTATTCATGAGTATTTTATTCGTGATCTCGTTCAGGAAAATATCATATCCTTTAGCTTTGTGAGTTTCGAATGTCAATTGGTCGACATTTTCATTAAACAATTAAATGCACATATATTAAAGGATATTAGGAAGACTTTGGGTATTTGTTCCATTCATTAAGTTCAGGTATTGTTTTTAGTTTAGGGTGTTTTTATATTGTTATCATTTATCCCAACGACTAGATTGTATTCTTATGTGTATACCTTGTAAAAAAAATAAAAGATTTTATTTGACAACATTTTTTCAAAATTCTTTAAAAATATTTTATTTTTTGATAATTGTTTTAAATATTCAAAAATATTTTTGTATTTTGTTTTATTCCATATGTGGATGTGCATCTAAGATATTTAAATCATAATTTCATTCCATCCCTTCATATGACTTATTCACAGTGTTCTTTGACTTGGCTATATTTTATTTATGTGCTTAATTATGCATGTTTATCATTGCATCATTCATTATTGATTAATGCCTTCATTCTATACTCATTATATTTTCTTGATTTCACATATGCACAAACTTTTTTAACATTGTACTTTGTTATTATATGTCCAATAGGATGTTCTCATCTCAATCGTGCTCAATAATGAACCACATGTACTAGGAATTAATTGTTCAGGTAAAAACCATTGCCATGATTTTTTTAACCAAAAAATCTATTTTTGTTTAAGCAATGAAAAGGGGCTACGAAAGAATATTTTCATCAAATTCCACCATTAACAAGATCCTAAAAGAGTATTTAGGCACATAAAAATAGGATTATGAAGGACAATGTAATACCCTGTCCCAATAATTCAATAAAATTTTGTATAAATTATAAGGGAGTGAGGATTGAGGAGAATTATTAGAAAATTGTTGATCGAAATTAAAGAAAATATAATAAATGTAAAATGGTTCATTATAATGACAAATGTATTCCGTTAGAAGTGAGATGCTATGTCGCACGAAGCATGTCTTCAAATGAGATGACACTGCATTACAATCCTAAGTCGCACGAAGCAAAACTTCGAACGTGGTGGAGATGTCGCTCAAACAAGGTTGTGATGTCATTAGAATGACGTTCCTAAAAAATATTTAGATCATTTTACCCTTATACGCTATCACAATTTTGGCCATTAAATCGTTGAGCTATCAAGATCTTGTGAGCATATAATGGGAAAAATGGGAATTTAAGGCTTTGGGGTGTTTTATAAGGGTTTATTTGAGGCATTTTGAAGAGATAATAAGATATACGAGGTATAGAGAAGGTGGGGAATTTTTCCACCATTGTTGTCTTTTTTCCATCGTCCCACCACCAGAAAACACCACATTGTTGTAGTTTTCCACGATATTCAAGCCTACAACACCCATTTCCACCATTGTTGAAGTAGAGATATGAATTCGTAAGGTTTTGTTGGGAGTTTTTGGAGAAGATGAAGACGGAACTTTCATGTAGTTTGAAGTGAGTTTTGAATGGATTTTTCTTGGAAACTTGAATATAGCACAAATAGAGAATTTTGGATAATGCACTTGGTAACCCCTTGAATCCACCTTTGGAGGTGGGGGTTGCTCCTCCTACACCAACCTTTCTACCGCCATTTGGAGTCTTTATAGGTAGAAAAATCCTACTCTTATTATTAAGACTCTATTTTGCAATCTTGTAGTCTTGTTGTTAGATTATATGAACATGGTGCTTCTGATTAAATTATGAGAATCTTGTGTTGAAAATAATTGTTATTTTTATGGAATAAAAATGTTAGAAAATGTTAATTTTAGAAATAGAGAATGAATAAATATTTAAAAGTCTTAAATATTAAAATTTGGTAATTTATGAAAATGGTGTATTTTGCAGAAAGATTGATGTTAAACATTTTATGAAATAAAATGTTTAAAAATAATGATTTATTTTGAGAAACATTGGTGAAATAATATTTCAAAATTTCTTGCAAAAATGAAGATAATATGAAAAATGTATATTTGTTGGATTTGAAGAAAATAATTATCTTTTTTGCCTTGAGAGCATATTTTTTCAAGTATGATTACTTTCTAAAAGAAAATGTATGTTTAACCCATTAATAGGATTTTAGGATTTGAAATCCATCTTCTCATGCACATAAACTTGAAGTACTTTTACAACAAATATATAAACAAGTTTATAGAAGATTTTATTAGGTTTAAACATATAATAAAGAAACGGTGAAATTTCTAGACTTAAAGTGTGTAAAAATAAGACTAAAGGTATAATGAACATGAGGTTGTAAGACTACACGTGTTGACAAAAAGAGATGGTATTTCTTGTAAAAGTAGCCCTTCAGTGTAATTGGATTTCTTGAATAAATAAAGTAAAGAAATGTCTAATTTGAACAAGTGGTTAGTAAAGGTGTTGAATAAGTGTTAATGATTAAACATTAGAAAGTTGGTGTGTAATACTTAACAATATTGCTAAAGATTTAACACTTGTGAAATTGGAAAGGAAATAATGAGATAAAGATGTTTCCAATGAATAAGAATATTAGTCCAAGGTTAAAAGGGTGTTAAGGTGTTAAAACACTTAAGAAGTTAGTGTGGGTAACATAATAGTATTTTATGAAAGTTCACACTTGTGGAAATGGAGTAAAAGATGAGCTTGGAAACAAATGGGTAAAATGGAAATTTTACTTAAAGTGGTATATTTTTATGAAATAAAAAATATTAGAAAAGGTATTACACAAATTGGTACAAAATAAATATGATTTCTGAAATAAAATCAAGGTTAAAATGTAAAGGACATGAAATGATAATTTCAAATGTAACACAAGTTCGGGTGAAAACTCAGGTTTTGACTTCAATCGGGTAAAAGGAAAGGTGGAATTATGTGGGAATTTGTAACATATTAAAATATAATTAATGGAACATGAATGACACTGGGATAATTAAGGAGGTCCCAGAGCCCTGTGATGAAACACCCAAAACAACTGGCCAGAGCATATGCTGCGTATAGCTAGCAGTGTGGATCCCTTTGAAGTATGTGGCTATTGGAAGATTCAGAGAAAAGATAAAGGAATAAGGAACATGTCAATAAATGGATTATGTGGTGAAATGTGTTAATGCAACCTAATTTGAATGAATTAATAAATGTTCTGGTAAAGGTGAAATGGATAAGTGAATGTGTAAATTGATTAATGACCATAAGTTAAAGGAAGGTTAAAGTTAGTGGGTAAATGGGATGTTAAGTAACCTAAGTGGTTAAATCCATATTTAACACAAATGTGTTGTAAAAGGTTTTTAAAGACTAAATAAGTATTTCTAATAGGGTGAACGCGTGTGTTGAAAGGGTGATCTCTAATGAAAATACTAATGTGGACTGGTCAAATGAAAAGGGTAATTTTGATAAAGAAATGACTTTCGATCAAACCAAGTGTAATTGTTTTAAGTATTTAAACGAGTGGGTTAAATAAAGTGAGAAATATTAAAATGAGAAAAGGGAATTATTTATACGATTAAGGTGAATTAATCTTGATAAACAAGGTTTTTGGAAGCAAACTGTTTCATGCATTAAGTGTATGTCTATGCACGTGTATATATGTATATATGGTAATTGCATGTGCACATAGGTACAATGTGTTAAAGTATTCTTTCTGTCGTTCGATTCTATACTCCATTTGTATATTTTCCACTGAGCATTGTCTCACTCCCTTGCTTTGTTACGATGGGTTGGGAGAGCGTTTTCGTATTTTGATAGAGTTATACACGTAAGTACTCTCATTTACATTACATTAGTAGATCTGTATGATTGGACTTCGGAGTAGTCCCCATGGGTCCCTCACGTAGTTTAATTCGAAATTGGAATTGCATGATAAAAAAGTAAAACGTTAATTAAAATAAAATTGGACTAGAAACATTATATAGGTTGTTTCACGGGTCAAAATGGGTTGACCCCGAGTAACCCATAAATCTAGGACTTGGCATTACAAATGGCACTAGATCTCTAGGTTCAAGGTTCCTTTCGGCAGTGACGGAGTGAGGTCTCTATGGAATCTTTTGGTTTCGGTGTTGGTTTGGTCCAGTCATACTGGTTTGGTGATGTTTTAGTTTGTATTCTTGATAGTAAAGTCAAAGAGATTATCATGATAAGTAAGTTAGTGACAAGTGGCTCATGATCAAGTTAGTAGTTATTAATCGCTTCCATGTTTTTGAGTAGACTGTTAGTAATTTCTATGTGTCCATGCAAGCTAATAGTGTAGACATCGTGGTTGTTAGTGTGGGGTTCTTATGTTGCAATCCTTGACGACGTAGAATCTTTTGAAATGTCAAAAGAATGAGATGACGCCAATTGAGCAGGTCGTACAAATTCCATATGGTCAATGATAAGAGGTTGATGGTTAGGTTGACGTGACTAATCATTGATAATTGTTGAGTAAAAACTATACATAGACCTTAGGTAAGACGTTTACGGTTAGTTAAAACCAGTAATGTAACTAGACAAATTCGATCCTTGAATTGATATCGCACTTGATGGTAGTCTGGTGAACGTATGAAATTGTGCAGGATAATAGTCGAAATAGAGTGATCCTTTGTGTGAGATGTGTTGTATGATGACTTTGATGATTATAGTATCCTTGGTAGTGGCAACATTGAGTAGTGTTCATTATGACTTAGCTATAAAGGTTGTATATTTCATATATGGAGGTTAGATGACTGAGTAGCATGTATGAGTATTGATTATATGGTGAGAACTTGATGGATCCCTTCGGTTTAGTTTATCTTGGTAATAATGTAGTATTGAGGAATATGATCCCTCATGTCATCCGTGGTGTAAGCATTGGTATTTATAGGCATTACCCGACGTCCCATATCCTACCAAGATCTATATAGTCCTGTTAACTTTTAGATTAGCACATAGTATGATGTTTATATAGTGAGGCAATTTAACTGTCATGGTTAAACATTCATTGAGGATTAAGTGAGGAAAACCTTGGGGTATTGGTTATAGGTGATGTCATGTACCCTACCATGAGCCTTAATATCATCAGTTGTGGTTTGTATGTGGCATGTGGTCACAACCATTTGGATGAAAGATATGATTACTATCTAAGTGCAGAGACTCATTTTAGTCGCCGAGGTAATGGCTAGGTGAGAGGTAATATTAGTGAAATTGTGGTTTAAAGGTATAGTGGAATGCACATAGGACTAATTATGTGTGGTGTCATTGGGGATAGAGATCCAATGTTGTGTGGTCTTAAGGTGTTTGATGGTTAAGGTGCACTACATGTATATTCTCTTAGACTAGTGCCTCTGTAAGCACCGAGTAATTAAGATGTGGGTATTGAAAAGTTTATAGAGCACACCTACAATGACAAAAGGTGTATAGGATCAAATCTTATCGGGTCTTGAGGACGATTTCATAAGATTTGTTTAGTGTCCTTAGGATACCAGTTAGTAAAGTATGAAGGAGCATTAGCAGCCTTGTAATGATTATGTTTAGGTTCAGGTGATGATCCCATATTGCTGGTCGTATAGTTTACATGCTGGGGTGGCTTCCCAAACTAGCACGGATGGGTAGTGTAATCCCTAAGGTAGGGTGATAGTTTGTGTCAATATAGGAGTGATGCTCGGATGTCATGAAATGACTAGTAATGCTGTTGTGATACTCGGTTTCGGGATGTACTAGGAAATGTATTCAAAACTTAGAATAATGATTCCATATAGAGACTTGAAGATGGCAACCAAGGTGAGGTAACATTGAAACATGATTAGAATGTTAGTGTGCGTCGACGTTATATGATAGGGTGGCCTTATTAATGTAAGGAGTAGTTCTTGGCATGTATTGTCTAGCCGGTAAGGACTAGAGGATGTAGCCATGTGTGACGTTTCCTACCCTTGTAATGAAAATGGCGGCGAGTGTGGTCGCCACAAAAATTCTATATGGGTAGGACCCTAAAGAAAGTTCGGTGGTAACCTCATGTGGTCAAAGGACACGATAAGGTGAGTGTCTCGCTTGAACTAAGTAATGCCTACGAGAGTTTGGGAATTCGATCATGATATGATAAGGAAGACGCTAACCTAGGTGCAGTAGGTCGATGATGTTGTCGTGATTAAATGGACAAAGTCAATGTAGGCAAGGGTGTGAGGCATCTGTCAATCAGAATGGTTCATGTATGCCAAAGATGTGAAGGGTCGGCCTTGTTCCCAAGAAGGAAAGTCGTGTGTTGACTTTTTAGAGGACTACTGATATATTGCTTTCGTATTACAAGAATGAATGGTTTTAACTCGATTTGTCACATCTAGTGACCCAATCCAGGGTGTGTGGCAAGAGTTTTTTGTTGATGAGAACTTTGGGGATGAGTGACATGACTTCAAGCATGTAGCGTAGGTTCACTTTCGTAAATCATATTTAGACGGTTATGGGCAAAATTTCTCGAGATGGTTGCTTATCTCTTCTAACTCTCATGTATCCCTTTCAATTTTAATAATTGGGGATCGGTATTCTCACATATGTGGTAGCTCGGATTGGTACCATGTTAAGGTATGATGCGATTGGGCCTAGTAGAGTGCGGTGGACTGGTTATGGTCAATGTAGCTTGGTAACTGGGTGGTCCTTATCTGAGGTGTTCTTATTATTGTATAAAAGTTCTATGTAAGGGTGGATGGTCTTTTGGTCACATATTTTTCTCATGGCATTGACCTTTCTTAGGGATAATGACCTTCCCGACTTGCTGACGTGGTAGTCACGGGATCTAGTTGCCAATAGTGAGATGATGACTTGAGGATATGGTATAGTGTTATAAATCGAGTAAGACTTATTGCAATGATGCTTTGCCATGGTTAGTGGACTAGAGCAAGTCTCAAGTGAGTGCTCAAAGGTGAGGTACCTAGAGTAGTACTAGGTTCATCAAAGTGACACGGTGGAAGGTGTAAGCCGAATTCATAGTGATGAATTGGTAAGAATATCACTCCTTGAAGTGAGAAAATAGCATAGTATGGTTATTGGCAAGCTCATGCAAGCGGTGTAATCCGGTTAGCCTGAAAAATTTGCAGGACACATGATATATGATCCTAAACTAGAATTAACTCTGATGATGAATGCGATGATTGGTTGTATTATGGTTCACATTGGGTGAGTGTCAATCGCTGCAGAGGATTTGCCCATCGAGGCTTCTGTATGCCTTGAGTACTAGCGTATGTAGTTCTAGGAATTGTTTGGACATAATCATAAAGTGAGTGGAGACTCGGAGTCGGTAATGGGACGTTCATGGTTAGCGAGATTGTGAGCACTAAAGCATGTCGTATGTTGATTATTTGGAGACAACCCTGTATGGAGGAATGTAGGGTGACCTTAGAATTGAGAACTTCAAGGGATTTGTCTTGGAGGAATTATATTGATTAGAATAGAAGTTGGTGAACCCCATAAGCTTAAGGATTAACAAATCGATAATTTTGGAGACAAAATTCCCGAAGAAGGAAAGTTTGTAATACCCTGTTCCAATAATTCAATTAAATTTTGTATAAATTATAATGGAGAGAGGATTGAGGAGATTTATTAGAAAATTGTGGATCAAAATTGAAGAAATAAAATAAAAGTGAAATGGGATCATTGTAATGACAAAGGGATGTCGTTAGAAGTGAGATGAGATGTCGGGCGAAGGTTGTACGAAGCATGTCTTCAAACGAGATCACACTGCATTACAATCCTAAGTCGCACGAAAGTCGCACAAAGCCAAACTTTGATCAAGGTGGAGATGTAACTTGAATGTGGTTGTGAAGTCATCCGAATAACAATCTTGGAAAATGTTTAGATCAGTTTTTCCTTGTGTGATATCATGATTTTGGCCATTAGATCATCGAGTTGTCATGCTCTGGTGACCCCAGATTGGGTAAATTGGGAATATAAGGTTTTGGGGTGTTTTATAAGGGTTTGTTTGGGTCATTTTGAAGAGAGAAGAAGATGTAAGAGGGAGAGAGAATGTGGGTAAGTCTTCCACCATTGTTGTCTATTGTCCACCGTCCCACCACTATCAGCCACTACAAAACATCACATTCTTGTAGTTTTCCACTGTATCCAAGCCTACAAAACCCATTTATGCCATTGTTGAAGTAGAGCTACGAATTTGTAAGGTTTTGTTGGGAATTTTTGGAGAAGATGAATATGGAACTTTCATGGAGTTTGAAGTGGGTTTTGAAGGGTTTTTCCTTAGAAGCTTGAATGGAGAACAAATGGAGCAGTTTGGATAATGCATTTGGTTACCCCTTGAGGCCACCTTTGGTGGTGTGGGTTATTCCTCCTACACCAACCTTTATACGACCATTTGGAGTCTTTAAAGGTAGGGAAACCTTACTATTAGTATTAAGACTCTATTTTGCATACTTGTAGTCTTGTTGTTAGATTATATGAGTAGGGTGCATTTGATTAACTGATGAGAATCATGTGTAGAAAATAATAAATATTTATATGGAATTAAAATACCAGGAAATGTTATTTTTAGAAATAAAGAATGAATAAATATTTCAAAGTCTTGAAATATATAAAGTTGGTATTTTATGAAAATAATGTATTTTCTAGAAAGATTGATGTTAAACATTTTATGAAATAAAATGTTCGAAAATAATAATTTATTGTTATAAACATTGGTAAAATAATATTTTAGTGTTTCTTGCAAAAATGAAGATTTTATGAAAAATGGACATTTGTTGGGTTTGAAGAAATTAAATGTCTTTTATGCCTTGAAAGTATATTTTTACAAGTATGATTAATTTTTAAAAGGAAATATATGTTTAACCGATTAATAGGATTTTAGGATTTAAAATCCATCTTCTCATGCAATAAACTTGTAGTATTTCAACAACAAATGTATAGACAAGTTTAAAGAAGATTTTATTGGCTTTAAGTATGGAATAAAAAAAAAGTGAAATTTCTACTCTTAAAGTGTGTGAGAATAGGACTAAAGGTGTAATGGACAGAAGGTTGTAAGACTACATATGTTGACAAAAAGAAATCATATTTTCTTATAAAAGTAGTCCTTAAGTGTAATTAGGTTTCTTGAATAAAGAAATGTCATATTTGAAAGAATGGTTAGTAAGGTGTTGAATAAGTGTTAATGTTTAAACATTGGAAAGTTATTGTGTATTACTTAATAATGTCGTCAAAGATTAACACTTGTGAAATTGGAAAAGAAATAATGAGATACAGTTGTTTCCAATTAATAAGAATATTAGTTCAAGGTTAAAAGGGTGTTAAGGTGTTAAAACACTTAAAAAATTAGCGTGGGTAACCTAATAGTGTTTCGATAAAGTTAACACTTGTAGAAATAGAGTAAAAGATAAGCTTGGAAACAAATGGGTAAAATGGTAATTTTACTTAAAATGGAACATTTTTATGAAATAAAAATATTAGAAAAGGTGTTACACAAATTGGTCCTAAATGAATATGATTTCTAGAATGAAATCAAGGTTGAAATTTAAACGACATGAAATGATAATTTCAAGTGTAACACAAGTTGGGGTGAAACCCGGGGTTTTTGCTTCGAATGGGTAAAAGGAAAGGTGGTATTATATGGGAAATTGTAAAACATTACAACGCATGTAAAGAAACTCAGATGACACCGGAATAATAAAGGGCCAGCCTTAGGGTGAAAGACCCAAAACAACTGGTCAGAGCATATAGTACACATAGCTGGAGGTGTGGAGCCCATTGAAGTATGCACTTATTGAAAGATTCCAAGAAAAGTTAACGTAATAAGGAACACGTCACGAAATGGGTATTGTGACAAAACATGTTAATACAACCTAACTTGAATGAATTAATAAATGTTTCGATAAAGGTGAAAAGGATAAATGAATGTGTAAATTGATTAATATCCATAAGGTAAAGGAAGGGTAAAGTAAGTGGGTAAATGGGAGGTTAAACCCCTAATTAACACAAGAATGTGCTGTAAAAGCTTTTCAAAGACTAAATACGTATTCTTTAACCCAGTGAATATGTGTGATGCAAGGGTGATCTCCAATGAAAATATTGAGGTGGACTCATTAAATGAAATTGGTAATTTCGATAAAGAAATGGCTTTTGATCAAATTAAGTGTAGTTGTTTTAAGTATTTAATCGTGTGTGCTAAATGGATTGAGAAATGTTAAAATGAGAAAGGGGAAGTCTTTATAAGGTTAAGGTAAATTAATCTGGATAAACAAGGTTTTCGGAAGTAAACTATTTCGTGCATTAAGTATATATATATATATATATATATATATATATATATATATATATATATATATATATATATATATATATGTGTGTGTGTGTGTGTGTGTGTGTGTGTGTGTGTGTGTGTGTGTGTGTGTGTATGTATACAAGGTAGTTGAATGTGCACGTAGGTGTAACGTGTTAGAGTCTTCTTTCTATTGTTCGATTCTATATTGCATTTGTTTATTTCCCATTAAGCATTGGTTCAATACCTCGGTTTGTTATGGCATGTTGGGAGCGATTTCATATTTTGAGAGCGTTATGCAAGGCAGTATTATCTTTTACATTATGTTAGTAGCTCTGTATGCTTGGACTTTAGGGTGCTCCCCATGGATCCCTCACGTAGTTTAATTTGAAATTAAAATCGTATGATAAATAAGTGAGATGTTAATTAAAATTAAATTGGACTCGGAACATTATATATATTGTTTCATTTCAATTCACACCTAATGCTCGGGTTAGACCGGGTTGACCACAGGTAACCCATAAATCTGGGTCTAGGGGCTAAACCCATTTTTTTTCATTAATGCTTCATTAAAATGAGTAATATGATTCCTATAAAAAAGTTGAGATCTTATGCTTAAAATGTGATATTTTGAGGGTTTTATTCGTTCAAGATCAATGGGATTGCACAATAAAATTCCCCCAAATATATTAAAATATTTTGGTGTTACTAATTTGAGAAGCATTGAAATTCATGATATTTTATATGATGAGTCAATTTTTCTTTGTTCAACATTTTTTTTCATAAAAGGTTGAATTGAGTTCTTTCCTTAGGAGTGTCACATTGAGTTTATGCACCATCGCTACATATACATGTGACACCCTGCCTATTCTAATCCTGGGTGATAAGTCCATTATTAAATTAAATAGGAATCATTCATGGTTTCATTCTTTGCATCACTGTCGAAAACAAGTTCATTTTACTAATACCCTAATGGCCACCACTAACTGGATAGAGAAATGATAAACAAGAACTGATAGAAGTGGAGACATATACTATCGAGGTCCTACATTGTCTATATTAGCTGCAACACGTCAAATATGAAGGGACTCCTAAGCCTTGCATCCCTGTGGCTGGGCACCTAAAATGTTTTTACAAAAACGGATTTGCCATGGATCAGAGCCCAAGTAAATCATTTTAAAAATATTTTGCAAGTATTTAAAATGTATTAAAGAGCATATATTGTATATATGTTAATTTTACATCCCCTCGCTTGAGATCTACACCTCTAAAGAAATGTGCATGCATAACATATACTTCTAAACTAACCTAGTTAGGCTACCCCACCTAACTTGTTTGAATTAAGTCTCTTCCCGTCTAATAATTCATTATGCCCACCTGTATGGCCCATACATTATGTTACTAAATTTTTAAACCCTTCTTATCCATTAAATGTCACCAATTAAATATTAAGTTCTCACAAATTTAGATTACAATAGATATCTCTATCTATCTTATCTACTAATGCACACGTAGTAGAATAAATCACACGTATATATATATATATATATATATATATATATAGAGAGAGAGAGAGAGAGAGACCACACTTGTAATATATACAAATACAACATCCCTAGATGGAGACCTGCGATGCTGGCATACTCAGCAATCAAGTCTTGGTACATCACGTACTACGTAAAGGACGTCGGGTTCGGAATCACTCTCAAACTATAAATTCACAATTCACACAATTTGGAGGCGAACATAGTTATAAGCCTTTGGGTTACACACACACCTAATGCACCCAAATGACTGGTCACACTCCAATTCACACAAGTATTGCCCAATCCCTAATTTCTATATTCTTCGGTACAAGTCAAAATCCTCCCAATAAATCATGCCCAATGGGCTCATCAACATAATAAATCATCCCTACATTAACATTATTGTTCAATAACATCAACAAGAACCCACATTTCTTCATATTTTACTATCACTAATTCATCAAGTTCGTTCCACGTGCATAAAGGGATTAAACCTAACATGATTTCTACCCAAGAGCATGAATCAAATCTTCCAAATCAACACCAATATTCATCTATTTACGAAATTAATCATCCTACACTAACGTGGATGGTATTTGTGCTCCAAATTCGCAAGATAAATACTTGCCTCGAATAGGAAGACTGAATTTCTATAGAATGGTGGTGGGATTGCTTTCCTCTCCTTCTGATCTACACAATAGTGGTGGTGGTGGTGGTGTAAGAATAGTGGGGGATGACCTTGAAACTCCCTATATTCTTCCTCTAATGGCCTCTGTGTATTCTTTGTAACTTCTAACCTAATTCCCTAAAGTAACTAATGATATAAATTTCCACTTTTCGTAGCTCTCTTTTCCCCAAAATTCAAAAGACAAAAATACCCCTCTAAGGTGCCGGTTTGGCCTAAAAATGCCTCGGGACCTAAACCAAACTCCTGAGTACACTTTTCTAACTATTTTGACCCTTCCGAACATATTGGTGAACTTAAAATTATCATTTCGATGACCCGTAATTAAATTACATTTTCATCTCATAAATTTAAGTTCCTACACGATTGGCACGTGTGTCCCGACTAAATTACCATAACTATCGTATTTCTCAATCACGATAATCATAATAAGTTCTTATTAATTTATTACTCATTCATTAAGTAATACCCAATATAAACAAATATTAACCCTTGTCTTGTTAATTAATATTTATTTTAATTCGGATTAATTTCCCATTATTAACTTAATTAATCCCAATATAAAAATCATTAAAAATACGGGGTGTTACAATACATATATTGAGTTTATCATGCATTAAGTTCACATAATTTTATTCCAAATTCATGATATGGATATTTTTGTGCTACTCCATGATGTGATTGTTTGTATTTTCACTTAAAGGTATATTTTTATACTCAATAATTTCAAAAATAGTTTGTTCGTTTGTAAAGTTTAATCACTTATACTTACTTCTCTATACTCTGTGATTATATTTTATACTTGGAATCTTATGATGTGAACTTTTCAAGTTTAGCTTATAACCATTTCTCTATTACGGACAAAATCAGAGAACATATATATATATATATATATATATATATATTTTTTTTTGGGGGGGGGGGGGGGGGGTTGTTATTTTCTTTAAAATCCATATGTCATGGTATTTAGTTTGTTTCATATGTGTAGGTATTTTTTCGCATTAATGATATCATGGACTGCACGATGAAGAATTTCGGCATAGACAATCTTAAAAGTGTTGTTTTTTTTCGACTTTGGGGGGGGGGGGGGGGGGGGACATTTTATGAACTTGTCTTAGGGGTTATTTTTTGGTTTTTTATTTTGTACTAGAATAGCCAAAGGGGAAGATTTGTAAAGCACAATCTATTATTTCTCATTATGTTTTCAAGTTTGGCATATTCTGTTCAACCTCTATATCATCATGTGCATTCTTAAAAGCGTCAAGTGAAGACAAATTAATGAACGAATGCAACAATCCAAGATCAAAGACTTGAGATCATAATTAAAATCATATGGAGAAGATATATGAGGTTGATTTAGTTCAATAAATTTACGCAGGGTATTTTAAACGTGTTTTAAAACATAAAATATATTGTTTGAAATTTAGAATTTTTTCAAAGTTCTACGAATGACATTGGATATCATTTGAACGAGTACATATTCATCACTAGAACAACTTTGAATGAAACTTCGAATGAGGTTGATTTTGGAAACTCTTACCTAGCTATGTTATCTCGTTAGATATGTCGTTTGATGGGTATTCGAACGAGACCAGGTGCTTCATTCGAATGAATTGGCAAAACTTTATTTTTTGCTTGATTTCAAGTGTAATCTTTCAAGTGTATCTATTAAATATTTTTCTCCCTTTATATAGAGATACGCACTTGAAATTTCTTTCGAGACTTTTAGACATCTTTTTTTGATGAAACACTTTGTTTTTTCCAATTCAAACCCCTTGGATGTTTTGAGATGACTTTATCAAACCCTGATGAACACATCATACGCTATAATTCATGTGGAGTCAATCCTTCATTGTTGAAGATAATTAAGGAGTTTCCTAAGGTTGATCGGTGGACACCAAGGTATGTAGAGCTTGCTGTGTGGGGAGTTGCTGGATCTGTATCGGTTTGTGTCAACAACAAGGAAGAAAGACGTAACTGCAATACTTTGTGGTGCCTAATTCTGTAAGTTTGTTAGTGGTATTTAGTAATACCTAGTTGTAAGAGTGCTAAAAAACATAAGGTTTTTCTCGAAAGATATTTTTTCCTCATCTTATGTGTTTGTGGTTTATTAATTTCAACATAGATTTTATATAGGACAACCTAATTAATCAAGAAAAAATTGAACTAAAATTGAATTTGAATTATGTGTGACCTAATTTATGATTTCTACATTTGACCATATAACCCACTTTACATAGAAGAAAATTGATGTTAAGAGAAGCAATGCCAAGTTAGAAATATGGACATATGTTTAAACTTATGCCCTAAATCACATTCCTAATTTTTTTAAATAATTGAATAATTGATATGCACATGTGAACTTCTTTTGTACCCTTAATCTAACGAAAACATTACAAATAAATGAATATGGCATTCTACCACTTTGTCGTAGTGGGATTTATAAGGCCAAATTTCAAAATTGAGTCAACTTGTATGTATTTTCTTAATTCTGTATTTGGATAAAACTTATTTGGGTCATAGGTTAGGACTTGAGTTGTTTGTCCTCCAATCGCGTGGCATGTTATTGAAGATTGTAGGCGCCAAAGATAAAGCGACATTGAGTATACATTGTGTTTAAAGGGGAGTTTCGTCTTCATGATTCGAGGGATTCCAATTAGGTAAGATTACATGTTTTTGTTTGATCCATGGATTTTATTTTGGCTATTAGGTTTTTATAAAAATTATTTTATCCCTTTTAATATTTTTAGAAGATTTGTTTTCGAGAGGTCGATAGAGTGACATTGGGTATGTCATTCAAAGGAGATATTTTACCTTATTAGAACAGGTTCCAATGAACTTTGAATCAACCAACTTTGTCCTTCACTAGAATTTCATTTGGTACCTCGTTGGATACATGTTAGAACAAGATGTTATACTTTGTTCGAACAAGGCACAAAGTCTTTCAAATGAGTCCAGCTCTTTTCCAATGCAAACCTCATTTTTCAAGATTATCTCATTTTAAAAAAAAAACTCCTATAAATATAAGTGCGGAGCAGTAATTTTTTTTTAGAATTTTCAAGCCTTTTTAGTTCATAGGCTTGTTTAAAAAGATATCTCTGCTTTTGTGATGTGCTACGATTATATTTTTAAAACCCTAGTTTAAACCGATATTTGATGTCCAAGAATCATACATACATATGTCATATTGAAATCTCCTAATTTTATATCAAAGGTCTTTGCTCTTAATACTTTGAGTGTTTCCGGTGGTGGATATCGTGTTTGGTGTTATGAGGCGGGTGGATTGGTCGCGAGAAACGTAGGTCGGTGGGATACAGAGATGTGAAAAGGTTCCTACATTGCATGGCTATTAAAAATCACCTAACATTGATTACGAAGAAGGTTACAAGGATCAAAGAAGCACATTAAGACTTGAAGGCGTCGAGTTTGTGAGTAAGTATAAATTGGTCTTGTAAATTGCCTATATCATAGTGGACTTATGTGGTTTGGCCGTCCGAGGTTTTTCCCATTCTGAATTTTCCTCATACATTATCTACATGCATTAGGTCAAGACTAAAATTGATAAATTATTATACTCAATACTTGTGGATTTCTAAATTAGTGCAAGTTAATTAAAAATTATGAAGATAAAATTTGGTGGTGTTTTCTATTCAAACCTTAAGTCACTTAGCTTTCTCAAATTGAGTGGGTTACACTGGTTTGGTGTGTTAGATCCCTGTTTTGTGCTTGTTTAGGGTTTAGATAGAGTTTAACTGAGAGGTTAGTTTCGTTTCCTGGCCTCCATTATTTGATAAGTCAAATTATTTCTATTTGAAGGGGCGGATGTGATTTTTCATGAAATCATTAGATGAGAATATATGGAACTTAGTTGAGTTTGGGTGGACTCCTCACACTAAACACAATTCTCTTAAGGCATATACCGCTTGGACAACGAATGAAAAGAATGTCTAGACTGTTAATTCCTAGGGCATGAACATTATTTTTTCATTGTGACCGCCCAAGAGTTTAAATGTGTTATGACTTACGAGAGCATAAAGGATGCTTGGGATATTTTATGATCCACACACGAGGGAACAATATAATTAGGCTTTCCAAGTTACAAAATTTGATGACTAAGTTTTATATGATTTGGATGTTAGAGAATGAGTCATTTAATGAGATCTATTTATATTTATCGAATATTATCAATTTGTTATTCATCTTAAGAGAGACTATACCCGAGCCTAGAGTGGTGCAAAAAATATTCTGGTCATTTCCAGAACGATTTATTGCCTAAGTCACGATCCTAGATTCCCCAAGTGGTCTTTAGACTATGAGAGTCCAAGAATTTGTAGGCCATCTTTAAACCTTTGATATGAACATGTTTCCTCCAAAGAAAAAGGAGGAAAAGAAGGGCATGCCTTTGAAAGCCCGAAAAGAGGACTTGTCGAATTCTGATAATGATAGTGATCTTGATTCTTAAAAGATTTCTAGATTTGATAGGAGTTTTTAAAAGTTTCTTAAGCTTAGATAAGATAAGAATTTTAAGTAAAAACCTAAGCACTTTGATGACCGTGATAAGAAGAAGAGGGATGGTCCTAAGAAGGTTGATGATCTGGACAAGTACCTTGGATTCCAAGGGTTTGGGCATTATTTTCTTAAGTGTCCCACTAGACTAAGGGAGGAGGGAAAGAAATCGAGGGTAGATAATATGACCCTTAGTTATAGTGAGTCGTAAGAGGTATATAATTCCCCCTATGAGCATAACTACACCGTGTTCATGGTTAGTCATGTGGGATTAAAAGACATGTCTTTCCTTGATAAAGATAATCATGAGCATTATGGTTTTGAGGTCTTGTCCTTAGGTTCGCAAGCTAGTGAAGAGAGGAGGAATGAAGAAAAATAGGAGGAAGATTGTTAGATTCAAGTGAACATTCAAGAGTTATATGCTATCGTAGGTAATGATGGTGCTAAATTTATTGAGGTTCTTAAGCCACGTGAGAAGATGCTTAAGGAGAATCTTAAGCATGTTGATGGTGAGGGAGATATACTTTGTTGTATAATGGAGGTTTTGAAGAAGGAAATTCTTGTTTTTTAAGAGTCTAGCGGTTTGATTGAGTCGAGGATTGTGGAGTTAAAAGATAAATTGAGATACTCGAGTAATGTCAAATTTTATTTGGAATCTAGGTCGAAAAAGTTAGATGAATGTTTGGCACTATTAAAATTAATGATGAAAATTGTGTAATTGGTTTCGATGAGGTTAGATTTTCACATGTTATCACATGATTCTTCGCATGCTATATCTTATGATGTATTATGGTTTCATGTTTTTATACACTATGTTTTGTGCTTCATGTTATATTTTTTCTAATTGTATTATGTTTATCATTTTATATTTTAATTTTTCCACTTTGTTTGGGTCTTATTGAGGAAAATACAAAATTATTGTTTATCTTTTGAGGTGTTTTGAAAAATATTTATTTTATGTGTAGTTTAGTTTGACACATTGTCTGACATATTGGTGTGTTCGAACCCTCCTTCTTCCATGTATCCATGTTGTAATAGTATTAAAAAATAAAATTTTTCCTTAAAGGAATTTTTTCCTTATCATCTTGTGACACCCCGACTAATTAAATACTGGGTAGCTACTCCTTTATTAAATTAATACAAAATGCCAAGTTGGTTCAGTTAATAGCATCACTGTCGAAAATATTTTAATAATTACTAACCACCTAGTATTTGAAAAGTGAGATGTCCAATTTAATTTAAATCCGATTAACATGTAATAAATGAATTATGAAAAGTTAACATAACCAATCACAATAAAGTCACAATAGAATAACCAACCAATAAATAAGAGTCGGGAGGAAAACTCCTCACAACAATCCAAAGTCCGAATTAAATAAATATAAAGTCTGCATCACTAAAATTAATTACATCCTAAAGTCTGAAATAACTAAATAATTAAGATGTCTCTAAAAGGAATGGGCGACATGCCCAACAAATGATAAAAATTGATAATGGAGTCAAGACCAGAAAAAGGAGGCGTATACTATCAAGGTCCTGTAACTTCCACAGCAGCTACAACACGTCACCTGAATAGAATTCCTATGCATGGTGTCCTTGTGGCTGGGCACCTAAAAAGGTTTTTTGCAAAAGATAGATTTGAAAGCAAACGGGTCAGAGCCCGAATGTGAAAATAATTTAAAAATATGCAAGTGTGTAATACCATTAAACAGTGAATATAAAGTACATGATAGTGTGTGCACTCACATGAGTTGCTCACCTCTCAACTAGTTATGCACTCCTATCATACCCATACCCATTCTAGTTGTTCCACTATCTATCTAGTCCAATGCTAAATATAACATTCTACGTGATCTCCAAAATGAAACCCAAAATCTTCTATTTAATAGAGTATTGTACCTTATAACTCAGTTTTCCCGTTTTAGCATTTTAAATTATTAGAAATCTTACATTTTCACTTTACAATCCGTTGCTACTAGTTATGCTCATAATTATTCACGACAATTTATTTCAATCAACTGTATATTATTTTTACCATAAATATACAATACGAGCGCCCCGAGTCTAAGCTGCGGTGCACACATACTCTGCTATGAAATCCCGGTACATCATGTACATGAGGACCACGTATTCCGAATCTCTCAGGAAACATTTCAGTAACAACAATCACAAACAATGGAGGCGAACATAGTTCACATCACATGGGTCACGCACATACCTACACTCCCATGATCAGCAGACTTATTAACTTCTCAATAAGTCCTTCTCTGACCTATGTCCTCGAGGTACCAATCTAAGTCCCCCTCGTAGGCACACATAGATTAGATGGCCCTAAACGAATGCCAACCTCCCCAGATAGCAAGTATGGTAGCTATGCCATACACAGATAATTACATATACTAATCATTCTCACATCTTAGATATTACATTATTTTTATTAGTGGTATACTTCTTGTTCTTATACCAACTTTTTGTGTTATAGAAATCACATGTCACCCGGTTATATGCATTTGAGTCATCAGTTATCCGCACTTCGTTATTAGTCACTCGCGTTCTAATCCACAAATGTTATCCGATTCAAGGCACTATCCTAAATTTTACTCTTCAATGTATCCCAAATCTCCCAACTACACCCTCTAGTTAATAAGGGAATGTCATCTCACCATTTAATTAAGACTACAGGATGTTAGAAATCAAATTAGGCTAAAAAGGCCATTCTGTCAACTCGTTAGAAGTCTCGTTCGAACGAGTTCGTTCGAACGAATTCGTTCGAACGAATGGATTCTAACGAGATACCAACTCGTTAAAAGTCATACTATCATCTCGTTAGAAGCTCGTTCGAACGAGGTCGTTCGAACGACCTGGGCAGGTCTTCTGACGAGATGGCAGTTTCAGCCCAGAAATCCCCAAGTTCATTTTTCTCAATTATTCTCTCCTATAAATCTCCCCTAAGACCATACAAATTGTATTTTAACGTATGTAAACCATTTCTAATCGCCCTAGATCATTCCTCAACACATTTAAGGGGTCAATTATTACAATCTATCATGGAATCAATATAAATCTTCAATTTTTTCCCAAACCCTATGAGCATGAACTCCCAAATATTCCTATGTCTATTTACCCATAAAAATCCATTTTTAATCTATCATCTACAAATATTCAAGTATTAACTCAGTCCATTAACATACTACATGCAAATCCAAACCCACATTTAAAGTTTCTTCCACAAATTTCATCGGTTTTCTTCACAAAAGTCAATATGAGATAATTCCTATACTAAGCATGGAAGACATATTCAATGCGTTAAAAATACTAAATCACTTGCCTTAAATTGTTCTTCCGAATTTTATGTTGAAGGTTGAAGGTTGTCCTCTTCCATCTCTACAGATTTCTCCCAAGATTGAAGGTTGAAGATGGTGGTTATGGGTTTTCTCTTGGGAACCTCTTCCAACTCTTCCTATAACTCCCGTAGCCCTCTAACTTGTCAAATGCAGGTAATGGGCTTAGTGGGTTATTATTTACTGAATAAATAACTCTTAAAATTCGTAGGCCTTAATTCCCAAAATTTCAAAATTACCAAAATACCCTTTTAAGTTGCCGGTATGACCCAAAAATGCCCTGGGACCCAAACTAAACCCCCGGCTAGTGTTTTCTGACTATTTCGACCCTTCCGGACTCGTTGGCGCTCTCGAAATGACCATTCGGTTGATAAAAATAAAATTTACTTTTGAATTCATCTAATTACATCCTTGACGTGATTGACACGCGCTTTCCAACCAAATTTCCCAAATTATCGTATTTCAGTCTCGCGACAATTTCAATATTTTCAATATTCATATATTGCCACATATACACAACATAATCAGATACCAACTCACATCTCGTTAGTATTTATATCCAGATTAATTCTCAATTAATTCACATTTAATTTAATTATTCCCTTTAGTAAATATCAATAAAAATACGGGGTATTACATACTTCCCCCTTATAACAGAATTTTGTCCTGAAATTTAGAACTAAATCGTACTTGATAAAAACAACTCTGGGTAACATTTGCGCATCTCATCCTAGCGCTCCCATGTGGACTCCTCGGCCTTATGATGCCGCCACTGAACACGTACCAACGGTACTATCTTTGACCGCAGTTTTCACTCGCTTCGATCCAAAATAGCAATTGGCCCTTCCTCGTAGGAACTATCGGGCTGGATATTGATGTCCTCCAAAGCAATGTGAGTATGGGCCAAATCATCCCTAAGATATTTCCTTAGCGAGGAAATATGGAAAACATCATGAATCTTATGAAAGTGCTCTGGTAACCCAAGTCTATACGCAACTCGCCCAATCCGCTCGATAATAGGAAATGGCCCCACATATCTCGGTGCTAGTTTCCCCTTCTTCCAAAAATGCATAATCCCCTTCATAGGTGATACTTTGAGTAAAACCTGATCCCCCACTTTGAATTCTCTGAAAAACGTCTTGGCATCAGCATAGCTCTTCTGTCGATCCTGAGCTACCTGAATGCGACTCCGTATCAATTCTATCCTTGCCGAAGTATCCTTAATCACCTCTGGCCCAAATAGTTTATTGTCCCCCACTTTTAACCAACATGTTGGGGAATGACAAGGTCTTCCATATAACGCCTCAAATGGAGTCATGCCAATGGTGAACTGGTAGGAGTTATTATAAGCAAACTCGACCAGTGGAAGGTACTTCTACCATCCACCCCCAAAATCTATGATGCACATACGCAACATGTCCTCCAACATCTGATTTGTACGCTCGGTCTGCCCATTGGTCTGCGGGTGATAAGCCATACTCAACCGCAATTCAGTGCCCATGGCCTCCTGGAAACTCTCCCAAAATCGTGAAACAAATATATTGTCTCGGTCATACACGATATTTTGGGGCACGCCGTGAAGTCTCACTATTTCTGCAATAAAAAGCTGGGCATACTGTCCTGTAGTGTAGTCTGTCCTTAAGGGTATAAAATGAGCAACTTTGGTCAACCGGTCCATAATTACCCAAATGGAGTCGTGACCCCTCTGTGACGTACGTAACCCCGTGACAAAGTCCATGGATATGCTCTCCCATATCCACATCGGAACCTCTAATGGTTGTAGAAGTCCTACCGGTCTCTGATGATCCACTTTTACTAGCTAGCAAGTGGCGCATTTAGAAACAAACACGGCAATATCTCTCTTTATCTCGCTCCACCAATATTGAAGTCTCATGTCTTGGTACATTTTGTCCCCACCAGGGTGTACCGCGAACCGTGAGCCGTGCGACTCTGCCATTACCTCATGTCGCAGTTCCTCCCCTTCTGAAATGACCAATCTCCCATTGAAGCGTAATCCCCCATATGAGCTAACGGTATAGGACTCGGCTCCCTCTGCAAGTAATCGAACTATCTTCTCCTGATAGAACGAGTCATTTGCCAGGGCCTTTACCACTCTCGTGACAATCTTCGGTGTAACAGTCATCACAGACATGAACGATCGGGCCGCTGCATCCTGGTGTCCCAACTCCTTCCACTTTGATTTCCACACCCCATCCACCTCATTTACTGGCCTACGGCTCAACGCGTCTGCTACCACGTTAGCCTTCCCCGGGAGATATTGAATATCAAACTTATAATCCTTCACAAACTCAAGCCACCGTCTTTGATGCATATTCAATTCCTTCTGCGTGAAGAGGTACTGTAGAGATTTGTGGTTCGTGAACAACCGAAACTTGTCCCCCAGGAGATAATGTCTCCAAATCCGAAGGTCAAATACAACTGCCGCTAACTCCAAGTCATGGGTGGGGTAATTCTTTTCGTGAGGCTTAAGCTTACGGGAGGCATAAGCTATGGCCTGACTCTCCTGCTGTAGCACACCTTCGAGTCCTTGTAAGGACGCATCGGTGTAGACTAGATACTCAACCCCCGGTCTGGGCAATGCTAACACAGGTGCTGAGGTTAACTTATCCTTCAACTCATCGAATACCAACTGACAGGCATCGCTCCAGATGAATGGCACACCCTTACGAGTCAGATATGTTAAAGGACCCGTTATCTTTGAGAAACCCAAAATAAACCTCCTGTAGTATCTTGCTAGTCCCAAGAAACTACGAATCTCAGTCGGTGTCATGGGATGTCCCCAGTCCCTCACCACGGATACCTTCCCCGGATCAATAGATATCCTCCGGTCTGAAATGATATGCCCCAAAAACTGAACTTCCTTCAGCCCAAACCCACACTTCTCATACTTTGCATACAGCTCATTCTGAGGTAGTGTCTGCAAAACCTGTCTCAAGTGCTCGGCGTTCTCCTCTTCTGTCTGGGAGTAAACTAGAATGTCATCAATGAAGACAATGACGAACTGGTCTAGGAACTCTCTGAACACCCTATTCATCAAGTCTATAAACACGGCTGGAGCATTGGTCAAGCCAAAAGGCATAACCCGAAACTCGTAGGAACCATATCTCATTAAGAAAGCAGTCTTTGCGACGTCATGTTCCCTGATACGTAACTGATGGTATCCTGATCGCAAATCAATCTTTGAGAAGAAAGAAGCTCCTCTCAGCTGGTCGAATAAGTCATCGATTCGGGGCAACGGATACTTATTCTGTATCGTGACCTTATTAACCTCTCGGTAATCTACACACATCCTCAACGATCCATCCCTCTTCTTTACGAACAACACAGGGGCACCCCACGGTGAAGTACACCTCCGGATAAACCCCTGACCCAACGCCTGCTCAATTTGATCCCGTAACTCTCTCATCTCTGTTGGAGCCATACGGTAAGGTGTGCAGGCAATAGGCCGAGTGACCGGCGTCAAATCGATCACAAAATCTATCTCTCTACTCGGAGGTAATCCAGGTATATCCTGAAATACATCAGTAAACTCTCTAACAACTGGAATCGCATCGAGTGGTATCACCACTTCCTTAGAGGTCTCCTCCTCTATATAGTACAAGTGAGTGGATGATCCTCCTTTAGGGCGAGGCATCGCCATTAAGAACATCTCCTACTCGGGAATGGCAAAGATAATACTCCTACTAAAACAGTCAATCATGGCTCGGTACACAACTAGCCAATCCATACCAATAATCGCATCGTACTCAGTCATCTCTAACACTAACATATCAGCGGGTAAAGTAAACCTCCCGATCTCTATACCCACACCTCTACATATAAGGGAAATCACGGAACCCCTACTCAACGGTGAATCTACACAAGTAACCGTGCTCTCGGCGGTGTCTAATAACCCAATAGTGAGTTCAAATCTCATGGCAATGAAATAATGTGTGGCCCCCGTGTCAAATAAAATACGCCCCATAGCCCCTGAATAGAGAACATACCCTCAATGTCCAGTGGATCCTGTGGGGCTGCGGCATGCTGGAGATGATACACTCTCCCATACTGGAGCTATCCCTGCTGGACTATGACTGCTGGAATGGGTGGTAGTGTTGCCATATGTGGTGGTGCTGGGAGGGCGGCGGGAAACATAGGCCTCTATGGCTCATGTCGGGCACCCTGCTGCTGCTACTGTGGGGCCCTGCCCCTATCAGGATAATCCTGGCATTTGTGGCCAGTCTTGCCACAAACATAACACTTCCTCGGGAAGTTTCCCCCTCGCTATCCCTGCTTCCTTCGGCCCTGGTGGCCGTTATCATTCCTCCCCTGGCCATGCTGGCCCTGTTGAGACTGATGTTGCTGACCATTCTCACCCTGTTGGCCCTAATGGCCGTTCAGACCCTGATGGCCCTACCTGAAACCTCCCTGTTCACTTCTGAAACCCCCAGATCTGAATCTCTTAGAATCCCCCTGTTGGGAACTCTAGTCACCCTGCTTGTGCTGTCCCTGAGCAGATTGTGCCCCGTTGGAACCATTTCCCTCGGTCCTGCCCTGTTGGATGGACTCCCTTGATCTCTTTCTCTCAGACATGTGGAAGCGATGATCCTGGCAGTGAAGTAATGTAGCGTTAACCACATCAGAATAAGTGGCCAACGAGAGATTCCCTAACAAATGTTGACGGATCCTCCAAGTCAATCCATCTGTGAACTTTTGAATCTTGTTCTCCTCAGTCAGTATTTCATCCGGAACAATGTTCAATAGATTAGTGAATTCAGCCTCATACTAGGCCACGGTCCTCCCCCCTTGCTTGAGGTTCATCAATTTCCTCCTCATTTCGTGTGAACAGCTGAAGGAAAATATTTACGGCCGAACCTCACTCAAAACTCCTGTATAGTGAGTGTCCCTCTCCTCTGCGGTGGTAATGGACTCCCACCACTGCAATGCAGATCCTACTAGCTTGAAAGTAGCCAGTATCTTCTTTTGAACATCTGTGCACTCGTACATCCTTAAGTGCCTCTGAATATCCTTCCTCCACTGACTGGATACCACAACATCGGAGCTACCTGCAAACTCCAGAGGGTGTGCTTTCTAAAAAGTATCACGGACGCATTCCCAAGAAAACGGGAATGCATGAGCCTGAACTGGAGCGGCTACCGGTGCCTGGGGTGGTGCCTATTGTACAACGGCTAGGGCGGCATTTACCTCTTGGGATACAATAGCTGCAACCTCGGCGACATTCATGGTGCCCTAAACTGGTGCAGGTTGTGGCTCTGGTTGTGCATCCCTATGAACTCGCTGTGCACGTCGTGGAGGCATCTGAAATGAGAGTAAAGTCTTATAAGTTCGCAGTTATTATCTCAAAATATCTAAAGAGCGAAGCATACACAAAAGAATACAACAATCCTAAAATATAGGGCTTTACATCAAATAAAGCTCAGCGGAAACATAACAAGCCGTACAAATCCTAAGGACACTAGAACCTGATGCTCTGATACCACCTGTGACACCCCGACTAATTAAATACTGGGTAGATACTCCTTTATTAAATTAATACAAAATGCTAAGTTGGTTCAGTTAATAGCATCACTGTCGAAAACATTTTAATAATTACTAACCACCTAATATTTGAAAAGTGAGATGTCCAATTTAATTTAAATCCGATTAACATGCAATAAATGAATTATGAAAAGTTAACATAACCAATCACAATAAAGTCACAATAGAATAACCAACCAATAAATAAGAGTCTGGAGGAAAACTCCTCACAACAATCCAAAGTCCGAATTAAATAAATATAAAGTCTGCATCACTAAAATTAATTACATCCTAAAGTCTGAAATAACTAAATAATTAAGATGTCTCTAAAAGGAATGGGAGACATGACCAACAAATCATAAAAATTGATAATGGAGTCAAGACCAGAAAAGGAGGCGTCTACTATCAAGGTCATGTAACTTCCACAGCAGCTACAGCACGTCACCTGAATAGAATTCCTATGCATGGTGTCCTTGTGGCTGGGCACCTAAAAAGTTTTTTTTGCAAAAGATAGATTTGATAGCAAACGGGTCAGAGCCCGAATGTGAAAATAATTTAAAAATATGCAAGTGTTTAATACCATTAAACAGTGAATATAAAGTACATGATAGTGTGTGCACTCACATGAGTTCCTCACCTCTCAACTAGTTATGCACTCCTATCGTACCCGTACCCATTCTAATTGTTCCACTATCTATCTAGTCGAACGCTAAATCTAATATTTTATGTGATCTCCAAAATAAAACCCAGCATCTTCTATTTAATATAGCATTGTACCTTATAACATAGTTTTCCCGTTTTAGCATTTCAAATTATTAGAAATCTTACATTTTCACTTTACAATCCGTTGCTACTAGTTATGCTCATAATTATTCATGACAATTTATTTCAATCAACTGTATATTATTTTTACCATAAATATACAATACGAGCACCCCGAGTCTAAGCTGCGGTGCACACATACTCTGCTATCAAATCTCGGTACATCACGTACATGAGGACCACGTATTCCGAATCTCTCCGAAAACGTTTCAGTAACAACAATCACAAACAATGGAGGCGAACATAGTTCACATCACATGGGTCATGAACATACCTACGCTCCCATGATCAGCAGACTTATAAACTTCTCAATAAGTCCTTCTCTGACCTATGTCCTCGAGGTACCAATCTAAGTCCCCCGTAGGCACAAAAAGATTAGATGGCCCTAAACGAATGCCAACCTCCCCAGATAGCAAGTATGGTAGCTATGTCATACACAGATAATTACATATACTAAGCATTCTCACATCTTAGATATTACATTATTTTTATTAGTGGTATACTTCTTGTTCTTATACCAACTCTTTGTGTTATAGAAATCACATGTCACCCGGTTATATGCATTTGAGTCATCAGTTATCCGCACTTCGTTATTACTCACTCGCGTTCTAATCCACAAATGTTATCCGGTTCGAGGAACTACCCTAAATTTTACTCTTCAACGTATCCCAAATCTCCCAACTACACCCTCTAGTTAATAAGGGAATGTCATCTCACCATTTAATTAAGACTACATGATGTTAGAAATCAAATCAGGCCAAAAAGGCCATTTTGTCAACTCGTTATAAGTCTCATTAGAACGAGTTCGTTCGAATGAATTCGTTCGAAGGAATGGATTATAATGAGATACCAACTCGTTAGAAGTCATACTGTCATCTCGTTAGATGCTCGTTCGAACGAGGCCGTTCGAATGAACTGGGCAGGTCTTCTAACGAGATGGCAGTTTAAGCCCAGAAATCCCAAGTTCGTTTTTCTCAATTCTTCTCTCCTCTAAATCTCCCCTAAGACCATCCAAATTGTATTTTAAAGTATATAAACCATTTCTAATCACCCTAGATCATTCCTCAACACATATAAGGGGTCAATTCTTACAATCTATCATGGAATCAATATAAGTCTTCAATTTTTTCCCAAACCCTATGAGCATGAACTCCCAAATTTTCTTATGTCTATTTACCCATCAAAATCCGTTTTTAATCTATCATCTACAACTATTCAAGTATTAACTCAGTCCATTAACATACTACATGCAAATCCTAACCCACATTTAAAGTTTCTTCCACAAATTTCATGGGTTTTCTTCACAAAAGTCAATATGAGATAATTCCTATACTAAGCATGGAAGACATATTCAATGCGTTAAAAATACTAAATCACTTGCCTTAAATTGTTCTTCCGAATTTTATGTTGAAGGTTGAAGGTTGTCCTCTTCCCTCTCTACAGATTTCTCCCAAGATTGAAGGTTGAAGATGGTGGTTATGGGTTTTCTCTTGGGAACCTCTTCCAACTCTTCCTATAACTCCCATAGCCCTCTAACTTGTCAAATGCTGGTAATGGGCTTAGTGGGTTATTATTTACTGAATAAATAAGTCTTAAAATTCGTAGGCCTTAATTCCCAAAATTTTAAAATTACCAAAATACCCTTTTAAGTTGCCGGTATGACCCAAAAATGCCCCGGGACCCAAACTAAACCCCCGACTATTGTTTTCTGACTATTTCGACCCTTCCGGACTCGTTGGCACACTCGAAATGACCATTCGGTTGATAAAAATAAAATTTACTTTTAAATTCATCTAATTACAATCTTGACGGGACTGACACGCGCGTTCCAACCAAATTTCCCAAATTGCCTATTTCAGTCTCGCGACAATTTCAATATTTTCAATATTCATATATTGCCACATATACACAACATAGTCAAATACCAGCTCACATCACGTTAGTATTTATATCGGGATTAATTCTCAATTAATTCACAGTTAATTTAATTAATCCCTTTAGTAAATATCAATAAAAATATGGGGTATTACATATCTATGTTTGTGGTTTGTTTCTTTCAATTAATTAAGATAAATTTTGGATTAAAAACAAATTCGTCTTGTGTGTGACTCACTCTAAGATTTATATACCTTCCCACAAAATCGGACCACCCCATAAAACCGGTTTTACATAAAATAAATTTGAGATGGGAGAAACTCTCTGAAGTTAGAAATATGAACATATATTTAAACTTATATCCTAGATCACATTCCTCAAAGAATTTTTTTAAAATAAATGGATTTTTGATATGCATATATGAACTTCTTTTATGCACTAGTCTACGAAAACATCACAAATTAATGAAAAACGTATTTTACTACTTTGTCGTAGTGGTATTTGTAACGACCAATTTCCGAAGCAAGTCGATTTGTATTTAATTGGATAATTTCGTTATTAATACCAAAATCCACCACCCTACGTGGACCAATTACAAGCCTGCACGTGTCCTCCAATATGTCACAAGTCCAAGTCAGCGTGGTACAGAAGCCCGACCAACAATAAAGCCCAACCAACAGGGAAGCCCGACCCACGGGGATGTCCGACCAATAGCCTGCATTGATAATAAAGCGATAATAGTCCTATAACCTGTATTGCCAATGAAGCGACAACCTTCATACAATTAATGAGGGAATTCCACCTAATCCCTCTGCTCCTCTAAACAACAATGATTTAACTGGTATATTAGCTAACTTGGACAAAGGTCAAGAGACTATGTAGGATAATGTTCGATAGTTGGCTCAAACTCCCCAACTCGGAGTTCCTACACAAGTTATAAAGGAATATTCCACTGCCTCCAAGAAGGAGTGTTGGGTATAGCCGTTCTAGAACTTCTAGGGATCCTTCATACCTTTTTGGAGCAACTTCTTCAATCAAGATCTCTAACTCCACTAATGGACAATCCCCCATCCCAGAAAGATTGAGTGCCTTAGAAAGGCAAATTAGGGCCTCTCCTTTCGATCGTCTAGGACCCCAGAGAAATGGATTATGGGTTGCATTGAGAAATACTCAATGAATAAGCGATTTAAGGGAAGGTTCATCCCAATCCGGATTAAACAACCAATGAACTGATAAATCTATTTAGAGGGATAGTTCGCAAGAAGAGAGTTTATCATGATCTGTTTGTCGGCATAAGAAAGCTGGCACCCATGGTGCTGGGAATAATGCTTGGAAAGGTTCCATTTAATTTTTCGAAGACAGATGGGGAGAAATGGCCAAGGCCAAGAATCCCCTCCAAAGAAGTTTTATTCAGGGATCCCCCTTTGTGCAAGCCATCATAGATTTCCCTACGCGGATCAAGTTTAAAGATCTAGTGGTCACTCACGAGTATGATGGTAAGACTAATCCAGTTCTTCATATAGAATAATACTAAGCAGCTACTGATATTTATATTATTCCTGACGAGATGAGACATAGGGAATTTTCAGGAATAATCACTGGATCTGCTTAAATTCGGTACAATAGCCTTCCTCAGGGATAAATTTCTTTCTTTCAACAACTCGCCAAGCTATTCATTGCTAATTTTTGCTTTGGAACAAAACTAGTGAAGCGAGTAGCTCATTTTCTCAGTGTAAGACAGAAGGAAGGAGAAAGTACCAAGGATTACATCACTCATTTCAACAATGAGAAATTGGAAGCCATTGATTATAAAGACAAGACCACAATCACTACCCTAATGAATGGTTTGCTCCCTGGTAAATTATATTATAATTTGGCAAAAGATCCACCGAAGATGATGACAAAATTAATGTCCAAGGCAGCGAAGATTATGAATTCCGAGGAAGCTATGGTTGCTAAAATGAATTCAGATGCAAAGATGGAAGCAAAAATAGAAGGGAAATCAGATAAGAATGAGCACAAGAATCACAATGAGCTTAGGAGTTCAAAAGTAAAGGAAGGCCTAGATTGGATCAGGAAATTCACTAATTACACTCCCTTACTGGTGGATATACATCATGTATTGGAGGAAATTAGGCACAACAATGATTTAAGTTGGCCTGAAAAGTTAAGGTCACATGCTGATAAGAGGGACAAGTCTAAGTATTGTGAGTTTCATAAAGATCATGGTCATAGTATCAACCGTTGTATTGACCTCCAGAATGAGATAAAAGGATTATCCAAAGAGGAAAGTTGGACATATTTGTTGATCAGAAGGCCAGTGGAAGAACTGTAGGTAGAGGGCGGCAGAGATCTAAATCACCAGTTAAGCCTAGAGAAGATAAGAAGTGGAACCATGATGAAGATCCAAAAGATGATCATGATCTCCCCAAGAAGCCTAGATAATCGAAACATGAGGTATTCAAACTCATTTTTGGATCTTTTTATTATCACATGATTATAGGTGGAGATGCCAGAGGAAGAGATCATACAGCTAAAAGGAAAGCTTACCTCAATGAGGTCCAAACTTGTTCCTATATCCAACGAATTAATCTTGCCGAGGAGGACCGACGAAGAAAAGTTAACAAGGATAAGCTTGTAATTGGCTTTTATAAGAAATATCTATCTGGAGTTTTGTACCCTCATGATGATCCTTTAGTGAACAGAGTCAGGATGAAAAAAGTACTGATGGCAAGAACATTAGTGGATAACGGCAATTCAGCAGATATCATGTTTTATCCCTATTTTGATAGTTTAGGATTAAAAATCAATCAACTGGAGCCTTACCATTGGCCACTCATTGGCTTTTCTGGCGAGAAAGTATTTCCACTTGGGACAATCAAACTATATGTGTTGATCGGGACATGGCCGACGAGTAGGATAGAGAAAGTGAGATTTTTTGTAACGGACAAAAATTTTCATTCCCCTTACAATATGATCATGGGATGAGTTGGTCTGAAGAAATTCGAAGTTGTACCCTCTAGTGTTCATCAATACCTGAAGTTCCCGACCAATTTCAGTGTTGGAGTTGTGAAAGGAGATCAGAAAGTAGCTCAAAAGTGTTACTATTCCGCTACGGAGGAAGAAGATTTGTTGGAGACAAAGAGGAAAACAAACACTTAATAAGTGGATATATCTGAGCCAAAGAGCGATTCTGAGGTTGAAACCTTAGATCCACGAGATGAACCTGAGGTTGAAACCTTAGATCCACGAGTGATGAAAGCAACATAAAGCATTGATCTGGACGATGATAAACTAGAATGGACAACTCAAATAGGAGCATCATTGGAACAAATTTTTAAATAGGAGTTGTTGGCTTTCTTGAGGCAAAGAAAACATGTGTTCTCTTGGAGTCGTGAAGATATGCCAGGCATATACCCAAATTTCCTATGCCATTAGCTTAATTTTAATAAGGATGTTAAACCTGTGAAGTAGCGAATAAGAATTTTTAGCTCGAAGAAAACGAGGCTGAACAGGAAAAAGTGGAGACGCTTTAAAAAGATTCTTTTACTGAAGATGTGAAGTACCCGAACTGGTTGGCCAACGTAGCTATGGCCAAAAAGAAGAACAATAAATGGAAGATGTGTGTGGATTTTACTGAATTGAAAAAAGCGTGTCCAAAGGATCACTTTCCTTTGCCACGAATTGATCAATTGGTAGACGCTACTTCTGGGCATGAGTTGCTGAGTTTCATAGATGCATATTCTGGTTATAACCAGATCAAAATGAAGCCCGAAGATAGAGAAAGAACTTTTTTTATCACTCCCCGAGGAACTTATTACTATAATGTTATTCCATTTGGTCTGAAAATGCAGGTGCTACTTATCAGAGACTCGTGAACAATGTATTTGAGGAACACATAAGCAAGAATATAGACGTGTATGTTGATGATATGCTCACTAAAAGAAAAAAAAGTTGTTGATCATATTATCGACCTCAGCCAAACATTTGATCAACTGGAGAAGCACCAGATGAAATTAAACTCCACCAAATGCGTCTTCGGAGTGCAGGAGGGAATGTTCCTCGGGTATATAGTAAATCAAAGGGACATTGAAGCTAATTTAGATAAGATTAAATCTCTGATTGAAATGCAGTCCCCGACCTATAAAAAGGATGTTCAAAGGCTAACAGGACGTGTAGTAGCACTCAACAAATTTGTATCCCGAGCAATGGATAAATGCTTGCTATTCTTTAAGGTAATTAGAAAAACCTTTGAATGGAATGATGAATGTGACAAATCCTTCCTATAATTGAAGAAGTACCTGGTACCACCACCACTACTCTCCTGACCAGTGTTAGGAGAAAATTTGTATCTATATTGACGATTTCTGAGTCTGCTATTAGCTCTACCTTAATCAAGGAGGAGAATGGAGTCCAAAATCCAGTTCATTACACTAGCAAAGCTTTTCGAGGAGCATAAGTTAGATATTCCAGACTGAAGAAATTAGCATTGGCCTTAATTAAGGCCAGTAGACGAATGAAGCCATATTTTTAAGCTCACACCATAGTGGTATACACTAACATGCTGCTGAGGCAAGCTTTGCATAAGACAGACAAATCCAGGAGATTGATGTATTGGGATGTGGAGTTGGGGTAATATGACCTTGTATATGAACCAAGGACTACTTTGAAAGGCCAAGTTGTGGCGAATTTTATTACAAAGTTCACTTACTCATAGGTCCCCGAGTATCACTACAACAAAAAGTTGCCTTTCAAACCCTATTTTTCGAGACAGACAAAATGTAGTCTTTAAAACATATTTTTTTTATACGGATATAATTAACCGTCTCAAAAACTATTATTTTTTGAGACTACTAATTATATCCGTCTAAAAAAAGGTCACTTTATGATACAATTAATTATATCCATCGTATAAAGTAAACCAAATAAAACGGTAAATATTTAGTGTATAAAAAAATATAGCAAATAAGACGGCTAAAAAAATTGGTTCCCACCACTAATTCTTTTCATCTCCCACTCACACTTTAACCTCCCACCTCAAAAAAAAACAAAAAAACAAAATCCTATCACATTTACAAAACCCAAACCGACAACCCCCTCCCCCCCGGGCGCACCCCTGGCCTCATCTTCGCCCCTACCCCAGGCTGTCTCCTCCTCCTCCGCCCCTAGGCGTTATTCTCCTCTAACCCTAGGAGTTTTTCTCCTCCTCCACCCCAGGCGTTCTTCTCCTCCACCCCCAGCTGTTTTCTCTCTCCTGTTATTTTTCATTTCATGGTAACTTTTCATCTTTATTTTTTTGTTGAAGAAAACATCATATTGTTATTTATTTTAATTTTTCTTCTTCAAATTGTGTTACTGTATATAGTTAGTTGAAAAATGGTGACAATGGCTGATCAAAAATCATTCTTTATACATAATTAATTAACCATATGCATAATACTTATATAAAATATAAATAAAGAGTGGATACTTAGTTGTTGATTTTAATTTTTTTTGTAGCTTTCAATGTGACCTAAATAAGCAGATTTATAATAGGCTATTTTTTTTTATGTTATATAGCATTATGATTCATTTTGGCTCAATGATTCTAATTAGGTTTGTTTATTTGTTTAATTGCTTTCATTTTATATTTCAAGGTTGTTTTAAAAAATATTTTAGGTCTTTAAGTTAATTAGACATTATTCATAGTGATTGACTATATATCTTTGGGACTTGAAATTAATGGATATTATTAGTTATGTCTCGAATTAAATAGGTATTGTTAATATTGATTTGGTATACTCCTTCGTTCCATATTAAGAGTCCATGTCTTTATTTTGTATAAATAAAAAATACACTCAATCAACGGGCAATTATTAACTCATGTTCACCATCATGTAATTTGTGTACATAAAAAAGGGGCATATACCAAATAGTCCATCGAACATTTTTTAATACACATTTAGTTCAAGCCTTTTTATTTGTTTTAAAAAGTCTCTCAATATGACGCTAGCGCGGACTTTAAAAATAAGAGAATATTGTTTAAATGAGTGTTTGGGAGAATTTTTGTAACAACATAAAACACTTGGACTAAATGTGTATTAAAAAATGTTTTAAGGACTTTTTGGTATTTGATCCTGTAAAAAATAAAAAATTATCCTACAAATATCAGCTCGGGGATGCCCACACCAAATTTCCCGGCACTTATAAATTTTGCTCCCCCTCAACTAATATCCTTGATCCGCCATTGATGATTGGTAGTTCTTCTCTTTTTTTTTAATGTATTTCTAAAAGTGAAGTTAAATAATATTGAGTATTATTACTACAAAGCTAAATGAAAGGATTAAAAAAGCTTTAAAGTTCTACAACTACTTTGAGAGAAAGTATAGAAATGAAATTAACATGTTAAAGAAGTAGTATGAGTCACATTCCTTCTTTAATTACATATCTTTTCCCAGAAAAAATTTGTGGCAATGAAGGAGTACGAGAAAGAAAAGAGGAAGAGAGTAGAGCAAAATTGAAGGAATTGGAAATACATGAATTGTATTCGGCAGTTCAAAATAAAGATAAAAATAAAAAAAATGGTTCAAAGAGTAAAAAAAATCACTGGTGATGATGACAAGTTTGTGCCATGTGAAGAAGAAAACGAGCATCTGGAGTCAAGCGATGATGAAAATGGGTACGTGCCTTGTGAGTTTTTTAATGTGTAAATGTTTAGTGATGTAAATGTTAATTAGTTGATTGTGTGAACTCTTGTTTGATACTTTCCATTATCATGCGTACATTAGTATTTCAATATTTTAAATTTGAATTGTTCGATTTATTTAGCCATAATAATACTTAAATTAATGTGATGAAGTATATTCTTATTTTTATGCTTGTTCCCCCTTTATGTGCTAATCACTTTAGGAATTCATGTTTGCCATGATTAATCTTTTTATCTTTTCATCATCTTATGAAGACATTATTAATATCTTTATCTCTATATTATGAAATATAAATTTATTGACATTTTTTTTTAGATTCATAGATGGGAACCATGGATAAGAGTTGGATTGATTTTCGCAATCGGTGTTCAAGAGAATACATTAATGGGATTGAAGGGTTTATTAACTATGCATATGCAAATAAAAACATCGAGACAACAAAAATATATTGCCTCTGTAAGATATGTGCAAATCGAGTGTACCACACCCGACAAACTGTGAGAGATCACCTTGAGATGCATGGTTTCGAGAAGACATATAAGGTTTGGATTTTTCACGGAGAAACTCTTGGTGGTGTAAGCAGTGATAGAAATAGTCCACGGGATGATGTGTTAGTTGATGATATACCTATACCTGTTGAACTGAGTGCTCGAGATAACATGGTTACAATGGTTCAAGAGGGAATAGGTATTTCCCACGCGTATGACAATATGCGTGAGGAGGAATGTAACACCGAAGATGTCTTTGAATTCGACGAAGATGTTCCAGAGTACTATAAACTTATGAAAAAGGTTCAATGCGACTTCTATGAAAATTGTCCGTCGGGGGTTACCGAATTGTCATTTGTTGTTGAACTCTTGTGAATGAAGCAACTTCATGGTTAGACAAATTGTTCTCTCACGGATTTATTGAAATTTTTGGGGAGGATGTTTCCACATGCTAGAATTCCCAAGTCTTACTACCAAGCCAATAAGCTAAAAAAACTTGGGATTCAAGTACGAGACATGGTATTCATGCCCAAATAACTGTATGCTATTTCTTAATGAAACCGAGGGTCTTAAAAAGTGTGGCATATGCGGATCTTCTCGATATAAAGATGAGGACTCAAGTATTGATGGTGTCCATGGTCCGAAGGTAGCCGTAAAGAAAATGAGATACTTCCCTTTGAAATCGAGATTGCATAAATTATTTTGGTCATCCTATTCAGCTCCTCTAATGAAATGGCATGCTGAGGAAAGGATCGACGATGGTGTAATGAGACATCCTGCTGATTCTCCTGCTTGGAAAACTTTTAATGAGAAAAACCCTTCTTTTATGAGGGAGATTCGCAATGTTAGACTTGGGTTAGCTGCTGATGGATTTAATCCATTTGGTAATATGAGCATTAAGAACATCATATGGCAAGTTATCCTCATTATTTATAACTTACCTCCGTGGTTGTGCATGAAGAAACCTAACTTAATTTTGTCTATTCTTATAGATGGACCAAAAGGACACGGAGATAAGATTGATGTATTTTTACAACCATTGATTGATGAGTTGATTGAGCTATGGGTTGATGGTGTACGCACTTACGATGCGTCAAGTAAGGAGTTCTTTCAATTGCATGCATCGTTGTTATGGACCATTAACGATTTCCCTGATTATGCCATGTTATCGGGATGGAGCACAAAAGGTACATTTGCTTACCCTTGCTGTAATGAAGACCACCAGTCAATGCGATTAGATAAGGGTAAGAAGTTTGTTATTGGGGTCATCGTCGATTCTTAGACTCGCGCCATAGGCTTCATAGGCAGAAGTAACCATTTAATGGGAGGGTAGAATTACGTCCAGCCCCACTTAAACTTTCGGGCTTACAAGTATTGCAACAGTTTAATGATCTTGACGTTGAATGTGAATATAAGATGGAAGATGTCTTTAGAAGGAGGGAAAGAGAGGCATTAGAAAAAAGTAAACAGGTAGTTCGAAAATGTAGATTTGGTTGGAAAAAAAAGAGTTTATTTTTTTAATTGCCATATTGGAAGGATAATCTTATTCTCCATAATCTTGAAGGCATGCATATTGAGAAAAACGTCTGTGATAATATCCTGTTTACATTATTGGGTACTAAAGGGAAGACAAAAGACAATTTATAGGCTCGAAAAGATCTAAAAGTTTTGGGTATTAGATTAGAGCTACATCCTCAACCACGAGGGTCAAATCTAAAGTACCTCCCCCCAGCAGAGTACACGATGAGTAACAAAGAGAAGGAGATTTTTTTAAAAGTGTTGCAGAATGTTAAAGTTCCTGATGGCTACTCTTCGAACATTTCACGGTGCGTGAACGTGCAAGAAAGAAATATTTCGGGATTAAAGAGCCATGATAATCATATTTTAATGCAACAATTACTTCCAGTAGCCGCCAGAAGGGTATTGCCCACTCATATTATCAAAGTCTTGATTGAATTAAGAAATTGCTTTGTTATACTGTGCTCAAAAGAAGTTATTGCAGCTGATTTGGAAAAGTTTGAAGATCGGATGGCCCTTACACTTTGTAGCCTTGAGAAGATATTCCCTCCGAGTTTCTTTGATGTGATGGAACATTTGCCTATACATTTGCCGAACGAACTCTTAATTACTGGTTGTGTCCTTTACCGTTGGATGTATCCGATTGAAAGGTACCTCCACACTTTAAAAGGCTACGTTAGTAATCGGGTTCATCCAGAGGCCTCGATTGCCAACTCTGTTATTCTTTAGGAATGCATGACTTTTTGTTCCCAGTATGTGGATGTGGAAACTAAGTCTAATCGACTGGTTAGAAATGATGATTGGGGGCATATAAATGGTCGTGCAATTGGGAAAAAAGTTCAATTTGAACTTGATTCTGTAATGTATATGCAAGCTCATTTGCACGTTCTTACCAACACTGAGGCAGTGGCGCCATTTGTTGAGTAAGTTTTATTATAAGTATTTGGTGTTTTTGAAAACCATTTTTATACTTTTTATGGAATTGACATATGGCTATTTGTTTACTTGTAGAAAGCATCTCGCGGAAATTTTATCAAATTATCCTCAAGATTCACAAAAGCATCGTGTTAATTGTCTTCACAATGATGAGTTCCAGAAATGGTGTATGGATTATGTAAGAAAAAATATCATAATTAATAGTTGAATTATGAATAAATACTATACTTTTATATTGACATTTACTTTAATATACTATAGGTTAATAAATTGGGACGTGACGGTGTGCAAGTATCTGACGAAATCAAATGCTCGTCTTTAGGTCCTTTTAAGGATGCGGTCAGATTCAAAACTTATATTGTTAGCGGTTTTAGATTTTGAACAAAGAGACTTGATAAGGGAAAGAAAACTCAAAATAGAGGAGTTTTTATAAAAGCCGAACAAATGAGTTATTCTAGCCGGAAGGATAAAAACCCCATTGTGGGTGATATTACATACTATGGGGAACTAACGAACATTATTGAAGTTCAGTATCTTAATGGCACGAAGTTTGTGCTATTCAAGTGGGATTGGGTTCAAAATCGTATGGGTACAAAAGTTGACGAGTTTAACTATACGCTGGTGAATTTCAAGCATTTGAAATATAAAGATAATCGAGAGAGTAACGAACCTTTCATACTAGCATCCTAATCAGAACAAGTATTTTACGTGCAGGACCCTATCGATACAGATTGGCATGTTGTTGTTCCCATGACACCAAGAGACCAATTTGATAGGTACACGACAGTTCAAGAAGCTGGAGAAGAATTGTTGCTTAATGGAGATGAGTCGTTTGTCATGCAAAATTTGAATGAAGATAACAACTTACGGTGGGTGAGGGATGGAGATGGATTAATAGTTGACACTAGTGTGGTTAAAGCTAATGATCACGAAGATGCAAATACAGATGAAGACGAAGATGGAGATGAAATTTAGAGGGACAATGCTTGAGGGAGATATAGTCCTAAACTAGTTATTTTTGTTTTTTAACTGGAGCATTTGTAGTTTAGTTTTGTACTGATGCATAACTGAGTAGTGTTTCTTATAACAAATTCATAACTCAACAGATAGTTTGCTGCATATCTGAACATATATTTTGTTAGTTTTCTGAATTAGCTAGTTTGCTAAATTTGCTTTGTGATTACTGAATTCGCTATATCATATTCTGTATAATTAATATTTGTTGAATAGATAGTTTGTTGAAGAGAGAGTTTGCTGCATATCTGAGCAAATATTTACTAATTACTGATGATAGTTATTAATTGCTGACGATTGTCACTGGTTGCAGCATTCGATATGTAATTGTAGGTAGTTATACGAGCTTTATTTTCACCGTTGAAATCAATGATGCTCATCTTGATTCTGCTAAACTCCTGTTCACTAAAGGAACGCATCTCTTTATCTGTTAAGTATGACCATGATTTGACTCAATCAATTCAGCTATATCTATAGTCCTTACGTAAATATAATCCATTTGTTTAGTGGACAAGTGAAACTAAGAACGAATGGATGGCAGTCCATCTCTTGATGAACGAATGGATGTCCGTGCTTCATAGGTTATTATCCTTTTAATTTCTTCTTCTTCCTATATTTTCTCATCATCAACTTCACGTCATCAGTCTTGGGATGTATCAAGAGATTACAACTTTTTCTCCTTCCTTCAAGGAAAAGTTTATGTGAGATGTTTGAGATATAATTTTGAATAACTCAAAACGAAAAAAAAAACAGCAAATATGGAAACTTAATTGAACATGACTCAGATAACTCTATATTTGAAGATTTGCATAACAATTACGCTGATAACATTTTTTTGTATATCGACAAATAGGAATACCAACTCTACGAATATTGTTGATTTCACAATCATTATAATTATTAGGTTACACCTTAAAGATGAACTTCCTTGCCATTTTACAATAACTGGAATGAATGGACTCAACAAGTTACAATTAATAACGCTTTAGCAAATTACTATCAATATGATCAGCCTTATCCTATATTGTAGTTGTAATGAATGAAAATGCCACCACTCATAAATCTACCTTAGTACAATTGAATATTTTTCTTGTATTGTAGTCTTACATGCACTAAATTTGTGTATTGTGTTGCGATTATATTTAATCTTTATTAGAACAGTTGGTATTCAAATGGACAAGTGAATTCCACCCTGACCGTGAGACTCCCGTGGTTCCAGTCTGGGTAAGTTTGCCTCTTCTACCTATTCATCTGTATAATAGGGAAAATTTATTCTTTAATTGTGGAGAATCTAGAAAACCTCTAAAGATAGATAGTGCCACTGCATGTTTAGCGAGGCCAAGCCTAGAAAGGGTTTGTTTAGAGGTTGATCTTAGAAAAAAACTACCTAAGAGGATTTAAATTGCCAATAAAGAGTCTGGAAGAGGTTTCTGGAAATATTTTGAATATGAAGAACTTCGAAAATATTATTTCAACTATGAAAAAAAAGGTCGTTTAGAAGAAAGTTGTTTGTTCAAAATAGAGAAGTCTACCAAGGAGGATCGTAAGGAGATAAAGGCAATAGCATAAAAGGAAGTTGTAGTTAGAAAAGAAACCATAAAAGAATGGGTAAAAAATACCTTCAAGAACTATTAATAACATAATCATGAACCCTCAAAAACTTATAATCATCAGCCTATGCCTGCCACTATCAAATAAGAACCAATCATTATGGACCCTTAAGAACCAATCATCTAATCTAACCAAAAAAACCAGACAAAAAATACCTGTTTTTATGAGATGAAGAAGAAATTGGAGAATATTGAAAATATGAATTAAACCCCTACTTATCTTCCACCTCTTAAGATCTCAAATGAATAAGAAGATGAAGAAGTTTAAAATCCTGATGTTGAAGAAGGAGAAATAAATGACAATAATTCTCTTAGTGAATATAGACCCGATCTACCCAAGAACAGTGCAGATGGTAGACTGTAAGGGAATGTAAATGAATTGAAAGGAGATTTGAAGAAGTATAGTTACCCTGCCTTCAAAGGTGGAATAAAGAATAGTAAGATCAACAAGTCAATCCCTCACAAGAGTATTGGGGTTATTGGAAATTCTCAAAATGTTAGAGTTTTGGGATTAGGTACTATAAAAAAATTCCTTCCATTATATCCCTATGATTAACACAATTATTTGGAACATTAGAGGCATCTTTAAAAAAGGAGTTATAAAGAGGATAAAAAGATGAAGTGGAATTCACAAAATATCTGTTCTTGTCATCATTAAGCTAGAGCTTACAGTGGAGCAAATGGATTCTTTTATAATAAGGATGGGATTTAATGAGGCTTTTCCTAATTCAAACATTAAAATATGGTGTTTCGTTAATGAAGGTATTCCTTGCTCTTTTGTCTCCACTATGGATCAATGTATGAACTTGTCATTCAAGATTGATAATAGAGTTGTTCTCACTGGGTTTCTTATTATAAGAATACTAAGGTTTTGTTGTAGGTTAAACAAAATATATCCAAATGTTTAAATTCTTGTTAGTGGCTCTATAAAAATTCAACATCTAAATAAACTTTATGTTTTGTGGTTGGTATCAGTGTTTGTTTTATGGTTGAATGTTTTCATCTTGGATGTATTATTGTGGATGACAGGCTTTCTGCTTCGTGGATTCATATTATTTCTTTGAATGGTGGACTGCACATGTTGTAATACCCTACCCTAACATTTCATTTAAATTCTATATAAATTGTAATGAAGTGTGGTTTGCCTGAAGTGTGGTTTACCCTACCCTAACATTTCATTTAAATTCTAACATTTCATTTAAATTCTATGTTGTAATACCCTACCCTAAAATTTCACAAGTGGACTGCACTTGTATCTATTGTCTACTTTAAGTCCTCCTAAAGCTATCCTCAATAGAATATCTGCTCTTCTAGAAAAATTCTTTTGGAGTAACAGTTTTGGAGACCAAAGATATCATTGGTGTGGTTGGGAGAATATTATCAAGCCTATAAATGAAGGTGGTTTAGGTTTAAGACATATAAATGATGTTCACTCCTCTCTTAGTATGAAATTGTGGTGTAATTTTGGACAACAAACTTTAATTTGGGCTCAATTCATGAAGGAAACTTACTATAAAAAGCTTCACCCTTCTTCTGCTCCTATTAGAGGTTGTTCTCAGACTTGGAACAAATGTGTTTCGTGAGGGACAAACCTGAAGACTATATGATGTGGCTTATTGGAGAAGGCAATATCAACACTGTAAAGCATAATTGGATTATTCTTGAAATAAGTCAACATCTGAGATAGAAGCAGGTCAGTTAAACGACTAGTAGATTCAAGAACAAAAGTGGAATAAGGACAAGTTAGAGTAGGTGTTTAATCCAACTGTGACTAATAAAGTGATGAATTTTAATGAAATTATGCCAAATAAACCAATTTATCTTATTTGGAAGCCTACAATCATAGAAATATTCTCCATTACCCCAGTGTGGAATATACGCAAAAAGTCTAGTCCTACTAGATTCAATGATAAATTTATTGGTGTGGTTGGGGGAATATTATCAAGCCTATAAATGAAGGTGGTTTAGGTTTAAGACACATAAATGATGTTCAATCCTCTCTTAGTATGAAATTGTGATGGAATTTTGGACAACAAACTTTAATTTGGGCTCAATTCATGAAGGAAACTTACTATAAAATGCTTCACCCTTCTTCTGCTCCTATTAGAGGTTGTGCTCAGACTTGGAACAAATGTGTTTCGTAAGGGACAAACCTGAAGACCATATGATGTGGCTTATTGGAGAAGGAAATATCAACATTGTAAAGCATAATTGGAGTATTCTTGAAATAAGTCAACATCTGAGATAGGAGCAGGTCAGTTAAAGGACTAGTAGATTCAAGAACAAAAGTGGAATTAGGAGAAGTTAGAGTAGGTGTTTAATCCAATTGTGACTAACAAAGTGATGAATTTTAATGAAATTGTGCCAAATAAACCAATTTCTCTTATTTGGAAGCTTACAAGCATAGAAATATTCTCCATTACCCCAGTGTGGAATATATGCAGAAAGTCTAGTCCTACTAGATTCAATGCTAAATTTATTTGGCATACAAATTTTCCCATTCAAATGTTAGTGTTTATGTGGAAGTTAATGAATAATCTCCATTCTACAGTTGATAGGATAAAGTCTATTGGATTCAAAGGTCCTTCCAAATGTCGTTGTTGTTCAGATCCCAAAGAAGAAGAATTAAATCACTTTTTTCCAGGGTGGAGATGTTCCTTATAAAGTTTGGGATAAAATGACTATATAGTATGGGATTAAATCATGAACAGGAGGACATTTGAGAAACTAACTTTTCTGATGGTGGCTTCATAGGGTAAAGGTAAACCACCTTGTTAGCAGAGTTGTTCCAGTAATTGTAAGTTAGTGTTTATGGAGATATAGGAACAAATGTAGATTTGATGATAGCACACCAAGTGTGTTTTCAATTTTTTTTATTAACTTCTTAAACTCTTTTTGCTTAGTACACATATTATGGAAAACAAATCACTTTCGTACTTCATCAAAAGTAGTGCATAAACTGATCAAAAGAGGAGAGTGGTTAAAAGAATTTTTATTCAGATGACAGACACTTGTTTTGGGGATCAAATTTATCCAATCGTAGCTGCAAAGGGTTCTCTCAAACCTGCACCAAATTTTGATAGCCCTCTCCCTTTCAATCCATGCGTATCTATATCATCGCAGCTTCAGACCCAAACTTATGATCTTTGATTAGTTTCAAATGAGACTACATATCAAATAGGCTTGACATCATCCCAATGCCAACAACTTTTGCAACATCTAAATTCGCAAATTGCAATTTCATCCACTGATTCCCAAACTGATCAATCATTATCATTGAATTTCATTCACATTAAAGATATTTTCCCAAATTATAACTTTTTCCAAATTATATTTTCTTCCATTAAAGATATTCATATTGATGATAGTATTTGGATCATGACACTGGTGCTACTTACCATATGACTGGTTCTTTATCCTTATTTCAATCCTATTATCCAGTTCATAAGACCAAATCCTTGAGTTGTGTCTTGATTTTCTCACAATATAATTTTTTTATGCAGGATCTCAACATTTCAATTTTATAAAAAACATTTCACGAGTTTTTAAGTACTGAGACTTCTAGGATTGTTGAAATTCAACACCTTAAATAAATAGGCACCTTTGAGTGCAGCCCCTTATTTTTTTACTAAAGTGTGGCCAATTTATTTATTCTTGTCTTGTCTTCGATATAACTGTTCGTTTTACACAGAGATGGATGAAATCAAGATCTCTATGACTCAAATTAGTAAGTTTTTATCAGTAATGGGTTTAAGTTGCTTCTCTTATTCTTGGAAATGATTTTGAAATGAACATGTTCATTTTAATGTAATGATCGATCATTTTATATTTTGTTTCATGTTTGATTAGTTTTATAACCGATGTTGAAATGTGATATAGAACTGAAATGTAACTTCTTGCTATGATAAATGAAAATATACAGATCCATGACATTGAGGCGTTGTCATCGTCGGTTGACTATGTCCGACCAGATAGGCGAGGAAAGACTACTTGAGAAGCAACCACTCACAACTCCAGTGAGAAATGATTTAGAGAGGACATCTCAAATTACTTCCGTGCAACACAACATAAGGGACTATGGAAATAGAGAGATGCAACCACAACTTTCCCCAAATATTGAATTAACATACCATAATACACACCGCAACTTAAGAGCTCAAGTTTCTTTATTTCAAACACCTACAAGTCAACTTTCCCCAAATATTGAGCATATTGATAATTCAGTTGGGAATGCCAATCCTCCATCCGCTTTAGATGGTGAGGATCTCACAGGTATGCTATGTTACACAGTGCACTGTTTGTATATCTCCATTCGTATTACATTTTATGTTTATATTCATATTGAACAAGATGTATAAACATTATTTACCATTTTTTTGTTCAGGTACAATGACTACCCTTACTAGTAAAAAAATGGTTAGAAAGGGGGCAAGGCCTTGGCTCGAATGGAATGATAATAAAAAGAAGATATTGGAATGGAATGAACTTTGTCAGCCAGTTTGTAAGCTTGAAAGTAAATTGATGTCACATTTAGGTTATTATGCAAGGTGTGGAAATTTATTTTTATTGACAATGTTGTATTGGAGCGAGGCGGACAAGGAATCACTTGATAATATTTGGAAGGAAGTGAAGGTAACTTATTAGTTTGATTTATTTATTTGTGCCGTTGTACATTAGCTTGTCAAGTTTTAACTAATTTATTCTTTTTGTTCTTAGAATAACACAAATGCACCAGAAGGTTTTAAACAAATCTACTTTGCAAGGATGTGACTTACGTGGAAGCAATGGAAGCATCGAGTGAAGGTGAATCACTATATAAAGTTTCAAAGAGATGAAGAGTGGTTGAGTTATACGCCTAAACGATTCGAAAAAGATCAATGGCCTGAATTGATGAAATACTGGGGTCTAAAGAAGATTAAGGTATAAAGTAAACCTCTTATTAAGAATTTTATACCTACATTCTTCGTCACTTGTAACATAATTTTTATTTTTATTTCTTCAAATATTTAGGATATTGCGGATCAAAACGCTAAGAACCGTGAAGTTGAATGCGCTTATTCAAGGACATGGTGAAAGCCACATGCTAAAATAGCCAAGGAAGTTGGAATTTTTATTATTATAAGTATTTTTTATTTTAACCTAATAGTATTAATATATATAAATTGTTTTTTCAGAGGATAGAATAGGGGGAGCCCGTTGACAATATTAGCATGTGGAAAGCCACTCGAGCTCCAAATAATAAACCTTTCAGTGTTGAAGATGGATCATATGATAGAGCGGTATGTATCAATATTAAATCATAAGTGATGCTTGAAAGATTTATTTAATATTTGTTATAAATTGTGTTTTTGAAAATAATTTTATGTTCATTAACTATAATATGAATTCTAATTGTAGAAAATGCTTGAAATATGACTAAATGAGCTACCAGAAGAGCAACAAAATAACCCAGAAGTGCGGAATAAGATTTTTACTGATGTAGTAGGATATGGAGGGCATGGGGATGCTTTACTAAAGGGAGCATGTACGAGTCCAACATCGACAAAAGCATGTTTATCTCAATTATTATTGGAAGAAATTAACCAGTTAAAGAAAGGAGTTGAAGACCGAGAGACTCGACATCGACATGAGCTGGAAGAGTTAGAGATTCGCAACCAGCAAGATTTATTACAGATGAAGAATGATATGCGAAGTGAAATGCAAAGTTTGTTCCAAAGTATTACCCCTCATCATCCTTCCACTACCTCGACGATTCAGTCCGACTAGGTAATACAATATAATTCATACATATAGTTATTTATATATAATGGAAAATTCTCTCATTTAAAGTTAAATTTGCAATGGTGGTGGTGAAAGTTTGTTATGGTGGTGATAATTTATTATGGTGGTGGTTAAAAATATCTCTTGGTTGGTGTATATCATTCTTCGAATCAATTTTAATGTTTAAAACAGGTTGACTACCAGTGGTTTTCATGAATAAACAAAGGATACTCTGCCAAATTTTTTTAAAAATAGTAGTAGTTAGATATTTATATTGTTTTATCATGAGAATATACTACATTGATTCATTTTTCACATTGTATTGTTGAAGAGGGGTATTAATTCTGACATAATTGACAGTATTTCTTTTTTGTGCATGTGATAATTTTTATAGAACATGCAAATGTTAATCAATGGTTTTGGAGGTCGTACGCTTCAGTGTTGCTGAATTACTTTGACAAAGACATTTCGTGTTTGGAGTATTAATACCTTAATGTATTTTTATTGTCAAGTCAAATATTTGAACTTAGTGTTATAATTCTTATTTTGATGAATATTTGGAGATGGTTGTAAGAACTCTATTTATGGTTGAATGACAATAATTCGTTTTGTTGGTTGATAACCATCTTATGTATTACATTTTGTGATTATTCGTTGTTTGTGTTGTTTCAAATGTAACTCAATTTTATATTAAACTTTAGTTGTATATTTTATTCTCCACAAAATATTGGTGCAAAAATTTTAAGATCCCTTCACCTCTTTTGGGATGGTTAAAACTGTCTAAAAAATATATTAACGACGGCTATGTTGCAGTCTCAAAAAGATCTTCTAAAATAGTAACCTTTTGAGACAGATTAATTCTCGTCTCAAAAACAATCTTTTGTGACAACTTTTGTTCCGTCTCAAAAGGGTCATATAAAATGAGGGCCTTTTGAGACGGATTTGTTCCTGTCTTAAAAAACTCTTTTGAGACGGATATGGGGTCACAAAAAGTATTTATAACCCCCTATCAAAAAGACACCTCTAGCCGTCCCAAATAGTGTCACAAAAAGTATTTGAGACGGATAAATGAGCTATTGGGACTATTAGACCACGGTCTCAAAAGCTACATTTTTTGTAGTGTATCTAGGGACTCTAGCTGAGCAATATGCAAGAGTTAGCTGACCTACAGGAGATATGCTTTACCAACTCCAAATAGGGGAAATTATAGAAAAAGATCAACCAGAACCATCCAGTAGAGTAAAGGAGATGAAGAAGAAATATGAGGAGGTGAAGGATAAAATCTTCCACCAAGGAATTCTAACAAACCAAGCATTTGACAACAATATCCCCATATGGAGTCTGTATAATTATGGATCATCTTGTGCAACTGCATGTGGAGCTGGAATCATTCTCAATACTCTAGACGAGCTCGATATAGAGTACGCTCTACGATACCAATTTCAAGCCTCCAATAATGAGGCAGAGTATGAAGCTATAATTATTGGTTTAAATCTAGCTAAATCACTGAATGCCAAGCAATTTGTGGTATACAGTGATTCCTAGTTAGTTGTAAACCAGGTGCTGAACTTATATACAGCTAAGGGAGAAATGATGACCGGATACTTAGCTAAAGCATTGGAGATAATTTCCACTTTGCTAGTTATCCAGATGATCATAATTCCAAGATTAGAAAATGCCCGAGCAGATGCACTTTCTCGGCTAGCTTCAGTAACCAGAATGGAGATACTAAGAACTATTCATATTGAGCTACTTGCTAATAGGAGCATTGATGAAGATCTGATGGTCAACTTTATTGCAATTGATATGGGGCCATCTTTAATGGACCCCATAAGAGCATATAATGAAGATGAGATTCTTCCAGCTGATCTACTTGAAGTTAAGAGTCTGAAATACAAAGATGCAATATATATGCTAGATGGTGGTGTGTTATATAAAAGAGGATTAACTGCTGGTCTACAACGATGTGTGCATCCATCTAAAGTGAAATATTTAATTAAAGAAGTCCATGAAGGGTCCTCTAGAGCCCATGTAGTAGGAAGAACGTTGTTATAGAGAATCCATACACAAGGGTAATATTGGATAACTATGCGAGCAAATTATGCAGATTTTTCCAAGAAGTGTGATAAGTGCTAGAGGTTTTCCAGCACACGCAAGGTTCCACAAGCTCTCCTAACACCAATCACTTCACCCTGGCCCTTTGCTATGTCGGGCCTCTTTCAACCACTCAAGGAAGGTTTAAGAACCTAGTCAAAGTTGTTGATTACTTTACTAAACGGGTGGAAGCTGAATCGTTGATCGATATGTCCTATGAAAAGGTTTATCAATTTATTTGGAAGAGTATCATATGCAAGTATGGCTTACCCTATGCCTTCATTACTGATCATGACACACAATTTGACAACAACGAATTTGCTGTAAATTATGCCCAGTCCAATGTTAAAAAAATCCACTATTCCCCTAGCCATCCTCAAAGCAACGGACAAACAGAGGTAGCTAACAGAACTTTGCTGAATGGGTTGAAGAAAAGGTTAAAAAATGCAAAAGGAAATTGGATCAATGAACTGCATTCTATCCCATGGGCTTACCGAACAACTTCCAGAATAGCTACTGGAGAAACTCCCTACCTATTAGTGTTTAATACTGAGGTCGTAATCCCTGTCGAGATAGGTTTACCTACGAATAGAGTTCTTAACTTCAATACCTCAGTTAGTGATTTAATGAGAAGGATGTATTTAGACATCCTGGAAGAAGTCCGTGAAGATCCACCTTTAAGAAATGCAGCCTATCAACAAAGGACTGCACGTTTCTACAACAAGATGGCCATGTTGAGCAATTTAAAAGAGGGTGATTATGTTTTGAAGAAAGTGATTCAAAAGAGCAATAAGCTAGAAGCCAATTGGCATGGGCCTTATTGCATTACTGTAGTCATCCGACCAGTCACATATCGGATTAAGACTTTGGAAGGGAAAGAATTCAAGAACCCATGGAATGTAGAACACTTGAAGAAGTACTATCATTAAATGAAGTTATGATGTACTCAGTTCACTTCAATATTAATGAGAATATGACTTTCTCAGAATTATTATTTTGTTGCTTTCTTTTTCGGAGTACTAGTGCTATGCACTTGCAAACATTATAAAGGTTCCAACAAAGTTGGTCGGTATCAAGTCGGCATCAATAAAACCACCAACAAAGTTAGTCGGTATCAACAAAGGCCGTCAACAAAGTTGGTCGATGTCAATAAAGGCACCAACAAAGTTGGTTGTCAAACATATAAAACCACGCAAGGAAAAATTATAAGTCCCAAATGCTTGGTTAATGAAGACCCGAATGACAAATATTCATCTAAATTGGGCTAAAAGATGGACAAATGTTCCACTCACTCCTGGGAATCAAGGTAACTAATGAAATTAGCATAAAATTTAGGTACATTAGTATAAACATGGTGAAGCATTCGTAATTGGTATAAAACTTAGGATAATACTAAGAATATCAATAGAACTGATGAAAAACTAGAGATTAACAAAATGTTGATACATTCATAGTAAAAGACTAAGAAAACATTCATATACACAGTGATTAACTAAAAGTTGACCTATTCATTCAATAAACTTGTCATTGAATCAAATGATTACATATTATTCTTTAAACATGGAAAAACAAAATACAAAATATTATTTTGCAGGATGTTTCCCTTTAGCCTTAGAAACGGGATCCATGCCAGTAAGAGGATAATCCAAGGTAAAAGTAGAGTTGATGAAGTTAAAATCCTGAAGCATTCTAGTATTATTACTACTAGGACGATCAAGTAGATGAGGTGGTCGTACGATCTATAGGTCATCATGTAGCTCGTAATCTACCAAGTATTTTGAAATCAATTATTAAGGAATACGATGAAAAGGTATCTAGTTAATAGCTAGCTTGAATGGAAGATTGTCAAGTTGCAACAATCCTAAATCATACCAATCCCATAAAGATCTATTCTGATCTAGCTTCATCACAATTAAAGCATTCATCCAACCCCATTTATAGGATTCATTCTGGGCCTGTTGAAGTATATCGTCAAAATGTCCCAAAGCTTCATTATACCCACCCATCTAAAATTGTCTTGGATGTTTATGGAATTGAAAGGCTAATTTATCAACTTGTGAGTGCAGCTTCTTTAGTACCACATCCTTAACCTCTAATTGAGAAGATTGAGTGGATAGTTATTCAGATAAGGCTTGGGACATCTCAGCAGTATCTCGGTCTTTTGCTTTTAACTGTACAGATTGATTGACAAGCCTGTTGGGTCCTCATTTCCTCCGTGGTTCCTCGACCAGGCCTATTTCTAACTCATGAGGAAGAAGCAGATTTAATGTTTTTCAAGGCCTCCAATTTATCTCTTAATTTTTCATTCTCAACTTCTAAAAAGGAGTAACCTTCATCGGTAGTAGCAACAACAGTTCTAGAGGAAGACTTTAGAAGATTCACTTCATCCCTCAAATTATTATTTTCCTCTTACAGGAGTTTGGCAACAGTCCTATTTTCTTCAACCTCAATCTTAAGTAAAGCTTCCTTTTTATTATAAACATAGATAAATTTCTCAAAGCCCCGACCTACACTCAAACTTTGATACTTCTGCTCGTATCTCTGATGCAACAACATAGTAAATTCTTTATAATGTTCTTGGAGTTATTCTATCATTTCATAGTAGGCAATATTATTTTCTACCGCCCGATCAAGTAAGTACTTTAAATACTTATAGGATTGTTTAACCTACTCTGAGGCATTTTCATCGATTAACTGAGTGATTTCTTCTTCGAGCAAGTTCGTATGACCAGCTTTGAAGAAAGCATTACACTTCCTCAGTAGCTCGGTATCATAGGAAGATAGTGGTTCCATATTATTTATAAACTAACAAAAAAGAAATAACCACCAATCAATAATATGAATAGAGAATATGTACAATCCACAAGAAACAAAAGGGAGAAAAATATTCTTTTATTAATAATAAAAAGTTCAAGTACAACAAAAATGAAGAGAAGGAAACAAAAACGAAAAATACCGAACAACTTTACACCTTCTCCCTATCAACCTTCTTATCCTGCTCTGAAGAATGGAATACATGCTGGGGATGCTCAGTTTTCTCGATCGGAGGAAGAGAAGACTCAGGGATTTTAGGTTGTTTGGCACTAGACTCAACCACAAATAAAGACTCTTCAGAAGAAGCTTCATCTTCAACGTCATCCTCTACGACTGGAGGAGGACCATGAATATACCTTTGAAAATGTTTAGAGTCTTTAATTGTGTTCAACTCTTGAAGGGAAGTAACCCAACTATCTCTAAAATATTTTTGCTTCATATACTAAACCTGAGCAGAAGAAACAAAAATGGCTTTGTTCCAGCTCTTGTCCCAACCAGCACTGAAGGAGGCCTTCATAACAGACTTTCTCTTAGATCTGGCAAACGATACAAGCTCTTTGATAGCCTTTGCCCCGTGCTTAACTTTCTATGCTCCACACTCAACTTCCTTTTTCTTGCGCTCAGTCTCCTTGGCCCTGCGCTCTGCTTCAAGGGCATTATCATCAGAAGTCTACCAAGAAGTCTCAGTTGTCTTCAGTTTCTCTGCCCAAATACTCTTCTCACTCTCTAAGGCTTGCTGAGATTCGAGCAGAGATTTTTTTAAGTAGGTCAAGGCTTCTTCCACCTCATTTGAAGAAGAAAAAGGCTTAATTGCATCATCCTTCTCCAATATATTGTTGAACTGTACTAAGCACTACAAAAGATGAAGATCAAAATGAGTATATGAGATATATAAAAGACAACCAAACCAAGAAAGTGGAAATTACTTACTGATGTAAGGTTCTGAGCAACCAATTAAGAAACCCTCGTTCTAGGGAGCATGACATCCACCCCCTGTGGTCTAGAATAGTACCAGACTTGATCAACTTCCTGGCTAATCCAGGAGTAATAGGTGCTAGAGTAACAACATCTGAAGAGGTTAAATCAACAAAGGATAGTTAATCAGTCACCTAGTCTACTTGCTTCTCTGCAAGCCCTCTCCCAAGTCTCCTCAGAGGAACTTCAATCCCTTTGGGATCTACATCCTTAGGAGCCATGTCTTTGGGGGTTGGATCTTTAGGGACTTGATCCTTGGGGATTGGAGGCTTCATAGAATCCCCTATTTTATTCTTGGCTCCTTCAACAAATGATTGGGAGCCAGGAGCACTACCACTGTAAAGGTTAGGAAACTTCCTCTTCTTCATAATTTCAGACAGAGGAGTATTAGAATCAACAGCAACCTCTTATTCAAGATCAATTACCAATGCAGGAGAGGCAGCAAGTCTGGAATAAAAGAATAAATAGTGTTTTTATAATGGAGTAGATAGGAGGCAGACCTAACGTGCTCTTCAGCAACTACCCTGTGAAGTCCCCAGATAAAATTCAACTCTCTCAAATTTACTTCATTCTCTTTGGGGCTCTTTCTTTTTTTCTCAACTACTAATCAATTTATAAAATAACAGTTAGTATGACATTTTATCAAGCATAAACAGGGTAAATTTACTAAAATATAAAACAATGTATTCCGTTGCTAAAGAGCGAACATCTAGGTCCTTGATATTTAACGCCTCGAACTAAAGGGGCATGTTGCCAATTTTTTACAACTACCCCATGATCAAAATAATCCCTGTTAGGATCAGGGAGATTAACTACTAAAGCTATACTAACAGCGCTAGTTTTCAAATAAAAGGTGGTATCACTAGTTACGCATTTATAACAAAACATAATTTCTGAAATCCTAATATGGGTTCCATAAATTTGATTTAACATATAAACTCCATTTACAACTCTCCATGTGTTAGGAGCCACTCTTAAAGGTACAATGTCAAAATATCAACAAAACTCCAAACACAAGGGATTGGGAGGAAACGTGAAACCACATTCAGCAATAAAGATGGAATGGAACCAATGACCCTCAGCAAGAGAGAAAAAATCAAAAGAAAAAGTGGAATGTTCTAATACAACCCAAGATGGAATATTAAAATCAATTATGAACGTATCAAGTGACTCAATAGAATAAAACATGATGAAGAAAACAAAGAAGAAGAGAAGAAAAAATCTTACGAAGATTTAAGGATTCAGTAAGAACTGAAGACAAAAAAGAAACCAATTGCACAAAAAAGCAAAGAATGCAGGAGCAGAATCAGAAGTAAGAGGTAAAGGATTATCGAAGTTTTTACCGCCCTTTTTTATAAAACGCATCGAAAACTGGGAAAAGTATTGATTAAAGCGAACGTCGATTGGATTTACGATGGCTAACAAGGAAAAAAATGAAGATAACCCAAAAATATTCGCTAAAATTTAAAGTATTTACAAAATTGCCATTCGCGCTCAAAAACTATCAATCAAGTGGGTAAATTTCACAAGTGTGGAAGGTCTCCAGCCAACCAAATAGCTCGAGCTACTGTCAAAGCATAATATTTCACACTTTCGCATCAACTACAAGTACGAAACACTGGGGGCTTCTGTTGATACCAAAATCTACCACCCTACGTAGAACAATTACAAGCCAACACGTATCGTCCAATGTGGCACAAGTTCAAGTGAGCTTGGTACAGAAGCCCGACCAACGGGGAAGCCTGACCAACAGCCTGTATTGATAATAAAGCGATAGCAGTCCTACAACCTATATTGCCAATGAAGCGACACCCTTCATACAATTAATTCTCATTATGTATTGATGTAAATGCCTGACAAATAAAGGCATTCCATCCTTTAACACAAGAACTATCAGGACCCATCTTGGCCTATAAATGCTCTGTATCATCCTCATTACAGAGGGACTCCCGAAAAAATAATTCAAGGCAATCCATATATAATAGTGGACGTAGGCTATTTATTTGGGCCGAACCACTCTAAAATTTCTTGTATCTTATTTGTTTTATAACATTTGTTTTTGATCAATTAATTACGCAGTCTAGTTTTTTTTCATCAACATCCGTATTTGGAGAAAATAGTTTTGAGTCACGGGACTTGAGTTATTTATCGTTTAAGCCCGTGACATGTTATTGGAGATTATAGTGGACAAAGATAAAGAGAAATAGACCATACATTGTGTTTCATGCCGAGTTTCGTCTTCATCATCCAAGGGATCTCAATAAGGTATGAATACATGTTTATGTTATCCCTATATTTTGTTTTGGGTGTTAGGTTTTTATAAAAATGATTTTATCCCTTTAATATTTTTTAGAAGAAAAATATTTTTTTAAGTGGTCATTTGAAAAACATTGGGTACGTCGTTCGAAGGAGATATGGTACCTCATTCGAACAACTTCCAACGAAATTTTAACAAACCAACTTTACCCTTTACTAGAATGTCATTTGATAGATCGCTTGATACATGTTTAAATGAGATGATATACTTCATTCGAATGAGGTACAAAGTCGATCAAATGAGCCGTCATGTTTTCCAAAGCAAACTTCATTTTTGAAGCTTATCTCTTTTTGGGGAAACTTCCTATAAATATGAGTGTGGAGAAACGGTTTTTCATGAGACTTTTCCAATCTTTTTTAGTTCCAAAACTTGTTTAAAATATTTTAGTGGTTTGGTGAGCTTCTATGATCAAGTTTTGAAAACCCTAATATACTGATGTTTGAGATCAAAGAATCATACATACATGTCTTTTTCAGATCTCCGAATTTTTCATCAAAGCATCTTGCTCTTCATACTATGAACATTTCCTACCGTGGATATCGTGTTTCGTGTTATGTAGTGGCTAGACTAGTCATGATACAAGTGATATCTTTGGATACCTATTGTGTGGCTATTGGAAGGCGTCAAACAGTGACTACAAAGAAGTTTACAGTGATTAAGAAAGCTCGTCAAGGCTTGAAGGAGTCGAGTTTGTGAATAATTATAAATTGGTCTTATAAATTGTCGATATCGTAGTGAACTTGTTTGACTGGGTCGTCCGAGGTTCTTCCCGTTGTGAGTTTTCTTTATACATTGTCGTGTTATGATTTACTTATTTTACTCTTGATTATACTCACCTAGATGCATTGTTATGTCAAGACTTAAATTAATAAATTATTTTACACAACACTTGTGATTTTTTAAATTAGTTCAAGTTATAAAAAAATGTGAAGATGAAATTTGGTGGTATTTTATGTTCAAAACCTAGGGCACTTAGCTTTATCAAATAGATCATTTCTCATATTAGTGAAAACTAACTAATAACATTAGAAGTTGTACACTCGTAGATGATAACTTCATTATAGTGGGATCACATTTTGTTTTGAGACATTCACCCATCGTGGCCCCTAGCAACAAGATACCGGACCCTACAAATATAATAAAATACTTCTTCACAAGGACACATCATCATTGTAAAAAGGGAAATGCGTTATGTCCCAAACAACTCCCCCAAATCCTCCCCCAAATAGCATTAAGTGTTATACCTGGTGGTTTGGGTCCCGCCAGGGCACAACTCATTAATGCTATTTGGGGGAGATTTGGAGGATTTGTTTGGTACCTATAACACCACTCTTGTAAAAATTATCATATCGTATAATTTAGATTTGGAAAGATGGGGCGAGACTCCTCCATTTCAGGTGAGCCCAGAAAGAGAGGTAAAGAAATGAAGTTGAGTCCCTTTAAACCTAGTCTTACAATGATAATTTTTAGCTTATCACTAGTAGTCACATTAATTTCTTTTCAATGTCTCTTTACCGTTGTTTTTATAATTTCATTTACGAAATATAATAATTGAATTTAGTTACTTTTTTCTATCTTGAGTGTTGTAAGTGGTAATATCCATAATGAAGTATCAAGAGTGCATGTTTGCAAAATATGGTATGGATGTTTCCAACATGTATAAGAGGTGTGATAGAAACGTGGTTGTGTCTACCAGATGTATGAATATATTCTTCATCACATTCGATCATGGGATATGATATACACTCAGAGTATGGTGTCCACCCAATCTGATATCGAAGAACATTATAAATGTTCTTGGGTTAATATTATAATTTAATTACTAAAAAATGTATTTTGGCTAATCTATATGCTCATATTGATTTAGCTCTTTTTAAATCAGTTTACAAAAGATTCACCATACCAAAACAGGCGATACTACTGTTTGCTTTCACAATTTAGTGAGTGACAGTTTGTAACTACCGATAACAGTGACAAATTTGTGTTTTTTCACCCTGATGGGATTATCAACACTGAAGGCCATTACTCCATCCATTGTATCACTGCTCGCAGCAGTGACAAACATTGAAATTTTCACCCTTGCGAGTATTAACAAATTTGTCACTCCTTGTAGCAGTGAAAAATTTGACGTTTGTCACAGTGTGTAGCAGTGACAAGTTTAAAGAAAATGACATAAAATAATTCACTATTTTGATATTAATATTGCAATAATGTACTCAATTGAATGTACCCAAATATTGCAAATTTCAATATTTTAAAAAAATTAGTAAAGTTTCCTTCATATTTCGAACATTCTAGATATTCTGTAGACATAAAACCTATTTTAACATTAACAATAATATTGCACAAGCCCACATTCTAAAATAAAACATGTTACAATTCTACGGCCCAACCAAAACAAAAGCAAATAAACCAACCCCAAGTACCAAGTGCAAAAATGTTGGGTATGTCATGTGTATAACTGTTAATATTCAAATATAATTATTATCAAATCAAAAATCAAATATGTATGAAAAATTATAAATAACCCTCGTGTGTATGTGATTATAGGCAAGTATTGTTATAATCAAAATAACATGTTCAACAACCATAAGTCGCATTTGCCCATGTTGATTCATAATAGGTCTCGGTCTTTATTCGATTTTGATTCAGTTCGAGGTTAGTCTCGACTTATTTCGATCCAAAGAGATGAGGTAAAGGGTCATATACATAAACTTGAATTGAACAATGTTTACATCAAATTTACTCAATAATTCAAACTTAAAGTTGTCATTTTAATAGCCAATAATATTGAAAGTGTCCACATTTGAAAAGTAAATAAAATAGGAGATGACATGGAAACTTAAGAGAAGACTCATCAGATATTATAAAAAAATTGTGCAAAGTCTTGAAAATCATAAATATTCTTTACTCCCACAGTAAGAAGTTTGTGTTAGAGTAAAATTTAATATGTGAGCTTATATATAAAATAAATATGAATTATAGGCTATCAAATAAAAGTAGGACAATTAAAGTGATTAATTTAAGTTTTGGGGCCTTACTAATGTATTATTAAAGTATGGGTTTTATTGTGTAGAGACAAACATAATTTCTATTTTTATGATGGGTTAAAATTAAAATATACGAAATATGAAAAGACATGATTGTGTTATAAATAGGGGTCATGGTCCCCAGATCACACAACACCAATCTTCTGATTCCCATTGTCAGAGAGAAATCAAGAGGAAATAAAAGTGTTGATTTGAAAGAGCATAAGCCCTCAGACTCAAATATTTTAACTTTCTATCATGGATTCAGGTACGCTTCCACAAAATTAATATTTATATTTCTTGATAATTCAATAGGAATGTTCCTGTTTGTGTGATAGTTTTTATAAAATATAAATTAATCCATCATGTGGTTTCAGAGCTATTTCATGTTGAATTTTTGAGAATATATTAGGAAGGTATTGATATTAATTTTTGGCTGCAAATATTTTTTCAAAAAGGTTTAATATTTCAGAAAAAAAATTGGATTCAGAAATATTCTCGTTGCATTACGATTCCAATGATATAAAATTCATGAAATGAGGACTAGCGGTTGATTTGATGGTAGTGGAAGGTTAAAGGTTCGACTCTTGGTGTTTCATATTTAAGCCTCTTAAATGATGAAAATTATGAAGGATCTCAAGAGGTTTTGAACCCATGACCTTTCAAGTCTGGAGCCAAAGGGGTTTTGAACCCATGACCTTTCAAATTTAAATTCAAATTTTGGTGTATTTATATATATATTTCGAGATATATTAATTAAAACAATATGTCACCAAAGTGACCTCTTTTGTTCAAAAAAATTAATTTTATTTCGAAATATAAAAAGAATTACGTGCATGTAATTTATGTGAATATTAATCGGCCCAAAGGAAGATTATTTTTTAACAAAATTACATGTGCCACTTTAATAATAAGCACGTGATAATTATTTAGTTTTACATATGAATAATAAATCGGCCCAAAGGAAGAATTATCATTCAATATGTTCTTATTATCAGTGTTTGATTATTACGACAAGATATCACTTACAAGTTAATACTTTTTCCAAAGATCAAATATTAATAGAGTGTCCGATATCTTAAAATGGGATTTGTACTTTATCTGAATTTATTTTTGATTTAAGACTTATATGAGCTAGTTTTATTTGTTTATTATTCTCTGATTCAACTATCAGTTCTGACTTCCAACATTACTGCCAGTATTAATTCTATTCCCATGCTTAATGGCATAAACTTTAAGTCATAGCAAGATAACCTTCATATAGTTCTCGGTGTCATGGATCTGGACCTTGCATTAAGGGTTCCTTCTCCTTCACCTCTTACGGATAAAAGTTCCTCTGATGGTAACAAGGACTTTGAAAGGTGGGAGAATTCAAATCGCATGTGTTTAATGATCATAAAGAAGGCCATTCCAGAAGCATTCAGGGGCACAATATCGAAAACGATAAAGACAACCAAAGAGTTCCTAGAAGAAATTAAGAACAGATTTGCCAAAAATGAAAAGACTGAAACAAGTACACTTTTGCCAAGTCTCATCTCAATGAAATATAAAAGTAATGGGAACATTAGGGAGTACATTATGGAAATGTCTCATCTCGCTTCAAAGTTAAAAGAACTTAAGCTTGATCTCTCTGAGGATTTGCTTGTGCATTTGGTTCTGATATCTCTTCCCACACAATTCAGTCAATTTAAGGTGAGCTACAACTGCCAAAAGGAGACTTGGTCTCTTAATGATCTCATCTCACATTGTGTGCAAGAAGAGGAAAGACCGAAGCAAGATAAGACAGAAAGTGTTCATTTGGCTAGTACTTCCAAGGACAAGGGGAAGAAAAGAAAGAAGGATAGAGAAGTTGCAGTGGTTCCATATCCAAAGAAACAACATAAAGAAAAAAAACTGTTGATGGTTGTTTCTTTTGTGTAGCTGCGGGATATAGGAAGAAGCAATGTACCAACTATTATGCTTGGCGTGTCAAGAAAGGTACACTTCTTAACCTAGTTTGTTCTGAGGTTAATTTGACTTCGGTACCTAAACACACTTGGTGGATATATTCTGGTGCAACCACTCACATCAGTGTGTCTAGGCAGGGTTGCCTGAGTCACCGAAAGCCAAATGATGGTGAAAGATACATTTTTGTGGGAGATGTCAAGAAGGTTGAAGTTAAAGCAATTGGGATATTTAGGATATTATTGAAGTCTAGCACTTATTTGGATTTAAATGAGACATTTATCGTATCGTCATTTAGACGGAATTTGGATTCTATTTCTGTATTGGATAAATTTGGTTATACTTGTTCCTTTAGAAATAATAAATTTATTCTTCTTCATAATTAAAATTTGGTTGGTAATGGTTCTTTAACTTATGTAGATAACCTTTATATGCTTGATACTATTGCTTCATATCATGAAACCTTGCAATTAAGCGCTCGAGGTATTAAAAGAAAATTAACCAATGAGAATTCTACATCATTATGGCATAAGAGATTAGGTCACATCTCCCAAAGGAGAATTGAAAGATTCATGTCAGATGGAATTCTAGATTCCCTTGATTTTTCTGATTTTAAAATTTGCAAAAATTGCATAAAGGGAAAACAGACAAACATAAGGAGATCTGGTGCTAATAGGGATACAGACGTCTTAGAACTGATACATACAGATATTTGTGGGCCATTCCCTACGGTTTCATTGAACGTTCAACAACATTTTATCACATTCATAGACGATTTTTCACGTTATGGCTACCTTTATCTCATCCATGAAAAGTCTCAATCTCTGGACGTGTTCAAGTCATTCAAGGCTGAAGTTGAAAATCAACTCAGCAAAAGAATTAAAAGCGTCATATCTGATCGTGGTGGTGAATACTACGGTAGGTATGACGGTTCAGGTGAACAATGCCCAGGACCATTTGCTAAATTCCTAGAAGAGTGCGGTATCGTCCCGTAGTACACCCTGCTAGGTTCTCCAAGCATGAATGGTGTTGCTGAAAGGCGAAACAGAACGCTTAAAGACATGGTAAGGAGTACGATCAGTTACTCTAACTTACCAGATTTACTCTGCGGTGAAGTATTAAAGACTACAATGTATATCCTTAACAGAGTACCAACTAAAGCAACTACCAAAACTCCTTTTGAAATTTAGGCAGGCAAGAAACCTAGTCTGAAGCACCTTCATATTTGGGGATGTCCAGCTGAAGCGAGGCCTTATAGGCCACATGAAAAGAAAGTGGATTCCGGAACAGTTAGTTGCTATTTTGTTGGATACTCTGAAAGATCTAGGGGTTACAAGTTTTATGATCCTACTACCAAAATAATTTTTGAGACTGGAAATGTCCAATACTTTGAGGATGTTGAGTTTGTCGAGGGGGATAGGGTTAAGGATTTTGGTTTTGAAGAGGAATATGTTGATATTCCCACATCTGTTATTAACATTGATCAGGATCCAATTCCCGACATTGTTCAAGAAGCAGATCCTAATCAAAATAATATCCAAGAATCTCTCATTCTAGAAGAACAAACTCTACCACCTCCAGAACCTATGCCATTAAGGAGATCCACTAGAGAAAGATGGAGTGTTGTGCCAGATGATTACATTGTACTTCTCCAAGAACATGAGTTTGACGTTGGTGCGGTGGAAGATGATCCGATCACCTTCCGTCAAGCCATGGAAAGTTCTAAATCTCAAGAGTGGATTGATGCCATGAATGAGGAGATAAAGTCCATAAAGGACAATGACGTTTAGTATCTTGTCCTATTACCTGAAGGTAAGAAACCCATTGGTTGCAAATGGATATTTAAAACCAAGAGGGATTCGAAAGGTGATGTGGAGAGATACAAAGCATGTCTTGTCGCTAAAGTCTTTACACAAAATAAAGGCATCGATTATAAAGATACTTTCTCTCCGGTTTCATCGAAAGACTCTTTTAGGATAATAATGGCACTTGTGACGCACTTTGACTTTGAGCTTCATCAGATGGATGATAAGACTGCGTTTCTCAATGGTGACATTGATGAAACAATATATATGGGGCAACTAGAAAACTTTGTGTCGGGAGATGCAAAGAAAACAATTTTCAAATTAAAAAAGTCCATTTATGGGCTTAAGCAATCTTCTCGTCAATGGTATTACAAGTTTCATCAAGTTGTCATCTCGTTTGGTTTTGAGATGAATCTGGTTGATGATTGTATATAATACAAGTTCAGTGGGAGTAAGCATATTTACTTGGTTTTTATGTTGATGACATTTTTCTTGCCACCAACGATATAGGTATGTTGCACGAAACCAAGAGATTTCTTTCAAAGAAATTTGAGAGGAAAGATCTTGGTAACGCTTCATTTGTGTTGGGTATACAAATACATCGAGATCGCTCTCGGAGTACACTTAGTGACACGACTCAGAATGTGTCTCTAAAGTGTGTACTCTCTAGGCTCAAGTGCAAGCCTGTCGCTCAAGTAATAATCCGACAAGTCGGGTATCGATCCTCAGGGAAAAAGGACAACGGAGTTGTGACGATGGAATCAGACGGAGGAATCCTAGCGATGACTCTAAAAAAGAAGGAAAAGATTTGGTTTTGGTTTTTGGGATTGATTAAACTAAATGCAATTACGAAATTAGGATGAACTATGCAATTAACTAAATTATCTAAATGAGGAATGAAGAATTAAATTAAAACTTTTTGAACCTAAATGATAAGAAAACATGATGGGAATACAATCCCCCAACCCTAGTGTAGTGTAGTGACAATGCAATTCATAAATTTATCCGCTTAATCCGACCCGAAATTTAGGTCTCCCAAGCATTATGTATAGGAGGTTCAAGCCCGCGTCATACCTAATATGAGGATGAGTAAATCGGTATCGCGGTAATTGCATTCAAATTGCACTCTAAATCATCACGAGTACCCAAAGGTAAACGAGATATAAAGATCCACAATTATTATGTAATTATGCAAGATGATCAAAATCAATCATTAAATTTATCGGATTCACGTTGTACACATACACTAACACATCAGGTTGGGTTCATGCATCCCAACCTTTAAAACCTAACCGGACATGTTAAATGGACTAATGCATGAAATATTAACGTTGCATGTGTATGAATTCATGATGAAACATGATTAAAACATGTAAAAATATACTATGAATGCGAAAACAAGTTGAATCGACTACGAAAGCTAAGCATGCAAGAACAACGATAAAAATCTTGAATCTTGAATTAAAACTTGAAAAAAAACCCCGAAACAATGAAATATTGAAGCAATATAATCCCTTGATGTTCCTAGATGTTTCTCTCCTTTTTCCTTCTCAAAAACTCTCTAAAAATATCCCTAATAGCTGTTCCTAAGCTGCTGCCCTCGTTCCCTACAATTTTGGAGTGTTAAAAACCTAATAGGAGTCTTGGGAACCAATCAGCATAAAAGACAAAATTCGCGCATCAGGTACCCCGAACCGGTTCGGGTGTACCTGCGAACCGGTTCGCCCCCCCAAACCGGTTCGGCCTGGGGTTCGCGAATGTATGCTGGCCTGGATTCAACACTTAGAATTTTTCTGGCTTTTCTCTTATTTTCTTGGATTTTTCTTCAACTTCGACTGAGCATAACTTTTCAACCGTAGCTCGGATTTGGGTGCCGTTTCTTCCAGTGTTCTTGTTGTTCCGAGCTCTTCAACTTTCCAGTTGACTTCTCCTTCCGGATCTGGCTGAAAAATTATCAATTTTCCCTTGAACTTGCCTTCTTAGCTTTTCTAGCATTGTCTTGCTTCCTCTTTTGCACTGCTTGCATAATTTACCTGTAAAACCAATAAGAGAAGCACGAAACACGAAATACTCGCCAACGAAGGTTAGTAGCATAAATGTGAATCAAATCCATATATGTTACATCACTCGGGTTCACAAAAGTACTGAAATTAGAGGGATAAATATACATTATTTATGCCCAATCAAACCCCCCTAACTTAGAACTTTGCGCGTCCCGAGCAATGTAAAAGAATGAGAGTATGAGTTAAGGATCCATCAAAGACTTTATTGGGATATAATACCTTTTTCGCGGGCAAGCGATTGCATTTAGCGTATGTAACAAGCCTTTAAACCCCTAGGTTACCCTAGTAGGAGGGGTGGTGTCTCGTGAGGGTTTGCAGTGAATACACCCACAAAATTCATTATTGACTCAAAGAATTATCAAAATACTCAAAAATTGTGGAATTCAAACTTTTCCAGAAAATAGTCATCATCAAGCCATATTTACGAGTCTCAAACCGTAGTGTGTGTGTGCGGAGCCGAAAATAAAGCCGCCAATTTTCACCGATTGATCATTACGTTACTTATCCGAAAGTTCGTTTTGATTTCAAATTCTCACGGAATGCTCTCTCAAACGAATCACTCGGATTGTGGCTATTCTCTCGATATGCGTGATATAAAGAGTAAATGTAATGGAAGCAAATTCACGCATACAATTTGAAAGACAAAAATTTTATGGTGAAAGGATCTCATCAACGGATTATGATTTTAAAAACGGGAACATTGCCTTTATTTCACGCATTTAGCCTCTTATATTATCTTTTGGTGTCTTAACTCTCTACATGGTAATCAATTTTCGCAATTTGGACTCGGTTAGGACTTTTTCGGGTTGAAGGTTACATTGGGTGAAATGAAGGAGGAATGGAAGGTTGGAATTGGAAAAGTCATTAATGATGTCCATTTGTGCTTTTTCCGGGCTATTGCTCATTTTTTCTTCTTCCTCTATTATTATTTTTTTTTTTGTTTTTGTTGAGCATATTATTTTGTCTCTTGCCCCTTTATATGCACTTTTTGGACTTGAAATTTGAATTTTCTCATTTTTCACAATTCTGGCTATTTTGGGTTTTTCGGGTTGTCAAACGAAAGGGAAAATTACTCGGCTCAATTTTGGTTGCAAAGGGTGATTTTTCGCTACTTTTTCTGGCCAATATTTTTGGGGTGACAAACGAGGGCCTACTTCACTGTCCAAAATGCCAATTGCGTTACCATATGCGTTTCGAGGTGAATTTAAGTTTAGAGGCTAATTTGGCACGTTTTTCAAGGCAATATTGCACACATTTTTCAAAACCGATCAAAATGAAAGGATTGAGATCCTTGACAACTTATTAGGCGCTAAAAAGAACTTTGAGTTAACAATTAACTTGGATTGATTTAAAAACTCGCAAAACGTGATAGGCTCGAGTCTCACCGGGTTTGTTAATCTCCACATTTATAGGTTAAGTCGTCAATTTTCGCTCAATTTCCATCTTTGGTCAATTTCGGCTTTGTGTATGTTGGATATTTACAATTTGAGACTCCAATTCGACTTTTAATGATATTTTCGAAAAATTTGAATTCCAATTTTTATTTATTTTGAAAAAAAATATTTTTGGGTTTTTCAAAATTTTATGATGTTTTTTGGAAATTTTTGGGCATTTTTGAAAATTTGTGAAGTTTTAGAAATACGCACTTGTGACCCCCCCTAACTTAGACTTTTGCATTGTCCTCAAGCAAGACGAAAATCTAACTCAAAGAGAATAATAAGTGCGGAAAAATAAAACAAACAAATATGAAAAATGCAGTAAGACACTATATGACACTCATGCATGACTCAAAAATAAAACAACAATCACCCCATACGCGTCGGGGGTGCGACGACCTCTCATATCTCCACAAACTCATCCGACCTCACTTACGGGGGTCGATGCTCTCCTTGTCACTCCCGTCCTAGGATTATATTCCAACAATCGGAACAAGTTGGGACCTCGCCCATAGATAAAGGATAGACCGGGAGACTCGTCGTGACCAATTGGAAAGGGATTCTCGTGATGCTGATTCAAAGCGTGATCTGCGTGCGTGGACTAGGAAGGAACATCTAGGTTTCTTTCAATTTTTAAGACGCATGGGTCGGTCACTAAGTCGGATGAAACACAACTTTTCTCCTCACTTGCCTTCGGGGCCTCTAGTGTTGTGGGTGGATTGTCACAACGAAGGAATTCATCAATTTTTGCTTTCAATTCACTCTCGTCTAAGTGACTACATGAATCCAATAGGGATTGAGCTTCAATAGTAACACTTTCATCCACTTGCCCGAATTCTCTTTCAAAATCTTCCATGCTCATGTCTCCTAGTTCGCTCTCTCGAGTATTGCCTACGTCCTCTCTTACTTGCTCGATCTCCAACTCCACCAGTTTTCTCTCTTCTAACCCCTCTCTCTCTTTCAATTGCGGTCACTACACACCTCTCCCCCACTTTTCTCTCATTGTCACAACTACCACTATTACTTGATGAAATAGGGCACACCCCTAACTTCTCTCTCTTGTGGGGCCCCTCATTCTCATGGCTCGACACTAAGCAGGACCCTAGGGCATCTCCACAATCATTTTCCTCAAAGTACTCCCCTACGATCTCGTCTATGAAGCTCACCGCGTGAAGGTCACCTTCTTCCCCCGTATGTTGGGCGACATGGAAGATGTTGGTCTCTAAGGTCATGTTCCCAAAGGTGAGTTGCATTCGCCCATTCCGCGTATTGATGATTGCGTTAGCCGTAACTAAGAAAGGGCGCCCAAGGATGATGGGAACATGATTGCTCGAGTTAAAGGAGGGCTCCATGTCCCAAATGACAAAGTCTACCGGGAAGTAGAAGGTGTCAATTTAGACGATCACATCCTCGACTATTCCTCTTGGTATTTTCACGGTTCGATCCACTAATTGGAGAGTGACCTTTGTGGGCTTGAGGTCGCCGAAGTCAAGTTGCCTATAGATGGAGTAAGGGAGGATATTGACACTTGCTCCCAAATCAAGTAAGGCTTTTTCGATTTTTGTTTTCTCCAATGATGCAGGAAATGGTGGGTGCACCGGGATCTTTGAATATAGGTGGGAGATCATTGAGTAGAATGGAGCTCACATTCTGTGCTAGAAAGACATTCTTTTTTACCTTCATCTTACTTTTTACCATCAACAAATCTTTGATAACTTTGCCATAAGCGGGAATTTGCTTGATGGCATCAAGAAAGGGTAAATTTAGCTTTACTTGCTTAAGTACTTCTATCACTTCATCACGTGGATTCCTTTTTTGAGCGGGAATTAGCCTTTGAGGAAACGGTGCCTCGGAGGGTGGTTTCACTACTACCTCGGCCTCAATAGTGTCTTCTTTGTCGCTTTCATTTAAGGAGACAACTTCGGCCTCTTTCGTGCCGGGCAAAATCTCCTTGTCTTTAAGTACGTCTCGTGGGGGAGGTGACAAGTCAACTACCCTCCCACTACGTAGAGTGGTAATTGCGCTACATTGCTCAGGATGGTCATGGGGTGTCGAGCTAATACTAGTTTGACCTTGGAGAGGTCTTTGGGCCTGGGCAGGAAACTTGTCCTTCTCTTGGACACTCAATGAGGATTGTATCTTTGATAGATTCGTATTTATGTCGCCGATCAGACGATCAAATTTGGCATTGGTTGCGGTCTGGCTTGCGATGAATTGATTCATGGTATCCTCGAGAGTTCTCCGCTGTGGTGGGATATAATTTCCGTGAGGTGGTGGAGCTTATTGAAATTGTTGTGGTGGAGGAGAGGCAACATGCGAAGGAGGGTTCATTGCGGCATGTTGTTGCCCTTAGCTAAAACCGGGATGGTTTTTCCACGAAGGGTTGTATGAATTCCCGTGCGGGGCACCGAAATTACCCTTAAAACCTCCTATACCACTAACTTGCTCTTGCAACATTACTTTGTAGGCGGGTATCGTCGGGCATTCCTCAGTTGAATGTCCCACCTCACAAATTGCACACACTTTCACAACAGGGTTTGGAATGGGTCCAGCTGGTCCTTTCCATATAACTCGCATAGGTCTCGCAATCCTTTCTCAATGGTGTCCAATCGACAATCCGTCATAGAATTCTTATCTACGTGGAATATGCCGGACGTCGATGGAGCAGTGGTGGATTTTCGATTTCGATTTTGAGCGTTCGGGTCAGAGGTATCCCAGGATTGGGTAGTCTCGGCGACATACCTCATGTGAAGATCAGCATCATGGGCATCTAGATCGACAAACGGACCGCTTCCCATAGTTTCAACAAGTTGTTTGGAGTTAAGATTTAACCCATTATAGATAAAGGAGATGATTTGCGATGGATCAAATCCATGATGGGGGCATGAAGCCACTAACTCGTTGAAACGTTCATAACATCGATGGAATGGCTCATTTTCATGTTGCCTAAATGCTTGAATTTGAGCCTTGATAGAGATTGTTCGATGTGTTGGGAAGAATTTCTTGAGAAATTTAGACTGTAGCTCATTCCAGGATGGAATCGAGCTTGGAGGTAAAGACAAGAGCCAGGCTTTAGCTTTATCTTTAAGCGAGAAGGGGAAGAGTTTGAGACGGATTACCTCTTGTGTGCAAGTTTGATCATTGAGAGTATCACACACGTCCTCAAATTCCCTTATATGGAGGTATGGCTTTTCAGAATCCATACCGTGGTAATGTGGTAGCGTCTGGATCATTCCATTTTTGAAACGGAACTGCCCGGCATTATATGGGAGTATAATGCATCCCGAGTGACAGTGCGCTCAGGATATAAGAATTCTCTCAACGGGCGGTACGGAAGCTTGTCCTCACCGGTGGGTGCATTACTATGTTGCGACATCTCTCTCTCACTTGACGACTCGGCGCTCTCACTAGGTGTACTCGAAGTGTGTCCTACGAATGAGAATGGAGTGTTACTAGAGACTGAGTGCGACGGTGTGGGCGATGGGATCCAAAACTGTGGGGCGTTTGGAGTGTGGGGACTATCAGGATTATACTCAACAAGTGGATTTTCGTGAATGCTGGTTGGAGTATTATGTGGTGTGGGAGTGGTTTCAGAATTTTGCATTAAATTTTAGGAGAGGTGATGATTATGAATCTTTTTTTTTTTAGTCAAAGCTTTGGATTAACTCAATCTAATCCTAAGTCTACCTAATTCCCCGGCAACGGTGCCAAAAACTTGACACGACTCAGAATGTGTCTCTAAAGTGTGTACTCTCTAGGCTCAAGTGCAAGCCTGTCGCTCAAGTAATAATCCGACAAGTCGGGTATCGATCCTCAGGGAAAAAAGAACAACGGAGGAATCCTAGCGATGACTCTAAAAAGGAAGGAAAAGATTTGGTTTTGGTCTTTGGGATTGATTAAACTAAATGCAATTACGAAATTAGGATGAACTATGCAACTAACTAAATTATCTAAATGAGGAATGAAGAATTAAATTGAAACTTTTTGAACCTAACTGATAAGAAAACAGGATGGGAATACAATCCCCCAACCCTAGTGTAGTGCAGTGCAGTGACAATGCCAATCATAAATTTATCCGATTGATCCGACCCGGAATTTAGGTCTCCCAAGCATTATGTATACGAGGTTCAAGCCCGCGTCATACCTAATCTGAGGATGAGTAAATCGATATCGCGGTAATTGCATTCAAATTGTACTCTAAATCATCACGCGTACCTAAAGGTAAACGAGATATAAAGATCCACAATTATTATGTAATTATGCGATACGATCAAAATCAATCATTAAATTTATCGGATTCACGTTGTACACATACACTAACACATCAGGTTGGGTTCATGCATCCCAACCTTTAAAACCTAGCCGGACATGTTAAATGGACTAATGCATGAAATATTAACGTTGCATGTGTATGAATTCATGATGAAACAAGATTGAAACATGTAAAAATATACTATGAATGCGAAAACAAGTTGAATCGACTACGAAAGCTAAGCATGCAAGAACAACGACAAAAATCTTGAATCTTGAATTAAAACTTGAAAAACAAACCCGAAACAATGAAATCTTGAAGCAATATAATCCCTTGATGTTCCTAGATGTTCTTCTCCTTTTTCCTTCTCAAAAACTCTCTAAAACTAGCCCTAATAGCTGTTCTTAAGCTGCTGGCCCCGTTCCCTACAATTTTGGAGTGTTAAAAACCTAATAGGAGTCTTGGGAACCAATCAGCATAAAAGACAAAATTCGCGCATCAGGAACCCCGAACCGGTTCGGGTGTACCTGCGAACCGGTTCGCCCCCCCAAACCGGTTCGGCCTGGGGTTCATGAATGTATGCTGGCCTGGATTCAACACTTAGAATTTTTCTGGCTTTTCTCTTATTTTCTTGGATTTTTCTTCAACTTCGACTGAGCATAACTTTTCAACCGTAGCTCGGATTTGGGTGACGTTTCTTCCAGTGTTCTCTTTGTTCCGAGCTCTTCAACTTTACAGATGACTTCTCCTTCCGGATATGGCTAAAAAATTACCAATTTTCCCTTGAACTTGCCTTCGTAGCTTTTCTAGCATTGTCTTGCTTCCTCTTTTGCACTGCTTGCATAATTTACCTGTAAAACCAATAAGAGAAGCACGAAACACGAAATACTCGCCAACGAAGGTTAGTAGCATAAATGTGAATCAAATCCATATATGTTAATCACTCGGGTTCACAAAAGTACTGAAATTAGGGGGATAAATATACAATATTTATGCCCAATCACTTAGTTTATCACAAAAATGCTATATCGAGAAAGTTCTTAAAAGATTTGGCATGCATGATTGTAAACCAGGTGACACCCCTGCAGTTAAAGGAGATAAATTTAGTCTCAGTCAATGTCCCAAGAATGATTTTGAGATTCGAGAGATGCAAAAGATACCTTATGCGTCAGCAGTACGAAGTCTTATGTATGCTCAAGTATGTACGCGTCTGGATATTGTGTACATTGTTGGCATGTTGGGAAGATACTTAAGTAATCCTGTAAAGGATCATTGGATAGCAGCCAAGTGAGTCATGAGGTACTTATAGAGAACAAAAGACTACATGCTCACCTATCGGAAGTCAGAATAGTTAGAGATCATCGGATATTCTGACTCCGATTTTGCTAGATGCCAAGATAGCATGAAATCTACTTCAGGTTATATCTACTTTCTTGCTGGAGGTGTTGTATCGTGGAAGAGTGTTAAGAAGTCTATTATAGCTTCTTCCACCATGGCAGCTGAGTTTGTAGCTTGTTATGAGGCGTCCAATCAAGGAATATGGTTGCAAAATTTTATCACGGGACTGCGTATTGTGGATGGTATTGAAAGACCACTTAAGTTATTTTGTGACAATAAATCAGCAGTACGTATTCCAACAACAACAGGAGTTCTACGAAGTCAAAGTTTATTGACATTAAGTTCCTAGTTGTAAAAGAAAGAGTTCAGAGTGGACTTATATCTATAGAGCACATTGGAACAAACTCCATGATTTCAGATCCGCTGACTAAGGGATTACCACCCAAGGTCTTTCTTGAGCACACTGCTCATATGGGTGTAATTTCTTTTCACGATATGTCAGTTTAGTGGGAGTTTGTATTTTATATGCTTTCATAGACATATTTGATTTAATGGATATTGTATGGTTATTTACTGTAGTAAAGTATTAAGTTTATATTCACTCTGACTTTATATGGTTTGATGTCACTAAGGTTTAAGGAGGACCAGTTGGAAATAGGCATGTTACGATCACATTGCATGAAATTTCCATACTACACATCCACACTTGATCTTTGTCATTAGTTGCATTGGTATATGTGATCATTGATGGGTCTACTTACGAAATGTGTAATGACGATCGCTTTGATTCTATATTGGTGCAATTAATGGACAAGATTGTTAAGATACATAAAGTTTTGATAGCTAAAACTCATGAGCTCATAAAGTATAAGTCAAATTTATAAAGTTACATATATATATAGCCCAAGTGGGAGATTGTTAGAGTAAAATTTAATATATGAGCTTATATATAAAATAAATATGAATTATAGGCTATTAAATAAAAGTAGGCCAATTAAAGTGATTAATTTGAGTTTTGGGGCCTTACTAATGTATTATTAAAGTGTGGGTTTTATTATATAGAGACAAGCGTAATTTCTATTTTTATGATGGGTTAAAATATAAATATACAAAATATGAAAAGACACGATTGTGTTATAAATAGAGGTCATGGTCCCCAAATCACACAACACCAATCTTTTGATTCCCATTGTCAGAGAGAAATCAAGAGGAAATAAAAGTGTTGATCTGGAAGAGCATAAGACCTCAGACTCAAATATTTTAACTTTCTGTCATGGATTGAGGTACGCTTCTGCAAAATCAATATTTATATTTCTTAATAATTCAATATGAAAGTTCCTGTTTGTGTGATAGTTTTCACAAAATAGAAATTAATCCATCAGTTTGAAGCTGTAAAATAATGAAAATAACATACTAGACACAATCCCGTGAACGTATATAATCCTATCCTATATTCAACCAAAGAACATCAAGAATATGAATCAAACATGCCATAAATTAGATATAAAGGTCCGTACTATTATAGTTCAAGGATTTTTTAGCTTTTTATTACAGGAATTTTTCGTCGTTATTTTTGTGGTATAATTTATTAAAAACAATTCAAATAAGAAAATTCTCTATTCTTATGCCATGTATGATATTAATGTAGTGTCAACTCAACATTAAACCCACAAAGCATTTATGATCAATAATTCCACTACCCAATTCAAATAGTGATCATATAAAAAAACACTTATATTCTTGAGTCGTCTAACTTGGTTGCGAAGGTCAGAAATCTCATCATCGACACCTGTGTGTATGAGATCAATCCGTAAATGGATTTCATCATAACTATTCACTGGTCAGGTGCTAAGTTATTATATGAAAACACAAATACTAATTAAACCTAAGTAAATTTCTATCTCATAAAAGTTTGAAAATTTTAGCTTTTTCATAATTAAACACATCATAAATACATTTTCATGTGTGAGATGGGACACTACATTAATATCATACATTGCATAAGAATAGAGAATTTAAATTTCTTATTTGAATTGTGTTTTAATAAATTATACTATAACAATAACGACACTAAAAATCCAGTAATAAAAAGCTAAAAAATCCTTAAACTAAAATAGTACCGACCTTTATTCCAGAAGGGTATATTGATAAGTTTTCATCAATATTCACATAGAAAAGAATGCAAACAAACATCAATAAGGGCTAGAAATGATTCAGATTTTGAATTGGAGAGAGAAAAGTTCACAGTGATAGGAGAAGAAAATGCAAACACACATCAATTATTTGTGGTTTTGGTTTGTTTTCGACAAACAAAAATGGAAATGGGGTTTTGGTTCGTTTCTGGTAAGATATTTTAGGTGGTGGTTTCGAATTGAAAGGTAGGATATGGGAGATTTTTATTTTGTTTATGGATTGACAAGAAGATATGTGATAATAATAGAAACTATTATGGTGTTTGATAGATTTCGATTTGAACCCATATAAGGCATGATTGCATGTTTATGAGAAGTGGATCCTATGAATTCATCTGTGATCCTGCCCCCTTTCGTTTCACCATCAGTGATAGAGACGCCTTCAACAACAGTTTTGGAGTTGCGGCGGCTGTGAAGGAGCCTTGGGGTTTGCGATGGAAGGCTTAAAAGGGGAGCGACGTCGGATTGAGGGATGGAGTAGGGCCAGTAAAACCTTGAGTCCAGACATTGGTGAGTTAATAATATGTGGTTGTTACGTCTAGGTACTGTTAGATTTGTGGGAAAAATGGAGGGGAGTGGTGATTAAAATAGTGAGAGATAACGTGGGGGGTAGGGTTCAAGCAGTGAGAAACAGAGAGGGTAGACAATGTTCCATAAATGAGGGGGAAATAGGCACGTGTAACATAAGTTGGATTTGGAGGTAAAATTGCTCCAAGCTGTGTAATAGTGTTATTTTTTTCAAACACTTGTCACCTTTGTCACACTGCTCGGCAAAATGGGGTTACGCCCCCGCACCAGAATCGCGATCTAGCGATTTCTGTGAAAAACCGGCATAAATTCGCGAACTCAAAATTTGTAGTTTGTGCTCCGAAATTTTCAATGCGTGTTCAGGAGTTTGGGCAATGAATCAATGATGGTTTGGTGTTAGGGTTTTTTTGGGGGGTTTGAGAAGAAGATGGGTTTCTTAATTATTCAGTCGGTGCATTTTCACGATGGTTGGTAGAATTTTGGGTGGATTTTGAGGATGATTGGTGGGATTGTGGTGATGTTGAAGATAGCTCAATTTTCAGAAACAAAAACCAAGACCCCTGCTTTGGTCTTAGATCTCTTTTGCTTTCTTCTGTTTTTGAGACGTAGTTGTTTTGTTTTGGGTCGATTTGTCTGTGAAATTATGGTTGTCTTGCTGGTTTAGTTTTGTTGATTTTGATTTGTGCTGCGAAAGGATCTATTAGAAAATGTTCCATACAAATAGGACTTAATAGGAAGATCTCTTTAATTATAAATATCACTCAATGTGTGTATGACACATGAACCGTGTTATAAAAAAGGGTATATCTTGTATTACTCTATATTTATATATCATTAAATATTATTATATAATTTTAAATTAATAAATTAATAGCCGCTCGCGCATTTATAGTTTTTCGAAAAATGACGCACTTGCACATTCACACACGCACTTGCGCATTCACACACGCACTTGCTTCCGCTTCGCTCCGCGTATTTGTGGCTTAGCTTGTCACTACCATAATCGGTGAAAAATTTAAAGTTTAAAGTGTTCTACTTTCTTTTAAAGTTATCCATACCAATTTTATCACTGTCGGTGGGAGTGATAAAATATTAAACACTAAATTTGTCATTGTAATTTTACTAAGAACGAAACTTGTCACTCTGAGGAGTAGTGACAAAAAAATTCAGTCAAACTTGTGACTATCCTTGGGGGTGATAAATTAGGTAAATAATTTATCACTATTTATGGTAATGAAAAATAATTTTATCTTTTGCGAAAAAGCTCTGTCACTGCCACCACAAGTGATAAGGGTTTAGTGACAAAATTAATATTTTGGCATAGCAATTATAAAAAGAATTTTACTCTTGTAAATTTGGAATCACTTTAAGCAACTATAAGTACAGCTCTAGAAAATAACATTGGTTATATATATATATATAAGCCCATGCCTGAAGGTACGATGTTAATTTTCAAAAGTTTACGTCATTGATAGGACCATACATTGCATTTAGTTCGTAACAGATAAATAATTTTTGAAATAACATATTGTACGAACCTATTAACTTAAGATATACCAAGCCTAGGACATGCTAATGTATCACGTCTACATAGTGTGTGTAGTAAACACCGTATATCATGCCCAGGAAACATCATTTATATTAAATGATAATTTAAATCAGGAATGCAATCAGAATTGGATAAAAAAAGTAGGCATGCCAAGATAAATTGATAGTCCAATATAGTTCTCTTTGTTCGCATCAAACATAATATCATAATGTTACCAACAATACACATAGTACCATGGAATTTATAAAACACATAAATGCTATTTACATTTTATTCACTTTTTTAAGAATTCACATGTGCCTTGAATGTACGGTATCCTCATAGTATATTAACATCACCAAACCAAAAAACTTAAAAAAAACATAGTTGAACGTAATTCACTTAATATAATTTCATTTTGCTGACTTCACTAACATGTCTTTGGAGCTAGCTAACTTGTCTTAAAGAGGGAGGTGGGAGCGATACATGTAAGATGGAAGCCATGTGTGAAGAATTTGTCACAGGACACCCTATCAAGCTGCTACATCGAATGAAATGAAATATTAGTTTCAACATCCTCACAAACCAAAGAGGCATCATTCATGTATACTCTACGTAATGTCAAAAGAAGTTTAAAACTGCACATTAAAACAGTATAAAAAATGTGGTTGTCAATTAATTTTTTCAATACATTGACCTTTAAAAACCTGGAAAATATTGATGCCAATTAATTCTCCCAAACTGTCACAAAAAGGGACAAAGCTTCCTAGTAACAAAGTCCTACAAAAGGATCAATCGCACACATTAGAAGCGCAATTATATAATATTTCATGAAGCAGATTTATCACATCAATAATAACAAAAAACATTTAAATTTACAACAGACCTCAATGTAACAAAGTCATGGAGTTAATAACATTCAATACATTACAATAAAAACACATTAGCAGTAGTAGGTGGATATTACTGCTGTGTATATATAGCTTGTATATGTTATCTAGGAACACTTTAGCAACTTCACTAACTGTGTAAGGATGTTTAAGACCTATGAAGTGACTATTACTTTGAGATCTATCTACAACCACCATTATCACATCTTTGTTGTCAGACCCTAGGAGTCCCTTAATGAAATCATGGAAATACGTATCCTGGGTTAGTATGGAATGAGCAATGGTTGTAGCAGGCCTTGGGATGAATATGTTTAATTTTGTGTGTCTGGCAAACATCACAGCTAGTAATATGGTCTTTAAGATGGTTCTTTATAAAAGGCGAGAAGAAATACTGATGTGCCTTCTTTATAAAAGGCCATAGTAAATGGATGTTCAAATTTTGGTAGGGCTAACACAGGCGTTGTAGTCTTAGATGCTTTAAGGTCAAAAAATGAAGAAATAGTGGATTCATCCCACTTAAACTGATATTTTTTTAATAGGTTAATTGGAGGTCTTACTATGTTTCCATAGCTTTTGATAAACCTCTTATAGAAACCAATGAGGCCTAAGAATCCTCTCACTTCTTTGACAGAGTTTGAAACAGGCCAAATTAACACATCTCTATAAAAATGGGTATCCCTAAGTTGGCTATAGACAACTCATTATAAAAATAGTCCACAAACAAAGGGTATGAACACATGTCATGTATAAATTAGAAACACGTACTAAACACAACAGCTCACTTGTCACCTCAGCTATTAGTTACATTCTATTTATTTAACACTTGAATCCAACTATAAGAAGTGTCTTAATGAAAGTAATACATTTGTGAGATCGTACCGTGAAAAAGTGTCGTGCTAATGTACATGGAGTTAACTACATAACTTCCATATCCGGAGAATTATTCCCACATTCTCCCTTACCCTCTACTCATTATGAAGCATAATGTGACATTAGCTCCAGATATAGGAAAAAAATACTTTTGATTGACTGCATCACCTTAGCATTTAACTTGTCATCTTTAAACCTTTCTCAATCCAAACATTATAAAAAATCCATCATAAATAAAAAATGGCAAAAGGTGGATTTTGAACCTTTGTAATGCAAAAAAGATAAGATGTCATCACAACAGTAAGATCAAAAATTAAAAAAACACTCACCTCATGTAAATGAAATGATGAAGAAACTCTGCTACAGCTTCATGTTGCTCATGTAGCTTCATGTTGGATCCTATTTGTTGAATCTCAGCTTCTAGTGGGATTTCTTTGTTCAAAAGTTTCCAATATCTTAATTGGAGAATGGGGAAGACAATTATTTTTCACACTAAGAGATGTTGGTCTAGTTGACTACACATGCTGAAAGTTGATTTGAATGTGAATTATCCCGTTGTTGAAGGAAGCCATAACTTCTTTTCTTCATCAATGAACTCTTTAGCCAAATCCCTTATAGAAGCTATTCTTTTCATGATGCACCATCTGGATCCTGAGTTGGTACAATTGGGGTATTTATTTCTCATGATCCTATATGTGATGTGGCTCCTGAGTTGGTATAGGGACCTAAATTTATGTAACAATTCAAATACCATTCGGGTTGGTACAATTCAAGTCCCTTACAAACTATATGTGATCATTCAAACTATATGGTACAATTCAATTCAAATACCAACTCAGGGACCTGAATCAGTAAGCCGTGTGGGATCAAATGATCATATAAGTCATGATCAAATATTAAAACACAAATGCTACATACATATAAAGGCTTAGATTTTAATAAAATGGAGATATAACGAACACGTGCCGAATAAAACACAAAGATTATCATTAAATATACCCATAAGTTTCAATTACAGTTCAAAAATTTGTTTAGCAATCCCTCAATTATAGTTCTTCATTCAATATAATAACCAACATAAAAGTTTCAAAAATTGTCATCAAAGATACCAATAAGTTTAAAAAATTCTTCATGTTACGAATGATATATTCCATAGTAGTATTGAGATTAAAAAATATTTATGAAACATAACTATCACTTTAGAAATTTAAAAATGTAGCATTGAACTCAAATCATGACCTTAATCTTGCACTCAAATTCCGAGTAAACATTCATTTATAATGAAGCTGAAAGTATATAATCACATGAACCTCAACATAGATAACCAACCATATTTTTAGTATTCGGAGAACCTAAAACCAAAGAAAAGCACCATCTATAAGGTAGTTGTGTTATTTGTAAAAATGAATTAAAATAAAAGATGATAACTTTTGTAACATTAACCATAAAAAAGTTTAGAAAATAAACGCCCAAAAAAGACCATTTACTAACTTAGAAACCTTCGAATAAGAATTATCCTTAATGGATTGTTACTTATGCTTCCACAGTAACACCATAGCACTTTGATCTTCAAACAATCAAATATTTTGAGTTAATGCTTCATCAATGGTCCAAGTAGTGCACATAACATCTAAGTGAAAATAGAAAGTCACAAACAAAGTGAAACACTTAGTTATGACTATAATCAAACAACCAACAACTGAGAAAAAAATAATGTAAAAGCATACCTCAGTGATTCCAAGACTTGTTTGCTAAACAATGAGATTCACCACTAGCTCTGCCAAATTCATCAAAATTATAAACCTACAATCACAAAATGAAAAGATAATCTAAACATTAAAAGAAGAATAAAACTCATAACAAAGACCTAATAGTTTTTTTATATTAATAGAGCCGAATCCATCACTGTAAAAAAAAATCCATGATACATTATACAATAGCTCATCTCCTCACTGAGTTAGCATCATCCAAACATAGATAGGTTAAAACCCATGATACATTATACAACCCTATATGAGTTAGTGTAAAATATATTACTCAAAAGAGAAATGTATTAATCTAAAAATAATTTGAAATAAACAAATAATAATCCGAAATTAAAAGCCCCATAAAGAAATAGCAGTCTATACACACCGGAATCGTCCACAGCAACTAAAATCGTCCACGTCACAAATCAGTACACACAACACATCGAAACTCCTAAAATGCAAAATGCAAAAAAAAAAAAAAACCTTCTAACCTAAAATCTAAAAATAAACGCACAATAAAAATGAAAAAGAGTATACCTCTTTATAGTTTTGAAGTATATTTAGGTCTTGATCTGCGAAAGAAAAAATAAACAGCAAAACACAAACAATAATTAGATCCCAAAACTAATCAGGTCACCTTCACAAGAGAAAATAAATAAACACACAATAAAAATGAAAAAGAGTATACATATTGAGGGTGTTCATGTATAATCAGGTTACCTGCAATAGAAAAAATAAACAGATTCCAAAATATAAACATACATAGAAACAAATCTAAAAGAAAAGGAAAAAAATCAAAATAGATATTAACTAAAATCAACCGTCTAAAATCAAGCCCTAATTTCATACCGGCAACTGATGAACCATCAACCATCCAAAATTGAAGCCCTAATCCCCCCCTCACGCACCTAAAATCGAAGCCCTAATCCCCCCACACCTAAAATTGAATCCATAAGACACCATCTAGAAGCCCTAATCCCCCAAACCCATAATCAAAGTGCTACAGTTGATGATGGAGGAAACGCGCGACAGATGATGGAGGCATATGGGGATGGGTTTTGTTTTGGGGAGAGGCTTATTTTTTGAGGGTGTGTCTTGTGAGATCAACGAGGGAGGCAAAATGGGGATCGTGGGGCTTGGATAAGTGTATTGGGCAGAGTGGTAAGAAGGTGTTGGTTTAGGAGGTCTGTTTACCAAAATAACCTTCCATTTGAATTAAGGTGAAAAAAGGGTAATCAAGTAGTGAGACAGAAAAGAGGGGGAATCCAAATTTGTAAGGGATAAAATAGGGAGTGTAGGGAAAACTTATATGGATGACATCATCGATCAATCTTATGACATACATAAGTTTCGTACTTTATTATATAGATATAGACACACACACACACACACATTATTTTAAAGTTCCTACAAGTTAATAAATATATATTTTAGGCACTTTAAAATATTATGTGTGTGTGTGTGAGTACACACACACACACATTATTTTAAAGTGCTTACAAGTTAATAAATATATATTTGGTTATCATGTAGGAAGTTATGTACCCTGTGGGTTACTAACTCAAGTATTTTGTCATCTATATGATTTTGAACGTGTATGGTTAATATGTTATAAGAAATTGAATTGGTGTGTGTTATTTGTTGATGAAGATTGCATCAGTTAAAACTGGTAAATCTCGTATGTTTTGTGTGAGGTATGGATGTTAGATGCATGATACCATGTGATTAGGCATAAATTCTTCACATTTATCCTCTTAATTTCGGTATTTTTATGATCTTGTGCGGTGCAAATAGCTTGGATTTGTCCCATATCTATGATACTAACCCTTTTTGGCAAGTATTTCGTATTTTGTGTATCTCTTATGTGTTTTACAGGTATTTCATGCAAGAAAGATGGAAAAGAGAACTCAAAATAGTGAAAGAAACCAAGAATCGGGGAGTTGAAGGGAATATTCGTAATTTTTCAGCCTTAGTCCAGAGATTAGGCCAACTGGAAAGTTTAAGAGCTTTCAATTACAAGAATTCTGGAAAAAACGACACCTCAATCCGAGCTACGGTGAAGAAGTTATGCCAAATTGAAGTTGAGAAGAAATTCAAGAAAAAAAGCTATGAGACCCAAACTGAACCGAAGTTGAGGAAAAAGAACCGGTCCGCCCATTTGTCACGTACCAGATCCGTTATGAAATTAGTCACGCTCTAGATCTGTTACAAAATTAGTCATGCTTTCTAAGTGTGACAAATTGGTAGATATGGGATTTTTATTTTGTGCTTATCTTTTAGCCAAAAGAGTTTTATATTTTGGGGACTCTTCTAAACAACCTCTAGCCTATATATTTAGTCATTAAGACTCTTTTTATTCAGTTTTCATTGATGTAAAAGCTCCATAACAAGTAGGAACATCTAGGAGAGAGATTCACATATTTTGCACCATTAATTCAAGAGCTTTTTCGGTTTTTCTTCAATCTTGATTTCTTCTTGCATGTTCTTGTTCTTAAATCTTGGTAACTTTTATTTTCACCACTTTTATTTATTATTTCTCATATTTCATCTCTCTTTCCAAGAAAGTATGAGTTCATGCAACATAGATAACGTAGTTTTCATTAATTTCACCATGTTAGGCTAGATTTTCAAAGGTCGGGATACATGAACCCAACCTGATGTGTTAGTTGCATGTGTATAACATTAATCCTCTGAATTTTGTGATTCATTACGACCGTATTGTGTAGGAACACAACAATTGCAGATCTTTATATCTCGTTTTGCCTCTGGGTAACCGGGATGATTTAGAATTGAATTCGAGTGTCACAATCGCGATACCGATTTACTCGTCCTCAGATTAAGTATGACGCGGGCTTGAACCTCGTATACATAATGCTTGGGAGTACTATATTCTGGGTTAAATTAATCAGTTAAATTCACGATTAGTATTATACCTGCAATACACTAGGGTTGGGAGATTGTATTCCCGTCCTGTTTTTCTCATCACTTAGTTCAAAAGTTTTAAAATCATATTTCATCAGTATTTTAGTATAACTGCATCTTTTCATAATTTCATAATTGCACTTAGTGTAGTCAATTCTCAAAACCAAACCATTTTCCCTTTCTTTTTAGAGTCAAAGTTAGGATTCTTCCGTCTTTTCCCGTCGTTACAACTTCATTGTCTTAGATCCCTGTGGATACGATCCCGACTTACCGGGTTTATTACTAATGCGAGAGGCTTGAACTTGAGCCTGGAGTGAACGCACATTAGAGACACATTCTGAGTCGCATCACGTTTTTGGCGCCGTTGCCGGGGAGCTATGTAGACTTAGGATTAGAACGAGTTAGTCTAATACCGTGACCAAAAATTTCCGAAAATCCAAAAACATATAAAATTTCAAAAAGCACAAAAAGATTCACTACCATCTCTCATAAGCTTTTAATGCAAAATTCTTAACTCACTCCCACACCTCATAATACTCCAACCAGCATTCACGAAAATCCAATCGTTGAGTACAACCCCGATAACCCTCACACTCCAAACGCCTCACAGTTCTGGATCCCACCTCCCACAACGTCACACTCAATCTCCAATAACACTCCATTTTCCTTCTTAGGACACACCTCAGAGCACACTTCGAGCACACCAAGTGAGAGCAACGAGTCGTTAAGTGAGAGAGAGATGTCACAACACAGTAACACACCTGCCGGTGAGGAAGAGGCCCCATATCGCCTGTCGAGAGAATTCTTAAATCCCGAGCGCACTGTCACTCCGGGATGCATTATACTCCCGTATAATGCTAGGAAATTCCATTTCAAAAATAGGATGATCCAGATGTTACCTCATTACCATGGTATGGATTCTGAAAAACCATATCTTCACACTAGGGAATTTGAGGATGTGTGCGATACTCTCAATGATCAAACTTGCACACAAGAGGTGATTCGCCTCAAACTCTTCCCCTTCTCGCTCAAAGATAAAGCTAAGACCTGACTATGGTCTTTTCCTCCAAGCTCGATTCCATCTTGGAACGAGTTGCAATCTGGATTTCTCAAGAAATTCTTCCCTCCACATCGAACAATCTCCATAAAGGCTCAAATTCAAGGGTTGAGACAATCTGAAAATGAGACATGTCATCGATGTTACGAGCAATTCAATGAGTTGGTTACTTCTTCCCCACATCATGGATTTGATGCAGTGCAAATCATTTCTTTTCTCTATAATGGGCTGAACCTTAACTCCAAGCAACTTTTTGAAACCATGGGAAGTGGTCCATTTGTCGATTTAGATGTCCACGATGCTGAACTTCACCTGAGGTATGTTGCCGAGACCACCCAATCCTGGGATACTTCTGATCCTAATGATCAAAATCAAAATCGCCAAGTGACCACCACTCCGTCGGCGTCCGGCCAATTTCACGTAGATAAGAATTCTATGATGGACAGTCGATTGGATACTCTCGAGAAAGGATTTTGAGACATATGCGAGATATATGGAAAAGTACCAGCTGTATTCATACCAAAACCCGTCGAGAAGGTGTGTACGACTTGTGAGGCGGGTCATTCAACTAAGGAATGCCCGACTATACCCGCCTACAAAGTAATGCTTCAGGAGAAAGTTAGTGGTATATGAGGATTTAAGGGTAATTTCGATGCACCGCACGGGAATTCTTACAACCCTTCATGGAAAAACCATCCTGGTTTTAGTTATGGGCAACAACATGCTGTGATGAACCCTACTTCACATGTTTACTCTCCTCCACCACAACACTTTCAACAAGCTCCACATATGCAAGGACATGCACAAGCACCACCACCTCAAGGAGCATATATCCCTCCACCATGGAGAACTCTGAAGGATACTATGAATCAACTTATCACTAGACAGACTGCAACCAATGCTAAATATGATCACCTGTTCAACGACATAAATGCAAATCTGTCAAAGATACAATCCTCGTTGAGCGTCCAAGAGAAGGACAAGTTTCCTGCCCAGGGCCAAAGACCTCTCCAAGGTCAAACTGGTGTTAGCTCGACACCCCATGACCTTCTTGAGCAATGTAGAGCAATTACCACTCTACGTAGTGGGAGAGTAGTTGACTTGTCACCTCCCCCACAAGACGTACCTAAAGACAAGGAGATTTCTCCCGGCACGAAAGAGGCCGAAGATGTCCCCTTGAATGAGAGTGATAAAGACGACACTAGTGAGCTCGAGGTAGTAGTGAAACCATCCACCGCGGCACCATTTACTCAAAGGTTGATTCCTTCACATAAAGAAAACCCACGTGATGAAGTGCTAGACGTGCTAAAGCAAGTAAAGTTGAACTTACCTTTCCTCGATGCCATTAAGCAAATTCCATCTTATTCAAAAGTCATCAAAGACTTGTTGACAGTAAAGAGAAAGATGAAGGTAAAGAAAAATTTCTTTCTAGCACAGAACGTGAGCTCCATTCTACTTAACAATCTTCCGCCTAAATTTAATGATCCCGGTGCACCCACCATTTCCTGCATCATTGGAGAAAATAAAATTGAAAAAGCCTTACTTGATTTGGGAGCAAGTATCAATATTCTCCCTTATTCCATTTATAGGCAACTTGATTTGGGTGATCTCAAGCCCACAAAAGTCACTCTCCAATTAGCGGATCGAACCTTAAAGATCCCAAGAGGCATAGTTGAGGACGTGATCGTCCAAGTTGACAGTTTCTACTTCCCGGTATACTTTGTCATTTGGGACACGGAGCCCTCCTTCAACTCAAGCAACCATGTTCCCATCATCCTTGGGCGCCCGTTCTTAGCTACGGCTAACGCAATCATCAATACTCAGAATGTGCGAATGCAACTCACCTTTGGGAACATGACCTTAAAGACTAACATCTTCCATATAGACCAATATACGGGGGAAGAAGATGATCTTCACGCGGTGAGCCTAATTGATGAGATCATAGAAGAGCACATTGAGGAAAATTTATGTGGAGACGCCTTAGAATCTTGCTTAGTTTTTAGTCATGAGAGAGAGGGAACTTATACCGAAATTCAAAGAGAGAGAGAGGGGTTAGAAGAAAGAAAAATGGTGGAGTTAGAGATCGAGCAAGTAGGAGAGGATGTAGGCACTACTCGGGAGAGAGAACTAGGGGACATGAGCATGGAAGAATTTGAAAAAGAATTCGGTCCGGTGGATGAGAGCCTTAACGACGAAGTCCAAACTCTATTGGATTCATTTAGTCACATAGAAGAAAGTGAATGGAAAGATAAAATCGATGAATTCCTTCTTTGTGACTATCCACCCATACAACTAGAGGTCCCGAAGGCGAGTGAGGAGAAAAGTTGTGTTTCATCAGACTTAGAGCTCGACCCATGCATTCCAAAAATTGAACAAAAATTAGGAGTTCCCTCCGAGTCAGTGCACGCAAGCTATGCTTTGAGTAAGCATCACGATGATCCCTTTCCAATTAGTCACGATGAGTCTCCCGATCTATCCTTTATCTATGGGCGAGGTCCCAACTTATTTCGGTTGTTAGTATATGATAGTAAGACGGGAGTGACAAGGAGAGCATCGAACCCCGTCAGTGGGTTTGGATGAGTTTGTGGAGAGATGAGAGGTCGTCGCACCCTCGACGCGTATGGGGTGATTATTAGTGTATTTTTTAGTCATGCATGAGTATCATATTGTGTCTTGTTGCATTTTAATATTTGTTTGTTTTATTTTTCCTCACTTTTCTTGTGCCTTGAATTAGATTTTAGTCCTTTTTGCTTGAGGACAATGCAAAAGTCTAAGTTAAGGGGGGTAACAAGTGTGTATTTCTAAAACTTCACAAATTTTCAAAATGCCCAAAAATTTCAAAAAATTCATAAAACTTTGAAAAATCCCAAAATATTTCAAAATAAATAAAAGTTGGAACTCAAATTTTTCAAAAATATCATTAAGAGTCGGCTTAAAGTCTCAAGTTATAAAAATTCAACATACACAAAGCCGAAATTGACTAAAGATGGAAATTGGGCGAAAATTGACGACTTAACGAATAAGTGTGGAGATTAACAAACCCGGTGAGATTCGAGCCTATCACTTTTTGGGAGTTTTTAAATAAATCCGAGTTAATTGTTAACTCAAAAGTGCTTTTCAGCGCCTAAAAAGTCGTCGAGGATCTCAATCCTTTTGTTTTGATCGGTTATGAAAAACGTGTGTGATTTTGCTTTGAAAAACATGCCAAAAGTGATGTCTAAACTTAAATTCATCTCGAAACGCATATGGTAACGCAATTGGCATTTGGGACAATGAAGTAGGCCATCGTTTGTCACCTAAAAATTTTGGCCATAAAAAGTCGTGAAAAATCACCCCTTTTGCAACCCAAATTGAGCCGAATAGATTTTTCCTTTCGTTTGACAACTTGAAAACCCCAAATAGCTCGGAATTGTGAAAAATGAAAAAAAAATCCGAATTTCAGTCCGAAAAGTGCATAAAAAGGGGTAAGAAAAAAAATAGATATGCTCAACAAAAATAGCAAGAAAAGAAAAGAAGTGAAAAACAGAAAAAATAGAGAAAAAGGAGAAAAAAAATGAGCAATAGCCTGGAAAAAGCACAAATGGACATCATAAATGACTTTTCCAATTCCATCCTTCCCTACCATTTTCATTTTACCCAATATACCTTAAAACCCGAAAAAGTCCTAACTGAGTCTAAATTACGAAATTGGTTACCACGTGGAGAGCTAATACATCAAAAGATAATAAAAGAGATTGAATGTGCGAAAAAGAGGCAATGTTCCCATTTTTAAAACAGTAATCCGTTGATGAGATCATATCACTATATAAAAAAAATTCGTCTTTCTACTTGTATGTGTGACTTTGCGTCCATTACACTTACTCTTTTATCACGCATACCGAGAGAATAGCCATAATCCGAGAGATTCTCTTGTGAGAGAATTCCGTGAGAAATTGAAATCAAAACAAATTTTCGGATAAGTAACGTAATGATCAATCAGTGGAAATTGGCGGTTATATTTCCAGTTTCGCACACACGCACTATGATTTGAGACTATTGAACATGACTTGATGATGACTATTTTCAGGGAAAGTTTGATTTATACAATTTTTAGGTATTTTGATTTTTTTTGAGTGGAATTTTGTGGGTATATTCTCTGCAAACCCTCACGAGACACCACTCATCCTATTAGGGTAACGTAGGGGTTTAATGGCTTGTTGCATACGCTAAATGCAATCGCTTGCCCGCGAAAGAGGTATTCTATCCCAATAAAGTGTTTAGAAGAGTTGAAACCTTTATTCTTTTTCTTTTACATTGCTCAGGACGCGCAAAGTTCTAAGTTAGGGGGGTTTGATTAGGCATAAATTCTTCACATTTATCCCCTTAATTTTGATATTTTTATGATCCCGTTCGGTGTAAATAGCTTGGATTTGTCTCATATATATGCTACTAACCCTTTTTGGCAAGTATTTCATATTTTGTATATCTCTTATGTGTTTTACAGGTATTTCATGAAAGAAAGATGGAAAAGAGAACTCAAAATAGTGAAAGAACCCAAGAATCGGGGAGTTGAAGGGCTTTTTTGTAATTTTCCAGCCTTAGTCCAGAGGTGGGGCCAACTGGAAAGTTGAAGAGCTTTCAATTACAAGAACGCTGGAAAAAATGACACCTCAATCCGAGCTTTGGTGAAGAAGTTATGCCAATTTGAAGTTGAGAGAAATCTAAGAATAAAAGCTGTCAGACCCAAACCGAACCGAAGCTGAGGAAAAAGAACCGGTCCTCCCATTTGTCACGCAATAGATCCGTTACGAAATTAGTCACGCTCCAGATCCGTTACAAAATTATTCACGCTTTCTAAGTGTGACAAATTGGCAGATAGAGGATTTTTATTTTGTGCTTATCTTTTAGCCAAAAGAGTTTTATGTTTTGGGGACTCCTCTAAACGACCTCTAGCCTATATATTTAGTCATTAGGACTCTTTTTATTCAGATTTCATTGATGTAAAATCTCCATAACAAGTAGGAACATCTAGGAGAAAGATTCACATATTTTGTACCATTAATTCAAGAGCTTTTCTGCTTTTTCTTCAATCTTTGATTTCTTCTTGCATGTTCTTGTTCTTCAATCTTGGTAACTTTTATTTTCATCACTTTTATTTATTATTTCTCATATGTCATCTCTCTTTCTAAGCAAGTACGAGTTCATGCAATGTAGATAACGTAGTTTTCAAATATTTCACCATGTTAGGCTAGATTTTCAAAGGTCGGGATACATGAACCCAGCCTGATGTGTTAGTTTGTATAACATTAATCCTCTGAATTTTGTGATTCATTACTATCGTATTGCACAGGAACACAACAATTGCAGATATCTATATCTCGTTTTCCTCTGGGTAACCGGGATGATTTAGAATGCAATTCAAGTGTCACTATCGCGATACCGATTTACTCGTCCTCAGATTAAGTATGACGCAGACTTGAACCTCGTATACGTAATGCTTGGGAGTACTAAATTCTGGGTCAAATTAATCAGTTAAATTCATGATTAGTATTATACCTGCAATACACTAGGGTTGGGGGATTGTATTCCCGTCCTGTTTTTCTCATCACTTAGTTCAAAAGTTTTAAAATCATATTTCATCAGTATTTTAGTATAACTGCATCTTTTCATAATTTCATAATTGCACTTAGTGTAGTCAATTATCAAAACCAAACCATTTTCCCTTTCTTTTTAGAGTCAAAGTTAGGATTCCTCCGTCTTTTCCCGTCGTTACAACTTCGTTATCTTAGATCCCTGTGGATACGATCCCGACTTACCGGGTTTATTACTAACGCGATATGCTTGCACTTGAGCCTAGAGTGAACGCACATTAGAGACACATTCTGAGTGGCATCACCATGTCTTTATGTGGTATATTATGTTGCTTGAATACTAAATTCCATAGTTCATCAATGAATTTTGATATTTACATTAACAGATAGTGCGTGCATTTAACATTTATGCATAGGTTTCTTTTCTTGTTGTACATAATAAATGATCTGGTGAAAAGTATGGCTTGCACACATATGATCAAATCGTTGATCCTTGTGGGATAAAAGTTTTGTTCACAGTCTTAGATAGAGTCAGACATGCCATCAGTAAGATTTAGCATATTATTTAGCAGGATTGTATTGACTTTTAAAAATAGAATAACCGTTATTTATTTTACTAGTACACTTTTGTGTATGGAATTGGCAAATTTTGAAATAATTGTGATTATATAAGACCACTGTTCTAAAAAAATCCGCTTAGGATTGAGGCTTGAAAGAAACGCCCTACCTTAAGGTTTGCACGCCTTATTTTTGGTAAAACCCTCAAGGCGTACTTTTTTCTAAAAACAACAACGCTTTAGTGAAGCGATATCGCCTTTTAAAGAATTATTTTACAAACCGGACCATTATCTGATCCAAAATAATCAAATAATATTTTAAGTTGCAAATATTCACACATATTTTTATGATATGTACAATTTTAGTATTTCAATCTCCTTGTTATAGTTAAAAAATATTAAAATATATTAAGAAGGCCTAAATGCCTTTTCATGCCTTTTTATGTCTAAGGTCCGCCTAGGCTTCTAAGGCTTAAGGCTTGGCCTCCATGCCTCGATCACGCCCCGCATTTTTTAGAACCTTGTATAAGAAAATTCACATCTCATTATCATTATGGGTTATTAATCTCTTTACCCAAGTATTGGTTATTAATTAATTTAACCAATCCAGTGAGATTTATTTTTGGATCAATAAGCTTTGTAGATTGGGAAAATGGCTATTAAATTACGGTCAAAGTTAATCATGAATGAATCCATGTCTCAATATATATATATATATATATATATATATATATATATATATATGATATCCATTAGCATGGTTTATAAGTTTTAATTATGTTAAACCGTATCGGTCGATTTAATTATCCACCGTATAAGATACGTTAGGAAAAAGCCCTCAAGGATTTAATGAAAAAATAAATTAAATATAATGGTCATTAATTTATTTTAGTCAACGAGTATCCATAATATTAATGTGGAAGGATTATTTAGAATTTAATAACAGGAAACTCGAAATTGGATAATATTTGGATAATGAACTCGAAACATAGTTTAATAATTATTATATAGGTCCCCCTACTAGCCTATACATACCACTCTTGTTTCCTAGTTGTGTGAGTGGATCACTATATAAGAGAAAAATACATAATAAGGATTGGGAGGATCACTTTATTTACATCAATGGATTGTTTTGACTTAAAAAGAATAACATGGAAGATCTCAAAGTCTCTTTCATAAATTTTTCTTTTCAAAAGCATATCTCCAAAACCGTTCGATGGAATAGGTTGAAATATTTACTAGACATTCGGAAGGAATATAAGGATAACTCAAGAGAAATCCCATTTTAATGTTGTTAAGATTGAGAAAAAAAACAATTTTTTCTCTACAATAACCACGCACTCGAATCCGACAACATGGAGTGGATTTAGATTCAAATCGTTGAGATTTTAAAAAGGTTAATATAAGTTCAAGAACATGTGCCCACATGAAAAACTTTCCACTTATGGTTTGAAGGATCATAATTTTTAATATTCTAAGATGAAAACAAGTCAATAACATCGTTTCTCAAAATTGTTAAAATGATCGTTGCCAAATCGTCGACTCTCAATATAAACTAACCATGTGTGGTCTATTTTATTAAACCACTCATCACATTAGTCGTAGAATTTATCCTAGCTTCTCTCATCCTAGTGTTTTCCATCCGAAAATATATGAATAAAATTCATGTTAGACTCAAAGTCAAAAGCGAGTACAAATTTACAAAATGTATCAAGGAATGGTATATGGAAAAAGTAACATACACCTATAAACCTCGAGACCTATGACCAAGATTTCAAAACAAATGTGGCACCACCATATTTTTAATGACTAGGTTGATATCATACTTAACATGTAACAACAAGCAAAAACTGAAGATCAAATGGAATAAATAATGATATGATAAATCCTCAATTGCGCGCGCGCACACACACACACACACACACACACACACACATATATATATATATATATATATCAATTACATTTACAATGTCTTGCCATTACTCAATATATACTAAATCTTTCAATTTGAAATATCTTTGTACAACTGATAGTACGCTCACCAAACATAACAAAATTGAAATACAGCTAAAAGTGAATTTAATACCTACATCTTTAGAACTTGTGGATGATTGAAAAGTAAAGACTGAGTGTCCAAGTAATAATTCTATGCCAGGTACACTGGAGTAACCAAAACAATGTAAAGGATCAATCCCACCACAACAAGATAATAGCTACACGCTCAAGTAGTAAAAATATCAAACATGAGTGTAAATAATAATTCCACATTTATTAAGTTAATTTTAATACAACTTTTATACTTATTAAGTTAACCGTTATATCCCACCCACCATTACTTGTGTCATAACCTTTAGTTCATATATTTTAGTAATTTTATCTTTAAAACCCCCACTGTTTCCCATATAAGGGAGAGATAAATTATCGTTGAAACATCTATAATATCATAAAAAAGATATAACCAACAACTATGCTAAAGAAATATGAGCATATATATAAAAAATAATTTACAAAAGTTATGTATGTCATAAGCTTAGCATATGATGTCACAAGATAGTTTTTTTCTTATAAAACCTATTTTACCCTTAAAATTTGTTGTTCCCCTATTTTTTTGTCTCACTAATTGATTCTCCCTCTTTAACTTTAATTCAAACACAAAGATATTTTTTGGTAAAGATACACCAAACCCACTTTAAATCCTACCTCTCATTCTCAAACTCGCACGACCTCTCTTTCTCACCCTCTATAATTGTTGATGTAAAAAACTAGATGCAATCTAATTAATTAATCACAAATAAAGAATGAATAAATAAATGAGACAATGGATTTTTAAAGTGGTTCAGCCTTATGAAAATGGCCTACGTCCACTGTTTTGTATTGCTGACTGTTTGCCTTTCATCTCGATGACCGATTTACCAAGAGGTCCAAAGTCCCCTTCTTATGAGGAGGTTACAATGTATTTATAGCCTTGAGGCTGTACATATGCAAAGGTAATGCACTATTATCTAGTAGATATATACATCTGTACAATAATAATGCGCATTTAATGCGTAGTTGTCTTTTGATTTTCTTGATTTGGATGCTCTAAACGCCAAGTAGCTCGGACCGCTTAAGTTGCTCAGAGAGCCTGAGTAGCTCGGTGACAATATGTTGTTCGTTGAAAGTATTTTTATTTGTTATGATGTTAACACGTGTCTTCATATGATTGGTCCACGTCAGCTGACTGAATTTGGTATCAATAGAATCCCCCAATGTTTCACAATTGTGTTGAAGAAGAGTGTGGAACATTTTGCTTGAAAGTTGCCCGAATTACTGGTCTTTAGATATTAAGGAAGATTTTCATTGTATATAATTCCTTTTTGAGCGCATAATATCAAACTTCATAAATATTTTGAATTTTCACGATCACTTTGATATTCGTGCCCTTTTTCCTCTTTTAGTCGTCAAGAATGCAAACGTCTTTCCTTGTAATCATTTCTTTTCTCTATTCCCAAGGTAAAGTATTTAAATGCGACAGGAATCCCGTCGTCTTCTACTTTTTAAATCTATATTTCTGAACTCTTCATTTTTCTCTATCTTGTGCCTTCGTTCTTTCCATCATTCATTGTCAACTGATCTCTCTTTCTTCTATAATATTCTCTTCCTTCTTCTTTATTTACTTTATTCACCATGGTTTATCTTGTTGAATCGTTGGATAAATTTTGGTCGGATTTTTCAATCCCTTCGTGAGTTATTTTGGAAGAACTTTCTTGTCCTTATGATTTATTTTCTTTGGCGGAGGGACACTAGTTCCCAACTCTTTTTGTAGCTGAATGTGGCTTTTCTTTCCCGCCAAATCCCCTGTGTTTGGAGGTTTGCCAATATTTCAATATTGTACCTGCAAGAGTAGCTCCAAATACATAGAGGGTAGTTAATGGCGTACATAGGTTGAATCAACTTCATGGAACTCATTTGGGGATTCCAGAAGGTATGTATTGCTATAGATGGGTTACCAGTTATACTACTTTCTATTTAAAAACTAGGTTTTCGAATAGAGCTTTAGTTATCAATCTTCCCGATGCCAATAGGGACTATTTTGATCACGGGGTTGTGATGAAAAATTGGCAACACCCTCCATTAAATGGAAATGATCATCCTGTGGTGATTCGTCTTTTATTTCTCATCCTTTGGTGGTTGATCTTGATCTGATACCAACTTCTGAAACCAGTGTGGAAGGATCTTCTTTTGATTTAAGTACTCCTATTACTGATCTGATGAAGAAGAGGAAAGCTCCTACAGTTTTTGATAAGTCTGCCCTTACCGCTGAAGGGGAAAAGAAGAATAAGCAGGATGCCCCAGATGAGTGGACAAAGAATGTAGATATACCCCCATCTACTTCTACTAAAGAAACTGGCAAGAATCCCCCTGTGCCTCCGAAAGAGGCAGCACCTTCGATTGAAACTATTGCCATCTCCTAAGGAGAGATAACCTCTTTAATTAAAAGTTCTCCTCCGAGGAGATTAAACCGATATCCTACTTAGAGACATGTTGACTCTGTTTTTCAACATTCAAATCCTGAAGGTAATGTTCCAGCTCTTATTCCTCCGAGCTCTGCTATGGGCCTGATTAGATCTTGGACTGTCCCAGAATTCTAAGGTATTAAAGACACTTATTCCAGTGAGTGAATTACTACTTTGGCTGCTCAACACATTACGTCAGTAAGTATCATTAGCCTCAGTCCTTTATATTCTAGTATTATATTCATATAATAAATTAAATTTCTTTATTTTTTCAGCTCGTGACGTGTTTCAATAGTATTTTGAAGAAAGATAAAGCCATCAGGGCCTCCACTTCCTCGGGGGGAATAGAAGAAGCTTTTACTGGATTAACTCAATCTTTGAAGGAATCTCGTCAGAAGTATGAGGAGGATAAAAATGCATGGGAGAAATAATTCCAGTCTGTTGAAATAAATCGAGATCAAGTTGTAGCTGCCTCCAAAGACCTAGAGAAGAAATTAAAGGACGCTGAACAACATGAAAAGGAGCTTGAAGTCAAGCTTAGATCTGCCGAGGAAAATGTTGCAAAGCTTCAAGATACTGAATGAAGTAAGATAGAGGTAGAAGAAAAACTAAAATCTACCGAAGAGCTCCTAAGGGAGAAGACTTCCTCGGAGAGAGAAAAAAGGAAAGTTGTTGCTAAAAAATCTTTAAGTGATGGTTGGGACAAGGTTGGAATAAAGGCCTGGATATTATGTCTTCTCAAATGGAGTAAGCCAGTGTTAAGTATTTTAGGGATGGATGGATAGCATCTTTGAAGAAATTGAAGGTTACTGAAGATTCTGAGTTGTTCCAGGAGCATACTCATGGCCTTTCTCGCTAACCTGGGGAAGAAGAAGAAGATGAAGCTCCATCAAATGAGTCTTTTATGATGACAGGAGAGCAGGTTCCTGTTGTTCCTGTTGTTCAACCCTCCGAGAAAGTCCAACAAACTAGCATATCTGCCGAGCAATTGCCATTGCTCTCTGAGCAACCAATCCCTTCATCCAAACCGTTCGAAGAAATCATAGGAAATAAGGAGAAGGTGTAAAGTTGTTCGGATCTTTTATTGCGTTGTTTCTTGGATGTAACCCTGAACTATGTTTTCCTTTGTCGTGAAGAATAAAAAATGAACTTTTGTTCTTTATCTGGAATTTCTCTCTTACTTGCTTTGTTCGCATCATTGTTGATTTTTTTTTTCATTTTCTCTTTGCTAGTTTGTGGCTAGGATGGAACTCTTATCAACTAATGATACATAGTTGATGAAGAAGTGCAATGACTATTTTAAAGCTGGTCATCCAGACTTTACTGACGCCCAAATAATTGACATCCTCTGATGAGGTGCCTCTGAACGAGCAATGGATGCTTACCATTACTTAAAGTGCTTACTTGATCGTACTGTAGCCAAAAATGTGGCTTATTATGAAATGATTAAAGATCTTCAAGGAACGATCGAGGAACTTCAACAGCAATACAGAGAATCCACTATACTTTTGCATCAAGATTATGAGAAAAAGTACCAACAATTGAGTGCTGACAGGGGATATGACAAGTACATTTCAGCCCATGAGAAAAATGAAAGTGTGTTAAAGCTTGAGATTGAAGAGCATAGACATATTGCCAGGCTACTGGAGCATGAGAATATCGCATTGCAATAGAAGTAAAACAGCTCAAATCTGCTGCCTCCTCTTCTTCGTGAGCCTTGGTCCCAATTAATGATGATGGTTTTTCCTTTTTGGAAATAGAAAATTCTTACTTACGGGATGAGTTAGAGACTTTGAAAAGAACCAGACCTTCCACACCTTCTCGTGGAAGAGCAAAATATTCTTCTCGTGGACGAGAAAGGGCTAGTCGGGTTACTATTGATGAGACAAGAACTCAGTTGGCCTTAGAAAATCAAGTCGTTCAATTGACAACGAAGAATCAGGCTTTGGCAAAATGTCTAAAAAAATTCAAAGTTTCACCAACCAACTATCCAATCAGAGTTCTGCACTGGAAAGTAAAGAAATTATGGTGAAAAAGCTCCACGAGCAACTTGATAGATTGACTTATAAATTCCACAAGGAGCCCATGGAATTTTGGCTGGCTGGGTATAATGAAGCTCTGTATCATCTTGATGCTCATTTGTAGTAGTCGAAGAATGAAGGATATAAGTAGGGATGGTTGAATGCCTTATGTGTTCTGAAACTGGAGCAAGGTCATTTCTTATGGTATTATTATGAATCTGGAGTTCTTGATTTACCTGTGCCTCCCTTTAAATTTGACCTTAATTGGATTCCAGCTCATGCCATTCCTCGGATTTTGATCTCCAAGTATCTCGGTGATTATAGTCTTCATTCAAACTTTGAGATATCTCGTCCAGAGCACTTTCTTGATCGACCATCCATAATTAATGTCAGACTGATGCGAGATATGAACTTTATAAATTCTCCTTATGCATTAGATGATCCTCCAGCTGGGGTGGAACCTATTTCAAAAGCAGATGGAAAGAAACCCATAAAATAGGATATTTGTAATGAATCAAATTTCATATCGTATGTAATCTGCTTGGTTTTAATAAAGAAATGTTTAGTTTCCTTTACAATTTCATTTCCTTGGAAATATTTTGTAAAATGTCTTTGTTATTCACTGGTGAATATATATATATATATATATATATATATATATATATATAACTTATGCCACATGTTATTTGGTTTTAGTGACTTGTCACTCTTTGGGCCTAAGCAATGGAATGATTTTCATCCCATGTTCCTACTTAGTTGTAGTAATCTCGTCAGGATTACCTTGTTTCCTAGACAGTGGATGCCTCGATAGGTCATCCATCTTCTTGCCTAGTTTGGTACCAACCAAACAGAGTTGGTGGTTATTGAATTGCCGACCAACCGGAGCTGATGGTTGCTGAATTTCTGACCAACCAGAGTTAGTGGGTGTTAAATTGCCGACCAATCGGAGTTGGTGGTTAATGAATTACCGACCAATCGGAGTTGGTGGTTGCTGAATTGCCTACCAACCGGAGTTGGTGGTTAATAAATTGTCGACCAACCGAAGTTGGTGGTTGTTGCTCTGAATTTGTGTTTGTGTAGTGTGTAGCACTAATATTCCAAAAAAAAAAAATTCAACAAAGGAGGAAATATGGGCGAAACATCACTTTATTCATATTGAAAGAAATGTGTTACACATGGATTTTAATTACTGATAGTACTTACGCAGATGCTCTGCATTCCACGCGTTCTTGAATTCTTCTCCTTCCAAAGTTTCAATTCTGTATATCCTAGGACAAACAACTTCAGTTACTCTGTAAGGTCCATGCCAGTTGGCCTCCAGTTTGTTATGCTTTTGGATCACTTTCTTCAGCACATAATCCCCTTCTTTCAAATAACACTTCTTCACCCTTTTATTGTAGAACAAGGTTGTTCGTTGTTGGTATGCTATATTCCTAATTGCCACGTCTTCCCTAAATTCTTCGAGCATATCCAGGTCTAATCATCTCATCAAGTCGCTTACAGGAGAATTAAAATTAAGCACCCTATGTGTGGGTAGACCCAATTCTGCAGGTATGATAACCTCACTTCCAAATGTCAACATGTACGGAGACTCTCCAATTGATGTTCGCGGTGTAGTGCGATAAGCCCACAACACAGAGTGTAGCTCGCTAATCTAATTTCCCTTTGCATTATCCAGTCATTTTTTCAAACCATTCAGTAGGGTTATGTTCGTCACTTCAGTTTTCCCGTTGCTCTGGGGATGGCCTAACACAGAGTGGATCTTATGTACATTGGATTGATGACAATATGCACCGAATTCCTCGTTGTCAAATTGGGTTCCATGGTTAGTAATGAATGTGTGTGGGAGACCATATCTGCAAATAATAGTCTTATAAATAAACTGATAGACTTTGTCATATGTCATATCAATAAATGGTTCAGCTTCCACCCATTTGGTAAAATAATGCACAGCAACTACGAGGTATTTGAATCTCCCTTTGGTCGTTGGAAGTCGCCCGACCAAGTCTATCCCCCACATGGCAAATGGCCAAGGGGACGTAATGGGTGTTAACAATGCTTGGGGAGTTCTTCGAATGGAAGAGAAACATTGGTATTTATCGCATTTCTTAGCATAAGCTGTGCAATCAGCTCTCATCGTTGGCCAGTAATATCCCTGTGTTGTTATCCTATGCAAAAGCGTTTGACCTACTACATGGGCTCCGCAGGACCCTTCGTGAACCTCTTCAATCAAGTATTTAACTTTGGATGGATGGAGACATCTTCGTAATCCTGCTATAACTCCTCTTCAATACAATATGCCACTGGTCAATACATAACGAGCATCCTTAAACTTCAGTTTCTTGGCTGTAAGTTTATCAGGTGGCATAGTCCCTTCTTCGATATAGGCCCTGATGGGATCCATCCAGGATGGTCCCAAGTTGAGAGCAATGAAGTTCATCAATAAGTTTTCGTCTACACTCCGATCCACTAGGATTTTTGTTGGGATTGTTTTTCATAGCTCGGTGCGTGTTGTTGATGCCAACCGAGCTAGGGCATCGGCTCTTGTATTCTCCATTCTCGATATTCTAATCAACTGAACTGCGATATAAGTCAAGACAACCTCTATTGCTTTTACGTGATATTTGACCATTAGTTCTCCCTTCACTGCATAAAATTCAAGAATTTGATATACGATTAATTGTGAGTAACTGAATATAGCAACTTGCTCTGCCTTCACTGTTTTGGACAGACTTAGACCCACGATCATAGCTTCATATTCAGCTTCATTATTGGAAGCCTTATATTGGAAACGTAGAGCATACTCCATATCAATTCCATCAGGACTGTTTAAAACTATTCCTACTCCACTGCCCGTAGCGAACGAAGAGCCATCCACATATAGATTCCATATGGGTACTTCATTATCAAACTCTTGGTCAGATAAAGTTCCTTGGTGGAATATTTTATACTTCCATTTGTCTTCCCCCGACACTTCTCCCTGCTCATTGATTATCTTCTCTTGCTTATCCACTGATGGAAGTTGGTCGGGTGTTAAATTCAATGATCCTGTAACATCCACGAGTTGGTCTGTATTAAACTGCTTCTCTTCGGAGGTATCAGAGTGAGTAAACTCTTCTATAAAATTAGCTAATGCTTGCCCTTTAAGTGACAATCTAAGCTCATAAACTATGTCATATTCACCGAGTTCTACTACCCAGTACATCAATCTTCTCGATTTCTCCAGTTTATGCAAAGTATGTCTTAATGGCATATCAGTATACACTACTAGAGTATGGGCTTGGAAGTATGGCCTCATCCTTTGGCTCGCTTCGATTAGTGCTAGTGCTAACTTCTCCAGTCTAGGATATCTGATCTTTGCTCCTGGAAAGGCCTTACTGGTGTAATAGACTGGTTTCTGCACTTTGTCCTCCACTCTTATCCACGCCGAGCTAACTGCATTCTCTGAAACTGCCAGATATGAATATAATCTTTATCCCATCACTGGTCTAAATAACAATGGAGGTGTCCCCAAATATTTTTTCAAATCTTGAAAGGCCTCCTCGCATTCACCATTCCACTCAAAAGTTTTTCAAAGTGTTTTGAAGAATGGGAGGCATCTGTCTGTTGCTCGTGACATAAATCTGTTAAGTGCTGCAGCTCGCCCTATGAGACTTTGCACCTCCTTTTTCATAGCTATAGATCTTAGTTCCAATAGGGCCTTGATCTTTTCAGGGTTCGCCTCGATACCTCATTGGTTAAAAATATATCCGGGACACATACCTTCTCGCACTCCAAATATGCATTTGGTGGGATTCAACTTCATTTGATATTTCTCTAGTTGATCAAAAGTCTGACCTAGGCCAACTAAATGATCAGCAGCTTTCTTGCTTTTCGTCAGCATATCATCGACATAAACCTCCATGTTATGACTGATTTGCTCTGTAAACCTTATTCATCAGCCACTAATATGTTTCACCTGCATTTTTAAGTCCAAAAGGCATAACATTATAGCAATAGGTCCCCCTTGGGGTGATAAAAGAGGTACTTTCCCTATCCTCAGGTTTCATTTTAATCTGATTGTAACCAGAGTAAGCATCCATGAAACTTAACAATTCATGCCCCGAGGTAGCATCCACCAGCTGATCGATTCGGGGCAAAGGAAAACGATCCTTTGGGCAGACTTTATTAAGATCGGTGAAGTCCACAAACATCCTCCACTTATTATTTTTCTTCTTTACCATCACCACATTTTCTAGCCAATCAGGATACTTGACGTCCTCAATAAAAAAGTCTTTCTGTAGTTTCTCTACTTCTTCCTGTATAGCTTGGTTCTTTTCAAGGCTAAATACCCTTCTTCACTGCTTCACTGGCTTGACTTCCTTGTTAACGTTGATCTCGTGGCACAGGAAACTCGGGTCTATCCCTGGCATGGCTTCATGATTTCATGCAAAAGTCTGTTTCCTGTGCCTTAGAAATGCTATTAATTCCTGTTTTATTGATACATCCAGTGACGCACAAATTTGGGTTGTCCGTTGTAGATGTTCATTGTCCAGAATGATATTTTCGATAGCTTCCATGATCTCTCCCTTCATGAGCTGAGACTTGTCTCTAGGGTCTAATGTTTCAATCTCTGCATCTTCTGTTTTATCCACTTGATAGGTAGTAGTCTTCTTCTTGTTCTTCCTGTTTGGTAGATGAATAGTAGCATTTCCGAGCTACTTTTTGGTCGCCTTTCACAACTCCTACTCCAAAATTGGTTGGGAATTTTAAATATTGATGTACAATAGATGGTACTGCCTTGAACTTCTTCAGACCTACCCTTTCTATGATGATGTTGTAGGTTGATTGGATGTTTTTATCCATTACGAAAAAGCGTACTCTTTCTGTTCGACAAGAAGGACATGTACCAATAAGCATGCCCAACTTGATCATCCCAAGTGGAAAAACCTTTTCTCTAGTAAAATCGAGGAGGGGCTATGATATGGCTCCAACTGAGCTAACTTAAAATTCAAACTATCAAATCATGTGTAGAACATGATGTTTGCAGAGCTACCATTATCCACCACTACGCGTGAAATCACCACTTCCTTCATTCTTATCTTGATCACCAATGGGTCATCATGAGGATATAGTACACCTTCTAGGTCGTTCTTAGAAAAATCGATGACCAATTTGTCCATATTCACCTTCCTTGGGCGATCATCTTCAGCCAAGTTTATGTGCTATATGTAAGAGCAAGCTTGGGACTCATTGAGGTAATCTTTTCTCTTCGCAGTCAGATCTCCACCTCCTGCATCTCCACCTGTAATAATATGACATTCAAATGACCCAAAATGTATGGAAAATACCTCGCGCTCTGACTGTCTTGGCCTTTTGGGGAGATCAGGGTCATCTTTTGGATCATCTTCGTGATCTCTCTTCTTATCTTCTTTTGCTCGATGAGGAGACTTAGGCCTTTGCCTTCCTCTGTTGCTGGTTTTTCCACCATTTTAGCGATCAATGTTCTTAGTTAGTTTTTCTCACCTTATGAGTGCTTCAATTTCATTCTGAAGAGCTATGCAACGTTTAGTCGTGTTGCCATGATCTTTGTGGAATTCGCAGTATTTAAACTTGTCCCTCTTATCAGGATCTACCTTCATTTTCTCTGGCAAGGTTAGCTCCTCGCTGTTCTTGATCTCTTCCAGAATATGATTTATATCTACCTTCAATGGAGTATAATTTCTATATTTCCTCATCTTCTCGAGCGCTTGCTTACCTTTCGACTGCTTATTTCCACCATTATTCTTCTGATCCTTCTTTTTAATTTTACTAGCCTCAACCTTGGTCTCCTTAGTGTTTGGATTTTTCTTCGTAGACATAACTTCCTCAGCGTTCATGATCTTGGCTGCATATGCCATTAGTTCTACCATGGTCCTGGACGGATTTTTGGCCAAAGTATAATACAACTTGTTTTGTAATAGTCCACTCATCAGAGCAGTAATTGTTATCTTCTCTTCGTAATTATCATTATTGAAACGAGTAATATCGTAGTTTCTTCTATCTTCTATTTAATGCTCAGTAAGTGTGCTACTCTTTTAACTAGTTTCGCTCCAAAGCAGAAATTCCCTATGAAAATCTCTTCCAGTTGAAGGAAAGTTGCAATCTTCCCCTAAGGATGGTTGTTGTACCATATCTGAGCTGACCCGGTGAGAGTTCCTGAAAATACCTTGCATTTCATCTTGTCAGAAACCGCATAGATATCAGTAGCAGCTTGATATTTCTCCATATGGAGGACATGATTAGTTTTCCATCATATTTAGGTGTCACCATAGGAGCTTTGAATTTTGATGGTGTGGGAAAATCCACAATTGCCTACACGAATGGTGTCCCTTGTAGAAAAGTTCTTTATAGAGGATTCTTGACCTTAGCCATTTCCCCTAACCTATCTTCCAACCTTTGAATAGAGCATTTCCATGCATCATTTCCCACCTCGGGCCTATTTATTCGAGCGACTGATTGCATTGAGTTTTCCTCTTGAGACCTATCATTACGGGCTATTGGGCATGATTAGGTAGAGACTTCCCTTAGGTCGGATGGTCATTGAGAGTTCCTCGACGTATTCCTAGGAGGACTTTTATTCCTCCTAGGGCCCAATCGATCAAAAAGGGAGACTCTACTCAACCGTTCTAGAGAACTAGTCCTTTTTGGAGTTAGAGTGACGTTCTATTAAGAATCTGTAGTTCGTACTGATGAGGTCCGTCCAGGTTGATACGAAGGATCATTAGATCTCTCGGTACGATATGAGTCAATACGTTTAGATTGAGAGACCTCCGGGAACAACATTCTTCTAGTTCTTGAAGATGGTAGATGGGTATTTCTCTAAGCATTTCCTTGTCCTGATTGAGCCGACACTCCATCTCGAACAGTTTTTATAAGTTGACGCATGGTTTCTTGCATCGTCGTTTTCCCTTGGGCTAAATTATCCATTATGCCAGCCAGATCTTTAATATTTGGTGGAGTAGAGGGATTTGGAGGGAGCCCAGTGTTTCGATCATTGGATTCCAAAATCTCAGCCATAGATGATGAGTTATTTGGTGAAAAATGCTAAGTACAGCCATTTTCACACAAACGGCGCCAATCTGTTGATGTAAAAAACTAGATGCAATATAATTAATTAATCACAGATAAAGAATGAATAAATAAATGAGACAATGGATTTTTAAAGTGGTTCAGCCTTATGAAAATGGCATACGTCCACTGTTTTGTATTGCTGACCGTTTGCCTTTCATCTCGATGACCGATTTACCAAGAGATCCAAAGTCCCCTTCTTATGAGGAGGTTACAATGTATTTATAGCCTTGAGGCTGTACATATGCAAAGGTAATGCGCTGTTATCTAGTAGATATATACATCTGTATAATAATAATGCGCATTTAATGCGTAGTTGCCTTTTGATTTTCTTGATTTGGATGCTCTGCACACCAAGTAGCTCGGACCGCTTAAGTTGCTCGGTATGTTTATGTAGCTCAGAGCGCCTGAGTAGCTCGATGACAGTATGCTGTTCATTGAAAGTATTTATATTTGTTATGTATGTTAACACGTGTCTTCATAGGATTGGTCCACGTCAGCTGACTAAATTTGGTATCAACAATAATCGTACCCCAAACTCAAATCCTCATCCCAACTCGGACGAACTGATAAACTGACGAACAAATCCACAAACCCTCTTTCTTATCAAATCTTGGTTTTGATGGTCCATAGGTGATGATTTATATCCCAAACCCTCTCATGATGCTGCCCTCACTATCACCCTCACCATCTCACGCTTCCACCCTCACCACATATCGAATTCAAGTATTACGTGTTTTAGGGTTTTAATTGGGGTTTCAATTTTTATCACTAACGTGTTTTTTGTTTGAAGATCTAACGTTTCGTACTTCAGATCTAAGGTTGGGTACTTTAGATTTAATTTATTCATTTTTAAATATTGATTTTGGGGTTTAGATGGGATCTGACATATTTTGTTGCATTGTATTTTTTATACATATATCTAGCCCAAAATATTTGATTTCCCAAATATAGTTTTTTCATCTTTCATGTATACAACCTAGCCCTAATATACGTGTTTTTTTTTTAATTTTATTTTAGTTTGTTAGGTAAAGTGATGTTGGAGTGTAAGGACATAAATTTTCAATTGAGTCCCTGTATTGTTTTGACTTAATTTTGTGAACAAAACTTTGTTTTTAATATATCATAGGGAGAGTTTATTTTGTCACAACCCCACTTGGTCTATGACGTATTGAAGAAAATTGAAGACGTGTCAGCAAAGCTTCAAAGATTTATTCTTGCCAAAGTTTAATTGGTGTAAGTTTATTCGTCTTCAAAGTTAATTTCATTTCGAGATCACACATGTATGAATGCATGTAATTAATGGTGCTCGAAATTGTTCTTATAAAAGATAAGGATGTATTTTTATAAAGAAAAATATTTTAAAATGTTTTAAAAGTGTTTTAAAGGTTCATACTACGTTTTATTCTGATAAGCTAGAAATAGAGTTTGACTAATTTGGATCTCTTTTAGAAGAGACGTTTTAAGCAAAAAGTTAAAAAGTCAAACTGACACAGCGTCGTTCCAATGACATAAGGTCTCGTTCGAACGAGATTTCTATGTCGCGCGAATGATGTGGCTCTTCCATTCGAATGACACGTTTTTCGAGGCGGTGCTTAATTCCTATTTAAAGCATGTTTACGTCAGAATTAAATGTGTGTGCATTTTGAAAAAATAGTTTACGTTCCAGTACGAGTTTTGCACATGTTTTCTAAGGTTTAAAAAGTTTTAACACATCCTTAGAGTTTGCAAAGATCCGAGTTGCCATTCTTATATGTTTACGTGATCTTGCTGCACTAAGAAGGTTTGTTCTACACTTGAACATCAGGGTTTTGCAGTGAAGAAAAGTGAAGGACTTCTTGTTCGACATTTTAGAAGAATCAAAGCCATTCGGTGGACACCGAGACATACATGGACGTGTGTGTTGTGGACAGGTATCGTGGAAGACGTAATTTATACGTGGGCACTATTGAAGAATGGTAGAAGATCAGAAGGAGAGTTAAGATTTGTGGAGATCGAGTCATTGAGTAAGGCTAATCTGCCTTTATAAAACCTTTGTTCATAGTAATTGTCTGGCTTGGGCCGTTCGAGGTTTTTTTTCCGTTTTGGGTTTTTTCCTCTTATATCTGGCGTTGTGAGTATTTTTTTCTTTAATTTACTTTCTTTAATCACTAGATGCATGTTTAGGATTAATTAAGATAAAATTGGTTTAAAGTAAGAATTGGGTTTCCACAACTTGGTTTGGTGCAAATTAAAAGTTGGATAATTTTTGGTAAAAATTGGTTTGATTTGAAACACACACATAAAGGGCCACCCCGTTTTACAAATTGGTATCAGAGTTAGAAAACATATTTTATCTGTTTTGTGATCCCGTGTGTTTTCAAAGATGAATTTTGGATATAACGAATTTTCTCAAACTCCTATTTTTTATGCCACTAATTACACTTATTAGAAGATGAGAATGAGATGTGCATTAAAATCTATTGATGAGAGTGTATGGCTAGCAGTTGAGAAAGGTTGTAAACCCCCTATCACTATTGTAGGTAAGGTCACTAGTTTAAAGCATGTTGAGTCATGGACCGAAACTGAACAAAGATTTGCATAATATAATTGTAAGGGTCTCCACGTTATTTCTTCACATGTCACACATGAAGAATATAATAGAATTATAACTTCTGAAACATCAAAAGAGGCTTGGGATATTTTGGCACTCACTTATGAGGGCACTAGCACGGTTAGGGGGTCAAAACTTCAAAATCTCACTATACAGTTTGAGACCATTAGTATGTTAAAGAGTGAGACTTTTGATTAGTTTTATGCTAGGTTGTCCAATATTGTCAACTCGTCGTTTAACCTAGGTTAGAAAATTCCCAACAACCGTGTCATTAAGAAAATCCTTAGGTCGTCGCCTAGTAGGTTTGATGCGAAAGTGACCATTTTAAAATCCTTGAGTAAGTTAAAGTCAACGAAATTAGAAAAGATTATTGGTGACTTACAAACCTATGAAATCGACATGATGACCTCCAAGAAAGTGCCTAAGAAAGAAAAGGGTATTGCTTTGAAAATCCGAAAGGAGGAAATTAAAGTTTCGGATTTCAATTTCGATTGTGAGGATGTAGCTTTGTTGGAAAAGAAATTAAAAAAAATTATTAAGTTTCAAAAGTAATCGAAAGATACTAAGAAATTTGAAAAATTCAAGAACTACAAAGTTGATCCCACCTCTGAGGATAAGTTTAAGAAGCCTAAGATTGATGAGTTGGATAAGTGTTTTGGATGTGAGGGGTATGGTCACAAAGTTAAGGAGTGTCCCATTAGACTTAAGAAAGAGGGCAAGCAACCCTTTTTCTATAGTGCCAGCTTAAGTGACGGTGATTCAGAAGAGGGAGAGAGTTCTCCCATTGATCGTAACTTTGTTGCGTTTATGGCATGTCATGTGAGCGACGTTGATTCTCATGTGCATGACACTTCCGAGGAGGTTTTGAGTGTATCCCCTGTTAGTGAGGGTGAAGAGAGTGACGAGGAGGAGGTAGATGTGAAAGAATTGTAAAATACATTTAATGAGCTGTATCTCGAAACAGTGAAGGTGAAAAAGGCTAACTCTAAATTGCAAGCTAAGTTGAATGAGCGTGCCATAGAAAATAATGGTAGTTTGATTGATGATGTTAGGGAATGAGAGAAGAAGTTTAGTGATAAACTAGAGTTTGTGGAGAAAGAGAGAGAAAATCTCCGTGGATTGATGGAGTCTTTGAAAAAGGAGATTTTAGCGTTTGAGGAATGTAGGTATTTGCTAGAATCTAGGATTCATGATTTGGAGGAGAGATTGAACGACTCGTCTATAGTTAAGGTTTATTTGGAGGCTAGGTCAGAGAAGTTAGATAAGATCTTAGGCACCGTCCAAATTAAGGGAGATATGGTAGATATAGGTTTTGATGAGAGAGTTGTTCCCATTTCCCCCGCACGTGTGAGAAACGCTAGGAAGGTTAGAAAAGGTCCACATATAGGTAATCATTCCTACCGTTGCTACACTTGCACGTTTTCTGGTAGGAAAGGTCACCTTAGGCGTTACTGTTACGACCTTAGACAAGCTCCTAGGAAGTTTAGGAATAAAGTTTCCCCGGTTCCCAAAACCCCAATGTGTAGTTTTACACCTACTTGGGGTTAGGAAATCGGATTTAGTGGGTTTAGTAATAAAACTTCATGATTCTCGTTTGGGTGCACTTGAGTCTTCCCATACTAAATCTAAAGGATGATAGTGTTGCCGTGTTTGTCATATGCCAGTTTGTTTCATGTATATTCATTGCTAGTATAATGACATGTGTATCATTTTGTATTATAGTTTTTATTTGTTTGAATCCTATTGAAAAAATCCAAAAAGATTTTATTTTTGAGAAAACTTTTAAAAATCCAAAAAGATTTTATTTTTGAGAAAAAACTTTTAAAAAATAAAAAAGATTTTTGCTTTTATTTGAGTTAAAATATGAAAAAGCCAAAAAGATTTTGGGTTTTTGTTTTTGAGTTTACATGTTTTATGTGGCATATTGGTGTGCTTGGACCCCCCCTCCCCCATCGTTTCATTATCCATGTGGCTAGGACATTTGGTCATTATTATTGATGCTTAGAATGATCTTAACTATGGTTTATATGGGGTTGTTTCGAAGTTAATATGCATTTTGATTCGACTTTGTATGTATGCCAACATTGCACACATGCACGAGTTTATATGGATGTTTGACTTTTCTTGCATATTTGAATTTGGTGAGGTGTTCTTATCTTAATCTTGTCATATATGCGTAAGTAGAATTAAGGAGAAGTGTGAATGTAATAATCGTTTACCGTGAGGATTTGAAATGAAAAAATGATGAGTGATTCACGTGAAAGGGCTGTGAGAGTTCAAAATTAACTCATCGTGAAAGCCACCGTTTAAAAGAGCCCAAAAGAAAATGCCATATGCTAAGAAAAGGGCCAATAAGATTTTCTCTAAGTTGATAATTCTGGAAACCTCAAAAGAACTTGAAAAAGTATGTTTATGAGGGAGTTTGGTTGGAGAAAATTTAAACGGGTTTGCACAATAAATCCTAATGTTGAAATATTGCAATTTGACGCTATTGTTTGTAGAATCGTCAAAATTCTGGATTTGTGTGCATGTAGTTTGTTTAGATCATTAAGATTACACTTTAATTGTCATATGTCTATGATAAAGTTTGATGATTTATCTCTATCAATTAGAGCTTCTTGATCTTTTTGATGTGTTGGAATTATGACTCACTTGTTGTAGTTTCACGCCCATTCATTCCATGTCCATGTGTGAGCACATCGGTACTATGTTTTCATGTAATTCACATTATTAGTTTTTATGAGTTTTTGCATTTAGTGTTAAAAGCTTACTGTTTTAGCATTATTTTGCTGCTGTCAGGCCCTTCCACTGATTTTTTTCTAGAAATTTTTTAACTGGGCAAAAATATAAGACATTTCTGGTAAAATGTGAAAATTTGGCAAGTCGCGAGAAGTCGTTCAAAGGACATCTCCATGGTGCACGAACGACATCTGTACTTCATTCGAGTGACGTCCCTGGCTCATTCCACCGACAGCCTGAAATCTTGCTTCTTATTGGTTTGTAGTCCACTGGTTTATTGGGTGATATTTTTGGTACTACTGGAAGTGTTTCTGGACTAACTGGTTTATATGAAGGTTTTAATTGGTTCAAAATTCATATTTTTTCATATAGTCCATTTATCACACCTAATTAGATTGATATATTCTTCGTGTGATTCCTTGGTTTAATAGCTACTGATTTGTCATTACTTGATCATATTTGGCTGTTTGTTTCATGATTATTTAGTGATTTCAAATTGATTCAAATTGGTTTATATTCGCATGCTAGATACTTTGATTGGTTTATCTTTTCACCGGATTGTCTATTCGAGACAAAAAGGGGGAGAGATGCATGTGACGTAGGGGGAGATTTGAGCATATTTTTGATTTCATATCTTACAAATTGGAAGTTTAAATTTGGTATCATTTTGTTGCTCAAATTATTTAAAAAAAGATTTTTTCAGAGTTCATTCATGTTGGTATCTATTGTCATTTGGTATCATTTTGGTTTCATTAGTTCCTCCATACTTCACTGGGTATTTGTTTGTGTGTTTCATGTATGTAAGTATGCTTCAGAGATTCGAGATTTCAAGTCTACATCACATTCAGACAGTTCATGCTTGTCGGTGCTACATATACTAGTCCGTGTCCTGTATTTTTGATTTTGGGTTTATGGGAAGGGATTTAGGAGTCATACGTCTTGACAACTCAGCTTAGGCATTTCACTGGTTTAGTTTTGTCCTAGAATAGTCAAAGGGGGAGATTTGTAAGGACATAAATTTCAAATTGAGTCACTGTATTATTTTGACTTAATTCCCTGAACAAAACTGTGTTTGTAATATGTCATAGGGATATTTTATTTTGTCATGATCCCACTTGGTCTATGACGTATTGAAGACGTGTTCGTTAAGCTTCAAAGATTTAATCATGTCAAAGTTTAATTGGTGCATGTTTATTCATCTTCAAAGTTAATTTCATTCCGAGATCACACAGGTATGAATGTATATAATTAATGGTGCTCGGAATTGTTTTTATAAAAGATAAGGATGTATTTTTATAAAGAAAAATATTTCAAAATGTTTTTAAAAGTGTTTTAAAGGTTTACACTACGTTTTATTCTGATAAGCTCGAAATATAGTTGGACTAATTTGGATATCTTTTGGAAGAGACGTTTTAAACAAAAAGTTAAAAAGTCAAACTGACGCAGCGTCGTTCAAACGACATAAGGTCTCTTTCGAACGAGATACCTATGTTGCGCGAACGATGTGGCTTTTTCGTTCGAACGACATGTTTTTCAAGGCGACGCTTAATTCCTATTTAAAGCGTGTTTGCTTTAAAATTAAATGTGTGTGCATTCTGGAAAAATAGTTTATTTCCAGTACGAGTTTTGCACATGTTTTCTAAGGTTCAAAAAGCTTAAACATATCCTTAGAATTTGCAAAGATCCGATTTATCATTCTTATATATTACGTGATCTTAGTACACCAAGAAAGTTTGATTTACACTTAAACATCAGGGTTTTGTGGTGAAGAAAAGATAAGGACTTCTTGTTCAACATCGTAGACGAATCAAAGCCATTCGGTGGACACCGAGACATACGTGGACGCGTGTGTTGTGGGAAGGTATCGTGGAAGATGGAATTTATACTTGGGCACTATTGAAGAACGTTATAAGATCAGAAGGAGCGTCAAGACCTGTGGGGATCGAGTCATTCACTAAGGCTAATCTGCCTTTGTAAAACCTTTGTTCATAATGATTGTCTGGCTTCGTCCGTTCGAGGTTGTTTTCCCGTTTTGGGTTTTTTCCTTGTACATCCGGCGTTGTGAGTATTCTTTACTTTACTTTACTTTACTTGCTTTAATCACTAGATGCTTGCTTAGGATTAATCAAGATAAAATTGGTTTAAAGTAATAATTGGGTTTTCACAACTTAGTTTGGTGCAAATTAAAAGTTGGATAATTTTTGGTAAAAATTGGTTTGATTTGAAACACACCCATAAAGGGCCACCCCGCTTCACATGGAGACTGACATTTGCTTCATACATTAATTGTTGTTGTGTGGAATTTACAAATATTCATTTCTTTTACAGTCTTCTTTTATTCATTAAAAATATAAAATTAAAACATCACTCATAGTGTATTACCACTGCATGGGTGAATTAGATCTTATTGTCAATAAGAAATATAAAGTAGATAATAAAAAAGTGACACTCCTTGCTCTCATTTGGTTTAGTCTTTGTCCAAATAGTTATATATGCAAACAGGTGACTCGTGTGTGTCACACGAAAGGGAGAGAGACTATCCTCTTTTTCCTGGGCCATATGGAGGAAAAAAAATTAGCGCAAATATGCTAAGTAGGCTTTATCAATTTTATAACAATTATCTATATAAATGGAAGATGGAGTGTGCATAGAATTCAAATGTCTCTATACTTTAATAAGAAAGTTAAAGAGTTTAAAACTGATAATCCCATACTTAACAGATTTCAAAGTGGGAATAAAATTAAATAAGCCATGAGTAAAACGAAATAATAAATAATCCAAAACCTTTGGAAAATAACTGGCTAGGCACACAATTAAAGCGAAACTCATACGTATGTAGATAAACTCCGACACTCAATCACCTGAGACCATAAGCCAAGTAGAAAATTGTGTGGGATAACACGACAGTCTACTCCCTAGTTATTACCGACGCTTTTAAAATAAATCATAGTAATGCACAAAAAATCAAGCTGAATTGGATCAAAATAACGAATTATCGTGATGTCAATTATTAGATGAGAAGGGTTTAAGTTTATCCAATAATCATAAGTAAAACAATCAATGATATAGTAACATATGAGTATGGTAAGTTCCACACACATTTGGAATCAAGTAAGGATATCATTGAATGATATCAATAATAGTTAAACACGTACGCAAAATTTATTATTAAAGTGGTAAAAAGACATGCTTCAATGGAGTTTTTGAATGACTTATATATAAAAAAGGATGTCGGGAGGAGCTGGGACTTGAGTGTCGATATACAAATGCTTGTGTGAATAAGTTTTGTTGGGATTGAAGTTGGTTTTGGCTAATTTTTACTAAAAACTGTGTATATTAAATGTTTAAGGGGTTAAATTATAATTACTTTGGGACTTTAAAATCTTAGGTTTAGGATCAGATTCAAAATTTGGGGTAGAAGAGACTCAAAATACATTAAAGTATTTATAGAAAAATGTTGGGATTAAAATTCATAACTTGAAAAAGTCAAGAGGGGTTAATTTTCAATTTAGGAAAAATATTTCAAACTTAACACCCTATTTTTTCATGAATTTGTCTAGGTTTGACCAAACACATCCTTACCTTATATTATTTTGACCAGAAAAATAAAATTAAAATATTGGAAAAAAATTCAATTTTTTTTTAATTGGCCACGCACCCTAACGCTCCTACTTAATGAATCTTGTGTAAAAGTTATGATTTTTTAACAAAGCAAACCTAATTTTTTTCAAGGAATCCAAAAATATAAGATTTATGGATTGAATTTCAGTATACATCGAGTTATGAAACTATTTATTTATCCAAAATTTTGACAAAAGTTTCGAAGCTTTATTGAATATGATAGAGGTTCTTATGAGTATAGTTGTGTTTCTGCTATCCTAAGGAAGTATTTGGGTTTGGTTTGAAGGACTCAGGTGTCATGTAGATGGAGAATTGAATTTTTTCATTTTCTCAAACAGAAAACACCTTTGCGAAATTGAAGCTAAAAAGTTATAAATTTTTCACAAACGAGCTATGCACTAGAGCTCTTAAGCTCATGATTTCTAGCTTCAAAACTAGTTTACAATCAAGAATTCAATATTCACCATTAAACCTCAAGCTTTAATGTGTAACACCCCGTATTTTTGTGATATTTATTTATGGGATTAATTGAATTAAATGGGTATTAATTGAGAATTAATCCGGATAAATTACTAACGAGATGTGAGTTGGTATTTGATTATAATGGGTATTATTTGATTATAATGTATATTGAATATATTGAATTTGTCGTGAAATTGAAATACGGCAATTTGGAAATTTTATTAGGACGCGTGTGACAGTCGCGTCGGGAATATAATTATTTTAATTAAAAAGTGGATTTTATTTTTATCAACCGTATGGTCATTTTGAGTTCACTAACGTGTCCGAAAGGGTCAAAATAGTCAGAAAACACTAGCCGGGGGTTTAGTTTGGGTCCCGGGGCATTTTTAGGCCATACCGGCAACTTAAAAGGGTAGTTTGGTAATTTTGAAATTTTGGGATTTATGATTAACAAATTTTTGGAGTTTAAAATAGAGAATTTAATGACCCACTAACCCATTACCAACAATTAACTGATTAGAGGGCTACGGGGGGTTTCATGAGAAGTTAGGAGAAGTTCCCAAAGAGAGAACCCTAACCCCATCTTCAACCTTCAACCTTGGGAGAAAAGGAGAGAGCAACCTTCATCAATTCAACGCCAAATTCAGAGAAAAATCCCAGGCAAGTGGTTTAATTACGTTAATTTCAATCGAATGTTTCTTCCATGCTTAGAAATTTATAAAATTGCATTGTTTTGGGAGATTGATAAAAACCCATTGAATTGGAATTAGAAATTCACATTTTGATAAGGAGATTGCATGTAGAATCATGTTTGGGTGATTATTCTGATAGAAATACATCTTTTATATCACAAAAAATGGATTTAATTATGTCTATTGATGACTTTAAATTTCTAGGGTTCATGTTCATGAGATTTGGGGAAAATTGGGGAGATTTGATGATTAGATGTGGTTTAGGATGATTTAACCCCTTATAAATGTTATATTACGATTTAAGTAGGTTTAGGAATGATTAGGAACCTTGAAATACCGTTGGGATGATGTTTAGATGAGATTAGAGGTGAAGAAAATTGGGAAAAACGTAATAGGAGAATTCTGGGCTCGAACTGTCACCTCGTTAGAAGGCCTGCCCAGGTCGTTCGAACGAGCTTCTAACGAGCTGACAGTTTGACTTTTAACGAGTGGGATGTTCATTCGATGAATTTCGTTTCAACGAGATCTCGTTAGATGCCCACTTCGTTCGAACGAACTCTCGTTCGAATGACCTCGTTCGAACGATACATCTAACAAGTTGACAGATTGGCCTTTTTGGCTTGATTCGATTTTTTAATGTCCCGTAACCTGGTTTAATTGTAGAGATAACATTCCGTTGATGACTAATTGATATAGTTGGGATAATTGGGATATATTGACGAGTGAATCATAGAAGTGTGATTTGAACCAAATGATAGTTGTGGATTAGGGCGCGAGTGACTAATCACGATGCGAGGATAATCAATGATTTAAATACATGTAAACCGGACATACGATTTGTGTGACATTATAAGTTGGTATGAGAATGAGAAGTGTACCTTTAATAAGTTATGGTAATTACTAAAAAGTGTGCATGCTTAGTATATATGATTTTATGTGTATGACATACCTACCATACTTGCTATCACGGGAGGTTTGCGTTTGCTTAGGGCCATCTAACCTTTGTGTGCCTATGGGGGGGATTTAGATTGGTACCTCGAGAACATAGGTCAGAGAAGGACTTATTGGGAAGTTAATAAGACTACTGATCATGGGAGTGTAGGTATGTGCGTGACCCATGTGATGTGACTGTGTTCGCCTCCATTGTTTGTGATTGTTGTTATCTGAGAACGATTCTTGAGAGATTCGGAATGCGTGATCCTTATGTACGTGATGTACCGGGATGGATAGCAGAGTATGTGTGCACCGCAGCTTAGTCTCGAGGTGCTTGTATTGTATATTTATGATGTGAATGATATGCGGTTAAATGAACAGACTTGTCATGTTTAAATTATGAGAATAATTTATAGTAACTCCTTGAGAAGATAAATAAGGGGATAACCTCCATTAAATGGAAATGCTAATAATTGAGAATCCGAGTTTAAGTAAAGCTATCTATTCAAGTGATAACATTGGGAATTCATATTGTGAATCGAGTAGATGGGTTAGAACTTATGTCTGTTTAGTTAGATATAAATACCACTTAGATGGGTACTGTACGTTAGGAGTGCACAATTAGTCGAGAGGTGAGTATTTCATGTGAGAGCACGTCCTAACATGTATTTTGCATTCATTGTTTTAATGTTATTAAAGCACTTTCTCTTTTTAAAATACTCTCCACTTTCGAGCTCTGACCCGTTTTCTTTCAAATCTATTTTTTTAAAAACCTTTTAGGTTTCCAGCCACAACGACACCATGCATAGGATTTCCATTCAGGTGACGAGCTGTAGCTGTTGTGGAAGTTACAGGGCCTTGATATTAGACTCCTCATTTTCTAGTCTTGACTCCATATTCAGTTCCATCATTTGTAGGGCATGTCGCCCATTTCTATTAGGGACATTTCATAATTCAGTTATTCAGATTTTTGGCATGTAATTAATTCAGGATACACTGTTTTATTTATTTCAGTTTGTGGAATTGTTGTGAGGAGTTTTCCTCCGGACTTATTATTATTTGTTGGTTACTTTATTGAGACTTTATGGTGTATGGTGATGTTATTCTTTTACATTTCATTTAAAAGCATGTTAATCAAAATTAATTTAAAATCTGACAACTTACTTTTTAAATACTAGGTGGTTAGTAATCATTAAATGTTTTCGACAGTGATGCTATTAAATGAACCAACTTGGCATTTTGAATTAATTTAATAAAGGAGTAGCTACCCGGTATTTAATTAGTCGGGGTGTCACATAATGTAGGTTTTTTCAAATTTCTATAAACATGGACTTTTTCACGTAAATTTCCTACTGTTTTGATTGATATAGTCATAATATCAACATAGAAAACATTTGGTATTGAAAGAATGAAATATAATGAATAAAATGATAGGATACCTATCTTGGAGAAAAATTTCAAATTTTGTGTAAACTAAAGTGGTGAGTTTTGTAGTTTCTATGTGTGGGCAATTTGTATGGTAGACGAAGAGTATGTTATTCGTTTAGTTTGGAGGAGGATTCCTCCGCGTTTCAAGAAGATAAGTGCATAAAACCTTGTTCCTCACATGTTTGCATGGTCGTACCATGTGATTTTGGACTCATTAGCTTTGGTTGAGGTTGATGTGAGGAGAGGGGAAAGTAAAAATAAATTTGGTTTAGTTTTTAGTCCTTCGTGGAAAGTTTGTACACATATTTGGATAAAAAAGTGTTACTTTCGTAAGTTTTGGGGGAAATTTTGTAATTTCAAAAAGATTTAAGGGATGAAAGTGATATTTTTAGTTAGTTTATGTCTAAGGGTTTAGTTTGATATAATTATTAGGTTTAGGGTTTATGTATAGGTCAACTAATGCTTATTTAAAAAAATTAGGGGTTATATTCGCAATATTTAAAACTTCAAGGGTACTTGGGTACTTTAGTAAAGTCGTAGGTTTTGCAGAGTAGTTTTATCCTTATTTTGGATTCATTTGTGTTTATACATTCTTTCTTCAATGTCAGCCTCCTTATCATAAGTAACTACAAGGTTTTCCCCATGTGCTCGCAAGGGATTGGCATTTACATTTTCCTAAGGTATCTGTAGAGTCCCCACCTTCATGTTTTTGCTTATGATATTTCTAAGTGTCAAATAGGTTTATGTTGGATGACCCACCTCTCGATGGATTTAGCGGTATTTATGATCATCTCTAGCCATTGCATCTGGTTCCACGACTAGAATTCCCTTGGGTTCATACATTATTCCTCCTTGGACCATGGCATTGTAATAACTGATAGCTTCCTCAACATTGAAAGGTAGTGGTGGTGGGTCCTCTCCCTCCCTACCAAACTTTATCCTATTGTCCTTCTTTGGTTGGTTGGCCCCTTTTCCTCCATTGGCGTACCCTACCCATGGGGGTTGGCCACGTGTTGCGACTGGCTATATCGGCTACCTAAACATCACAAAAACCACTACGGGATTTGGTCGAACAACCAGTGATATATTTCTTGCCACATTTAGAAAAGAAGACAAGGTTACTTTATGCATTTCGTTGATGAGATAGCAGATGTATTCTTGGAAAAAACCTTAAGCACAAAGTTGCAGCATTTTGGACTCCTTGGAATCTTCTCTCATATAGAGAGACCTATCCCCAAACCATTGAACATATGCTACCACGTCCTCTCCCCACCATTATTTCTCCCTGCCTAGCTGAGTCAGCGTGAACTCATCTTCTATCAGAAAGAACTTCTGGACAAACAACACATGCATTTCCTCCCACGTTGAGACACTTTTAGGTGCCAAGTGGGAGTAATATGTGTAATTGTTATCGGTTAGGGATTTGGAAAACTCCGTAAACCTAAGCTTCTTATTACTGCAGTGAGCCCCCAGATGTTCGATGAAGCATTGGATATATTCCTTCAGGTTCCTCCATGTTCCTGCGTACTTTTCAAATATGGGAGGAATGTAGTCCTTTGGGTAAGGCTCATCATTGTATTCTCGAGGATAAGGAGTACGAAAATCGATATACAGTGATGCTATCTCACTGGCATATTGCGTGGAAGCTTCTATCATTTTCAACATCTCTTTCTGCATCTCTTTCCTCATTTCTTCCAAGGCAGAGGGTGGTGTCTTCATGATCCTTAGATAAATGGGTTGAGGGATCACTAATGGAATACTCATTGCACCTGTCATACCTACCACTAGTGGAATGCACGTTATATATGGGATACCCACCATTGGCACAATAGTGAGTACTGTGCTCGTGGGACCAGACCCCGTTGGATCTGAGAGTAATGGGGCTATCAGACCATTGTAACAATAAGAGTCTATACAAACTCGAAGAACTTGCCCATGAGAACGACCATCTCTGCTTCTCCTATCCTAGCACTAGTGGAAGCTTGCGTTACCCCTGGGACACCTGTTGTCGTTATAACTGGGAGCACATCCACCCGAGGAACTCCATCCCTAGCAGCTTCAATCTTCCTCATAGGTTGTTCTTCATTATATTGAATATCAGCAAAATTTATGACACGGTTAACATTATCTTGAGCCCTACATTTAGGAGAATACCTCCTAACTGAGTCACCAAATGTAAGAGGATGGTCCCCTTATAACCTGGGAGTATGGCAATACGGGTTAAGGTGTAACCCCTGTAGGTATTGTAATGAATGATACCCCAATAACTCTTCAATAAATACAAGTTAACACACGATATTATATTTGATCAACACTCAGATTGAATTCACAAGACACTCGTGTATAACTCAAACAATAATAAAGGAAACTCAGAAATAACTCAGTCAAAGGGAGAAAGAGGTAAGCACCCTAGATACACCTTGGTAGGCATCCAAACATGCCAATAACTCCTGAAATATCTCTAGTTAGCTATAAAAGCTTCACAATAAATGACAATGGTGGGTGAGGAAGATATATAGTTTGTAATAAATTCTCTCTGGTATATTCTCTTTCCATTGATTAATCTCTAAAAGGAACCCCCTTTCTCAGAGGTGGTTGAGGCCAATAAATACCCCAACGCCACTTTCAAGATGCCTTAGTCTTTTCCAGTTATGAACAAACGTCCCCCCATGCTTTACGTCACAAACATTAAATTCCTGATGGACTAGTTAGCTCTACATCATAAACATTAAATGCAAAGACATGCCTTTTGCCTAACCAATGTGCGTCAGAGGACTGTCACCGTAGAGGTGTCTCACGAAATTGTCTAACATCCCCAATACCACAGTGGTTTACTCGAGTACTGATTGGACAGTGCTTAACTGGTTAGTAACATCACCTAAAGTAGATGTGACATAGGTAGAGGGTTGTTTGGTTCAAAACTCAAGATATGATGGAACTCAAGGCTTCTTCGCACAAGCTTCCAAGGTGAAAGGTTTATCGGTGTTTTACCAAGTGTATCTAAGATGGTCAACACAAGTCTTGATGTAGCCACACTTCTCAATCATCCAAACCAAGTCCCTCTAATGTTCCCACGGTGAGGTCATTCGATAGAGCATGTGAGATCTCCCAAGCCCTACCAGGCCTGGACCTTGTGAGTACCATTTGACCCTACACCAAATATTACACTTATTTACAATACTCAATGTAATAAATAAATAAAAATTTTTGACTAAATGAAAACATAAATAAACTGAGCTTGCTCACTGAGATGCATCATTGAGTTGCCTCGTTGGGTCCTGCTGTTGAGTCTCTTTATGCTATTTGGCAAAGTTCCCACTAATCCAGAGATTAGCCTCAAGCCCAACCTTCAAAGATATTTTTTTTAAAATATTTCAATGATTAAACAAGATGAATTAGAGATGAATAGATCAAACCCATAATTGCCTTGAATTGGAATGAACTCTTAAATTTTATCTCTTAAATTGAATTACAACACTCAAATTATTTATTTTTATCTAAACTAAAATTTCTTTATACTAGCTTATTCTAGGTCTTGTTGTCTCCTCAAATGAGAATCACCTGTATTTATATATGGAAAAACATGGAGCTAGGGGCAAAGTTGGAAGAATAAAGGTGCATGAGGTATGTTAGGGGTGGAGATTATGGGGTAGTTTAGGAAATGGGACAAAGGTCTTTTAAACATGTGTGGGCGTATTTGTTTTGTTTTGAGTTCTTGGTTTGGACATTATATGCCAAAGATGGAATATTGGGTAATGGGTTAAATGGGTTTAGGCAAAAGGTAAAATCAATTTGGAATTTGGATGTTGAATAATGGTATAAGTGGGTTTGAACAAAATGGATCTTGGAAGATGGGTCGTGGGGTAGAAAGCAGGTTCGACGTTTTTGAGTTTTGCAGCTAGTTCGGGTTGAATAGGTTCGGATTGAAGTGGGTTAAGGAAACTAGGTGTTAGGGTTTATGGGTTGTGGTATAGTAGGTCACCTACGAGTTTGGAGGGTCGGTTTATGGAAGGTCTACCGGAGGCTGAGGGTTTATGGGCTTCAGGTTCAAAAGTTTCACAAGGTCTATCGAAAATGGGTTTTGAGGTGGGGTATTATGGTTGAGTGGTTTTGGTTATGATGGAAGGAGAGAGGAGAGGGAATGTGTGAGTGGTTTTGAGAAGATGATAAATAGTAGGTGATGGGTGTGTTAAGGTGTGGGTTAGTGTAGGTTATGTGACACCCTGCCTAATTAAACCTTGGGTGATCAAGCCTTATTTTAATATAAACAGGTTTCTTAAATGGTTCATTCTTAGCATCACTGTCGAAAGCCTTTTTAAATAATACTAACCACCTAAATGAAATTAAAACGGGTGCCAAATTTTATCTTTCTTAAACAACAAAATAATCCAAACCACACATTACCAAAACTAGATATGAATATGCAGTATAAAAATAATATGAAAGCATTTAAAGTCTTGCCATAAACCACGGCCCAAAAAGACAACTACAAATCCATAACTAGAATAAACTGTAATAGAAACGGTGGAACGACATGTTCCAACAAGAATAATATAACTGAGATCCTGCACTAGAACTAAAAAAGAGGAAGTGTTTAAACAATCCCTGCAACCTCCACACTGGCTGCAGCTCCCAAATCTCTGACATGAATCAAGCTGGGTGTCCTTGTGGATGGGCACCTAAAAGGTTTTTACAATTTTACATAGCAAGAGTTAGTACTCAAAACATTTGAAAATATTTTGCAAGCGGTTAGCACAATTAAGTTATTGATTAAACATATTAAGGTTTCGCACGCTCCCTTGAACTTCCTCAACTCTCTTACGTGATACGTAACTATCAAGGGTACTTAGCCTACCTAGTTATACTTCCCATAACCGTAGTTAACTCATTTACCGTTCGTTTTCCTTAATCTTGTAATAATTTCATTATGCCCAAAATTATTACTAAGACATTCACATATCATTTCATTGTCTACTATTCTCAATTTGTAGATTATGCATATAGAAACATTTTGTCCCACAACAATGTATTTAATATTAGTTACATCTAATATATCCTTTTATTACACACAAAGGACCCTTGGCTCGGAATAATTCATCGACTCCAAGTGAAAGTTGGTTCGGAATGATCCATCGACCCCAACTATCTACAAATATAAATATATACACATATTTTCGTTCGGGACTCTTTCATCGCGGCACCAGTTCAAAGTTTGGTTCGACATTAACATCGACCCCAAATATATAATAACTTTATGTTAGTTCGGAATGTCACATCGACCCTAACATAATTAGTTTAGGTAATATTCTCTTAACCCAAACCTATTTATATAGATATAGTAGGTACACACTCGACCTAATAAATCATACCCGTACGTAAAATATTTTAATTATATTCTCCGTACTTATTAATTATAATTTCTCACTATTGTATTTATTCGAGTATTCGCCTAACTCTAAGGGTCCTAGTTACCCCTCCCTTAATTCAGTAGTTAAGTTAATTTTAACCTCTTGTATTTTCTTTCCGAAATTACGTCTCACTCTTTCCGTAATTAAATTAACCATTTCAACTCACGGCTAAGTCAATCGTTCTATCGTCATTCCATTTCTCCAACATTCCTACTCAATCATTAGTGGAGGAACCTAATGGTACACCTACTGGTAAATTCCAAGTCCCCTCATACGAAAAATATCAATTCTAAGGTTTCCATTAAGTAACGACATTTAAGGAAATTTCTGCACAAATTTTCTATAGTTCAGATAGGGTCGATCGATCGAAGGAAGATGGTCGATCGATCGACTGCTTCAATCGATCGACATTCAAGGGTCGATCGATCAATCGAGCAGTGACAGACCCAGTTCATCTTCTTCCTACGGGTTTCACCATTGTTACATCTCTAACTTTCATGATAAGCCATCTTATTCACAACCAACAATTTCTAATCATTCCTACATGTTCTTGGATGATTACTAACGATTTAAAACAACAAAATCATTATAAATCTTGGTCAAATTCACTGAAAATCTCTCTAATATTTAAGAACCCTAAAACTGCACTCTTTATATTTTTCATCAAACTTCCAGATTTTCATACGAATTTCTCATCAAGTTTTCTATGATATAAACATACTTGGCAATTCAAAAACGTCCTACATGCAAATCCTAATCAATCATGGATTATTATCAATAGTTTGTTCCCAAGAATATCATAAAAATCATGTTCTTCCTCAAGCTTAAACATGGGTATTATAACTCAATTATTTTGTAATTAACCACTTTCCTTAAGATTTCTAGGGTCTAATTTCATGGTTGTTGGTGATGATTGATGATGTTGGTGCCTTAATCCTTCTACCCAACAATCTTTGTTGTGAAATCTTCCTAAGATGATCCCTCCTTTCTTCTTGCCTAAGGAATTTGCCTCTCTCTCTCTCTCTCTCTAATGGCTATGGTGTAACTCTCATTGTCTAACCCAAGCCACAACTCTTATAATCAGATTTAGGGTTACAAAAATTCGTAGGTCTTCTTTCCCATAATTGTAAAGAGACCAAAATCCCCCCGAATGGTCCCGGTTTAGCCCTAAAATGACCCGGCACTCAACTATTACCCCCGGGTACACTATTTTGACTAATTCGACCCTTTCGGAATCAACCATGGACTCTAAATTATCATTTGAGTCTCGTAAATATTTTTCTACTCTCATCCTTAATTTTGTCGAGTTACATCCGGTACGTCCATATAGTCACTAGACCGTACATATTAACATTGAAAATTTATATTCACCTTAGTAAATTTTCTATAACACATATTCATCTTTATTAACATAATATCTATTTAAATTACTCTACTCGCATAATTTAAATCAAACATATTTAATCACATTAAGTTACTCTACTCACGTAATTTAATTAAAGCGTATTTAATCCCATTAAATTACTCTACTTACGTAATTTAGGATTTAGCAGAATTACGGGGTGTTACATACTTCCCCCCTTACAAAAGGAATATCATCCTCGAAATTAGGAAAAAATACCTGCTATGAATAATTCTGGATATTGTTCTCGCATATCCTCTTCCCGTTCCCAAGTGGACTCATCCATATTGTGGTGTCCCCACTGTACTCGTACTAAGGGCACCACCTTGGATCTTAGTTTACGCTCACTATAATCCAGGATGGCCACGGGTCTTTCTTCATATGATATATCTGGCTGCAAATCGATCTCCTCCAGTGGAATGTGCCAGAAGGCTCTCTCGCTACTCTTGTATTTCTTTAGCGATGCTACATGGAACACATCGTGTATTCTCTTAAGATGTTCAGGGAGTCCCAATCTGTAAGCTACCGGTCCCACTCTCTCAATGATAGGAAACGACCCCACATATCTCGGTGCTAACTTCCCCTTTTTGCCAAACCTTGTAACCCATTTCATAGGAGATACTCGAATTAACACCTGGTCTCCCACCTCTGATTCCACATGTCTTCTGCCGGCGTCAGCATAACTTTTCTACCTATCCTGGGCTATTCGAATATGTCCTTGAATCAACTCTATTTTGGAGGAAGTCTCCTGTATCATCTCTGGCCCTAAAAGTCTGTTATCCCCCACCTCTAACCAACAAGCGGGTGAACGACAAGGCCTCCCGTAAAGCGCCTCGAATGGAGCCATGCCAATAGTGAATTGGTAAGAGTTATTATACGCAAACTCCACCAAAGGAAGATATGGCTCCCAATTCCCCCCAAAATCTAGAATACACATTCTCAGCATGTCCTCTAGCATCTGGTTTACTCTTTCCGTCTGGCCGTCCGTCTGTGGGTGATATGCCGTACTCAACCGTAAGTCAGTGCCCATGGACTCCTGAAAACTCTGCCAAAATTGCGACAAAAATATCTTATCTCGGTCCAACACGATATTAATAGGAACTCCATGCATCTTAACAATCTCTGAAATAAAAAGCTGCGCGTATCACATCGTATCGTAATCCGTACGAACCGATAAGAAATGTGTGACCTTAGTCAAACGATCCACTATCACCCATATGGAATCGTGGCCCTTCTGTGAGGTTGGTAACCCGGTAATAAAATCCATTGAGATACTCTCCCACTTCCACACGGGAATCTCTAGTGGTTGTAGCATTCCTGAAGGCCTCTGATGGTCAACTTTTATGAGTTGGCATGTAACACACTTTGAGACAAATTATGCAATATCTCGTTTCATACCTGACCACCAATATACTCATCGCATATCCTGGTACATTTTGTCCCCACCTGGATGTACCGAGAATTTTGACCCGTGCGACTCTGTCATAACAGCATGCCTCAAATCATTGTCTTCGCGTACTATCAGTCTACCGTTGAAGAGTAGTCCACCCTCTGAACTGATGGAGTAGAACTCTGCCCCCTTGGCTAGTAACTGCCATACTTTATCCTGACAAAATGGGTCTTCTGCTTGTGCCCTCACTATCCGCATAACGTTCTCGGAAGTGATAGCTAGAACTGCCATACATGCTCTTGCCATATCATCCTCGTGTCAGAGCTCACTCCACTTTGCCTTCCAAACTTCTGCTAACTCTCCGATAGGTCTTCTGCTTAACACATCTGCCACCACGTTAGCTTTACCAGGATGATACTGTATATCAAATTGGTAGTCCTTTACGAATTCAAGCCACCTTCTCTGCCTCATGTTCAGGTCCCTCTGAGTGAACAGATATTGCAATGACTTATGATCCGTGAATAACGTAAACTGCTCACCCAGAAGATAGTGTCACCAAATCCTCAAAGCAAAAACAACCGCTGCCAACTCGAGGTCGTGGGTGGGGTAGTTCTTCTCATGTGGCTTAAGCTTTCGTGACGCATAAGCTATAGCCTTCTCCTCCTGTTGTAACACACCCCCAAGTCCTTGTAAGGACGCATCTGTATAGACTCGGTATTCCACTCCGCTCTTAGGCAAGGTAAGAACGGGGGCTGATGTCAACTTGTCTTTCAATTCATCAAATGCTAACTGGCAACTATCACTCCATACAAAGGGACTTCCCTTCCGAGTCAGATTCGTCAACGGTCCGGTAATTTTTGAGAATCCCTTGAAGAAGCGACGATAATAACCAGCCAAACCCAAGAAACTGCGGATTTCTGTTGGTGTCGTGGGCTGTCCCCACTCCCTCACCGCCGATACCTTACTTGGGTCAACATCAATGCCACTTTTAGATACGACGTGGCCTAGGAACTGCACCTCCCGAAGCCAAAATCCACACTTCTCAAATTTGGCGTATAACTGATGGTTCCGCAATGTCTGTAGGACCAATCGTAAGTGTTCTACGCGCTCCTCCTCCGTACGGGAGTAAATCAGAATGTCGTCTATGAATACAATCAAAAACTGATCCAAAAACTCCCTAAATACCCTGTTCATGAGATCCATGAATACCGCCGGTGCATTAGTTAGCCCAAAAGGCATCACTCTGAACTCATATGACCAGTACCGCGACAGGAAAGCAGTCTTAGGTACATCCTCTTCACGAATGCGCAATTGGTGGTAACCCGATCTCAAATAGATCTTTGAGAAGTATGCAGCCCCTCTCAATTGATCAAACAAGTCGTCAATCCTCGGTAATGGATACTTATTACGTATCGTTACTTTGTTCAGCTCTCTGTAATCTACGCACAGACGAAGTGAACCATCCCTTTTCTTCACAAACAGTACAGGAGCACCCCATGGCGATGTACTCCGTCGAATAAAACCCTGTCCTAACAGTTGCTGGATTTGCTCTCTCAGTTCCCGCATCTCTGAAGGAGCCATGCGATATGGTGCTCTGGTAATTGGTCTCATCCCCGGTGTGAGATCAATTACGAACTCTATCTCTCTGCTAGGTGGTAACCCTGGTATCTCCTGAAAGACATCCTCAAAGTCCCTCACAACTGGGATTGAGTCCAGAGAAACGACCACCCCATGTGAGGTCTCCTCCTCAATATAATATAAGTGAGTTCGCGATCCTCCCTCGGGAAGTGGCATATCCACAAGGAACATCTCTTGCCCCGGGATAGAGAACACGATGGTCCTCTCATAACAATCTACCATTTCCCTATTATGTGACAACCAATCCATGCCTAGGATGACGTCATATCCCTCCATATCCAGCACTAGAAGGTCCGCCGCTAGACTCAATCTCCCGACTATAATGTCCACACCCTTACAAATCGAGTGTATGAGGGATCCACTACCCATCGGTGACTCCACACACATAAGATGAGTGTCTGCTATCGCTAATAAGCCGGCTGCCCGTGCGAATCTAGTGGAGATAAAAGAATGCGTTTCCCCTGTGTCAAACAAAATATTCCCCTCAAGTCCATGAATAGGAAACATACCCCGCAACTGTCGGCTGAAATGGAATGTCACGGATGTTGAACACACGCCCGTACTGCATCTGTCCTGGCTGTGGGGCCTGTACTACTGCTGGGGCTACTGGTGCCTGCTGCCCCTGTTGGGCACCCTGCTGTCGTGCCCGGTCTTACTGTGGACAATTTCTGCTCTTGTGACCCTGCTGACCACAAGTGAAGCACTGACCTTGGAACTGTCTTTGTCCTTGGCCCTGTTGGCCCTGACGTTGGCCCTGTCTCCCTTGGCCTTGTTGTCCCCCATTTTGATTACCCTGGCCCTGTCGACCCTGAGGGACTGGTTGCTGAGGACCCTGCTGGCCCTACCAGTCGAACCGATACTTCCCGTGCTTAAACTTCTTGGCAGGGTTCCCCTGTCTGGAATCCTGTCCCAACTGACCCGCTGCCTGCTGCTGTGTTGCACTGCTCCCACTACCTCCATCCACCGTGCCCGGTTGGCTAGGCTCACCCCTCTTACTTCCCTTAGTATGAAAACGGTGATCCTGACAGTGTAGTAGAGCAGCATTGATGACATCTATGTAAGTTACCAATGCTAGATTACCAATTAAGTGCTGTCTGATTCTCCAGGTTAGGCCCTCCATAAATTTGGACTTCTTCCTCTCCTCATTGCTCACCTCGTTTGGCACAAAATTGGCCAAGCGGGTAAAATCCTCCTCGTAGTCAGCAACTGAGCGATCACCCTGAACCACTTCGCTGAACTTCTTTCTCATCCCTGACTCTACTGCTGGAGGGAAATACTTGCGGTCAAACCACACCTAAAACTCAGAAATAGTCAAAGTATCTCTCTCCTCGGTGGTGGTAACTGACTCACACCACTGTAGGGCCGCTCTTGACAGACGGAAAGTGGCTAGCATCTGTTCCTGTACTCCGGTGCACTCTAGCATGCGCAAGTGGCGCTGGATATTCTTCTTCCAGTTGCACGCTTCCTCTATATCAGTACTGCCCTAAAACTCGGGTGGGTGCCCCTTCTGAAATGTCTCCCTGACTCGTTGCCAAGTAGATGGTCCTACCGGAACTTGCACTGCCGGTGCCACAGGGGGAGGTACTTGGGGCTGTGGAAAGTGGGCTGCCATTGCCCTCATTTCTGTCTCAACTGCTTGAGCCACTATCACTGCAACCTGAGTAGTGGAGATTAGCTCGGGTGGGGGTGGTGGTATCGGTACCTGTGGCTCCTGATGAGCCTCCCTCACCTCCTCTCTGGCTTCAGCCCTCTCTGCTCTCAGTCTCCTTGGCGTCATCTGAAATAAGATTCAAATTGTATAAGTACACAGTTTATACAAAATTTAAGAGCAGAAGTACGATAACGCAACAGTAGGAAATTTATCAACAATCCTAATAGTAGGGCTCTAATACAACAAATGTAACGCTGAATCGTAGTAAGCCGTACAAATCCTATGGACAATAGAACCTGATGCTCTGATACCATCTGTGACACCCCGCCTAATTAAACCTTGGGTGATCAAGCCTTATTTTAATATAAACAGGTTTCTTAAATGGTTCATTCTTAGCATCACTGTCGAAAGCCTTTTTAAATAATACTAACCACCTAAATGAAATTAAAACGGGTGCCAAATTTTATCTTTCTTAAACAACAAAATAATCCAAACCACACATTACCAAAACTAGATATGAATATGCAGTATAAAAATAATCTGAAAGCATTTAAAGTCTTGCCGTAAACCACGGCCCAAAAAGACAACTACAAATCCATAACTAGAATAAACTGTAATAGAAACGGTGGAACGACATGTTCCAACAAGAATAATAAAACTGAGATCCTGCACTAGAACTAAAAAAGATGAAGCGTCTAAACAATCCCTGCAACCTCCACACTGGCTGTAGCTCCCAAATCTCTGACATGAATCAAGCTGGGTGTCCTTGTGGCTGGGCACCTAAAAGGTTTTTAAAATTTTACATAGCAAGAGTTAGTACTCAAAACATTTGAAAATATTTTGCAAGCGGTTAACACAATTAAGTTCTTGATTACATATATTAAGGTTTCGCACGCTCCCTTGAACTTCCTCAACTCTCTTACGTGATACGTAACTATCAAGGGTACTTAGCCTACCTAGTTATACTTCCCATAACCGTAGTTAACTCATTTACCGTTCGTTTTCCTTAATCTTGTAATAATTTCATTATGCCAAAAATTATTACTAAGACATTCACATATCATTTCATTGTCTACTATTCTCAATTTGTAGATTATGCATATAGAAACATTTTGTCCCACAACAATGTATTTAATATTAGTTACATCTAATATATCCTTTCATTACACACAAAGGACCCTTGGCTCAGAATAATTCATCGACTCCAAGTGAAAGTTGGTTCGGAATGATCCATCGACCCCAACTATCTACAAATATAAATATATACACATATTTTGGTTCGGGACTCTTTCATCGCGGCACCAGTTCAAAGTTTGGTTCGGCATTAACATCGACCCCAAATATATAATAACTTTATGTTAGTTCAGAATTTCACATCGACCCTAACATAATTAGTTTAGGTAATATTCTCTTAACCAAAACCTATTTATATAGATATAGTAGGTACACACTCGACCTAATAAATCATACCCGTACGTAATATATTTTAATTATATTCTCCGTAATTATTAATTACAATTTCTCACTATTGTATTTATTCGAGTATTCGCGTAACTCTAAGGGTCCTAGTTACCCCTCCCTTAATTCAGTAGTTAAGTTAATTTTAACCTACTGGTATTTTCTTTCCGGAATTACGTCTCACTCTTTCCGTAATTAAATTAACCATTTCAACTCACGGCTAAGTCAATCGTTCTATCGTCATTCCATTTCTCCAACATTCATACTCAATCATTAGTGGAGGAACCTAATGGTACACCTACTGGTAAATTCCAAGTCCCCTCATAGGAAAAATATCAATTCTAAGGTTTCCATTAAGTAACGGAATTTAAGGAAATTTATACACAAATTTTCTATAGTTCAGACAGGGTCGATCGATCGAAGGAAGATGGTCGATCGATCGACTGCTTCAATCGATCGACATTCAAGGGTCGATCGATCGATCGAGCAGTGACAGACCCAGTTCATCTTCTTCCTACGGGTTTCACCATTGTTACATCTCTAACTTTCATGATAAGCCATCTTATTCACAACCAACAATTTCTAATCATTCCTACATGTTCTGGGATGATTACTAACGATTTAAAACAACAAAATCATTATAAATCTTGGCCAAATTCACTGAAAATCTCTCTAATATTTAAGAACCCTAAAACTGCATTCTTTATATTTTTCATCAAACTTCCAGATTTTCATACGAATTTCTCATCAAGTTTTCTATGATATAAACATACTTGGCAATTCAAAAATGTCCTACATGCAAATCCTAATCAATCATGGATTATTATCAATAGTTTGTTCCCAAGAATATCATAAAAATCATGTTCTTCCTCAAGCTTAAACATGGGTATTATAACTCAATTATTTTGCAATTAACCACTTACCTTAAGATTTGTAGGGTCTGATTTCGTGGTTGTTGGTGATGATTGATGATGTTGGTGCCTTAATCCTTCTACTAAATAATCTTTGTGGTGAAATCTTCCTAAGATGATCCCTCCTTCCTTCTTGCCTAAGGAATTTGCCTCTCTCTCTCTCTCTCTCTCTCTCTCTCTCTCTCTCTCTCTCTAATGGCTATGGTGTAACTCTCATTGTCTAACCCTAGCCACCACTCTTATAATCAGATTTAGGGTTACAAAAATTCGTAGGTCTTCTTTCCCATAATTGTAAAGAGACCAAAATCCCCCCGAATGGTCCCGGTTTAGCCCTAAAATGACCCGGCACTCAACTATTACCCCCGGGTACACTATTTTGACTAATTCGACCCTTTCGGAATCAACCGTGGACTCTAAATTATCATTTGTGTCTCGTAAATATTTTTCTACTCTCATCCTTAATTTTGTCGAGTTACATCCGGTACGTCCATATAGTCACTAGACCGTACATATTAACATTGAAAATTTATATTCACCTTAGTAAATTTTCTATAACACATATTCATCTTTATTAACATAATATCTATTTAAAGTACTCTACTCGCGTAATTTAAATCAAACATATTTAATCACATTAAATTACTCTACTCACGTAATTTGATTAAAGCGTATTTAATCCCATTAAATTAGTCTACTTACGTAATTTAGGATTTAGCAGAATTACGGGGTGTTACAGGTTAGTAAGTGTTTGTTTGTTTAGATTTGTATATAAAAGAAAAATAACAGTACCTAACTAACTAAAAATAAAACTAACAAAATTAATAAAACTAAAAATTAAAATCTATTAAAATTAAAAAAATAAAAATAAAATCTCAACCTATTAATAAAAGACTCAAATAAATTAAAATAAAAATAAAATAAAAAACAAGTAAAATAAAAGAAACAAATAACTAAAATTCTCATAAAATGGACACCGATATTATGTACAGATACGAATATAATGGTACACACGTAAATAAAATACTAAAATAAAATAAAGTCCCCAAAATAAAAAAAAATGATGCATTGTAAATAAAATATATATCTGTATTAAAAATAAAGGAAATAATACCACGCACTGAGCATGCATAAGACATGCTAGGGGTGGACATGGCTTGGTTCGGGATGTTTTAGGCTACGGGACTTGAGTTTTAGCTCATGTAACTCCATTTGTGTCGCATTTTGCCTTGACGTAATGCTTTTGAAACCACAAATGACGTTTGACCTACAAGATAGACATGAATGCACATAAGACCAATTTTATCAAGAATTAGTAATTAAAAACTGTCTATTTGGGATATATTTAAATAATTTTGGGTGCTTATTAAATCTCACCATAACAAAATAGTATTCAACTTTCCCACCTCTTAGGGTTTTAGTGAGATATATTTAGGAGACGACACTCCAAACACTCTTATACTACCAAGATAGAGATTACCATTTAACTATTCAAAATAAAAATGATGTTAAGTCTAACCATAATAAAATAATGTTCAATTTTCCCACCTCTCTGTGTTTTTAGTGAGATATGTTTATGGGACGAGATTCTAAACTCTTTTTTACCACTGAGAGAGATATTTCCATTAAACTATTCTCCATAAAAATGATGTTAAGTCTCACCATGATAAAATTATGTTCAATTTTCCCACCTCTTAGGGTTTTTAGTGAGATATGTTTAGGAAACGAGACTCTAAACACTCTCGTACCGCCTACAGAGATATTTCCATTTAATTATTACCCATAAAAATGATGTTATAATAAAATTATGTTCAATTTTTCCACTTTCCATGGTTTTTAGTGAGATATGTTTAGGAGACAAGACTCTAAACTCTCTCCTACTTCTAAGGAATAGATTTCCATTTAATTATTCACCATAAAAATGATTTTCAGTCTCACCATAACAAAATGACGTTCAATTTTTGGACCACTCATGGTTTTTAGTGAGATATATTTAGGAGACGAGACTCCAAACATTCTCATACTACCGCGAGAGAGATTTCCATTTTACGATTCGCCATAAGAAATATTGTTATGTCTCACCATAAATAAGTGATGTTCAATTTTCCCACCTCTCCTGATTTTTATTCAGGTGCATTTAGGAGATGAGACTCTAAAAACTCTCATACTACCGAGAGAGAGAGAGATAAAGAGAGAGAGAGAGAGAGAGAGAGAGAGAGAGAGAGAGAGAGAGAGAGAGAGAGAGAGATTTTTTGAGTCCGTATGATACTCAAAAGATATAATTGGATAATTTGAGATAACACTTCATTTCTTTCAAAACTTCTTTTCAAAAAAATTGATTATATTTCAGATAAATACACCCAATTTGTTAGATTAAGATATTCTCACTTATAGTACATTTCCAAATGATCGTTATTCAATGCATTAGTGAAGGGACACCCCTCAATATTCTCCAGTCGATTGACTCTTGGGACTATTTTCTCTATGACTTTGTAGAGTCCATGCCAATTTAGGCAATGTTAGTTAGATTTTTATATAACCTTATTATGTACAAGATTGCCAACTTTAATTGTATGAGCTTTGACCCTCTTATTATCTAATTTTGTGGCTCTTTAGTAGGTCGACTACCATATAGCCGCGTCTTCTCTTTATGCTTTAATGAGGTCCAAATCAAGTCTTCTCTCTTCTAGAATTAGTTTTGGGTCAGACATTAAGACCTAGTCGATTAGAATCCCAATCTTGGTTGGGATGACTGCCTTCAAACCATGCTCCATCATAAAAGCTATATCATTTGTTGTCCTTCATTCAATCGTCCGATATGCCCACAATATGTCGTGTTTTTCATCGACCCATTTTCCTTTGGAATCATCAATTTTTTCTTTATTCCATCTAGTATTTTCTTGTTTGTAACTTTTGTCGGTCCATTTGCTTTTGGTTTTCATGGTGCCAAGAAGAATTATTTTATGTCAATCCTATAACAATAGGCAACTAAGGAGTTATTCTTGAATTGCTTTATTTTCTTCGATATTTGAGTGTTTAAGAGTCCATATTAACATATGATATTTATCCAAGTGAATATAAAACACTTATCTTTCATGCTAGTTACCATGATCTCTGCCTCTACCCATTTAAAAAATAATCAATCACGACAACCAAAAATGAAAATTCCCCATAGCTCTTGGTAATGGACCGACCAAGTCAATTACCCACATTGAAGAGGTCCATGGGTCCGATAGAATGATGAGGTTGATGAGGTGTGTTAGAGAAGCGGTGACACTTGCCACATTTGAGAATAAACTTAGTTACATCCTTATGTAGTTTCGACCAATAGTAGCCTTGAGTGACGATTCTATTTCCAATTATCATCCTTCGATATGGATCATATAGATACATTCAGGAACATATTTGAACACATAACTTACTTCTGTTCAGTGCACACCACTTAAAATTGGGAAAAGATAAGCTCTTTTTACATCTCTTATGATAGTGAATTAAGCAACTCGGTAATGTACCTTTCTTCTCTCAACATTACCTTCTCGGAGCTTTCTATCATTTATATACTCAATAACTAGGTCCATCCAAGATGGTCCCAAGTTCAAGATGGAGAATTTTATGGTGTAAGCTCCTTCTCTCTTGATGCTCGGCTCTAGGATAATTTATTTCAAAACTATTCTACGGATTTCTTCTCTTGTGGCCGATGCCAGCCCTTATAATGGAATTTTCTCTTACATTCTCGCTTCTTGTGATACTCTTCATCTTTACCCATGGAATAGCTCTAGTGTTATTTTCATTCTTTATAAGTATTTATCCATTTTTTTTCATCTTTCGCCTTATAGACTCCCAGAAACTCGTTCACTACTAGCTAAGAATCACTATGGGTAAGGAGCTACATGACACCCAATGCCTTTGCAAGTGAAATTACTCCTAAAAACGCTTCATAATCAGACTTGTTATTAGATTCTTTAATGTTGAACATCATAGCATACTCAATATTAGTCTCATCTAGAATCGATAAAATTACCCTAGCCCCGTTACGAGTTGCATAGGACAAGCCATCAATAAAAAACTCCAAACTGACATATCTGACAAGAAATGTCCTTTGGCAATGACTAATTTTTTCAACAATAAATACGACCCTATAACATAACCAATATTGTTGACCGTTGCATCGTCCTCTATTCTTTGTTCCAAGTTCTCGGTTATTTCTAAGCCTTCAACCAATGATTCCATTTTCATCTCTTCCGTCGAGTCCCATGTGAATTTTTTAACAAAATATGTTACAACCTACACCTTAATTGCACTTCTTGATAGATAGACGATATCAAACTCCCCTTACTCAACCAAGAATGCTATTATCCTACCTAATTTCTCGAGTTTATGAATCACCCATCGGAGAGGTATGTTGGTGAGCACTACCATTGTCTGAGCATAAAAATAGGTCTTTATCATCCTCGACACATGTATTAGTTTGTATGAATGTTTTTTAATTTTTATGTACCTTAACTTGGCCCCTTATAGTTCTTTGTTGTTATAATACACTGAGTTCTGATTTTCATTATTGTCTTTGATAATTGTTGCACTGATATCTGCCTCTAAGATCGGTAGGAAAAGATTTAGTTTCTTTATCTGAACGAACTGATAGAAAAGCATTGGTGAGCGTATATAGTGTTTTAACTATTTGAATGCTTTATCGCATTCTTCATCCCAAACCTTTTAAGAAACGCAAACATTTATTGGTTGCTCATAAGACAAACCTATTAAGCACAAAAACTGAACCTATCAACCTCTGGATATATTTTATGTTTCTTGGGATCTTTGTGTTAATAAGTTCATTTATCCTGGCTGGGTTGGCCTTGTAAGAACAATTTTTGTGTCATTGTTCATAGCATACCTTTTGTCTAGTTTGGTGTATCCAGTACAAATCGTAACACACTGAGATAACAAACTGAACTCAACCATCTCCATGTTTGAATACTTCTTAACATCCCCATAGGTGTAAAATAATTTAGAGTTTGAATTAATACATAGAATCATATGATGTTTAATTTTATCAAAAGACTAACATGACTGTTTTACTTAGCGAAAATATGTTTTTGGAAAACCTTTAGGTGGAGTTTAAGAAAAAAGTATTTTTGACATTTCAGTGATTCAATTGATATTTGATGTTGTTTAAACGAAATTGCACACTCTTTCAAACAACATTGCTCAATCATTCAGGCAAAATGTTGTCATCGTACCCACTGAATTAAGGTTTGTTATAACTACTTGTTTTTTGGATTAGTTTGTTTAAGAATTTTCCCAAAACGTAACTGCATATTAGCAATAATTTTTTTTCAAGTTTTATGTATCAAAACACTGTATTAATTCACAACAAAGTATCCTTGAATATTATTCTTATGAATTAGTTTACAACCCTATAAAGATTTATATATATTTCATACACCTTGGTGGAGAGGCACTCCATTGCTGACTTTTGATAACTGCGGGGATTCACTACTGAAGACAAAGGCTGAGGCTAATAGAGGATTGCGGTCCATTGTGGTTCTCGAAGGAATTATTGTTGGTTTTAGGCTATAGTCTATGTGAGTTTTCTGAGGAACATTCATTGCAAATTTCATTGTATTGGTAAGTTAATATTTACATTATATAGTGAGATAAAGGTTTTAACCGAAAGGGATTTTTTACTGAAACTTGGCCTTGTCGTAATAACCATAGATACACGCGTAAGATAAAAAGAAAATATCTTTTTATATTCGATTTTTCATTTAAAATTGGTACTGCAATATTTGTTGAAATCACCCTTTGCAATTAGTTTGCATTCTCAAATTAGTATCATAACAGGTTGATCCAAGGTATCGAGTGATCCCGAATTTTTTTTGTTTTTCTGGCTGATACCTTTTGACTACTCATGTTCTCAAATTGGCATCAGGGTGGGTTGCACCAAGTTATTTGGTTTGATCTTGTTTACTCACTATTTTTGGTTGGTTAGTTGTTTTATACATCTCACTTGTTTGTTTGATGGAGTCTCCTAGTTTTGCTGGCTTAAATAATTTGAATTTGACATTTTTTAAAAGAATTAAATTTTTGTACAAAGAAAATTATCGTTTGAAATCCTCTATGGATCTTTCACAAATGGTTGAAGATCAAAGAGATTTTTTTTCATGAGAAGCTTGTTACCTTCGATTAAGCCTTTATTAATTCAAAATTGTCCAAGAAAGCGAGTGATGATAGAATCCTATCTTTAGAAAAAAAAGTAGAGGACTTTAAAAATTATAGGGTTTGTAATTATGCCAAAGAGGACAAAAATATTTTGATTAGCAATTTTGTGGCACGTGAGAAGACTCTGAGGGAAAAAAATTATTTTATTGAAGGTGAGAGTGATAACCTTTTAGGAATTGTTGAAAATTTGAAAAAGGCGTCCCTAAAATTGGAATAGTCTAATTATTTGCTTGAGTCTAGAACTTTAAAGTTAAAAGTTGATTGAAAAGACTCTAGGAGTTTGAGTAATGATGGTAATGGCTCGTCTTGTTCTCATGCTTTCAATGTTAAAGCCAAACCCATTGTTTATTTTAGAGGTTCAACCAAAACCAAGAGCATTAGAAAATGTCAACCCATTGGTATCGTTCCACCCATTTACACATATTCATATTGTCGTGGGAAAGGTCACCTTAGGTGTTTTTGATATGATATTTGAAGACGTCCTAGGAAATTTAAGGATAGTGTCCCATCTGTTCCCATAACCCCTCCGGTTAGACATACACGTGTTTGGGTTAGGAAATACTTTTTAGATAGGAAATTTATTTTAGAGAAGCTAAATATTAGATTGGTTAATTCTCACATGCTTGCACATGATGCTTCACATGCTATCGTATGGATTATTGCTTGCATAATTTATTTGTCATACTTTATTTTTTCTTCATGATATATTCTCGCTAGAGTTATGACGTGTATATCTTTTGTATTATATTTTTCCCTTATTGAGTCATATTTGTAAAATACAAAAAGTATTTTTTTTTTAAATTTATAAAGATTTTTGATTTTTTAAAATTTTATTTTTACACATTTGGCATGGCAGATTGGTGTGTTTCAATCCAATTCACTATGCAATTTCCTTGTGTCTAGGATATTTGGTTATGACTTTAGATACTTGAATTGATCTTAACCATATTTATGGAGTTGTTTCGAACTTGATTTGCTTAATGGATTCGACTTTTTATATGCCTATACACTCACATGCACGAGCTTATCGTATTTTGACTTAACGTGTATATTTGATCTTGGTGAGATGTTCTCCTATAAATCTTGTCATCTACATGTTTATTTGACTATGGAGGATTTGTGCATGTAAGAACCGTTGCCCGTGATGAATTTATTTAGAATTTCAAAAAATGGTGAGTGTGCGGGAAAAGGGTTGTTATAGTGAACTGAACTCATCGTCAAAATCAACCATTTGAAAAAATCCCACGAAAAAAGTAAGGCAATAAAAAGAATAATATGCCCAATATGAGCCAATTTTTTTAGATTGATATATTCATTCAAAAGAATAGAATAGAAATATATTGAGGGAGTTTAGATGGAAATATCTATAGGTTTGCACAATGACAATGTATTCTACTTAAGCTTATTTCGTTATGACGTTATTGATTTGTAGAATCATTAAAATTTTAGGCTTGTGTGCATTGTACTTGTTTTGTTCATTAAGTTCAACTTTATTTGTCACTTCACGCTAAACCTTAGTTTGATAAAGTTTTTCGGTTAATTAGAACTTCTTGAACATATTTGACTGTCTGGGTTATAATTTTTTTGTCACTAGTTCACACCCATTAATTTCATTCCAAGCATTTGGATACATCGATACTATGCTAGTGTGTAAAGCTATGTATTTTGTTTCGTGTTTTGTGGTCATTTAGAGGAATATATGTTGCATATATTATATATGGTATGCTTGTTGTATTTGTGAAATTTGCACTCTAAAAAAAATTCAAAAGTAATTAGTGTGTTTGCCTTTGAGATGATCATTACACATTCTTCATTTACATCTTTTATGATGGCATATTTTCTTCGCCAAGATGCTTTTCACTTAATGTTTATTATTTCTACTTATTTTTCTATTTCAATAAAAACAAAGAGGGAGAGAAAATTAAAATGATGTCTTGATGAGTTTGAATTACGAGGGAGTATTTATTTATGCTTACTTTGTTTTAAACTCGATACGTAATGGGGGTATATATTTTTGTCTCATGTGTGTAGGTAATTAAATCAAAATTTAAAAACAATGGATGAAGACAAAGTTTGAAAGGGAAGAAGTTAAAGTTTGAAGACAAAGTATCTTATGTCATTTCGTTCTAAGGTGGAGAAGGGTATTACTATCTTTGTAATATGAGATTTTGATTTTAATTTGGTGTTCGGTCATTTTATTTGTTTTGTACCAGAATATAAAAACGGAGAGATTTGTAAGAACATTTTTTTGTCATTATTCATTGCATAACTTTAGGATAGTTTGGCATATCCTGTTATAAATCGTCACGCATCGAGAAGAAGAACCGAACTCAAGCATCTCCAAGTTTGAAGACTTCCCAACATACCAAAAGTTATAAACAATTTAGAGTTTGAATTAATTCATAGAATCATATTTGGGATGTTAAATTTTTATCAAAATACAAACATGACTGCTTTACTTTGCGAAAATATTTTTTTTTAAGACTTATAGGTGGATTTTAAGAAAAATTAATTTTTGACTATTTAGTCATTCAAACAACATTTGATGTCGTTCAAACAACATTGCACAGTCCTTCAAATAACATGATGTTTCGTTCAAACAACATGCATAAGTTGTTCGAATGACCCGCCAACTAAAGGTTTGTTATAAATACCTATTTTGTGGATCAGTTTGTTTAAGTATTTTGCAAAAACGTTACTATATATCAGCAGCAAAATTTCTTTATTTTTTATGTTTTATAAAAACACTGTTTTAATTCACAACAAAGAATGCTTGACTATTGTTCTTTGTGAATTAGTTTAGAACCCTAGAAAATTTTGTATCAATTGCATACACTTTAGTAGAGAGGCACTCCATTGCCGACTTATGATACCTGTGGGGATTTACTACTGAAGACGAAGGCTGAGGCTGACGGAGGGCTACAGTCCATTATGGTTCTCGAGGGAACCATTGTTGATTTTAGGCTACGGTCTATGTGAGTTTTCTAAGGACTATTCATATCAGATTTCATTGCATTTGTAAGTTGTAATTTAATTTAGTTTTCCGTATCTTATTACAAATCGTCATGCACAGAGAAGACAAACGAAACTCAAGAATCTCCAAGTTTGAAGACCTACTAACATCCTAAAAGGTATAAAATGATTTAGATTTTGAATTAATTTATAGAATCATATTTGTCACGTTTAATTTTTATCAAAAGACGAACAAGGCTACTTCACTTTGTAAAAATATGTTTTTGGAAGAACTATAGGCGAATTTTAAGAAAAAAGTATTTTTGACATTTCAATCGTTCAAACGAAATATGATGTCATTCAAAAGACATTTCGTATTCGTTCAAACAACATTGCTTAATCATTCAAACGCCATGTTGTTGTCATTCAAACGACATGCATAAGTCGTTTGAACGAACCGCCCACTTAAGCTTTGTTATAAATACCTATTTTATGGATCAGTTTGTCTAAGAATTTTATAAAAACGTTACTGCATATCAATAACAAAATTTCTTCAAGTTTATGACACTATTTTGATTCACAACAAAGAATCCTTGAATATTGTTCTTGTGAAATAGTTTAGAACCCTAGAATGTTTTGTATCTATTGCATATGCCTTGGTGGAAAGGCAATCCATTGCGGAATTGTGATACCTACGAGGATTCACGACTGAAGACGAAGGCTAAGGCAACCAAGGGTTGTGGTCCACTGTGGTTCTCAAGGAAATCATTGTTGATTTTAGGCTACAATCTACGTGAGTTTTCTAAGGAAGATTTATTGTTGGTTTCATTATATTTTTAAGTTGCGATTTACATTATATAGTGAAATAAAGGTTTTACTCAAAAGGTTTTTTTTCTTTAAACCTTACCTTATCGTATTTATGTCTTAAGTGTACACTTCCATTATATTATCGATACAATCTTTCAACATCTTATTGACAAGCCTTTGGTAAGTAGCTCGTGCATTTTTTAAGTCGAAAGGCATGACCTTATAGTGCTAAGTCCCCTTTTTAGTAATAAGGGATGTCTTCTCGACGCCCACATCAAACATGGAAATTTGGTTGTAACAAGAGTAAGAATCTATAAAGCTCATGTGTTCATGCATGTTGTGGCATCTACTATCTGAACAATTTTGGCTAAAGGGAAATTGTCATTGAGAAAGCCTTATTAATATCAGTAAAGTCTACACACATCCAACACTTTCCATTCTACTTTGACACCATGAAGACAATAGACAATCATTATATATACCAAACTTCAATAATTAAGTAGGTGGTTTATATCTTTTCACCTCTTCTTGGATGACTTTATACATGTCGCTAGAAAAAAATTTCATTCTCTGCTTTACTGGATTTACTTTGTCATCCAGGTCAAAAGGGTAATAGATGACATAAGGTTCAATATTCGTCATGCCACTGTGAGTCCAAACGAAGATCATTTGCCTTTTTCTCTGCAGCTCAACCATTTTATTCTTTAATGATGGTTCTAGGGGATGTGCGAAATTAGACATTTTTTTCAGTTTGTCCTCATTGAGGAAGATGGTTTTTACCTCTTCCCCAGTATCTCCCCTTTTCATTTTTTCTCATATCTTTGGTTAAGATTGTCAATGTTGTATGAGGTGGTCTTCTCTTTCTTCTGCCATGGTGAAGTATCATTCACGTGCTTACACTTTATCACTATTGATTTCCCTTACTCCACAAGGTGTCATGAATTTCATTATATAATGTATAACGAAAGGAAAAGTTTTTAATTCTTTTAAAGATACTCTCCAATGTATGATATTGTAAGTCGAGAAGACATGGTCATCCATCATGAAAAAAATTATTCTTTTGATCAAGCATCTTGACCCAATGCCCATGCATACATCCATTTCACATATTATAGACTCACACCGCGCACTTATAATTTTATACAAAGGGGGGTTGTATTTATTAATGGGTGGACCTTCTTTCCATTGAATCTAATCAATGAATGATGATATGGGATGAGTTTGTTCTTCCTAATATTAAGACCTTTAAAATAATTCTAAAAGACAACATCAATCGAGATCCCCCCATCGACCAGGATACGAGACACGTTATAACCGTGGACTCACTTGGTAACGATGAGTGGGTCATCATGTGGGGCCAGAAACCCCATAAAATTCGACCTTGAGAACTCCACTGCGAGATTCTCCACGTTTACTTTCTTTAACTTGCTCGTCTTTGACTAGGATTTTGGACTAGCTTTGGACATAATAACACGAGCCTTTATATCGGATGGCTCTGTTCCTCCACATTCCATTACCTAAGATATCATTTTAAAATCAAAATATATCATGTGTAAGTACCTTTAACTGCTCTAGGTTTTACTATAAGATGCGGGTCGTCCTCTTCCTCCTCCTTGTCCGACTCTAGATCATTTTGGTTCACTTAGACTTCCTTTTTTAACATGTCATCCTTTGATGAGGAATATGTTTTCCTATTGTCATTGTGGCTTTTAACATTGTTGATGTACTTTCGTAGCTTTCCCCACTTCAACATCTCAATCTAGTCCTTTAGCGACATTCACTTATCAGTTGTATGGTCGTGACCTTAATGTAACTAACACCACTTGATCTTATCCCTCTTGTGTGAAGGAGCTCTCAGTTTCTTAGGCCTCGCAATTTCTTCATCGTACTTGATCTCATTCATAATGATATTAAGACTAATAGTCCACGGGGTATACTTTACAAACTTGTCATCGTTTGACTTATTCTTCCTCTTTTTATCCTTCTCCTTGTCATGGCACGACCTAGATTTTTTATCGCGCATCTCTTTTGGGTCTCCCTCTTGGCCACCATGGCCTCCTACACATTTATGATTCTCCCAGCCTTAGCCAAAAATTATTTCATGGATGTTAGAGGATTTTCGGAGAGGTTCCAATAGAGTTTCATTAGCTGGAGCTCGCTAATAATGGTTGTTATAGCAATGCTCTCATCGTAGTCTTTAACTTATACTTTTTCCTTGTTAAACTGAGATATGAAATATCTTAAGGAAAAATTCTTTCCTTATCTTACATTCAGCAGGCGACTCACATGCTTCATAGGGGAAAATGTTTCAGTCAGTTGTTTAAAGTTATCAATCTTTCCTCTCGACAGACTAGTGTACAATATATGGTCAGCACCAACAATAAAGCCAAGAAATACCCAAAACCTCATCTTGTTCGAGTGGAATAGATGTCGACCTCTTATTGATACATCTTTATGTGATGAATAAGGCTAGTTCTTCTATAATATGTGGGTGTTGCAACTGGAATATTGAACTTTCTAAGTGTCATATAATTGATAATGCTTAGTATTAATGTAGAACCTTTCATATACTCCTTGTTATTGGGATCTCAACTTTTGATGAGATAGTTGATCTTTTCCTTTAGACCTATATTAGTATGTTCCAAGGCTTCTTGTCTTTAGCGATGTTTTCACCCGAGCCTTACACCTCAAAGACGACCCTGTAGGTGTACCCATTATTTGGATTCCTCTTTAAACTATTCACCTCTATATACTTCCTCTGGTCTGGGTGGTGTCTTAGTTGAGCTTGGATGAAATGAATATTGATCCTTGCCCCATAGATACAATCTAGGATAATGCCCCGGTATCAACGCCCTCTTAGGAGGAAATAATCAAATATGAACCCCCTGCTTAGTTTGGTGAATTACCTATCCATTTGGTGACTTTGAGGGGTGTTTACCTTGATGAGTGGAAGAAGGTCTTTCATTTGGATGACATGACATGTCTATCATATCGTACCTCTTGCCATAGTCCCAGTAGTGTTCCTCTTTACATTTCACATCCTCCGATCTGCCTTGCACCTCTTTTCCTATATGGAGATAACATAGATTTGTAATTTTATTCTACATCCTTAGATCATATTAGACTTTTTTGGTTGGAACTAGTGGTGGTATCTCGGCTATTGGTTATGAAACCCCTCCCACAACGACTGACGTGATGAGATTCACAGTCCAGTCTTTTAGTATCTAACTCATGATAGTTTGGTAGAATAATAAGAATTGGTTTTGCATGTATTGTTGGATGGCCATGAGAAACCTGAGCACCACCACTGTATCGATTATCTCAGATTGGGGTGGTTGGCTATAAATAACCCCGACATTTGATGGTGGATCGAATGAGATCGTCGATTAGAAAGAGTAATGACAACAACATATTGCAAAAAAACCAACAAATAAGATAAATAAAAAATCAATTTGATAAACTCCTCCAGCAAAGCACTTTCAATGGTGATTCAGATCTAATAATGGTGGGCTTCAATCCCAACCAAACATGAGTGATACATATAGGCTAGGGATCAGATCATCAAAACTATTCCCATAAATGGTACTAAATTGATGACATTGATATCATGCAATGGATTCACCCACGGTTTATGTATTGCACAAATGTAATTAAATACTGAATAATAAAATAAAATCACATATACGATAGGAGAAAAGAGATTAACATATGTGTTTAAATTGTTCAGCCTTGGCTTATATCCACTGTAAGGAGTATGAGACTAGTTTCACTCTATATTAGGCACTAATAGCCATGAATGAGATATTTGTAATTTGTCTCTCTCTAATACAAGTTTGATAGAGTAATAATAATATTTTTAGAATTTGATCGAAGTGAAAAAGATGTAGTGTGCCTTATATTGGCTAGGGGTGCACAATATAACCTCTAAGCATGCATCTACAACCCAGTTGAGGTCATGGACAATGAGAGAGTGCTTGTTTTATAGACATAAAGTCATCATGAAAAATATTCCCCAAATGTGGGTTGTTGATGTTCAATAATGGTCTTGTGTAGATATTCCTAAAATTCCTATGTCATGATTTCTAAGCGTGTGAAAACATATCGGAGGTATGAAATCTCGACTGGGCCAAGATTATAAACAGCCCTCTCTATCATGTGGGCCAATACGAGACTGTTTGGTCATCTATGATCAATGCACCCAACTCTAAATGAGGTTGTTGTCCTGTAACATTCGTGTCATGTAAGGATGACACACATGTAGATTTTGGTAAGGTTCGTCTCTATAGCGATCATTCTTTTTGGGTATCATCTGGACAAGACAATACTTATGTATATCAATACTCAATATTCTCTATATGATAGATTATCTATATTTCTTTCCAAATGATGTTTGAGCCTTTGGCCAATATATCATCCTGATATTCATTAACTTTATCCCATATACACTCATGTCAAATCTCAATTAAACCACTTAGGAAATGTATAAGACTTAGCAAATGTAGATTCACAACATGGTTAAATTATGTTTATAATTAAAAAATCATTTTAACTGGCCTTGGTTTTGTCAAATTATCAAATAAAAGATGCAAATATACACTTCATGTAGAGAAATCTATTTTTAAAAAGAATCGTGTTGTTTTTTTGTATTTTGAGTATGGGTGTTCTTAGTTAGAAGAAGCATATTAAGAGTTCTTCCAAAAGATTATTTTCCGAAATTGTTCTAAGGAAAAACTAGACATTTTTTTGACACTCTCGCAAACTGCATCACCTCAGTGAAGATATTACACCCTGCAGTGACATCTCGTCGCTGGTCTTTTTGTGTCTCATGAAATTCTTTAGAAGTTTTCATGACTTGTCAGCATCACCACAGTGAAGAACTTCCTCGTTGTAGCAATGCATTAGCGAAGCACAATCGACAACACAGAATACACTTTTTACACAAGATCTTTCTTTAAGACCTTCTTAGTTTTTGTATCAAGTACACCTTTTTGGATGATGTAGAACTGAAAGTGACTAGTTGACTTCATGATAGTGGGGTATCTAGCCTATTAGGTTTTAAACACTTTCAAATCAAAAGGTTGTATAGTTAAGTAATCTATACTCTTCCAAACCAATAATGGAAGGATCGAAAAAATCTTTGGTTGATCAAAATATATCATATATTTGAAAGTACTTTTTTTAATCATTTTCTTTGATTTCTTAAAGACATTGTTCTTGGATTTTTCTTCGAGAAAACCTTTGAGATATATTTATTCACCTTTATTTAAAAAAAATCTAAACTATTTTGTTCAGGAATATATATTTTTTCTTCCTTGGCTTGAAAAACTCATTTTAACACATAGAGAACCATACTTTTGTAATACGCAAACCCAAATCTTTTCGATTTCCTGCAAATCCCTAGTATAACTTTTTTAATTTCTTGAAGATTCAATCATTTAAAAAAGTTGATGCAACTTTTTTTTAAGAAGAGGGACAAAACTCCCATAAATTTTATTAAAATAAAAAGAGAAACAACCTCTCTTGTGGCTTATATAAAAGATGAAGAAACATAAAGCTAAAAAATTGGGGATTTATATATATCCCCATTACAGGAGCTTAAGAAAAAAATTAAATAAGGGCATTTATAATTATCCCCTTTATAATAGCTCCTACGTACAAATCCTAACTCTAATATTCCTTATGGTTAGGAATCCCCAGGTTTCTAAGTTGATGAAGACTTTTTCCATTCTAGGAAGGTCTTGAACTTTGTTGAAAACTGTTTTTGTCCTTGTTTTGACCCCATTATTAGCTAGGCAATTAGCTACAGTATTCGTCTCTCAATAGAAGTGCATAAATTTGACATCCTTGTCTTGAATAGTATCTTTAATATTGGAAATGAAATGCAGTATGTTCCAAGGTAGGCTCTAATTTTGAGTAAGAATATTCAGTAAAATAATTGAGTATGATTCAGTATATATTTGGCACTGATTGAATTGTTTTCATAAAAGAAGACTAATAAGAATTTCCTGAGCTTCTACAAAGTTATTAGAATTTATACCTCCATAATCTGAAAATGCAGGGCCCAAATCATACCCCCCTTTATTGTTTCTAAGAATACCCCCAAGACCTATATAGCCTAGATTACCTTTAGATGCACCGTATGAGTTTAATTTCCATCTATTTTTGGTTAGTCTAATCCACTTAACAAATATGATTTTGTTTTTTTTATTGTATGAACAAATATTATAGAGAAAATTTGAAAAAGTCCAGGATGATAATTACCACCATTTAATGGATTAGCAGCAGCAAAATCTTTGGTCAAAATCATCACAGACTCTATAATTTTAGTAGCAGACATTGTAACACCTTCATATATAGGCTTGTTTCTATGTTTCCACATCTCCCAAATAATACATAATGGAATGATTTTAAAAATAAATTTAATGATGATGTCCAAGTTGCCCCTTAGCCACCATTCCATAAGCATAATTTGAAGATTTTTGAAAGATATTTTAATGCCTATTAAGTTTAAAAAGTAGGACCGTGCCTCCTTAGCAATAGGGCCATTAATAAAAAGATGGTTTAATTCTTCAAAATGAGAATTACAGCATCTACAGATGGGAATGATTTTGATACCAATAGTTTGAATATTGTATTCTAATGGTATTAGATTTAAAGACATCTCCACATAAATATGGAAATCTTCTTAGGAATGAATTTATCCCATATATTCTTATATAAGAAAGAAGAATATCTAGAGTGTTTAATTAGGTTATAAGAAGATTTAAAATTGAAATTACCATCTATTGAAGGCTTCCTTAGTTTTTTCCTTCAATATTAGTAATATACTACTCAATTTCATGGATCTGAGCTTAGAAATTGATGAATGATATTGATCCTTTTTTATTAGGATTAGTTTTATACTTGCATCTCATGAAATCATCCCAAAGACTAGTACCTACAATATAATTCTAGCACATTCTCCATCTAAACAAGGTATCAATGTCCTTCATACTTCTAAGACCTGTACCACTTTCTTCATACTTGAAACATATATTTTTCCATTTACGCTAGTTGTTTTTAGGCCCAAATTCCTTATGATCACCCCAAAAACATTGCTCAACATTTTTTAAATTCTATTTATGACCATTTTGGGGGGTTCTAGAGTAGCAATAGCATGAAGAGAAATAAAGCTCAAGACTGATTGTATAAGAAAAATTCTACCATCTTGAGATAAAAAAATCGATTTCCAGCCTTCAATTTTGTGCTTTCAATTTTAATGAACAATTTTTAGTGAATATTTTACAACATTGGTCAACTAACAAAATTGATGGTGTTATATAGAGTAATTTAGCAGTCGATGCTCCCCCTTGGACAATATGGTGTGAAGGAGTTTTTGTTCATATCATTATATGATTATATTTCTTTGTCTTCAAGTTATAATATATCCACTATAGTTCATTTATCATTCTTATCAGCTCGAGGTTTTTCTTACTATAGGGTTTTTCCCTATTACGTCCAATTTTTTTCTTATTTTACTTTTTCCACATTTTTAGTATCATTTTCTAAACAAAGAAGATAAAATTTTGGATTCTAAAATCTAGTAAAATATTTTGTCACATAGGCTTTTGGACAATTAAACCCTTTTGATAATAAAAAAATAATAAACCTTTTTCTTGAATTACGTGAATTACTTTTTATTCAAATAGTTACCATCGAGAGGTACACTCTGAATTGGTATCATCGTTGGTCTCTATTGTTTTAGGTGTAAATAACTAATTATATCCTTTTTTTGTGCAGCAGATGGAAGTTCAACCCTCTTACCTTATCCATTTTATGGTAATAATTATTTCTATTAGAAAGCCTATGTGACAACTTACTTGATGTTTATGGATGCTCGAATATGAAATATTGATCTTTTAGGATTGGCTTTCCCCAAGCTTGTCATCAATGATGTCCTACCAGATACGGTTATATCAAGTTGGGATGACAATGACCTTAAGGAAAATGGGTGGAACATGAAGGTACATAATGTTATTTTTGATTGCGTGTCCCCAACAGATTTTAGACATATATCCATGTGTAGGACATCTAACGAGGCATGGAGAAATATTCAATCAACCTACAAAGGTGTGACACACCACCTATTTCACTAACGGTTTATCAGTCCTCTACTAAAATAGAACAGGAATCTCATCTGGTTCATTCTTAGCATCAGTGTCGAACACATTTTAATTACTAATAACCTATTGGGTTTAACATCAAAATGTAAAACGTATCCACTTGCGTATATAAAATTCTCATTCATCTAACCAACCATGAAAATAATGGAACTTACATTCAACACAAAAGCACCATGTGTATAGAATTAGATGGAATAAATAAATTTACCAATAACTCTCGGTAAATAGTCACAATACAAGAATCCAACTAGCTATAAGGAAATATCATCTAAATAAACTAAATATCGAATAACTGGGCGACATGTCGAAAATAACTTTGAAGTACATCCTATTTAGATCTCAAGGATAGAAGTGTCTAGTCAATACCTACAAGCATCCATAGCTTCCGCAATCTCGTCTGACTAGAAGGATGGCTAAGCCAGGCATCCCTGTGGTTGAACACCTAAAAGTTTTAAAAATATTTTGATGCGGGTTAGAGCCCAAAACCTATCAAAAATATTTTGCAAGTGTTTAAAATACATTAATATATATGAAATGTAGTCTTTCATAGTTAAATTGGTGTCACATTCCCATGAGATACCAATCCCTCTTCATCTATAGTGAATACTTAATGCATGTATTTTAAACACCCTAGTTATGCTACCCAGCCTAACCAGTCTCAACACTAATCTTTGTCCCGTACGCTACAATGTGTCACGTGTATACATTATTTCACTTTTAAATTCTCAGCTTGCTTTTATATATGCTTTATAATTATAATCCGCTGTAATACCCCGTATTTTTATGCTATATTAATTTGGGGATTTATTAAATTTAATGTGAGTGAATTATTTAATAAAAATCCAAAAATTAATTATGTTATAATTATTAATGTGACGAGAGTTAGTAATTATGGAAATTTGTTGAATATTACTAATGAGAAAAGTAATATATGATATTGGTTATATTGAATGTCACGAGTGAATAAAATGACAATTTTGGAAATTTGAGTCGGGACGCGCCCGTGTCGCGTCGGGACTAAATATTGATAAATAAAAGTGAATATTTTATAAGTCATTCGTATGGTCATTTTGAGCGCGCCAAAGTGTCCGAAAGGGTCGAGATAGTCATAAAAGTGTACCTGGGGGTTTAGTTTGGGTCTCGGGGCATTTTTAGGCCTAATTGGTACCCCGGGAGGGCATTTTGGACATTTCACAATTATGGGTAATTAAACCCACGAAAATCATAAACCTATATCAGCCATTTAGGTTAGTCAGCTAGGGTTAGAAAACTCAAACACAAGTGATGGCCATAGGAGAGGGAAGAAGAAAGCTTCCAAGGCAATCTAAGGCCCCAAAAGTCATCCGTTTGCACCACAACCACCACCAACGCGTAGATCGCGCAACGGGCTATGCAACCACTCCAAAAACATCTGGAAATCAGAACGTCAAAAATCCCAGGCAAGTGTTTATCTTGCTATTTTCGTTGGTGCAATTTCCATATTAGTTTAGGAATGATTAGGGATGAAATATATGGAAGAAAACCCAAATTGTGATAGGAATTTGCATGTAGTAAAGACTTAAAACTTATTTTGGAAGTCTCTTGTGATGTATAAAGATAACCCACAAAATTTTGGTGTAAATAAGAAAGAAATTCTAGGATAAAACAGATTTGAATCATGAGTTAGAGATTTTTAGGGTTCTTGAGTTTTAAATGAATTATGGCATGATTAATCCATGTTTAGTGATGTAAATTGACATGTTTTACGTTGAAAATACCTGATATGATGATATAAGGTTAGTAGTATCAATTCTGGGACGATTGGGATTAGATAATATGGAAATTGTTGAAGTCTGGAGATGAAACCCGTAACTGCAGAATTTTAGTTTTCGTAGACCTGCTTGATCGATCGATCGAGCCTAGAGCTTCGATCGATCGAAGGTTCGATCGATCGAGCCCCAGACCTTGATCAATCGACCCCTCCTGGAAGACTCCTATTTCCCATTTAAATGAGTTAAATTCAATTTATTGTGAGATAATTCTTGGGCATCCTTAATAAAATGTTTTGGGAGATAGGGGAGACTAGTAGGACATGTGAATAGATTTTGGAACCCTTGATGTCGAGCAAAGATTGTGTTTTGGGATAACTACATAAGGGTCGATAAATTTATGATTTAAAGAGAGAGACACGTAAAAGAGTTACTTTGGGACAAATGTGTATACTTATTGAATTTTTATAATTGGGAGGATAGAATCCATGAAGCGTTATGTAGTAAGTGGAAAAGTTCCTCAAATTAAAGTAAGATGTGAATGGTTATACGTGATAACTATATAATGTGAAATAAATGCAATGACGTAATTATGGTAATTGGAAATTTATCCATTATTGATATGGTAATATTAGTATAGTTAGATGATTGTGTATGCATATACTATCTATGTGTGAAAATCATGCCTACGCTACTTACTATCCCTGAGGTTTCCGCGCTGGGACAGTCTTATCTCGATGGGACCTTTATGGGGGATATTGACTTGTACCCTAGAAGATAGATATCCTTGGTACAGGCTATCAGAATGATAGTTCAGACGGTCCTAAGAGATGCGGGTATGTGCTTTCCTCTTAGAGATTTGGAATCTATGCTTCGCCTCATATTGTTTGTGTATAGGTATCCTTAGTACAGGCTATCGCAGTGATAGTTCAGACGGTCCTAAGAGACTTGGAACCTATACTTCACCTCAATATTGTTGAGTATGTGTTAATACAATTCGAGAGTGATTCTGAAATTGTATTCCCCTTAATGTGAGTGATATGGGGTTTGGATAGTAGAGTATGCCCACACCATAGCTATTATTTGGGGTGCTGTTATGATATATATATTTTCGAGTAGTTAATATATATATATATATATATGAAATTCTGAAATCTGGAACTGCTTACTGTGATTTGATATGTAGGACATGGTTGACGACTCAAATTGTAAACACTTGTTTTGAGAAAGTATAATATGAAATTGGATAACTTTATTGATTAATAAAGTCAAAATGAGAACTTTGGTTACTAATTGAAATATTCTTTTCAAACAATAGAATCGTTAAATTTTGAATATTACGAGTAATCTAAGATAAGTTAAATCATTGGGAAGATTAGTGCGATAAATGATAAGACAACCCGTTGGGAAGGTTAGTGCGATAGGTGTGCACATTAGAAGAGAGGTGAGAATTTCCCAAGAGAGTGTCTCACTAATATGTTGTTGCATTGGCCTGTATTAATTTAAATACTTGCTAAACGTATTTTAAATCAAACACACTATCGGGCCCTGACCCGTTTCTCTTTCTCTTTCTCTCTCTTGTATATATATGTATGTATTACAGGTGCCCATCCACAGGGGAATCTTGCTTAGGATCCCTTGAAAGGAACGTGCTGCAGCTTACGTGGGAGTTGCAGGCCACATGCATAGACGACTTCGTTTACTTGATTCCACATCTATCATACTCATTTATTGGGCATGTGTCGCCCTTTCCACTATTTATCGGTTTATTTGGGACATTTGTATTTCAGTTATTCCTAGTACTGTTACTATGGGATTTATTTGGATTATGTTCCAGGTTAATTGTTGTATGATTCTTACGTATTAAAAATGTTGTTACTAATTAAATAAAATAATTTTCCTTTAAAAAATAAATTGGTCAGAAATGTTGAAAAATGGTTTTGACACTTAGCTTAATTAATTAGGGTGTTAATTTGGAAAAGTTACTTTTACGACAATGATGCTAAGAATGAACCAACTGCTCTTTAATTTAATAAAATGAGTGATCTCCCGGTATTTAATTAGGCAGGGTGTCACATTCGTAATCATAATTTATCAATTCAAATAACTTTATTCTAGTTATTAAATCAATATTCACACTTTAGTGTCATATACTTGTATATATTTTCTTTGCACATATATACATATTTTTATATCATAACAATTATACAAACATATATAATGTTCGCTATATACATACAACTGAACCACTCTGAGCATTACCTTTGCAGATGCAAACTCCAATAGTCGCACTACTCCGAGCATTACCTCGCCGATGAAAACTCTAATAACTTCACCACTCCGAGCATTACTTCGCGGATGAAAACTCTAGAAGGTTATTAGGCTCCAGAGATATACACCTCAACCTAGGACACAGGGTCAAAATTGTGCCACCGAACCCAAATCATAACGTTAAATCAGAGGTGGTCACAGTCATATATTCGTGAGTCATAACCATCCCCATTTCCCCCTTGGGCTCAAAACTCACATAGGGTGGTCATGTGATAGACCTATGACATGGGTAATCAATCCTACACCTGCTAGTCGACGCCAAGTTACACCTGCCACTACACACAACCTCCATCGATAGCATTCCATTAGTGTGCTATGTTTCATATGTATCATGCACACACACACACACACATAGTGTGTGTGTGTGTATTTATATACATAATAAAAATTGGCTAACCGTGCCTATGTTCCTCGAAGTACTAGCCCATACTCACGAGTATAATCATGAATCCCGAATATATATATAAGTAATCCCTTCCCTATTTTTTTTATTACGCAATTATATTAATTATTATGTACACTAAGCCATTTCAATCAATACCATACCCCAATTCCATCTGAAGTTCCCATTCGAATCCATTAATATATTTTCGAGTGTCGTTCATCCCAAACACCCCAAATCCCAACCCGAATTTATTCCAGATTAAACTAAGGAAATATAATTACACACCTAACTTCCAGGAGTCCTAATATTTATTATGTAACCTCTATCTCCACGAAAATCCTAAACGATTCCCTAAAAATCCAAACAATTCAAACTAATTCCCACAACAAGTTCTAATCAATTCGGCTTCTAGCCCCGAATCGATTCGCCATAGAGGGCCGTATAGATTCCATTTCGGTAGTGTTATTGTTACTTTTTAATGAGATTCATTAATTACCATTAACCATATGAATCTTTATCATCATGCTAATCCAATAATCTTACTCACCACCAGTTCATAGGATTCAACATTTTATTCAAGAATCGCTAACTTTGTTAATCATTCATCAAGATTTCATAAATTCATATACTTATTCTTAAATATCACATCTTCATAATTCAAATCCTACTATATTTAAGATGGGAATTTATTCAATTAACTACACCATAATTTAATTCCCCAAATCCCCTTTTTCCACATGTGAATCCCACCCAAAAAATCACATTTTACACCAACTATAATATGAATTCAAGGCAAAGCATAAAATATTAAATAAATCTTAAAAAATTTCCTCTAACCACCGAGAATTCTGACTTTTCTTATTGAGATCGTCTATACACAATGATCTTAGGCCCGAAATTGTCTAATCTCCTCGCGAAATGATGTTCTTGAGTTTCCTCTTGAATTTCCTTTCTCTTTTGCCTCTCTCTCAAGCATATGTAATTTGGATTTATCAAAATGTCTTCCTACCTCATATAACAACCCTTAAGATCCCCTTAATCCAAAATTTAGTTTAAGTGTCAATATTAAAATGACTCGAATACCCCCGTACGGGTCTCGTATAGCCTAAAAAGTCTCGAAGCCCAATTAAAATCCTCGGGTACCTAATTATTACTATCTCGACCCTACTCGAATCATCCAGGAACTCAAGTTATATTTCACCCATTTACCATCTCATTTCCAACACTACCCACATGCGCTTCCCGAAATAGATGCCACGAACTCGTCGATTTGACTAACGTATGACGCAATGTAAAATAATACGTTTTCATTTAGGAATGAAATGAGTATATGTAAAAAAAACATATATATTAATCCAATTACCATTTATTCAATTCACTTTATTTTCTCAATTTTACATAAATTACGTGCACACAAGTAATTTTTATATTCCCACAAATATGGGTTGTTACATACTTACCCCCTTACAGAAGCATTTCGTCCTCGAAATTTGGAGTTAAAAATAAATTTGCTTCAAAATCATGAGTGATGATGCGGTAAGCGCTTCACCTTTAGGGTTTTGAGGGATAGCTTTGGAAAAATAAAATAGTTACCCAACCTTTGTAATGAGTGAGCAAAATTTGGCACATGCAAAATTTGTTCAAAAGAGACGTCTTAAAGATTGTTGTCTATAAAAAAAATTGCGTAACATAAATAATATGAGACTTACAAGGTTTAAATCATAAATCACCATTTGAGGGAGAAAAATGTAGTTGTAAAAATTTTATTTGTTATCAAGGAAAAGTGAGACTTTTTTTAGTGAAGTCAACAAATTTCAAAACTGGGTGTAAACAATAATCTTCATTCTTGAGTTTATAGGTTAATTATCATGTTATTCAATTTTATATCGCGATTCATGTCTATAAATCAGTCTATCTTTTATATGAGATAATTGACATTAGACCTATGAATGCTAAGACATTCTTTGTATACAGTATTTGACATAACCAAGAATCATTGTGTCACCATTTGGAGCTTTTTCATTATTCTAAATGGTATTTTTATGATGAAAATGTGTCTTCCAAGAGCAAAGAAATCAATCATTTACCTTTTCTTTTAGACGTGCTCTATTTTTGCATATTCTTTCTTACTGGAAAAATCTGCGACCTCCATCACTTGTTAATTGCTGCAACAAATCATTTATGACCAACACAAAACCTATCACTATAAAAAATGCTTTTTTTTTATTCTAAAGACCCAATTTGGGATCTGAGAACATTTTAACCCATTTTATCTTTCAAAAACTTAAACCTCTAGAACCCTCCATCCCTCGTCTTAACTTAGCATCTTGGAAGTTGTTTTTCATTTTAGTGGTTAATATTCATCTTGGATAAACTTATTCATCCTAGATTTTTTATTTATTTTTCCAATTCTAGAGTTAAGGCTTAGTGATAACATTTTTGGCTAATTTTGATGAAATTTTTTACGTGATTGATGAGTTTTACTTATATTGAGTAAAAATTTATTCTCTTGAGTATCGTTCAGTGTATATTGCCTTGGCTTACTCATTTTTAAAGTTTTTTCTACTTTTGTGTTTGTACGTGTTAGAGTTTATGAGAACTTAATATTTTTTGGTCATTTATGAGACTCTTTCACATATTTAATTATATGATCCTTGGTTTATATTTATATCACTTGTTTTATGATTTATGTTCTTTATGTCATGGTGTGTGTTATTTTTAATCTATACTCCATGCCCCTAAAATTTCACATGCATTCCTCGACTTCCTCAGTTTGTTATAGATTTTATGAGTTCTTCTCTACACATTTTATGCAGTGATGAGATCAGTTGATTTTGAATCCTTTGACGGCACTCATTTATATGGATTCCTAATCAAAAGAGATTGGATTGGAGTTCATTCTTAAACCAGACCTTGTTACCCCAACATGGGGACACAATTTTGTTCGACTCTTGTGGCGGGTAAAAATCATCTAAGCATTAGATATTTATTGACCAAAGTGACAGGAATTCAAGTAAAGATTTTTATGAATGGATAAACCACCACTTTGGTGTTCTAGAAGAAACAATTCCAAAATATCCTTACAATTTAATTATTATTTAACCTCCCAAATAGGATTTAATCACTTTTTTAAGTGACAACCACTTTCAGTCTTAGACCGGTTGGAATTTTCCCCAAGCATACCTTGGTAAGGATTTTTATAATATGAATATGATTTTGTCCTCTTGTATTTTACCCACATGCCACCCCTACAACAAATCTTTCAAACATGCATGATTTGTTTAGTTCATTGGAATGGGTGATTTTATGGGTTTGTGTGATTTTATCAATGACTCGATCTTTCCTCACATTAATGATGATAAGAAAACTCATTATTTTCCCTTCGATCACTTGACCCTATGATTGCTTTTGGAGTTTGGGGTTCCTATTCTTCTCGATGCGGTTCAAGAAAAACCTATGTCCTCGTTGACCATTCAATCCTATTATTGGTCTATTTCTCAACTTAGTGGCTATAGTGTATTACCCACACCAATTCATGTTGTCCCTCAATGGCTCTTACTATGTCTCCTACATCACAGGCACCTAGTGTACTCATATTGAATGAATATGAGTTGGATTTTATCATATCTCAGTTATCTACTCAACTACATTCTAGTTTTCTACCCATCTTTGGGGACTATAGGAATTAATTTTCTTCCTTTATTTTAACGAGGTCTTCCTTCTACGACAATTTCTAATGCACATTTGGTGTTTAAGTGAAAAATTGAGGGACACCTTGTAAGATGTTCACAATGAGATTATTGATTTATGTGTTAGGAAGATTTTGAAGAAAAAGAAAATATCTACATTGTTTTTGTATTTTGGGCTTTGATGGTTTGTTCAAGACTTGTTAGATTTTGTTTTTGTTTTGATCACATTTATTGAAATCCTTGTAACTCATAAATTTTATTTGGATGTTTATCTTATTTTAGGGAAGAGGAACAGTAGCCTCAAACATTTTCTTAAAATAAATTAGGAGAAAAACCTCTCTTGTGTGGTTTTCACAATATCTTGAGAAAATTGAAAACTAAATATAGTCGATTGTTGAGCACAATAAATCGATTGAAAATGATAGTAATAAAAGTTGGATCTTATATGAACCCCCAATACAACGAATGAAGAAAAACTAAACGAACTTTAATATTTGGAGTGCTTATTCTATCTAACATTAAACAACGTTGGACTAAAAGAGGAAAATAGTTAAAATCCAATCAAGTATAATAACTTCTTGACATGATTTGAAAGATAGTCTCCCACTGTTTTAACTCTCTCTAGATTTTCTTGATAATGAAACCATTTGATGAAATCAATTATTTCACTAATGTAATATTCTCTATTAGAGAAACCAACGACGTTTCCATTTACCATCTACCATTTGAACCACTATTTTAGAATCAAACTCTATGGTCATGTTTTGAATGCCCAGCTCCATTCAAAGATAAATAACTATTAGTAATTTCGATACACTTAAAAAATGTTGTGAGCAAATTTGACTAAGCGACGCCTCAAAGAATCTATTATTATTTGTAGTGGTTGATCTTTTTTGCTCTTTTTGTCTCTCCTGCAAATTTTTTGGAAGCTTTTGTGACCTGACTCACTTCAACATTGCTAAACTAAAGAACTTCCTCGCTACAACGATGCATCAACGAAGTGCATCTAATATCACCGAAAGAACATTTTACACAAGATCTTACTTGTTTTGTATCAAGTATAATTTTTTCGTTGACTTAAACATTGTAATGACTACTTGACTCCATACGACCATGACACCTATCCTATTAGATTTTAATCACTTTCAAATCAAAAGCCTATATAGTTACGTATTCCATACTCTTAAAAACCAAGAGTGAGATCTTTGAAAAATTTATTAACTCATCAAAAAAGTTCATAATTTCAGAACAGTTTTAACTCTTTTTCTTTGAATTTTAAAGCCATTGTTGTTGGATTTTTTCTTTGAGAAAACCATAGATATTAGTTTATTCACCTTTTTTTATTCAAAATACGTTTTCTAAACTTTTTTTTCATGAGTATATATGTTCTCTTCCTTAGCTTGAAAAAATAATTTTGATATTTAGAGCACCATAATCTCATAATACACTAACACAACCTTTTTGGGTTCCATCAAAATCCTTATTGTAGAATTTTTTATTGCTTGAATCTTACATTATTGGAATAAGTTGCTTCAAATTTAAAGAAGATTTTTTTGGAACAATATTTAGTGACATTGGTCTCGAACCCAAACCATTGGTGGTTTTGCAACTTAGTTTAGAGGCCGATGTATTCCTCGGAGAATATGGCAGGAAAGATCTTCAAGTGAGTCACAACATTGTGTGGCTGTAAGTCTTAGTCTAATAGTTGTAATATATCCACAATAGTGAATTTATCATTTTTATCAGACAAAGGTTTTTCCCATTAGTGATTTTTTCACTTATACATCGGGTCTTATGCGTATTTTATATTTTTTGCATTTTTAGAATCAATGACTTAACTAAGAGTATAAATTTGGGATTCTTAACATTAGTAAAATAGTTTTGTCAGATAGACCTTTGGATTGTCACAACCTTCTAAAAATAAAAAATTAGCAAACCTTTTTATTGAGTTTCATGAATTATTTTTTATTTGGGTAACTACCATCGCGAGGTGATCTCCCAAGTCCAATTCAAATGAGACCGAGTGATGAGTAGAGTTTGGTAAATCATTGGTATTGGTTATTTTTTACGCATAATTTAATCCTAGGTTAATTTTTCATACACTTATAAAATAGTTTATGATGATTGGAACTAGAGGATATCAAGAAGATAACTTAAGGTAGATTTGAGAACTATGAACGTTAGAAGTAATTAGGATAATCCAGCGATGGAGATTGGGATAATTCGAGGACAATTAATAGATGCATGCCCTATTTTCTTATAACTTAAATACATGTTGCGAGGTTAGGTTTTATTAAGATTTAGAGTTAATAAACTTTATATATTAGTTAGGACAATATGCTATTGGGGGATTGATATGTTTTGGGTACACTTAAGAGAGTGGACTATCCTCTATCGATCGGGGATAACTTATTTGATTTGTGAACATACTATTACTTATGGAGAATCTATTGGTCGGGGCTTTCATGATGTTAGTTGTGATCGTGTATCTCATTGCTCACTGAGGATGCAAGACTTTGTGGGGGTCAATATGTTGCGATCACTCATTCAATATGATATGTGCCTTATGGATGCGAATTATTCAATCCATCAAATGAGATAGTTGATGGTGTTACTATTTGATGACACGCTTAGACTATATGTGCAGGTAGGTCACTTCCATATGACATGAGACGTATAATGACTCCATCCATCAAGTAAGTTTGGATATGGGGCCAGGTTAGAGTTTTATTGCATAGTAACCATCCATATATATGTGTGTGTGTATTTATGTTTAAATATATTAGATAAAGGACTCCTATATGTTTACCGATAGAAGAACCAAAAGGTCTCCCAAATGGTTCTATAGGTTTGTTCCTCTTTGCATTATTTGGGAGATATGGTTAAGAAGAAATAAGGTTGTTTTTGAATCAAAACCTATGAAACACTTCATCATCATTGAGAAGTTTATTCAGAGAATCTCAGAGCATGGTCAAAGAGATGTTTTTAAAGGAGGTTATAGAGATTTTAATCAAGAAACATTGAGTATTTTCAATATTACTCTAAAGTGGCATCCTGTTAGAAATAAAGTCCCCAAAATATGGATCCCTCCTATTTCATGTATGATTAAAATTAATTGTGCTAGTTCGGAGGAGGATAATAGTAACAGTTATGGAGCAGGTGCTATAATGAGAGATGATCTAGGTAGACTGTTAAGTGCGACTTCCATGTATGGATATCAAGGGTCTCTTATAGAAGCTCAACTTCAGGTGATTAAGCAAAGTATAAAGTTTTGTTTGGAGTCCAATATACTTCAAGTTGAAATTGAAACTGATTCCAATACTATATTCAATGGAATCTCTTCATATCTCAGATGCATTCCTTGGTAATATAAGCGAGATTTCAAAGAAATTGAAGTCCTTTCTCATCATATCCAGACATCTATCAAGATATGCTCTAGAAAATTGAACAAATCCGCTGTGAACTATCTTCCTTTGCAATTAGTCAGAAAGGTTCCCATACATTTCATCATCTTCAGGACACTCCTCATCTAGTTAAGAAGTATACTAGTCTAGATGCGCCAAGGTTTTCTTTTGTGAGATAGGCTTGTCTTCCTTTGTACTGCCACTTGAGAGGTCTATTCTCTCATTTATCAATAATTTTTTTTATTTAAAAAAAAGGTTAAAACCTAAGTCTATATAAGCATATTGTAGCCATGCAAAATAAAGTAGCACACAAAATAGTCAAGATTTTTAATGTGGTAAAAGTCCACCAAATTGGGGAAACTTCCACGAAGATTTTAACACCTCAAAACAAAAATCCAGTAAAATAGTTTATGGATTACAACTATTAAATGAGAAATACACACAAAATATACCTATTCTAAGTCCAGAAATATACTTACACTCCTAAGTTATTTTTTGACTTCTTAAGGCTCTGATGTTGTTCTCTCTGTTATTTAGCTCTCTGACTTGGCTCCTTTAGCTTTACGTCGACTAAGAAGAACATAATCTCCCAACCAACAACACTGTTAAGTAATGGTGGGTGATTGTGTTGTGAGTGTTGTGCCTAAATCACATGCATGCACTCACACACACTTAATTAAAATAATACCTACAAATTACGAATCGTCTAAGTATGAAACCTCTTTTCACACTATTGAAATTAGACTTAAGACTTATTTTCATAGCATAGTTTTAGATCTGTAAATCTTTAGAATCTTTAAAACAGAGATTCTTTAGAAATTATTTATATACAAAAAATTTCGAACTGAAAAAAATTACCAAATCTGAAATATGAAAGTCTTCATTTTAGGTTTGTAAAATATTTAGAAATATTGGATAAACAAATTTACAAAAGTTACAAAGAAGATCCAACATAAGAGAGTGGTTTCTTTCCAAAGAAATAAAAGCAACCTAAGATCTATGCGACTGTATCACTGAAATAGATCTTCAAGTTTCTAAAATTAGAAATGAGATCTAGCTCGTGTGAGGCTGTTGAGTGAGAGATTTAGATCTAAGAGAATCTAAACAGTAAATAGAAAACCCTAAACTCTTAAAAATATGTTTTGAAGAAATTTTTGCCAGAGTTTCGTTCGTGTTTTCTCATTTTCTCTCTTTTTATTTATTTTTCTTCCTTCTCTCTCTCTCTCTCTCTCTCTCTCTCTCTCTCTCTCTCTCTCTCTCTCTCTCTCTTACCTATCTTTATTTCTCTCACACCCTAAGCTTTTCCTAATATTGAAATTGTGAAGACGAAGGAACATATATATACTGGAGATGGAAGGGTATGGAAACCTGAGGGAAATCAAGGGTTGATATTAGTTCGAGTGTTCGAACTGCAAATTTATGGCTCACAATGACCCGCACAAGAAATGGTTTTGCTGGGTTCTTTTTAAAGTAACAAGGATCAAATAGGATTACACGCAGGCCTTAGATAACCATTGATCCAACGGTGAAGATAAAAACACCCAACACAGACTTAATACAACAACAAAACCCTTCATTAATAAGATAACATGTGCATGGACCTCAAAAAATGAAAAATGCATTTTTTTTAACTTTTAAAAATATCATTTGCACCCACACAATCCTCTAGCTGTTTTAGATTCTATCCAAGGTAGTTTTTAGGAAGTTATAATATATGAAAATTATCCCCAAACATTTTAAAACCCTAAATTCAATTCTTTAAAAATGGATTTTAAATGTTTAAAAATTCCTAAAATTTCTAATAAATGTTGAAAATTCATTTTAATCCATATTAACACACACACACACACACACACACACACACACCACTTATATATGAACTAAATTATGGAAATGTGCAATCCTAGAGTGTGTTGTATGTTGGTTTTCTACCTGGAGGCCTTTGATCTTTGTTGATATAGACAATCTTGAAGATGCAATGAAGTAGGAGTGGGTCAACATAATTTTGTCTTCTTTTCCAAACTAGTTGAGCTCCTATATAGTGGAGACTCAATTGAGTCAACTATAAAGTGTGCTTCAATCTCCCCCTTTGGAAATGAGAGACAAAGTCTCCTTTGATTCATCTAGGACTCGTAGGGATAATAAAAGATAAGAAAAATCAATTCCTATACAAAAGTCTACCTACCCAATTTCCTAGGAAATGAAAAGTACATAATTGAACTATTTACAAACCAATACCCAAAATGTATCCAATGGTAGTAATGGTACTCATTCCTGGAAAATAAAATAACTCATGGCAAAGACCCAGAGTTTTAGTTGAATTTATATAATAGATTGTCTAAGATGGACTCAAATATCTCTCCATCTTTTTGTCTAAAATGGACAAGGGGTAAAAATTCACAATAACCAAATATGAAGTAAATCTATCAACCTAAATTATACTGTAGAAGTGTGTTTTATGCTTGACCACTATATTTTGGGGTGAGTTCACCACAAATACCTTTTCATAGTCTTCAGGAAATATAAGGTTGAGGAACCCCTAGGGTCCCCAAATAGCAGAAACTCATATTGAGAAGGACCCCCCCCCCCCCCCAGGGTCGTGGTACAAACTCATATTGAGAAGGAACCTCATCTAGGTCCTGAAAAAACTCATATTGAGAAGGAACCTCACCTAAGTGGTGGAAGAAACTCATGTTGAGAAGGAACCTCACCTAGGTCCCGACAGAAACTCATATTGAGAACGAACCTCACCTAGGTGGCGAAAGAAACTCATATTGAGAAGGAACCTCACCTAGGTCCCGGTAGAAACTGATATTAAGAAGAACTTCATCTAGGACCCGACGTAAATTCATATTGAGGAGGAACCCTCAAGGTCCCTCAACTTCTAGAAAATGTCGGGGGGAGGATCAATCAAGGTCCTCCCCCTCAGCTTCTTAAAAATGTCGGGGAGAGGAGCAGTAAAGGTCCTCCCCCTCAGTTTCCAGAAAATGGTGGGGCGAGGAGTAGTCAAGGTCCTCCGCCTCAGCCTCCAGAAAATTTCAAGGCGAGGAGCAGTCAAAGTCCTCCCCCTCAACTTCCAGAAAATGTTGGGGCGAGGAGGAGTCAAGGTCCTCCCCTCCCAACTTCTAGAAAAATAGGCCAGGATCAGGGAGTGGCTACCATAAGCAACCCCTCATCATGAAAATTCATTCTCTAAAAGAAAAAAGTACTAACACTTAATTTCTTGTACATGTAGCCTAGTTGAGTAGGCTGGGCTCAAATAGGCCAGTTGGGATCTCTTGGGAGTTTTGGCTTGGCGATTGAGAAATAAGGTTTGTTGAGCATGCTCAACAACTTAGCACTTTAGGATTGAGATAATACAGTCCTCACACAACTCACAGTGAGACACAGTTAGGGTGATCAGCCGAAGGGTTGCTCATAAGAAAAGAATTATTTATAAAATGATTTTAAGGGATATGGTACTCTAGGCCCCTTTTAAGAAAATGATTTTAGAAGGGGATCCTAAAGACCCCCCTCAAGATTACAAAGATTTTAGAGGAGGTGGTCCTTGAGAACCCCCTCAAGTTTACAAAGTTTGTACCAAATGTCGTCGTTTCAAAAGATATTTACCAAATCATATATTTTGTCTCCATTAGGAGACATATTTTCTTTTTGACATTGGTTTGCACCAGGTGGCACCTGTCTGAGGGGATAGACTGCTGCACATAGGTGGGGAAAAATGGTACACTGCATATCTTGTCCCTCACCAACCCTCTATGTTTTTGGTGCCAAAAGTGCCAACTCATCCCTAGTGCCCAAGTATAAATTGGACCCCTTGGCATGGTCAAGAGAAGATAGAAAAAATCAATTGCAAAGTTACTCTATCAAAATTATACGAGAACCTCTCTAGTATTCTCTCCCCCCTCTCTCTCTAAGTGTTGAGTGCCTTGTTATTTCACTCCCCACTGATAGCCATCACTCTCTAGAGTTCCTCTTGAGCAAAGTTACTATTATTGTTGTGAAGTTCATCTTCTTACAGGGAGTGAGCTCTAGCTTGAGTTCCATTTTTACCAGAAGGAGAAGGTTTTACCAGAAGATTATTTAGAAGTTCTTTAGAACCTTACAGACAACGTCCATTGGAGTTGATCACGCCTCACCATTTCTAGATATTCGTATACCCTAGTCTCACTACCCTCTTACATATGGAGACTCCCTTAGGGAGGTATCCTCAATTTTATGGAAAAAGAAGGATTTAATGTTTCTAAGAAACTAGTGTTTGAAAACATTCCATCTGGGAATGGAGATCAAAGAGACCATACCAGTCAGGAGGATGTAGTGGTGACTAGAGATAGAGTATCTACTCCTCAGGGAGGGAAAAATAGTTAACCGACAACGGCTCTGATATTAGGTATCAACCTTGTGAGGATGTTTTTGATTTTTTTTGAAACATCACAAAGTTGACTTGGAAATTTTGGGTCAAGGTTGTGTAACAGCAGCAACAGCCTCTATAGAGGGACATCCGCTCAGGAGGTGATTCCAATAGAAGTAGGTCAGCCGCGGAGGGTGGCATCGGATAAAGTTATGATGTCATTATCACCAGCAGCCAAGGGCATGAGTTAAGAGGTCATAAAGTTTCTCTCCTCCTCCTAGAGGGAGTGTCCTCATCTATATGAAGGGTTGAAAAACCCTACCCACATGAATTAAATGAGAAGTCATACCCAAAGGGGTATACCCCATCAAAAGTTATCAAGTTCAGGGGCAAAGGAAAAACCCCAAGGGTAGTAGAAGTCCCATACGAGTAACCCTTTGTGATCTGGGTTCCCAATGAGGTACCCCCAACAACACTAATTCAAGTGAGGAACCCACAGTGGCAGAAGTCCCAGATGAAGGAACTCACATGTTCAATACCCCCAACATTGGCAGAAGTTGTGGTTGGTGAGGTAACCCCCAGCAGAAAAATCCCCTGGCGAGGGATGCCCAACAGCAACTCGGGGCAAGAGACCTCTGGGTGAGGAACCCTCAAGTGAGGGATACCCAACAACAACTCAGGGAGAGAGACCTCTAGGAAAGGAACCCTCAAGAGAGGGATGCCCACCAACAACTCAGGGCGAGAGACCACCAAATGAGGAATCCTCAAGCGAGGGATGCCCAATAGTTACTCTCGGCGAGAGACCTCCAGGTGAGGAACCCGCAAGCGAGTGATGACCAATAGAAACTCTGGGAGAGAGACCTCCACGTGAGGAACCCCCAAGCGTGGGATTGCCAACAACAACGCTGGGTGAGAGACCCCCAAGCGATGGAAACCCAACGGTAACTCTAGATGCCCATAAACCGTAAATGGTTAACGCCTCGTGCGTGGAACCTATAGCTATCACCACAAAGTGTGAGGGACCCTTAGAAATAAAAATGGTAGATTAGAAACCCTCAAATGTTGCAACGGTAGGTGAGGGATCCCTTTTGGGGTCGAGGAACCCATCTCATCCAACAATATTCGCGACGAACTTTCTGTCACCAGAGCCTCGGACGAGGAACCAAATTCATCCAAATTTACAGTTGAAGGCGAGATATTCCTCAAGTTTAAAAAAGCAGGAAAGTAAATATGCAAAGAAGAGGAATTTGTTTCCTTTGAAATGGCGAGGTGAAAAGATGTTACTAAAGCCGTTTAATACAAGATTAAACTATTTAAGTAACTCCGAACTGTTTTTTGAAGAAACTCTTTTCTTTAAATCAAATCAGGTTATTCACAAGATGTGTTTCATAAAACCTGCATGAGATCAGTTTAATATTTGTTAACAAGTTTTGAAAAATAAAACTTAAAAGATTAAATCATCACACCAGCAAGAATAAGATGAGGAGATGTAGAAAGATTAATGACAAGAGATTTTTAACGTGGTAAAACCTCACCCAACTGAGGAAACATCCACGACTCCCTCTACAAAGTAAAAAGAAAAATTCACTAAAACTAAATATAACAAGTTACAAACTATATAACACACATGCACACAAATCAGTCTTATACAAGTTTAGGAATGTGCCCACTGGTGACCTTCTAACCTTTCTACAGGTCTGATTACTAATGTGGTTGTCCCATTTTGCTAACTTCCACTTTGTCCCAGTCTTTATGTCGACTCTTGTTTCAAGATCTTATTACCAACACTTTTAGTGTTGTATTGTGTAAGTGTTTGTGATGGTTCTCTAACACATGCATTCACACACTCACACTTATTTTTACAAATAGTCCTAGAAAATTATAAATCAAATCTATATGCTGTGATTTTTAGTTTCTCTCTTTTTAGGAAACTTAAACCGTATTTGACCTTTAAAAGGAACCCGAAATCCACGGCTATCTTTCTTAGAAGACGTTTCAAGATCTTAATCAATTTCAGGGTTTTGAAAATAATTTTTGAAATTGAAAACCACCAAGTGTGATTCCAACTAGGTCAAAGGTCTTCTTTCAAAAGAACTGGAAACATAAAATGATTTTGTCGATTTTGAAGATGAAAACATTTACAGAAAATAATCAGCTAAAGATTTCTCAAGGTGAGAAACTAAGAATGCAGATCTAGGTGTAATATTACATAAAAGACTAGATCTATGATTTTTATGAAAAAGAATTACATATCTAACCTAATGTTTAAGTTGAACACAAGATCTTAAATCAAAGAGGTTAAAGCACGAAACAACCTTCAAACCACCACTCAAAATCTCTCAAACACCCAGGATTGGTGTTTGGTGTAAACTGTTTTTTAAAAACAGGGTTAGGGTTTGATAAAGTGTTTGGAATGATATAGGGTTAGGGTTTCTAACTCTGTGATTTCTCTCTCTTTTCTCTCTTCTCACTTGGAATGGATGAAGTGGCAAAATTTTTTGAAAGGCTGAGCATTAGCCTCTTTAAATACACGGCTGAGAAGGATAGAGAAGGAGGTTTGAAATCAAGGGCTGGGATTTAGTCTTCCTATATTGACTTCCATCTAATGATTAAAGATAAGCAGTGAGTTAAGTTGCTTCTGATTGGAGGATAGATGTTCACAGGGATTGAGACAAGGACGCATGCAGAGAATTGATAAGATGAATCCAAGGGCTGATAATAAATACTGGTTTTGTCTCTTAAAAGAAACAAATAACCAACCATTAAGAGTGCGATAGGTGTAAGGAAAATAACGGACCACAAACGCGTGTCTCAAAATAATTATGTAGACAACCTTACAATCTCCAGCGCTTTCGATTTCTACCCAAGTGAACTTAATAAAGATAAAACCAACAATTTAAAAGTATAGAATGACCCCAAAACTTTTTAATTCCAATTTTAATTAAGAAAATATTATTTTAAAAATCATTAAGAATACCCAAAAATTATAAAAAAATTATTTTAAGGGAAATTAACACACACACAAACAATTTTATGCAAAATATGAACAATGTATGCAATCCTAATGTGTGTGAGTGTTTGTGAATATACCTTTGATCATTCAAACAAGAGGAATGAATTGAATTGAAGGTCTGAGGCTCTTTGGTATCTAAGGGAGGGACTTAATTTTGTATCTATTTCCAAACTATAATAGCACTAATACAATGTATACTCGAGTGAGTCAAAAGTATAAGGTTCTTCATGAGGAACCCACAGAAAAATCAATCCCATACGAAGGACCCATGTAAAAGGAGTCACCCCCCCATTCCAGCAGGTGATGAGGAACCCTTAGGGGTCCTCATCCCAAATGTCAAATCCTTAACATACATACTCCCTCCCTCCCTCCCTCCAAGACAGAAAATGTCAATGGACTCCTTTAAATCAACATGAGGAATCGCTCATAATTTAAGCCCTAGGTGAGGAACCCACGGCACATAGAGGAACCCTTATTTTCTCAACAAATGTAAAAAATAAAGAACCCTCGACAGAAAGTCCGTGCGAGGAACGACTCCCAATTTGACCCCTAGACGAGGAACCCCAGTATAAAAATCAAATGAGGAACCTCTAGCAGTTTGGTCTCTCGATGAGGAACTCCCAGCAAACTTAGTTCTAAGAGAGAGGCCTCTACACGAGGACCCCTCTCCTCGACTCAATAAGTGATGAAGAACTCCTCTTGTTCAATCCCGCGGTTCAAGAAACCAGAGCTAACATAACTTCCAATGAGGAAACCCTTGTATTCAAAGTGTTGGATGAGAAAGCTGCAGTTGAAAAATCTCCAATATGGAACCTAGCCCTAGAGTCAAGCGAGGGACCTCTGATAGAGGAACCAACATCAACAAAAGATGATAGCGAGGAAACCCCAGGTACAAAGCTTCAAACGAGGAACCCACAGTTGCGAAGCATCCAAATGAGGTCCCCCCTACCACAAATATTTTTGGGAGGAACCCCCACCAGCAGCTTCCATGGGAGAGGATCCCAAATTCTGTGATAAAAAAGTAGAAGCGATCGAAATATAGACAAAAAGGCCTAGAATCGCTCAACAAAAGGTACACCGAATTAATGTTTTATCTTTGTTAATTTAATAGTAGAACCTCTACTAGATTACAAGAGGTTCCATGACATTAAGGTCTTTCCTTATTATACTTGGAGGAAAATCCATCCCAAGGGAAAAGTATGCTGAGAAATGTACTTACAGACATAACAGTTATTTTTATCACCAGACTAGTAGGGGGTTACCCTCCTAGTAATAATAAAAAAAAATCACTACATATTTTTATTATTATTCTATACAAATTTACAACGTAGAGAACAAGTCCTAACCTCTGTTCTCAAGAAAAAAAAATTACTTGACCAATTTTCAAAAAATAGGGAGAAACTGGTTTACCCCCTCTCTAAACTTGTTATTTTCATAAGACAAAAAGGCTCCTAAGAAAAGTTTGGAACAAGGACCCTGTAGACTAAAGGAAATTTTCTGTATAGAGAAATACTTATTTCTTTATTTATGATATATGTGAAATTTTATTCAAAGTTTGTGGGAAGGAGAAGGGATAACACCATCTCTTAGTTACCACCCAATAAATGAATATGCATAACAAAATACACCATAGTCACATGGGGTTGCTCTAAAAAAAATAACCCAAAGTCACACGGGGTTGTCCGAAAAAGTACCCCACAGTCACACGAGACTGCGCTAAAAGAATATAACTTGCTCAGTTATATGAAAGTACACCGCGGTTAGAGGGAAAGCTTCAGAAATATAACTTGCTCAGTTATATGCAAGTACCCAGTAGTTAGAGGGGCAACTTCCAAATTTTAACTTGGTCAGTGATATGCAAAAACCCCACAGTTAGAGGGGTAATTTCCAAATTTTAACTTTATTAGTTATATGCAAGTACCCCGCAGTCACAGGGGCAGCTTCAAAATTTTAACTTGCTCAGTTATATACAAGTACCCCACAGTTAGATGCGTCGCTTTAAAACATTAACTTGCTCACTTATATGCAACTACCCCACAGTTAGATGGGTAGATTCCAAATCTTAACTTTCTCAGATATATGCAAGTACCCCGTGGTTAGAGGGGAAGCTTCAGAAATGTGACTTGCTCAGTTATATCCTAGTACCCCGCAGTTATAGGGGCAACTTCCAAATTTGAACTTGCTCGGTCAGGGGAAACATCCAAATTTTAACTTGCTCAGTTACATGAATGTACCCCATAGCTAGAGGGGCAACTTCCAGATTTTAACTTGCTCAGTTATATGCAAGTACCCCATAGCTAGAGGGGAAGCTTCCATATTTTAACGTGCTCATTTATATAGAAGTACCCCACAGTTAGAGAGGTATATTACAAATCATAGCTTGCTCAGATATATGTAAGTACCCCGCAGTTAGAGGGGCGGCTTCAGAAATATGATTTTCTCAGTTATATGAAAGTACCCCACACTTAAGGGGTAGCTTCAAAAATTTTAACTTTCTCAACTCATATGCACGTACCCTGTATTTAGAGAGGTAGCTTTAAGATTTTAACCTGCTCAGCTATATGAAAGTACCCCACAGCTAAAGGGATATCTTCTAAAATTTAAGTTGCTTGACTATATTCAAGTTAGTACCTCATGCTCCAAGGGCATAGGAGCGCTCACAGTCTTGAAGAAGTGCCAAGTATAAATATAAGGTATGAAAGTTTAGTACCTAAGGCTCCAAGATCACCGGAGCGCTCACAGTATTGAGTAAGTGCCAAGTATACATATAAAGTACTACAGTTTAGTACCTAAGGGCTCCAAGGGCACCAGAGTGCTCATATTCTTGAGCAAGTGCCAAGATTAAAGATAAGGTACGAAATTTTACTACCTCGGCCTCCAAGGGCAGCGAGTGCTTATAGTCTTGAGCAAGTGACAAGTATAAATATAAGGTTTGACAATTTATTACCTAAGGATCTAATGGCCCTGGAGCGCTCACAGTCTTGATCAAGTGCCATGTATAAATATAAGGTACAATAATTTAGTAGCTAAGGCTCTAAGGGCACCGGAGGACTCACAATCTTGAGCAACTGTCAAGTATACATATAAGGTACGATAGTTTAGTACCTAAGGCTCCAAGAGCACCGAAGCACTCACAGTCTTGAGCAAGTGTCAAGTATAAATACAAGGTACAAAATTTCAGTACCTTAGGCTCCAAGGGCATTGGAGCGCTCATAATATTGAGCAACTATCAAGTATAAATAAAAGGTACGATAATTTAGTACCTGGGGCTCCAAGGGCATCAGAGCCCTCATACCAATGTTGAGAAGTCCTCAAGACAGTAAAGATAGAGACAGATTTTCATTATGATATTTTGTGCACAAGTCTCTCGACACTATATGACACTTTTGCATGAGGGGGCTCATATTGAGAAGTCCTTAAGCCAGTGAACAAATAGTGAAATAGCCTGGAGCGTGGGGATCCACTTAGAGTGGTTCCACCTGCCAAAGATTGAAAGTTTGCCATAAAATAGCCTAGGGCGTGGGGATCCACCTTGAGTGGCCCCTCTTACCAAACTTGATGCTATAAAAAATGACTCAGAGCGAGGGGTCCATTTCGAGTGGCCCCTCTACCAAGACTAACACAAGTAACAATTTGAGGATAAGGGATTTTACCACAAATGGCCCCTCAGTTAAGGTTACAACAAATAATAGTTTATGTTGAGGGAGTCCGTAGCGAGAAACCCCTCGACCAAGAGCAATGTTACAAAACAACTGGTGGTGAGGGGGTCCACCACAAGTGGCCCCTCAGCTACAATCAAAGTCATGAACAGTTAATAGTAAGGGAGTTCACTTAGAGTGACCCCTTTTCCAAAGGTAAATATAAAAAGGAAAACCCAGGGTGAGGGAGTCCAAGATAAGTGACCCATATGTCAAAGACAGACACAGAAACGAGAGGGTTTACCCCTAATGTCTCTCCCTTCATTGCATAAACTGGAAACAAGCTAAAATCAGTTAGGGTGAGGGTACTCACCTAGAGTGGACCCTTTTCCCAAAACCAATGCAGAAAAAAGAATGACTAAGGATGAGTAAGTCCACCACAAGGGATTCCTCAGTCACTCCAAATCGAATAATGTAATGATATAAAGGCATGGAACTTTTGAATTCCAAGATGAAGTGATTGTTTCGTACAAAACCCTTTGGTCTACCCAACACAAATATTTTTTTCCGAGAGGACTAATGTATAGGGGTGTTGTAAGGACACAAATTTCCAATTGAGTCCATATATAGTTTTGGCTCAATTCCGGACAAAAACATTTATTCATAGGTTAGTAATTTATTGTAATACTCTCAAGCCTATGAAGTGTGTATTGAAGACGTAGCGGCAAAGAATATAAAGCTTCATCAAAATGTCGGTTTACGTGCCTCGTTTCTACGTCATCATCTAAGGTCTCACGCTCCCAAGGTATGAATGTAATTATATTTATATAGGAGCTTGGAACAATATTTATTGGGTGTTAGGTGTAATAAAAACTGCATTTTATTTTCAGAAAGAATCAATTAGAACTTTAAAATAAGTATATAAAAGTTTCTGGGCCAAAATCGAATTTTACAAACTTTCTGGTCGTTCGTTAGAAATGTCGTTCGAACGAGTTTTTTCGTTCGAACCAGGTTTCGTTCGAACGAGTTTTTCGTTCGAACCAGGTTTCGTTCGAACGAGTTTGCCAACGACCCTAAACTGGTCAGTCGTTCGATATGTCGTTCGAACGAGTTTGTTCATTCTAACGAGGTATCTAACGAGTTTCTAACGAGCCCAGTCTAGTCGCTCGTTAGAAGTCTCGTTCGAACGAGAGACCAGTTCGTTCGAACGAGATGCCAGGGCGGGAACAGTTTTGAGCAGTTTTCACCCACTTTCCCCACTTGTTTTTTAACCAACTTTTTCAAGACTTATTAAGGACGGGAAACACATTTTTCTAATTAACTTTTCCAACCTTGTTCATCTCCTAGAGAGAGTTTGAGAGCAAAAATAGTTTAGGAAAATGTTCAAGTTTTGAGTGTTGTTTTTCAAAGAAAAATTCATATACCACTCTAGTGTTTACACCAAATAGTTGTGTTTATCCAAGTTCTATATACATATCTTTACTTGGAGTTTTTGGCACCGGTTTTCTCTACCGAATTCAAGAAGAGACGTTTCGGGTTTTGCTTCTACACCCCATCACAAAGAAGACTTTTTGTTGAGATTCTACCCACACGGAGAAAGGCTCCATGCTTGGGTGACGGTGACCATATAAAGTCCCATAGGTGGATTCCGAGACCGCGGTGGTGTTCCGAGGTTGTTCGCTAGGAAGAGGTTTCTACGAGAAGAAGCGTCGAGGCTTGAGAGGGATCGAGTCAGTCGTTGTAAGTCTATCTGTCTTGTAATTGCAATTCCATATCTAGTGGACTTGTGGCTAGGGCTCCGAGGTTGTTTCCTGTCTTGGGTTTTTCCTCGTACATCTCGGCGTAGTGTGATATTGTTTATTTTATCTTGCACAATAATTTAGAATCCATGCTTAGGATAATTTCAAGATAAAATTTGGTTTAATTATCACACTCATTTAATTTGGGACTAAATTAAATATTAGGTAAATTTGGTTTATTCAAGTCATTTGCTAAAATTGGTTTCGCCTAACTTTGGATAATTGAAAATTATGACTTAGGCATATTCAAGGACTTGTGTTAATTAAAAACTTGTTGTTAATTTTTGGAAGTTGAACCATCACTTTTATAACGCTTCCGCATCATCTATTGTGTTTACACAAAAAGGAAATTAAATATTTTTAATCGAGATAAATTATTTAAAAACCTGGCTTTTCGCACTTTCAAATTGGTATCAGAGCCAAAAACGATAAATTATTTCGTTAAGATCCTTTTATTTTTGGCTAAAATGGATTTTTCCCCATTTTCAAAATTTCCTATTTTTGATGGTTCAAACTACGCGTATTGGAAAGCGCGAATGAAATCCGCACTTAAATCTATCGATGAATATGTTTGGATGTCTGCTGTTAACGGTTGGACCCCACCAACACATTTAATTAAAAATGAACATGTTCCCAAACCCGTCGATAGATGGACTGAAAATGAGTTTAAGCTAGAAAATTTTAATTCCCGTGGTTTAAATGCTTTATTTAGTGCTGTCACACCAGATGAATTCCGACGCATTATGACATTTGAGACCGCTAAAGAAGCTTGGGATATTTTACAATTAACTCATGAAGGAACGAGTGTCGTTAAAGCTTCTAAACTCCAAAACCTCACCACTCAATTTGAAACTATCAAAATGGATGAAAAAGAAACTTTTGATAAATTTTATGCTTGACTTTCAGATATTGTTAATTCATCTTTTAAGTTGGGAGAGAAAATACCTGACGACCGTGTAGTAAAGAAAATTTTGAGGTCCCTACCCGATAGATTTATTCCTAAGGTGACCGTTTTAAATTCTTTACCCACTTTAGCCTCTACGAAATTAGAAGAGCTTGTAGGTGATTTACAAACCTATGAACTGGATATGTTTCCCTCTAAAAATAAAAAGAAAATCGAAAAGGGCGTTGCTTTAAAAGCCCGAAAAGAGGTTAAACAAGTAGTAGAGAGCGAGAGTGATAGTGACTCGGAAGCTATGGCTTTATTTGCTCGTAAATTTAGAAAATTTCTTAAATTCAACAAAGATAAATTTAAAAATGATTTTAAGAAATTTGAATCTTCTAAACATGATAAAAGCGAGAAGATTTCTAAAGCCGAAAAGATCCCTAAGTCTAGTAATGAAAATGTTGATAGGGAAGTCTAGTAATGAAAATGTTGATAGGGACGAGTCTAATAAGTGTTTTGGTTGTGAAGGTTATGGCCATCGAGCTTATGAGTACCCCACTAAACTAAGAAAACAGGGTAAACCACCCACTGCATATAATGCAACCCTTAGTGATAGTGATAAGGAAGAAAACCCCGATTCACTAAACTAAGAAAAATTTTGTGTCTTTTATGGCTAGTCATGTGAGTGATAATGAGAATTCATCGATTGATGACACGATAGCACATGCCACTTCCAAGGTCATTGTTCATGATTCCCTTGTTTTTAATGATAGTGAGAGTGGAGAAGAAAGAGAGAGTGAAAATGAAGAAGAGGTTGATGTGAGTGAACTTCAAAATGCTTTTCATGAATTATATAAAGAATCTATTAATTTGAAAAGAACTAATTTGAAGTTAGAAGCTTGTTTAAGAAAGAGTGTCAAGGTCGTTGATGATAGTGACTTAATAGAAGACCTTAGGACACGTGAGAGGACTCTTCGTGTGAAGCTAGAATACGTAGAAGGCGAAAGAAATAGCCTTAGGAGTTTAATGGAGTCCTTGAAAAAGGAGCTTCTTGCTTTTGAAGAGCGAAATGTTTTACTAGAATCTAACATTGCTGAATTGGAAAATAAATTAAAAGATTCTAGTAATGTCAAATTTGATTTGGAATGTCGTTCAGAAAAACTAGATAAAATGTTAGGAACAGTACAAATTAAAAATGACACTTGTGGTCTAGGCTTCAATCCTTGTAATGAATTTACTCATAATGCCCAAACCAATGTTTTAGGAGAATCAACTAGGAATACTTTTAAAGATCACTCCTCAAGTAAATCTTTTCGACATGTTCTTACTTGTACACTTTGTGGTCGAAAAGGTCATCTTAGGAAATATTTTTTTGATCTTAAACGAATTCCTAGAAAATCCCATGGTAAAGTAACCACGGTAGTTAAAGCTCCTACACCCCAAAATAGTCATTCTTCATTAATTTGAGTTAGGAAATCCGACTTCGTTGCCTTTCAAAATAGGGATTTTGATTCTCATTTACTTACACATCCTTCCTCCCTTGCTAAATTTAAAGGCTGAATGTGTTAGTGTTTGCATACTTTAGCTTTTGTACTTCATGCTATATTCACATGCTAAATGTATGCTTGTTTAGTCATTTTCTAGTCATAGCCTTATTTCATATCCCATGCTAGAAATTATGACTTGTTTATCTTTTTGTATTATATTTTGTGTTTGAATTAACTGAATAATATAAAAAGATGTTTTGTTTATCATTTGTGTTTTATTCATTTCATTTACGCTTAATGAAAAATACAAATGATTTTTGTTTATCCTTTTGAGTAAATATGTATTTTTGATTAAAACTGTTAAAAATTCAAAACGATTTTATTTTGTGTGTATTTTTAGTTTGACACACTTTATGTGGCATATACTTGTGTTTGAATCCCTCCTTTAATGCTCCCATGTGGCTAGAACTTTTGGTTTAGATTTTCAATCCTTAAAATGTTCTTTACCATACTTTATGGAGTAGTTGGATTTTGCATTGTTTAAATGGATTCTATTTTTATATGCGTCACTATTCACACATGCACGAGCTCTTTTGAAATCTTAATGTCACATGTTATATTTGAGGTTTTTGAGGTGTTCTCCTACCAATCTAGTCATCTACATATCTATGACCTAGGAGGACAAGTGCATGTCAAAATCCGTTGCATGTGAGATTTGTGTGAAAATGAAAACATGATAAATAAAAATGTGCACGGGGAAGGGCTCCGAAAGGATGAATTAAATCCTTTGCGATAGTAAGCCACCGTTTATTGGATCTAAAAGAAATACGTGATCCTAAGGCCTAAAAACAGAATATTTGGCATTAAAAAGAAAACAATTGCCAAGGCCTATGTTTGGTTGATATATTCATTCAAAAGTACAAGAATATATATGCTTATTGAGGGAGAATTGGATGGTATATCAACGGTTTGCACAATGTCCGTTTATCCTAGTTGTCTTTAATGTCATGACTCTATTTGGTTTGTAGAATCATCATCATGCTAGGCTTGTATGCATTGTGTATGTTTGTTCATTGAGTTCAATCTTTATATTGTCACATGAGGTTATATTTAACTGTGATGAAGTTTACAATCAAATAAGAACTCCGTGAACATTTCTTAAGTGTTTGGGTCTAAATTTAATTGTTGCTAGTTCACACCCCTACACTTCCGTTTCCATATGACACATCTTTGCCATACGAGTGTGCAAACTTATTGTATTTTGTGTCATGTGTGTGTTTATATCTCTCTATATATGCACCTATTTATTGGTATCTTTATAGTATATATATATATGTATGATATTTGTTTATCTTTGCCTTGCTTTTATTGCCCATATGCTTTCATGTCTTATCACTTTAAGCTGTTTATTAGTTCTTTATCCTTTGCCTATTCCTGAACAAAAAGGGGGAGAAATGGTATCTAAACCTATTATTATTGTATCTTAGTTTGGGGGAGATTTAACTTAGGGGGAGACGTCTTTCTAAGTAAATGTCATTTGTTTGATAAAGGGGCGAATTATTTTAGGGGGAGTAATTATTTAATTGCATTTAATATTTTGATATTCCCTATGCATTTGATGAGTTTGCTTAAGTGTGCAGGCATTCTTCTAAAGCGGCATCTTTAAAAGGCAAAAAGTTTTATCCTTGGGTTGAGTCAAGTTTGGGCGGGTTATGTTTTTGAGTCTAGTGAGCTTGACGGCCCTTTAGGATTTTTGTTTTGGTTTTTGTCCCGGAATAGCCAAAGGGGGATATTTGTAAGGACACAAATTTTCAATTGAGTCCATATATAGTTTTGGCTCAATTCCGAAAAAAAACATTTATTCATAGGTTAGTAATTTATTGTAATACTCTCAAGCCTATGAAGTGTGTGTTGAAGACGTAGCGGCAAAGAATATAAAGCTTCATCAAAATGCCGGTTTATGTGCCTCGTTTCTACGTCATCATCTAAGGTTCCATGCTCCCAAGGTATGAATGTAATTATATTTATATAGGAGCTTGGAACAATATTTATTGGGTGTTAGGTGTAATAAAAACTGCATTTTATTTTCAGAAAAAATCAATTAGAACTTTAAAATAAGTATATAAAAGTTTCTGGGCCAAAATCGAATTTTACAAACTTTCTGGTCGTTCGTTAGAAATGTCGTTCGAACGAGTTTTTTCGTTCGAACCAGGTTTCGTTCGAACGAGTTTTTCGTTCGAACCAGGTTTCGTTCGAACGAGTTTGCCAACGACCCTAAACTAGTCAGTCGTTCGATATGTCGTTCGAACGAGTTTGTTCATTCTAACGAGGTATCTAACGAGTTTCTAACGAGCCCAGTCTGGTCGCTCGTTAGAAGTCTCATTCGAACGAGAGACCAGTTCGTTCGAACGAGATGCCAGGGCGGGGACAGTTTTGAGCAGTTTTCACCCACTTTCCCCACTTGTTTTTTAACCAACTTTTTCAAGACTTATTAAGGACGGGAAACACATTTTTTTAACTTTTCCAACCTTGTTCATCTCCTAGAGAGAGTTTGAGAGCAAAAATAGTTTAGGAAAATGTTCAAGTTTTGAGTGTTGTTTTTCAAAGAAAAATTCATATACCACTCTAGTGTTTACACCAAATAGTTGTGTTTATCCAAGTTCTATATACATATCTTTACTTGGAGTTTTTGGCACCGGTTTTCTCTACCGAATTCAAGAAGAGACATTTCGGGTTTTGCTTCTACACCCCATCACAAATAAGACTTTTTGTTGAGATTCTACCCACACGGAGAAAGGCTCCATGCTTGGGTGACGGTGACCATATAAAGTCCCATCGGTGGATTCCGAGACCGCGGTGGTGTTCCGAGGTTGTTCGCTAGGAAGAGGTTTCTACGAGAAGAAGCGTCGAGGCTTGAGAGGGATCGAGTCAGTCGTTGTAAGTCTATCTGTCTTGTAATTGCAATTCCATATCTAGTGGACTTGTGGCTAGGGCTCCGAGGTTGTTTCCTGTCTTGGGTTTTTCCTCGTACATCTCGGCGTAGTGTGATATTGTTTATTTTATCTTGCACAATAATTTAGAATCCATGCTTAGGATAATTCAAGATAAAATTTGGTTTAATTATCACACTCATTTAATTTGGGACTAAATTAAATATTGGGTAAATTTGGTTTATTCAAGTCATTTGCTAAAATTGGTTTCGCCTAAGTTTGGATAATTGAAAATTATGACTTAGGCATATTCAAGGACTTGTGTTAATTAAAAACTTGTTGTTAATTTTTGGAAGTTGAACCATCACCTTTATAACGCTTCTGCATCATCTATTGTGTTTACACAAAAAGGAAATTAAATATTTTTAATCGAGATAAATTATTTAAAAACCTTGTTTTTCGCACTTTCAGGTGTCCATCTACTATTACAGAATAGACGAGGGTGAGTGATCCCACCTAGAGGCTCTCCTATCATTCAAGTTAGCAAGAAAATATTTAGAGCAAGGGGGTCCACCTTGAGCATCCTATGATGAGGTGTAAAACCTGGATGAGGTAACTCAAAGAGAGAAATCCCTATACATAATATAGAAGTCCATAGAAAAAAGGCCAAGGATGAGGGGCTCACCATGAGCAATCCCTCTACCCAAGATAGAATCCCCCAGAACAAAGGCCAAGGATGAGCGGGATCAATTTGAGAAATCCCTCTAGCTAAGATAGAAGGCCACAGATTTGGGGGATCACTTTGATAAATCCCTCTACCCAAGATAGAAGGCCATGGAACAATGGACAAGGAAGAGGGGGATCGCTTTGAGAAACCCCTATACCCAAGATAGGAGGCCACAGAAAGAGGCCAAGGATGAAGTGCTCACCGCGAGTAACCCTTCTATCCAAGATAAAATGCCACAAAAAAGGCCAAGGACGAGGGGCTCACCATGAGCAACCCCTTTAAAAAGGATATTGTAATACCCCGTGATTTTAATGACTTTTAAAATGGATTATATTTTAAATTAACGGATTCATTGGATCTTATTATAAATTAATTCATTTGGGTTTTATCCGAATTGTGGATATTAAAATGGATGATTATGAATATTATATAAAGATATTTAGGTAATATATGAATGTGATGTCATTGATATGACGGTGTGATATAAAATCGGTAAATTGGATTTTTAGTTAGACGCGGTATGGGACGTGTCGGGACTAATTTATTAAATTAAAAAGGAAATTTATTTTATATTGACCTTAAAGTCATTTCGACTGCGTCGTTGCGTCCGGAAGGTTCGAAATAGTCAGAAAAGTCTATTTGGATGTTTATTTTGAGTCTCGGGTCATTCGGAAATGAAAAGACAACCCAAAAATGGCATTTTGGTTATTTTTACAAGGGGATGAATAGTGATTTCGGGTTTTGTCTTATTATATGTATTTGGAGATTAGTTGAATGTGGGTTCATTCATCTCTTCTACACAAAATTGAAAGGTCATCTTCTTAGAGAGAGTGAAAGGTTGCTTGGGAAGAGAAAAGCTTGCATGGAAAGGAGGAGAACTAAAGACCAAAGGTCACCACCACCAACCACCATCGAAAGTGGCCGAAAAAAGGGAGAACCACCTATGTTATTCAACGCCAAAGGATCAGATCTTCATTAAAGGCAAGTGTTTGATATTTTCAATTTAAGTTCGTATATTTTCCATGTTAGGATAGTTATAAAAAGAGATGATTTTCATGCTTTGAAGATGAAAGGATATAGTTGTTAATGGATTTTTGGAATCTAAATATATATAGTAATTAAACTCATATTGTAGGTAGTTAGTAATCCAATAAATATTCATCAATCTGTGGAAGAAATTCTGAAAATAATTTAGTGTTCTTGAAGATAATATGTTGATAATTTTCTAGAAAAAGAGGCAAAAACGAGTGGAATGAGAAGAGCCAATTTGGAATGTTTAGATCTTCTTTTTGAGTGCATTTGGATGAGATTTAAGAAAAACTCAAAACACATACCTGACTCAATTTTTCGTGTAGAATCCAAATCTGAAGTCGGATTGATGATTTGAATAATTTTTGGATCTGATTTTTCTGAGTATTTAAAATATGAGAATTCATGATGTTGTTTCTTTTTAATGTTGGTTCTTATCCCAAAACTTTTGTAGATCTTCGGTGATTATTAATTGGATATTATGGGACTTAGAAAATATCAGTAGACCCTTAATAAGATTTGAAATAATTTGATTGGGATTTAAATTGATTTGAATGATGATAATTAAATTAAAGAAATTTCGGTTGCTATATTCATTTGTTGGATTATAATTGGTTGGCTTGAGGATTAAGGATATGTCCAGTAGTGGTGATTGAATGTAACACCTGTGTAGCCTTAGGATTACAATATGAACATCAAGGACTGAGTTTAAGCTCATTATTGATTGTGCAAGGACTAAGTGTAATACGAGCGCTTACCAGTATGACTCCTAGATAGAGATGGGAGTTTAGAACACATTTGGTTGAAAGAGGGTATGAGGTTATTCCGATCGCGTATTTGAAGTTGACGGACCTCCTCGATCGACAAAGTTAAGTAGTAGTGTATTGGAGGGGTTCCTTGTTTGGATTTCGCTTTGCGAGACGCTCCGCGCATGAACCTTAACGACGTCGGGAGTGGAGAGATGTTATAGGATGCGAGGATAATTAAATTATGAAGTAAAGATATGACATTTTAATACGTGGGATTTAAAGAGATATAATTCTACGTAAGGGAATAATCTAAGGTTAATGTGAGTACCTTGTTGTTAGTATACTATAGGTATGATAATACCTATTTGATTGATTAATGATTATATGTATGACATACCTAGCTTACTTGTTATCGGTGGGAGGTTTACGCGTGAGGGCAGTCATATCCTGATGAATCCATGGGATCTTTGATATAAGGACAGATAATAAGGCCAAGGATTATGGTCTCACTATAAGTAACCCCTCTAAATAAGATAGAAGGCCACAGAAAAAGGCTAAGGACGAGGGGCTCATCGCGAGAAACCCTTCGACCCAAGTAGATACCCAGATAAGGAGGTCCACTATAAGTGGACTCATCTACAAAAATTGGGATGAAGTGACATAGAATTTAATGACTCCTATGGGGAATGATGAAGGAGCCCTGGGGTCACTTAAAATTGAAAATCAAATTTATGGTGTAAAAAGCCTTTTAGTCTGCCCAACACAAAAGATTTTGCATGAGGGGTTAATGTAGAATGGTGTTTTAATCTTGACCAATGTATTTTATGGTGAGGGTACCTCAAATACCCCTTCCGTAGTCTTCAGGAAATATAAGGTTGAATAACCCCCAGGGTCCATATACAACATAAACTCATATTGCGAAGGAACCCCCCTAGGGTCCCGGCAGAAACTCATATTGAGAAGCAACCTCACCTAGGTGGCGACAAAAACTCATATTAAGAGGGAACCTCACCTTGGTCCTAGTATAAACTCATATTGAGAAGGAACCTCACCACGGTGGAGGTAAAAACTCATATTGAGAAGGAACCTCACCTAGGTCCTGGTAGAAACTCATATTGAGAAGAAACCTCACCTAGGTCCCGACAGAAACTCATATTGAGAAGGAAACTCACCTAGGTCTCGATAAAAATTCATATTAAAGAGGAACCCTTAAGATCCCTCAACTTTTAGAAAATGTCAGGGCGAGGAGTAGTTTAGGTCCTCCCCCTCAGCCTCTAAAAAATGTTGGGGTGAGGAGCAGTGAAGGTCCTCCCCCTCAACTTCTAGAAATTTTTTGGGAAAGGAGAAGTCAAATTTGTCCCCCTCAACTTCTAGAAAAACAATCCAGGATGAGGGAGTGGCTACCATGAGCAACCCCTAATCATGAGAAGTCATTCTTTAAAAGAACACAAGTACTAATACTTAATTTCTTGTACAGGTAGCCTTTAAGTTTTTGGTGCAAAAAGTGCCAACTCAGCCTTAGTGCCCAAGTATAAATAGGACCCCTTGGCAAGATCAAGACAAGATAGAAAAACTCAATTGAAAAGTTACTCTATCAAAGTCACACCAGAACCTCTCTAGTATTCTCTCCATGATCTCTCTCTAAGTGCTGAGTGCTAAGTGACTTGTTCTTTCACTCCCCACTGACAACCATAACTCTCAGGAATTCCTCTTGAGAAAAGTTACTATTCTTGTTGTGAAGTTCATCTTCTAGCAGGGAGTGAGCTCTATCTTGAGTTATATTTTTACCAGAAACTGCTTCATAAGTTCTAAGGAACCTTGGAGACAGCATCCATTAGAGTGGGTCATGCCTCACCCTTCCCAAATATTCATAGATCCCAGTCTCATTACCCTCTTACATATACAACAAGTCATATTTGAAATGACTTTGCCCTATATCCTTAAAAGATTAATTATAAACAAGAAAGCAACCATATGATATAATAATAGCTGATAGGATTCTATTCAGGCAATATCATTCCAATGGATTTTCTTAAGGATTCAAGTCGTATATTATCCAATGGTTAAGTGAAAAAATGATCCAGTTGATATTCAGTGGGTAAATAATTTTTCTCTAATTATTTATATTAAACTAATTCTCGTATAAAATTATGTTTTATCATAATATGTTTATTATGGGAATGTTGAACAAGATTTTCAAAGATATTAATCGATCTTTGCTTATCGTAGTATATGGCTAGGTTTTCTTCTTTGATGCCATAATCACTAAGAATATGTTTTATCCACATTAATTGAGCGCAACAACTACCTTCGACTGTAATATCTGATTCTACAGTGGAAAGTGAAGTACAATTTTGATGTTTTACTTCTCCATCCTACCAAAATATTACCTATGTAATAACAATAACCTTGTGTGCTTTTATTATCATCATAACACCCAACCCAATCATCATTGGTGTATTCTATAATTATTTTATATGTATCTTTTATGTACCATATACCTAGGTTTACTGTCCCTCTAACATACTTAATTATACGTTTAACACATAGAGGGTGACTTTCTTTAGGCGCACTTCAGTAACGGGCACAAATACAAACAACACACATGATATTGGGTTGTGAGGCTATTAAGTGTATAGGGTACCTATATATTTACCAAGTCATATTTAGATAACTACATAGAACTACTCATGGGAGTCCTATAAATTTTGGCATTATCTAAATCAAATTTGTTTACTAACCATATAGCGTACTTAGATTGCTAAGTGAATAACCCATTATCATTATGTTTGAGTTGAAGTCCTAAGAAATATTGTAGCTCCCCCATAAGCAACATTTAGAATTCCCCATGCATAATTTAAAAAAAAAAATCAGCCGTAGAAGTGGAAATGGAACCAAATATTATGTCATCGACAAAAACCTAAGTTATTAAGACCTATTTGTTAAAGTGTTTAAAAAATAATGTCTGGTCATTTCCACCTCGTCGAAATCCTTTATTGATTAAAAAGGTTGACAGACATTCATACCAGGCCTGAGGGGCTTGCTTTAAGCCATATAGAGCCTTATTCAATATATAAATCTGGTTTTGGTAAAGAGGATCAATAAAGCCTTTTGGTTGTTTAATATAAGTCTCCTTTATCAAAACACCATTTAAAAATACGGATTTCATATCCATTTAATAAGGTTTGAATTGTACGTGATAATTTATGGCCAAGAACAAGAGAACAGATTCAAGGAGAGTGATAAGGGGAAACGTTTCGTCGAAATCTGTTCCTTCAACTTGAGAGTAACCCTGGGTAACTAATCTAACTTCATTTGTAACTATCATCCATGAGTCATCTGTTTTGTTTTTAAAATCCAACGAGTGCCAATAACCCTTTTATTTTCTGTTCGAGTTACGATACCAAACATCATGTCTTTTGAATTGGACGAGATCTTATTGCATAACACCTATACAAAATGACTCATTGAGTGCTTTTTTACATTCTTTTGTTCAATTAAAGAAACAAAGCATGCATAATGAGCAGCATTATGTAATTGGGATCTTTTACGCATTGGTTCTTTAGGGCTACCGATAATATTATCTAAGGGATGATTTTTAGAAACCTAGTTAGTTACTTCAGGTGTCTCAGTTGGTAAAAGATCAACCATCTCTACACAGTCGTAGGTAAAAAAAATTCAGACCCATCTACTATAGTCGGTCCTTGTTATTTACTCTCATCATTAGTGTCACTCAATATCACATTTATCGATTCCATTATGAATTTGGTATGAAAATTATCAATGCGATTAGCCAAATTATTAGGGGAGTAACCCAAAAATATGGCTTCATCACCACGGGTTTCAAATTAGACAAACATAAAAAATACTCCTAAGTTTGCAAATAATTTAAGTTAGGACTGCCTCAACCCAAAAGTATTTTGGAAAGTTCTTAGCATGTATCATTACCCTTGTCATTTCTTGGATTTTGCAATTTTTACGCTCGACAACATCATTTTGGTGAGGTGTTTTAGGTACACTGAACTTGTGTAAGTAATCATTACAGCTAAAACATTCGGTTATGCCTAAGTCTTTAAATTCACCCCATTTTAAAAATATTATACGGATTCGATTAACTTGGGTATTTTTTCATTTTTAATTTTTAAAAATTATCTGAATGTATAATATTTTTGTTTTAAGATAGCTACCCAAGTAAATCGAGGGAAATCATCCCCCATGACTAAAATATAACTATTACCACAAAGGATTAAATTTTGAGAAGGACCCATAAGATCCATGTGGATTAGCTCTAGAGGTTTTTTTGTTAAAGTTTCTTCAACTTTCTTATGAGCAGATTTAACAATGTTTCCTTCCTGATAGGGCCCACAAACAACATTTGAAATAGGTTTTATTTCTAGAAAACCTGTGACTATATCTTGGAAGCTTAATTTTGTAAGGTCATCATATATTATGTGACCCAAATGATTATGCCAGATTTCATTGTCATCAATTCTAGTTAACCTACAAGTCTCATTACCCGAATTTATTGTGTAATAATTGTCTCGGGTCATATGACAAGTAAGAATGTAATCACAATTCTCATTTAAGATTTTATAATTAGATTTTAAGAATGGGAATGTATGATTGGAGTCACAAAATTGTGACATGCTTAAAAAATTAGCTTTAAAACCTCTCATTAATAGGACATCTTTGACAATAAGGAGTCCTTTTTCTTGGAGTGTTACCTTGTCTATGATCAAAGCTGATACTCCGTCCCCAACAAAATATTTCCTCATAAGAAGTGAATTATGTCGATTAATTTAGTATCATCTCCAGTCATATGTTTGGAACATCCAAAGTCTAAGTACCAACCAGAAGCAAAGTATTCATCTTTTAAATCACTTATCACTATATTACACTTCAATTGGGGTATTAGATCGTCCTTTCTAACCCATGTAGTTCAAGTTTTAAAAGGTTTATGAGCTTTTGGTTTAGTAATATATCTAGGACCCTCTCTCTTAGACTTTTTCGTAGCATGAGATATTTTCTTCCTATTCCTATAGTTAGAGTTTTTATTAGGCTTCTTAGGAAGTACATAATGGTTTCTGCTCTATCTAGAATACTTACAGTTTTCATAAACATGTGATTTATAGACATGATTATACAGTCTTTTTTGAAAACATTCATCGAGATAGTGTACATAAACATCACAATATGAACAATATTGTTGGTCAGACGACTGTCTTTAATTTTTAAAATCTTTAAAAAGTGGATTATCAATTTACTGGACATTGACCTTAGGTCTAACTACAATAGTTTTCCATTCAATTTCAAATCTCCTCACAGGGGGGAAAACAAATTTGGCCTTAGGTTCAGCAGCAGGCATTGGATAATTTTTCATCAAGTTATCTAACACTTTTTGTTTATTCTCAAAATCAAGTTTTATGTATTGAAAATCAGGTTATATGTCAGTAGTTCTTTTTCCAGAAGACACAAATTTTATGTTTTGCAAAGGTTTATTTTTTGTCATAGTTTTTTTTTTATCAAAACCTCTGCATGTTTTGTCTTTAGAATTGGTTTTACTAAAGGCAACACAATCTTCAAAACAATTGGAATTATTTTCAAACATAGAATTTTTTTTAAGACAGTTGAAACATTTTCACTAGATTATTCCAATTCTATCAAATTTGCCTTATATTTCTTTTCGAAAATGTCATTTGACTCAAAAAGTTCTTTAATTTTTTCAAGAAAAGATTTGGTTTTGGATTCATAGGACAAGTACTGATTTGTATAAATCTTAGTGTTCTGATTTACCATTTGGCTTAAAGCTTTAATTCTTTCAGTTAGGTCCTTGATAGTCTTTTGTAGTTTGGCACTCTTCCTAAGAGTCTTAGTGTATAGTGTGTGAATGCCAGGGAGATCATCATTATCAGACTCATTAAGTGCAATGTGTGAATTTTCCCCTACCATTTCATTCTTCGTACACACACACCCAATCAATTCGTCATTGTTGCATTCAATTTAACTCACACACATCATCATAAACTTACTACTTGTAGTATCAATAATATTAACATTATCTAGGAAGAGTGAAGATAATCAATAGATAAGTAAGACATCATAGGACATAACATAACTAGGCATGATAACATCAAGTTCATTATTACTAGTAGACACATCATGAACATAAACAATTTTAGCCGAAAAGGACATGGAATGGTAAAAAATGTTGGATTATTTAGGCTTATATTCATAAAAATCGCTTGAATCATCCCAAGTCTTATTGATATGTTCTGTAGCAGTGCTATTCAGTTTCACCTTACAATTAGTAGCTAAGTCACCCATTTTATCGCATCTGAAACACTGAGTATTTTTATGGTCTCCTTGATTTCTATGGTCTCCTTGATTTTTATGATTTCTCTAACGAGGCTTCTTATTGGAATGGTTAGGATAAGAAGGTTTCCCTTGTTTATAAGCAATATTATTTTTAAAGTTTAGAATTTTCTTAAAATTTTTTGACATAAGGGCCATCGGATTATCCAGGGTTTCCATATCACCTTCCTAGTCGGTATGAAGGTCAATGTTGGGTATAACTAATTATAGTGAAGTCATTGTGGAATGGAATACAAAATTAGAACTCGACTGGCTTTTTTTATTATTGGGGAGATGTTTTTTAAATTCAAGTTCCATTTTTACAGTCCTAAGTTTGCTATTGACGAGTTTAGGAGTTCAGTATGGATCGTTTATGTCCTCAGTTGCAAACCTTTTATTGTCAAACTTAGGAGAAAGGTATCTTAGAATCTTGATACAATTTCTTTCCTATTGTATATTATACAATTAACATGCAGTCTAGTTATGATATCATCCAATCTAATGTGAAATTATTCAAAGGTCTCATTCTCATGCATAAGCCATGTGTTATGCTGTTGTATCAACATCTGTGATTTGGCAGCCTTAACATGCTCATGCCCTTCATGTGTTGTGACAAGCGTGTCCCAAGATTCTTTAGATGTTGAGCAGATAGAGATAAATTTATACTCATGTTCATTACAGACATAAATATAGTATTCTTACCTTTGTTTAAAGAGGCATATTTTTCTTCTTTAGTAAACTCACTGAGGAACTTATTTATCCTCTCAGTGATACTTTTTGCTATAGGATTGGTTGGGAGAGAATAACCATTTTCAATAGCTTCCCTGAGCGACATCATCTCACATTGTCCCTTAGATGAAATCAAGCATCCTTACTTTGCAGTAAGGTAAATTAGTTACATCAATGAGGGGATGTCTGGACAGATTTCCAAGATGCTCAATTTTTTGTCAATTAAAAGGATTTTGTAAATAGTCTCAAAGTACATGATCAAATTTTTTTAAGGAAAAATCAATACAAAGCTCTGATACGAATTGAAAAACCATCACTAAGTTATTTAAACTTCTATTAAAAAGGTTAAATGGGTTCCGAATTACTTTTTTAAGAGACTTGTAAAAAAAATTAACAATAAACAAGATGTGCTAAAAAGAGTTTGTTAGAAAAAATTATTCAAGTTTCTTGGAAATAGGTTTTATTGTAAAATCAAAGTCTATATAAGCATATTGTAGCTACGAAAAATAAAGTAGCACACATAAGAGTCAAGATTTTTAACGTGGTAAACCCCACCTAATTGGGGAAACATCCACAGAGGTCTCTACGCCTCAAAACAAAATCCACTCAAATAGTTTAAGGATTACAAGCATTCAACCATAAATACACACAAAACAAACCTATTCAAAGTCTAGAAATATACCTACCTTCCTAGATTATTTTCTAACTTCTTTAAGGGTCTAATGGTGTCCTCTACGTTGTTTAGCTCTCCTCATTTGCTGCTTTAGCTTTACGTCGACTAAGAAGAGCATAATCTCTCAACCAACAACATTATTAAGTGATGGTGGGTGATTGTGTTGTGAGTGTTGTGCCTAAATCACACGCATGCACTCAAACACACTTAATTACAAACAATACCTAAAAATTACAAATTGTCTAAGTATGAAACCTCTTTTTCACTCTACTGAAATTAGACTTAAGATTTATTTTCACCGCATAGTTTCATATCTGTAAATCTTTAGAATCTTTAAAACATTGATTCTTTAGAAATTATTTATATATAAAAAAATTTCGAACTGAAAAATTTCCCAGATCTGAAATATGAAAGTCTTTATTTCAGGTTTGTAGAAGATAGAGAAATGTTGGATAAATTGTTTTACAAAAGTTATGAAATAGATCCAACATAAGAGAGTGATTTGTTTCTAAAGAAAAAAAACAACCTAAGAACTACCTGACTATATCACTAAAATAGATTTTCAAGTTTCTAAAATCAGAAATGAGATCTAGTTCGTGTGAGGCTATTAAGCGGGATATTTGGATCTAAAAGGATCTGAACATTAAATAGAAAACCCTAGAATCTCAAAAATATTTTCTGAAGAAATTTTGCGTGAGTTTCATTTGTGTTTTCAAATTTTCTCTCTTTTTATTTTTCTTCTCTCCTCTCTCTCTCTCTCTCTCTCTCTCTCTCTCTCTCTCTCTCTCTCCTCTCCCTTTTTTTCTCTCACATCCTAAGATTTTCCAAATATTGAAATTATAAAGACAAATGCATGTATTTATACTTGTGATGGAAGGGTCTGGAAGCCTGAAGGAAATCAAGGGCTGAGATTAGTTTGACTGTTCAAACTCTAAATCTTATGGCTCACGATGCACTGCAAAAGAAATTATTTCAATTGGTTCTTCTTAAGGTCACAATCATCAAACAAGATTACATGTAGGCCTTAGGTAACAATTGATCAAACGGTGAATATTAAAACGCCCAACACAGACTAAAAAGAAACACAAAACCCTTTATTAATAAGCCAACACTCTATGGATCTCAGTAGATGAAAAATGCTTGGTTTTAAACTTTAAAAATTATCATTTTCACCCACACAATTCTCTAGCACTTTTGGATTCTACCCAAAGAAGTTTTTAGGAAGTTATGATATATGAAAATTAACCCCAAACATTTTAAAAACCTAAATTTAATTCTTAAAAAATGGATTTTAAATGTTTAAAAATTCCAAAAATTTTAATTAAAAATTCCTAAAATTTCTAATAAATTCCTAAAATTAACGGCCATTTTATTCCTAAGGTCACCCTGCTTAACTCATTCGGGATCACAGACACTCTTAGGTTAGAATAATTATAGGAGATGATACTTAGATTTTTGTGTGACTTGTTTTCTTGATTCGTCAGTCATCACGGTCAAACTCCAAGTATCAAAATTCCCTTGAAATCACTTACAAAACTTGTTAAAAATTCAGTATCGTGATAAATTCCGATATCTACCCAATTTCAAGCATCGAAACCGTTATGGTGAAAATTTTCAATTTTAATTTTTTTAAATCTTTTTTTTTATCAAAAAACAATTTCAAGGGAGAAAGTGAAAATTTATGAAATTAAAATGACTACGAAAAATTGAAAAAGTAATCTAGTTTAGAATTTATGAGAAGAAATAAGAGCTGGGATTACACCGCGTAGTTAAATTAATTTAATGTCCTTATTATTCATTTGAAAAGTTTAAAATAATATTGAATTTAAAACTTAACTCTCGTTACAATACTAAATTCAATTTTATCTTTTTCAGCAATTAAATCCGAAATTGTCACTACATATAAAAAGTAAGATTCATACTTGTTTTTACAAAGTAACTTCTAAGATCAACTCATAAAAATTTGTACGGATCTTTTGAATTTCACATATAAAATTAATACTTGAAATTAAGAATAGAACCTATCTCTAAGTCAAATTCAAAAATCAAATATCAATTTTCAACATTAATTTATTAACTCTCGTTACAAAAATTAATGTGTGATTTTTCCCAATTTATTTAACCTAAAACACATCAATGAACAAATAATTTATTAAATAACTCAACACACGCGTTTCATCCCACCCCTTGAATGGGGTATTTTGCGAGACATAAGTACAAATTCAGCACAAGCATAATCAACAAACAAAAAATTGAAAAGGAAAGAGAAAGATACGATACGCATTAATTCCTTGTATCAATTGTGTGCATGAACACGTGTCCAAAATTGTCACAAAAACTCATCTGGATTACGAAACTAAAATAAAAAATTGAACCAACAAAATTTTTCATATTCTAAACTATTTTTTTTCGTAAGTTTTTTTGAATTATTTTCTACCGTATGCGTACTCTTTTTTTCTTTCTTTTTGTGTCTCTCATTTCTTTTTGTGTCTCTCATTGCTATCATTCAACCTCCTGACCAAGTACAACACCTATAGAAAAATTAGATGCATCACACATGAGCTCAAAAGGTAAAGACCAGTTATGAGGCTGAATGATAGGAGCAGAAGTGAGCTCGCCCTTAAGGCGCTAAAAAAAAGCGACACATGCGTCGTCAAAAACAAAGGGAACATCTTTGGATAAAAGGGTTCTTAAAGGTCGAGTGATTTTAGAAAAGTACTTGATGAAACGACAGTAGAAGACTACATGTCCAAAGAAGGAGTGAATGTCCTTAACAAACTTAATAATGGGAAGCGTACAAATTAAGTCGACTTTTGCTTTATCTATTTCAATAACATCGCAAGAGACTATGTGACCTAGAGAAATCCCCTTTTTGACCATGAAGTGGCATTTTTCCCAATTGAGGACCAATTTCTTTTGACAATGTTTGAGGACCATAGTGAGGTGAGAAAGGCATTGCGTAAAGGAAGAACCAAACACAAACAAGTCATCCACAAATATTTCAAGAAAACATTCTACCATGTCATTAAAAATGCTAATCATACACTGTTGAAAGGTCGCGGGTGCATTGCAAAGGCCAGAGGGCATGCGAGAGTAGGAAAAAGTGCCGAAGGGACATGTGAAGGTAGTTTTATCTTGGTCTTCAAGGGAAGTAAGAATTTGGTTGTATCCTGAATATCCGTCAAGGAAGCAATAATATGCATGGCCATTTAAACGTTTGAGCATTTGGTCAATATAGGGAAGAGGAAAATGGTTTTCGCGAGTGATAGCATTTAGCTTTGGATAGTTAATGCAAACACACTATCCCACTTGCATATGGGTGGGCACAAGCTGATTGTCACTATTTTTTATGACTGTGACACCAAACTTTTCAGTACTACGTGAATGGGACTAACCCTTTGACTCTCCAATATAGGGTAGATAATACCGACATAGAGTAATTTTAAAATCTCAGCGCGCATGACTTCTTTCATAGAAGGGTTGAGTCTACGTTGGGGTTCATGAGAAGTATAGGCGTTCTCCCCAAAATGAATGCTATGACTGCAATCATTGGGGTTCACACCGTAAATTTTTAAAATGGTCCATTCTATAGCAGTGCTATTTTGAGTAAGAGCATCGCTTTTCTTTCATAGAGGTCAAGTTTTTAAAACCTTCTCGCTAACTCTCTCCGTAATTCTTGGAAATCCTCTACAGGGTTTGCATGGATGTAGCCGTCACCTATCCTACCCAACCTCCCTCTTCTAAACCTCCTGACCCTCCAAACAAATTGAATAAATCATTCGCTGATGTTATAAAAGGTCACAACAACCATCATTCTATAGATCTTCAACCTTTACATAAGCAACTTAGAGAACCTGTCATATCCTTTAGTAAGGATCATATTGAATTTCTTTCAAGTCCATTCAAATACACTATTGTAGGAAAATTCTCTCATAGGAAACCTTTTATGGAATTCAATCATAAAAAATTTGAAACAATTGGCTTAAAGTGTCTCGTTGATATAGGATTGCTTGATCAAAATCATATCCTTATAAAAGTTCATTGGGAGGAGAATTTCATTAGACTTTGGATGCGTGACCAATGGTACATTGGTAAAAGCATTATGCGAACTTTTAAATGGTCTCCAAACTTCAAACTTGATCAAGAAAGTCCTCTATCTCCTGTCTGGATAAACTTGTCAGGCCTGCCAGTCCATTTATTTGAAAAAGAAGCTCTTTTCTCAATTGCTAAGGTATGTCGTAATCCTTTGATGTTCGATAATTCTACACTAAATATTTCTAGGCCTAGTATGGCTAGAGTATGTGTGGAAATGAATGTGATTCATAATCATCCCAAGAGAATATGGATCATTAGCGGTGATATAGGTTTTTAGCAACCAATTGTTTACGAATCCATGTCAAAATACTGTGTTAAATGTTATAGAATGGGTTACGAAGAGGAATCATGTATATTTGCTAAGAATGTTAAAGAAAATAAAAATATGGCAAAGGTTAATGAAGTGGAGGAAATAAACAAGGAAGTCCAAGTGAGAAGGGGAAATAATTCTAATCAGGTGTATAAGGTGAAGGACCCCTCAAGTAGCAAAGAAAATAAACAACCAGATGTCCCTCCAGTAATTACTGTTGAAGAAGATATAATCCAGGATTTGAATATCATTGAAGCAATGAATCAATCTGAACATGTGAATCAAGAGAAGTCCAACTTCCCAAGCTGTCAACTCATACTGAAAGAAGGTGAAATTGTGGATCACTGGGATTAAACTAAATATAACTCAGACTCAAATGAAGTTTTTCACAGGAAAAACTCCAACAAATTCAGAAACTCCAGCTCGAATTCTGAAAAGGAAAAATGCAGCAACATTCATATTATTGAACAGCTAAAACATTTCTCTAACCTTTGCAATGTTAAAATGAAAGGAAAGATGAAAGTAGCTGAAGATCCAGACCAAAATTAGCAGGCTGCAACAGAAGAAGACCAGGGATTCACTTTAGTGTAGAAGAAGAGGTTAATAAAAAACACCCTTCTTACTAGCCCAAGCAGAAGAACCACAACATCCACAGTTCAAGCCTCCTCAATAGTCCCCTTCCAATATGGAATGCCAGGGGGTGGGTAACAAGGCCACTCGAAGGAGAATCAAAACACTTTGTAAGCTGCACAAATTATCTTTTTTAGCTATCTTAGAACCTATGATAGATGAAAACAAAATAGATAATTTTAAAAACACTATTCAATTTGAAGAATATTTTCATAATTTCGTAGATAAAATCTGGTGTTTCTAGAGACATGGCATTGATGCAAATGTAGTAAGTGACTCATCCCAAAATGTTCTTCTTTCTATAACTCACCCTAGGACCTCTAAGAATATATGGATTAACATAGTCTATGCAAAATGCACTAGAATGGAAAGATTGCCTCAATGGGATCACATTTTTGATAGTTCTATGGCTTGCTCAAATAATACTATAATGGTTGTGGGTGACTTTAACATTGTGACTTCATCAGAAGAAAGGGTTGGAGGATTGCCTATTGACTTAGAGGCTTCTTCAGACTTCAATAATTGCATTCAAATCAGTAATTTGATTGATACGGGTTACTCTGGTTCAAAATTCACCTAGAAAAGAAACTCAAATGGATCCTTGATGCTTCAGAGATTAGACAGAGGCCTTATCAACGAATATTGGTCTTCTTCCTTTCCCCTATCATCTTTTAAACATCTCCACAAAGGATGTTCTGACCACAACCCTCTCTTCATTTCTATTCCTAACCCTCTATACTCTATCCAAAAACCTTTTAAATTTCTAAACTTTTGGACATCTTCTGATTCTTTCTACTAGTTGGTAAGCAATAGTTGGACTTCTCCCACTACAGGCAAACCTATTGATACTTTTTCATTCAAACTTAGAAGATTGAAGAATTCTTTAAGTAACTGGAGCAAGGAAACTTACAAAGAAATTTTTCAGAACTGCATAGATTTATAGGACAAAGTGATGGAAGCTAGAATCTTATATGAAGAAAATAAGACTCAAGACTTGAAGGTTGAGCTAAAAAAGAAGCAAGCTGACCTAAATGCAGCTTTGGCTATAGAGGAGCAATTTTGATTTCAAAAATCCAATAGTCTATGGATCAAAGATGGAGATAAGAATATTAATACTACCATTCTCTATGGCTCAAAAAAGAAGGAAAGCTTGGATTCATATCATCAAAAAGGAAGATGGCAGCATAGAAGAGTCCCCTGAAGGAATAACTAGCACTTTCGTTTCTTATTTTCAAAATTTATTTAATGTAGGTTCCTATGAGTCTCCTGAAGTGTTATCTCATATTCCTCCATTAGTGACCAATTCTATGAATGAATAGATGATCAGAATTCTTGATGAAACAGAGATTTTAGAAGCTATCAAGAATATAAATCCTAACAGTGCTGCAGGCCCAGATGGATTCAACAACAGATTCTTTATCCATTATTGTGAAATTATCAAGATAGACCTTATTGCTACCATTCAATCTTTATTTCTTGGTTCTGATATCCCTAAATCTTAGGGAGCTACTCAATTGTGCCTTATCCCAAAAATCCCAAACCTTTCTTCTTGCAAAGACTTTAGGCCAATCAGCCTATGCAATGTCTCTTATAAAATTTTCTCAAAACTTATTAACTCTAGACTCTCTTCTTTTTTTCCAAATCTTATTTTCCCTTTTCAATCTGGATTTGTCAAAAATAGGAGCATTTTAGACAATATCTTACTCAGCTAGGAAATGATGCAATTGATTGAAAGAAGAAACTTTGGTGGAAATGTAGTTTTGAAGGTTGATCTGCACAAAGCATATGACACTCTTTCTTGGATGTTCTTGATTAAATCTCTAAGAAAGTTTGGTTTCTCGAAAACTATGATTGATCTTTTGTGGAGATGTATATCATCTCCGTGGCTTTCAATAATAGTCAATGGAGAAGCTAAAGGATTTTTTAAACCATCTAGAGGTGTGAGACAGGGGAACCCAATATCTCCAAGCCTCCTTATCTTAGCCCCAGAAGCGTTAAACAGAGGTTTGCATAGTCTTATGCTAAATGATAAAATTAAATCATTTTCTCATCCAAGGGCTTGTGATTTAATTAGTCATCTTAGCTTTGTAGATGATCTCATCATTTTTTCTTTTGGATCGAAAAGGAATATCTCTAAAATTATGACATTTATAAAGCTTTTTGAAAATCAATCAGGTCTTGCTATCAATAAAAAAAACTTATTTTATCATGGGAAATAAAGCTACTAGAAGCCAAATCAAATCTATTACTGAGGTTACAAGTTTCAAAGAAGAAAAAGAAAGAATCCAATACTTGGGTTGTCCTCTTTTCAAGGGGAGAAAGAAAGCAGTTCTTTTTTATGGTCTTGTGCACGGAATAAACTAAAAAATTCACAGCTGGAAATCCAAATTCCTATCCATGGGGGGTAGAATAACTCTTCTAACTTCTGTTCTTCAATCTATGCAGATTTATATTATTCTTGCTCTCAGCCCTCCAAACAAAACCATATCTGTGCTAAACAAAATTCTAAGTGACTTTCTATGGGGATTTAACAAAGCTCATGGTAATTTGTTCCATTGGATTGGTTGGGAATCTATTTGTTATACAAAGAAGGAAGGTGGATTGGACATCAGGAATCTAAACATCCTAGTCGAGGGTTCAAATCTAAAGCTGGCCTGGTCTTACAAATCAGGAACTTCTTTGTGGTCTAAATTCATGAACCAAAAATACCAAGTCATGCCTATTTATATTGGTTCGAAGACTTCTAGAAGAATTTTTCAATCTTAGTCTACATGTGAAGAGCACTCAACAATCATTAATGGGACCTATATATGGAAACCATCTGCTGCAGGTCAATTCGCTTTCAAATCAGCTTATGAATCTGTCAGACCTCAAAGACTCTTCTCTATTTCTCAATATTTTTTTTGGGATTCTAATATCCCTCCAAACTTATATACCTTCTCTTGGAGACTTCTGAATAATACAGTCCCTCTTAACAATAATGTTAAAAAGTTAGGAATTCCTATTACCTCCAAATGTTTATGCTTCCATAAATCAGAGGAGCATATGGAACACCTGTTTCTAACTGGTCCTATTGCTAACTACATTTGGAATTTATTTGGAAATATTCTAGGGATTACCCACTCTTTTTCTATTAACTCAGTCATATTAAATTGGTGGATCCACATGGGAACAACTCACATCTCGAAATGGCTGCATAAGATCATCCCTATTTGTATCCTTTATGAGATTTGGTTAAGTAGGAACATATCTATTTTTTATGGTATTCAAATGGATTCAAGGTTAATAATATCCAAAATCAAAAGAAGGATAAAAATATTACCTCAGCCTGTTCATTCAAACATGGATGTTCTTCATCATCTCTGGAAATTTTGTAGTACCTGGATATCAAGCCTCCTCAACCTTAACAAATGATGATAACTCCTATATGTTGGATCAGACCATAAGCTTCAGTTCTTAAATTAAACACAGGTGGTGCTTGTGATAAGGATGGTAACATGGGCATAGGAGTGGCTCTAAGAGACTCAAAAGGCAAATTCATATGGGGTGTATCTTCTTTTGTTGGTACTAGACTAAGTCTATTGGAAGAAGTGTTAACTTTGAAGGAAGGCATTTCTCAGGTGGTTTCTTTCTATGGAGATCCTGTTGATCTGGAATTGGATTCTGAGATCCTTATAAAGTGCATCAATAAGTCCCTTTCTCCCTCTTGGGAAACAAGAGCTGATATAGAGAAAATCCAACTCCTATCTTCAACCCAAAATTTTTCTTTCAAGCATATTTTTAGATAAGCAAACTTTGTAGTAGATCTATTGGCTAAGCATGCTCTTCTCTTTAAAAACAAATTAGAGTTTTTTTCCTATGAAAATCTCCCTATCAACTTAAAAGGAGCTATAAAGCTAGATGCTAATAACATTCCTTACATTAGAGTTTCAAAATCAAAATCGAGGTCTTGTGCTGCTTCTTGTAATGCCACCTAGAGAGGGCTATTCACTATAAATTTTAATAAATTCTCTTATTCTTTGAAAAAAAGGTCGGACGCAATGATGATAGGGTGATGGTTGTTGGGGCCTAAGAAAGTATATTTCAACTCGGGAGGTAAGGGCTTAAGCTCCAAACTAGTAGGTGGCGTAGGAGTGATATTGGACTCAAACATAGAAATAGAGTCTGAAGAACTATCAGTGCATAAAGTGGAGGTATATGATGTGGCATTGATTTCATAAGGTGGAACAGCGTGATCCACACAGTGAAGAGTATCAACAGAGAGGGGATCAAAGGGAGGAGTCCAAGAGGAAGTGTTTATTATTGGAGTGGAATCTAGCATGGCATCTAGTTAATAGATGGAGAAATCAATGTCAAAGTCGATAAAAAATGAGCCAAACATTATTGGAGAGGATCGACATGGTATGTTTGGTCCAACATTTCATTAACGAAGGAGTTAATCGCACACACCTCATCAATAGAATCGACATCAGCCTGTTATTGCATAAGGTGCAAGATATTGACTTCGACAGTCATATTGCCAAAAGATATATTCATGGACCCTTAATGATAATTGGTGATGGAATTGGCAGTGGACAAAAAGGGGAGAGCCAATATGATAGGTGTACTAGCTGGGTCGAGCGTAGGAGGGTCTCAGATGATGAAATCCACAGGATAGTAAAAGTTCAAAACTTTTGCCAAAACATCTTTAACGATTCCTTTAGGTACTTTAATGAAACGATAAGCAAGTTGAAGAGTAACCCGTGTAGGTTTCATGTTTTATAATCCTAACTCAAGGTAGAGGGAGTAAGGTAACAGATTAACACTAGCCCCAAGATCAAGTAAAGCACTAGTAGTGAACTTGTCTCCTAACATGAAAGGGACAGTTGGATGACCAGGGTCTTTTAACTTCATAACACCATTATCATGGATAAGGGATGTAGCTTTCTCAATGAGGAAAGCATAACACGGAACATTGGTCCTATGCTTAATAGTGCACAAGTCCTTCAAAAATTTGGCATACGAAGGGACTTGTTGAATCACGGTGAGGAAAGGAATGCTAATGTGAACATTCTGAAATACTTTCTTGATCTCATAAAACTGTTAGTCTTTCTTAATAGAGCCAATCGATGAGGGAAGGGTGCTTTGGGAATGTAAAACGAGGTGGTCTCAAGAGGATTGGACACTACATTAGATAGGGTTTTGGAAGATGAGGGAACCATAGGAATATGCTCTAAAGATGGGATGGGAGATTTTGGGACTTCATTGGGATCGTTAACACCATTATCAACTTGTTTTCTCGAGCGACGAGTACACACCGATTTTATATACTCTTGGTAACTGGGTGGAGTGGAAATGCAACCAAACTCATAGGCCAACTCTTTCCCATTATCTTTAGGCTTAGCAATGGGTTAACTAGGAAAATGACATTTCTCTCGCTCAGACTCAAATTGGTTAAAATTCTGCTTAAGCCATTGGAGGCCTTGACTGTGAGTGGTGATAAACAGAGTGAGGAGATTCTCAAGAGAAGAGGTGGATGAACTGGGAGGAAGTGCATAAGATGGTTGGGGTACCAACTCGCGCTGCGAATTAAGCGGTTGTGAATACTCATATGAAGGAGGGATAATAGGAACAAGCTGATTGTTGTTGTTTAAATGTACATCATGGGCGACAAAGTATGAGGGATAGTGATGTTAGTTGTAAGATGCAGAAGGATTCGGGACGGGAGGACGATGTTTCCTTTGTGGGTTATGTGGAAACCCAGGGGGACCACCAACTTTTTATTGTGCTTGAGAAGGAGCGGGGTTGTGGTCGTACTAATAGGAGAAATATAGGTGATTCCTATTGTTAGGATTGTAAGTAAACAAAAGGCGAAATGGGTTTCCTAGAGGTACCAAAGTCACACGCTTGGGCCATGGTGGGTTCGGGATCATCTGAGATAAATGATCCTGACGTAGGAAAACGTTGCAAGAAGAAGGACTAGAAGCATTGAAATTCATCACTTGTTTAGAAAGTGAAACATTTTGTTGCACAGTACAACTGAGAGCATCAAGTGTTTTTGTAAAACAGTGCAAGCTTTGTAGCAAAGTTTTAAAATCGGGATCATTTTTACCTCAGAAGTGTTCCCTACACATGGTGGGTCAGATATCGAAAATGCATTGTTACCCTCCTAAGCTTGGGGGTCATCGCCTAATTCAAGGAGAAAATTATAGGCGGCTGTGGGAGTTCAATGCATGAACTTCCATTTATGCATGGATTCAATGATGGTGCAAGAATAAGGGATAAAACCATTGTAAAAACTATGGACTAAACATCTTTTTACGAGACCATGATGTGGGAAACTATTAATATTGTCATGAAAATGGCCCTATGCTTCAAAAAACTATTCAGTAGGCTTTTGTCTAAAATCCTGAATTGCTTGGCTCATTTCATTTATTTTTCTCATGGGATAGAACTTAAACATGAAATTATTGACAAGTTGTTGGATAGAATCCGGGGAAAAGGAATGGAGACACATGACTACATTATCGTGGAGAGAAAAGGGAAATAACCGAAGACGAACATTCTCTTCATCTAAGTTTTTATTTTTGGAAATAGCGCACATAGTGAGAAATTTTCGCAAATGAGTATAAGGAGACTAGCATTCAAGGCCATGAAAAATGGGCAAAATAGAAAAAGTCACGGGGTTAATTTAGAATTGCACGATCATAGAGGGCGGGGGAATGGTACATAAAGGTTGATTGTCCGTAATTGGGGCCGCATTCATCGCCCATAATGAGTGGGGTAAGGAAACGAGGGAAAGTGGGAGAACTAGGCGTCTCCGATGAAGAAGAGCACGAATTAGGGAGATGAGGAGGAAAATCAACGAGAAGATCACGATCACATAAGAGGGATTTTAGAGATGGAGCACTAAGGAAACGTGTTAATCGATGATCAATTCGGTGCCAATTTGGCATAAAAACAACGAATAATATTTTGGTGTTATTTGAAAAAGGAAAAATGGGAGATCTCGTTGGATTTTTGTAAATCTAGGAAGGAGGAAAAATGAAAAATATTTTTAGTGTTTGAAGAAAAAAGGAGAAGAATGAGGCGGAAGAAAAATGGAAAATATTTTTGTATTTTTGATTTTTGTAAAAAAATTTCAGAAAAAGCGAGAAAAAAGAGCAATCGTCTTACGTTAGAAAAACTGATAGATGGAGCAAAAATTTGACTACATAAAGGAACAAGTTTGAACGAGCATATAGACAAATTATTATCTTCAAGTTAAGTGAGTGGGTAATCAATTTTAATTAGTTCGTGGGCAAAAAAGACACGGAAGCTTAGGCCTCGTCGATAAAAGTGGGCTCCTACTTTCTTCCCGAGAGACAATAGGATTACTAGTTAAGGCTCACCATTGTAGCTACTGCAACAAACAACTATCCGATACCACGCTAGGGAAAGCATAAACCCATTTTACTGGGCGGCCTCACTTAAAACCTAGTTTCCCAAGATAAAAGACTTAAGATAGTTGAATAAATATTTTGAGGGGTGGAAAGGACTCACTAGAGTATCCTACGGGGATCTCGTTTCACAATTGTCCAAATGAACACCATCCTTACTTGTATTGCTAGTTGATTGATTTTAATTTAACTGAGAGCAGGGTTAACAAGCAAATGGAGATGTGACTGAGTGGGTGATGAAATCCTAACTCATTGCAATGACCGGGTATAGGTCTTAGGTAAATTTATTCATCAAACCATCCAATTTAAGTTTGATACAGAAATGAAAAGCACATAGGAGAAAGTAGCACACAAAAATTGACTCGGTTGCAGGAGATTCGCGAGTGATAAAGAGTTACAATCCTAAATTCAATTTTATCTTTTTCAGCAATTAAATCCGGAATTGTCACTACATATAAAAAGTAAGATTCATACTTGTTTTTAAAAGTTATCCACTAAGATAAATTCATAAAAAATTGTACGGTTCTTTTGAATTGCACACATTGAATTAATACTTGAATTTAAGAATATGACCTATCTCCAAGTCAAATCCAAAAATCAAATACCAATTTTCAACATTAATTTACTAACTCTCGTTACTTAAATTAATATGTGATTTTTCCTAATTTAATCAGCCTAGAACACATCAATGAACAATGAATTTATTAAATAACTCAACACACGCATTTTATCCCATTCCTTGAATGGGGTGTTTATCCAGACATGATTAAAAATTCAGTGCAAGCACAATCAGTAAACAAGAAATTAAAGAGGAAAGAAAAAGATACGATACACATTAATTCCTTGTCTCAACTGTGTGCATGAACACGCATCCAAACATGTCACAAAAACTCAACTGGATTATAAAACTAAAATAAAAAACTAAACCTACAATTTTTTTCTAATTCTAAACTAGTTTTTTTCTGAATTTTTTTCTACCCTATGCAAACTCTTTTTTTTTTCTTTTTGTGTCTCTCATTGGTATCTGTGTATGAGAGCCCCCTTTTTATAAGATGCCCCTTTTATTTTTTATAACCCACGAATTGGTTTTCTTTGGGAGAGATTTTTATGGGATTTTCTTGGGCTAAGTCAAAGGTATGTGGATTTATTTATTTCCTAATTTAAAGGGATAAGACACGGATTTGGATTGGAAGATTTGGAATAAGTCATGGGTCGTGGTTTGGTCGGGTTAAGGTTTGGATGAATTAGGTTAACCCGGGTTAGGCAGATATGGGGTATGGGTTGCGACCGGGTTGTTGGATTTTGGGTATGAGGTGTGGATCGGAGGTATGCAGTTGGTGTTAGCAGGTGTGATCGTCGGATTGAATGGGTGAGGTAGGGTCGGTTCAGGCCGGGTAGGGAAGGTTTACAGGTAGTGAGTGTCATCAGTTTTAATAGAGGGGGCTAGATGGTCGCCGAGTATAGATCAGGTATGGTGAGGCGGGTTAGATGGGCTTGGGTTTTGGCATGTTAATGGAGGGTAGGGGAAATAGAGAGAGAACGTGGGGAAGAAGATGGGCGATCGGTATGGTTGTGTGTGTGAGGGTGTATGGGATAAAGGGTGAGGGTGAATGTGTTTGGGTGTATGAGTGTGTGTGTATTTAATTTGTGCTCTAATAAAAAAAATAGACTATCTAAACTAAAAAAATAGAAACTAATTAATAAAAGCAAAAGCCTAACTAAAAAATCAAACTAAAAAGAAAATGAAAATAATAAAACCTATTAAACTAAAAAGATTCTAAATAAAATAAAAGGAAATAAAAATATATAATAAAAAAACTAAAGTCCTAAAATAATGTAAACTCTAATAAAACTAAAAATAAATTCCTAAAAATAAAATAAAATAAAATAAAAATAAAAATAAGACAAAATCGAAATAAAAATACACTAATAAAAAATGGAAAATAAAACCGAGGAAATTCTAAATAAATCTAAAATAAAACCTATACATAAAATGACTCAAATTAAAAAATTCTAAAAATAATAAAAACATAAACTAAACACACACAAGGCTCGGGTTAAGGTGTAGGCTTAGATAGTCTTAGGTTTGGTTCGGGGACATCTGTAATGATTTGGGAAAGTTTAATTAGGGATTATGGTTTTGGGATCTTTTTTATTTCTTCGATGCACGTTTTTTATCACTACTTTGTCGTAATTACGCCAATTTAGCATCATTCAATACCGCGATTGCATATTAACCTGCAAAATGATAAAATACGCACATAAGACCATTTTTAATTTAAATGAGTGGCTAAAGTGCTTCTATTCGAGGCATACATTATACACTCTTGGGTGCCTATCAAGAGATCTTCAAACGTACGAGATAAATATGGTCCCTAAAGCCATTAAATCTAAGGAAGTAAGGATTTCTTTGAATACTCAAACTAAGAAAAACAAGAAATAATCATTTTATGAGTCAAAATTGTGATTTTAATGACTTGGCCTTGTTTGCAAAAAAAATTTAAAAGTTTCTCAAATTTTCAAAAATAAATCTTCCAATTAAATTTTTTTTTGAAAAAAATTAAAATAAGAATGAGGTCAAGAGTAGTGGTGAGAAGGAGAAAGATATAAAGTATTACGAATGTGAGGGTAAAGGGCACAAGGAACATGAATGTCCTACTCGGCTAAAGAGAAAGGGTAAAGAGGTTGAAAATAAAGCCACTCTTAGCGATAGTGACATCGAGTCGATTGATTCAGGGGGAGAATAACAACATGAACAGTGTGTCACGTTCATGGCTAGTCATGTTAATACTTCTAGGTTGTCCCATACCGATGAGGAAATGTTTAAAAGTGAGAGCATCGATGATGTTTCGATTCTTTCGGGAGATAATGAGTGTGAGGATGAGATTTTGATTAAGGGAGAAGGGGATCTCCAAAAGTCTTTTTGTGATTTTTATGTTGAGACATTAAAGACCAAAACTAATAATAAGGATTTGTCTTTTAGTGTATTAGATTTGGAGAGAGAGGGGAAAGCTCTGAGGGTGTGTGAGACGTTGGTGAGTCGTGTCGGGAAGGTGAAGACTTTTTTATGTGAACAGTTGATCGTCTTAGTTTGAGAAAAGAGTGATTTGACCAACATCGTGGCTAGTCTTACGAGAGATCTTCAATCTTCATTAGAGACTCATGGAAACTTTAAGCCCGTGTATCCCAACTTGAGAGAGATTTCGAATGTGCCCGAGAGGGCAAGATTACTTTAAAGGACACATCACGTTTAAGAAGGTAGTAAATGAGCTCCTCGATCCCTCTTGAGACAATGTTGAGAGGCTATGAACAGGTTATAATAGTGCGTATGTTTCCCATATTGTACCCTAGTCGGTTCTCTAGTTTGTGTTAGATCTATATGGCCTTTGACTTAACCCACTCAGGAGAGCAAATCCTATATGTTTTGAGAGAGGTCGACCCAAGACCGTATATATTTGTTCCTATTTCAAGCAAAGAGATCACCACTACACCAAAATGGGCAAATTGTCACCTTTCAGCCAGCCAGCCTTGTCAAGGTCATTGAGCCACGCGTTTTATGTCACGGTCATTGACCTTGACACGACCGTGACAATTCTTTAAATACTTGTCACGGTCAATGACCTTGACACGACCGTGACAATGTTTGCAGCAAAAACCCTATCCCCTTCTTTTTTTCCTACCGCCGTTCCCTCCCTCTCTCACTCTCTCTCTACTTTCAGGTCGATTTTCTCTCTCTCTCTCTACTTTCAGGTTGATTTTCTCTCTCTCTCTCTCTCTCTCTCTCTTCCATTTATATATATATGTGTATAATATATATATATATATATATATATATATATATATATATATATATATATATATGTGTGTGTGTGTGTGTGTGTGTATGTGTGTGTATGTGTGTATATATATATGTATATATATGTGTGTATGTGTGTGTATGTATATATATATGTGTGTATGTGTGTATATATATATATATATATATATATATATATATATATATATAATATATTACCTAATTGTATATATATATATGTGTATGTGTGTATATATATAAAAATGTAAATTTAAATAATATCCAAAAATGTAAATGTAAATAATATTCAAAAATATTGGATAACAATTTATTTTCATTCAAAATAAATAATTGATAATAGTTGGATAATAATTGATATTTTCATTCAAAATAAATATTTCATTCAAAAATATTGGATAATAATTGATATTTTCATTTAAATTGATAATAATTTTATTCATGAAATTAATTCAATTAGGTAAAACCCTAGATAATTTTTTAACAGAATTTGAAAATATTATATAAAGTTTAGTAAATTCACAAAATGTTGCCAATTGTATGTTTTTAGGAATATCATTAGTTAGAATAGATACACATGCATGTTGTTAGAATGTCTTAAATTTAATTCTCACTTTAATTTGTAGAATCTCTGTACTTGGTTGGATTTATCCCTTTATGATAATGAAATTTATGCTCCAATTATAATTATCTCATGTCATAACTTTATTGATAAACAATAAATGTAGTTGTCACGGTCGTGGTGGGGGGGTGGGGGTGGGGGTGGGGGTGGGGTGTGTGTGTAGGTGTGTGTGCGTAGGTGTGCATGTGTGTGCGTGGAGGGGGGAGGGGGAGGGGGTGGGGGTGGGGTATGTGTATATGTGTGTGTATGGTGGTGTGTGGTGGGGGACGGGGGACGGGGGTAGTGGGAGTGGGGTGGGGTGTGGTGGGGGGAGGGGTTGGGGGTGAAATTTTCTAACTAAAAATATGATAATATTTTGCCAATTGTAAATATGGAATTTAGTAAAATATGGAATTTAGTAAATTCACAAAATGTTGCCAATTGTATGTTTTTAGGAATATCATTAGTTACTTTCGTGCCCAACTATGTAGAATCCATACACATGCATGTTGTTAGAAAGTCTTAAATTTAATTCTCACTTTAATTTGTAGTATCTCTGTACTTGGTTGGATTTATCCCTTTATGATAATGAAATTTATGCTCCAATTATAATTATCTCATGTCATAATTTTATTGATAAACAATAAATGTAGTTGTCACGGTCGTGGTGGGGGGAGTGGGTGGGGGTGGGTGGGTGGGGGTGGTTTGTGTGTGTGTGTGCGTGTGTGCGTGGCGGGGGGAGGGGGAGGGGGAGGGGGTGGGGTATGTGTATATGTGTGTGTATGGTGGTGTGTGGTGGGGGAGGGGGTAGTGGGTGTGGGGTGTTGTGGGGGAGCTGATAATATTTTGTTATAATTTGTGGGGGGAGGGGGTGGGGGTGGGGTGTGTGTGTGTGTGCGTGTGTGCGTGATGGGTGGGGTAGGGGTGTGTGTATGTGTACTATTAACATTTTTTTTATCTGTACTAATAACATTTTTTACAGCAAAAATGTCTCCTTCAGATATTAAGGCGAAGATGATGATGCTATTTATGATGATGTCGTCTGGGTTCGGTGGTAGCGGAGGCGACGAGGGCTCCTCCGCCCCTAGGCTCCCCAAACAAGTCGTGCACGTAAGGATCTAGAGACACCAACCTCGGCCAAGAGACACCAACCTCGGTCGAGATCATGGCAGACGTTGGACGAGTCTTGGGCACGCGATATCACCCCTCGGCCATATCAAGGTCGGCCCAGGCCGACACTACTATGAGCCTCTTCAAGGGACGTCATAAGGATCAACAGCACTCGCATATGCCTTGAAATGGAAAACTCGACCATACATAGGCCGAGCCTGCAGGCAGTCACCAACAACCTCATCAAGCCACCAGCTCAACCTCATATCAGGTCGACCCTGTCCATTGTCTCGGCTAGGATCAGGCCGAGACCTCCATGGAACACTCAGACTGAACAGGTATCAAGGCTCACCAGCCTTGGCCTCACCAAGGCCGAGGTCATACACCAGACGCGATAGCCGAGCACCTGCTGACATTTGGATGAGGACACGTGGACATAAATCAGTTATAACAACATTATTCCCCACATGTGGGGAGAATATTGCATCGTCATTCTCTACATGTGACAGTGACAGATGGCACTCCCACATTGGTGAGGTAACGACACACATGCTCATTGCATGCATGGGGGGTACATTACACCCCTAGGTACTATATATAGAGGTCATCCTCTACCTTGAAAAAGGATCCCCAGATATAAAAACCCTAGCTGAAACTCTGTCTAGATACATAGTAGAGAGAGAAAGCTTGAGAGATTGTATCCATGGCCATTAGTGCCTTATTGCAGTGAGATTGCACACACACAGTGGACGTAGGCCAATCTAGGCTGAACCACTTATATTCTGGTGTTGATTCATCTTCTCCTCATCTCATTCTCTTACCATTTACATAACTGTGCTGCCATTACTGTTCTTAGATTGAGCTTCAAAACACCTTACCTAGTGGTGTTGATTCCGGCATCATCATTTTGGCTCCGTCTGTGGGAATGAGAAGCTATCTCTTCCTCTTTTTCTGCTTAACCTCACCGGAGACTCTGGTGGTGAACCAGGCCTCCTCCTAGCGTGGAGCTGTTTCACCATTGAAAGAGGTCATGTGATGTACTAAGCTCATCTGCTACTCAAGATCTGTAGAGTTAACATATGGCACCAGACTTACCACCGCCTCTTCTGCCACCCGGGGGTGGAGGGCCTAGTTCAAGTCAGGCGCCCCCCAGTCCGAAATGTCAAAGGTAGCTGCAGTCTTGAGATCCTTAGCTGCAACGCAACAAGCTATGCAGGAGCATTTTGCACAGCTCAGCCAAACTATGTTGAGGCCACCTGGAGTCTCACCGGATATGATCACTCCGATGGCTGTTCAGCCTCATCCTGACGCCAGGGGACCACCCCAGGCACCAATGAAGGACCAACCTTCATCCCAGCGGAGAAGGGACGTTGCTGACCCTAGGCGCTTGCGCCTGGGGAGGTAAGGAAACTCTTGCCCAGAGGACAGGTATGACGATCTAGAGGCGGAAGAAGCCCCGGAAGACTGCTGGGAGCCGTATGAGGTGTCAAATAACACTGTACGACCTCTTAGGCAAAGTCAAGGTTGTGTCGACCGAAGAGGTGAAGAGTCTCAACAAAGAGGGTCGGCCTTTGATAGGTTGAGCAGAGGGTCGGCCTTCGAGAGACTGGGCCCGATGAATGACCTAAGACAGAGGATGTCGAGATCAAGGAGCGCAGTAGGCTCTCAGAGAGGGAACAGGCAGGGTCGGCCAGACCAAGGCCGACCCTGTTAAAGAAGAGGCAGGGAACATGAAGAGGTCAACAGCCAACGTGTCGTGGCAGGGGAACCCTCGGTCCATCGCAGGGAGGTGGCAGGGGATAACCTCGGCCAAGTCGATGGCAGAAGACCATGGAATGACTCTATCCAGCGCCTTGAGGAGAAGATAGGAGACCTCATTAAAAGCAGGGACCCATTACAAAGGGGTTACTCAGAGGGATCCCCATTTGTGGCTAGGATAGTGGGCTTCCCAACCCCAACTAAGTTCAAGAATCCTACAGTGTCTCCCAAGTCTAATGGCAACACTAACCCTGTACATCATATCTAGATGTACCAGTCGGTAGCAGACATTTACTCGATACCCGATGAGATGAAGTGCAGGGCCTTCTCTGGGACCTTGACAGGGGCTGCACACAGTTGGTTCACCTCTCTCCCGAAGAACTCAATTGAGAACTTCAAAGGCTTGGCTGAGCGATTTGTCCACAACTTCTGCTTTGGGATGAGACCTCAAAAGAAGACTACCCACCTTTTGTATGTCAAGGAGGCCAAGGGTGAGAGCCTAAGAGACTACATAGCAAGGTTCAACAAAGAAAAATTGGAGGTGGAAGATTATGAAGATAACATAGCCATGACTGCCCTTATAGGAGGCCTCCAGAAGGGGAAGCTATTGTGGAAACTGGCGGAAGACCCCCCTAGGTCTATGGCGGAGATGCTGGCAACCGCAGGGAAAGTAATGAATGCGAAAGAGGCAATGACTGCCAAGTATGAGGATGAGAACCGCGGAGGCAGTGGGAAGTCCCAAAGCAAGAAAGAGGGGAAGACGAGGTCAGGAGATGACAAGTTCGCTCACTATTCTCCTCTGACTATGAGCTATGAGCACATCCTCAATGAGATTAAGAATGACAGGGCTCTGAGATGGCCAGATAAGTTTAAAGCCCCACCACATAAGAGGAACAAAAACCTATGGTGTGAGTTCCACCAAGATCATGGTCATGTCACAGATAGATGCTTCCCTTTAAAAGATGAGATTGAAAAGATGTTGAAATATGGGAAGCTGAGGAAGTATGTGGATGGTCAGGATCCAAAGGGTGGAAGAGATGACCCTAAGAAAAGAAGAAATGACAGATACCGTGACAATATTTCGGCCAGAAGAGACGATGATTCAGAAGGAGATGACGAAGACGATCCGGATCTCCCGCCAAAAGATGACAACACCCCGGTGAAGAGGGTCGGTACGATCTCCTTTGGTGTTAGCACCATATGTGGGGGATTTGCAGGAGGTGGCTCTGAAGTAGCAGATAGGAAGGCTCATGTAGAAGAGGCCAAGTCAGTGGTCAAGCTTGAAGTTGTGAATCTAACGTCTTCCGACACAGTGAAGAAAAGGAAGAAAGTAGACATGGACACCCTCGTAGTGGGGTTCTCCAGACTCTACTTCAAGGGTATCTTAGCCCCCCATGATGACCCTTTGGTCATAACAACAAGGGTGCATGGGTACGAGGTACAGAGGATCCTCATAGACGGGGGGAGCTCGGCGAACGTGATGTTCTGGCCTTGCTTCAAGAGCCTAGGTCTTAGCAGAGCAAGGCTGGTGCCCTATCATCACCCATTGATAGGCTTCAGTGGCGAAAAGGTCCACCCCTTGGGCATGTATGAGATGGATGTACGGATGGGTGATGAGTGGCCTAAGAGGCTGACTAAGAAGATAAACTTTTTCATTATGGACGAGAACGTTTTCTCGGCCTACAACCTCATCATAGGAAGGGTGGCCCTTAAAGAGTTTGAAGTTGTGCCGTCGATGGTCCATCAGATGCTAAAATTTCAGACTCCTTATGGAGTAGGTGAAGTGCAAGGGTACCAGACCACGGTGCGAGAGTGTTACTTCAACTCGGCCAAAGAGAGAGAAGCCCATAAGAGGGCAACCACCACTTATAGCATTGACACTCTTGACCCAAGAGATGAAACAAAGTTGAAGAAGGGAGAGGCCGCAAAAGAGGTAGAATCCATCGTCCTCAATGAGGACGAGCCGAAAAAAACCGTCCAGGTCGGTAAGGCCCTAGAGCCAAGAACCAAGGAAGAGATGATAAACTTCCTCAGGAGGAGACAGAGTGTCTTCGCATGGAGTCACGCAGACATGCGTGAGATCGACCCTGAAGTGATGAGCCACAAGCTCAACGTGACCAGGGATGCCAAGCCGATCAAACAAAGACGAAGAGTCTACTCCAGGGAGAAATACGACGTCATCCGAGAAGAGGTCAAAAAGTTGGAAGAGGCCGAGTTCATAAGAGAGGTTACCTATCTGGAGTGGCTCTCAAATGCAGTCATCATGCCTAAGGCCAATGGGAAGTGGCGAATGTGTGTGAATTTCACTGACCTAAACAGATCTTGTCCAAAAGACAGCTACCCCTTACCTCAGATAGATCAGATGATGGACGCGACGGTAGGACACGAGCTCCTGACCTTCATGGACGCGTATTCAGGCTATAACCAAATCTTTATGGATACTGAAGACTCTGAGAAGACAACCTTCATTACTGACAAAGGGACGTACTGCTACAAAGTGATGCCCTTCGGTGTGAAAAATGCAGGGGCAACGTATCAACGTCTTGTCAATAAGATGTTCGAAGAGCAAATAGGTAAGACCATGGAGGTGTATGTAGAAGATATGCTAACTAAGATCTTGAAAGCTTGTACTCACCTAGCGGACCTTGAGAAGACCGTCAATGTTATGGACTCGTATAGAAGGAAACTCAACCCAGCAAAGTGTGTCTTCAGAGTAGGAGCTGGGAAGTTCCTGGGATTCATCGTTAACAGAGGGGAATTGAAGCAAACCCTGAGAAAATCAAGGCATTACTCGACATGAAGACTCCTAGGAGTATCAAGGATGTTCAAAAACTCACGGGAAGAGTGGCTTCCCTTAACAGGTTTATTTCTAGGGCAACGAACAAGTGTCTTCCATTCTTTAAAGTTCTAAGAAAGGCCTTTTAATGGGATTAAGAGTGTGAAAAAGCCTTCAACCAACTCAAGTCCTACTTAGGGTCTCCCTTGTTTCTGTCTCGGCCCATCGCAGGAGAAAGGTTGTTTGTGTATCTGGCAGTCTCTGAATCAGCCATCAGCGCGGCCATCATACGGGAAGAGGATGGGATCCAAAGGCCTGTGTACTTCAACAGTAAGGCCCTTCAAGGGTCTGAATAAAATTATCCCCGTATGGAGAAGTTGTCTTATGCCCTAATTCATGCCTCAAGAAAAATGAAGCCTTACTTCCAAGCTCACTCCATGGTAGTCCTCACTGACTCGCCACTAAGGCAGGTCCTGCATAAACTTGAGAAGTCCGGGAGGTTGATGACCTGGGCCATCGAACTAGGAGAATATGATCTTACCTACCAGCCTAGGACAACCATCAAAGGGCAGGCCCTCGCGAACTTTGTCGCAGAATTCACCTGGGAAGAGGCCGATACAGAGAAAGGCCTAGAGGACGGCGAAGAGACAAACCGTAGTGTCTTCTGAAATTTGGAAGAGACAACACCAAATGTCTTCCGAGATCGGGAAGAGGTCATTTCAGGAAAATCCTGAAGCAGAGTAGAAGAGAACGAAGAGGATCGATACCTCTTCAAGAGAGGAATTATGGAAGAAGGGGTCTTCTCATCTAATATAGACGTCTGGAGCCTCTTTGTTGATGTCTCTTCCTGTGATAGTGGAAGCGGTGCGGGGCTAATACTCCCTGTTCCAGATGATGCCAACATTGAATACGCCTTGAGATTCAACTTCTAGGCCTCAAATAACGAGTCCGAGTATGAGGCCATGATAGCAGGTCTCTTATTGGCAACAACTCTTCGAGTAAAGCAACTCCTACTCCATAGCGACTCAAGGTTGGTGGTCAATCAAGTACTGGGGATATACGAGGCCAAAGATGAAAGAATGGCCAAGTACTTAAAGAGGGTAAGAAGGTTGTTAGAATATTTTGAAGAAGCAAAACTGAGGAGAGTGCCTCGACTAAGTAACAACCACGCTAATGCATTGGCAAGGCTGGCCTCGACAATGAAGACAGATATGGGAAGGACCATTCTGATCGAGGTCTTAGGAAAGGAAACCATCGAGGAGGACGAGGTATGTAACCCTTGTCACAATTTGAACCTAGGAGACTCATGGATTGACTCGCTCGTCAGATACCTAAGAGAGGGAGAGCTGCCTGAGTCCAAGCCAGAAAGGAGAAAGTTGAGATATAGGGCTACCAAGTTTTCAATGGTAGGAGATGTCTTGTACAAAAAGGGGTTTCTATTGCCTCTCCTCAGATGTGTGCATCCCATGGAAGTTGCTCGGGTCTTACAGGAGGTTCATGAGGGTTCTTGCTCTAGCCACATAGGGGGAAGGCCCTTGGCTAAGAAGGTCATCACTCAGGGATACTGGTGGCCTAACTTATCCAAGGACACTGCAGACTATGTGAAGAGGTGCGATAAATGTCAAAGGTTCGCCACTATCCCTCATCAACCCGATCAGCCCATGACGTCAATCTCTTGTCCATGGCCATTTGCGGTATGGGGAATTGACTTAGTAGGACCTTTTCCAAGAGCTGTCAACAACTATAGATTCTTGATAGTTGCCATTGACTACTTCTCAAAGTGGGTGGAGGCAGAGCCGATGATAACAATCACAGAGCAGAAGACCTTCCAATTCATTTGGAGGAATATCATATATAGATATGGCCTCCCAAACACTCTCATCTCGGATAATGGGACCCAGTTCAAGAACTCCTCCTTAGAAAAGTATTGCCTAAGAGTAGGGATCAAGCAGTTCTTCTCATCTCCTGGTCGACCTCAGGCAAATGGTCAGACCGAGGTCACAAACAGAACGATCTTGGACGGGATCAAGAAGAGGTTAGAAGATGCGAAGGGAAGATGGATTGAAGAGGTCTACGCTGTGTTATGGGCCTACAGAACCACGACAAGGACACCAATAGGAGAAACCCCGTTAATACTGGCACATGGCTCAGAGGCTGCCATACCAACGAAAGTAGGACTCCTAACTCATCGAATTCAGACCTACGACCCTGACAGCAATGGGGAAGAGAGGAGGCTAGACCTAGATCTTATCGAAGAAATAAGAGAGGACGCAGAGGTCAGAAAAGCAGCCTACCAGCAGAGGGCTGTGAAATTCTACAACCAGAGGGTGAAGTCAAGACCCATTGCAGTGGGAGACCTAGTGCTAAAGAAGACCCTATAGAAGGCAAATAAGCTTCACCCAAACTGGCATGGCCCCTACAAAGTAACAGAAGAGGTTGTGCCTGGCACTTACAGGCTAGAAAACCTAGAAGGAGAACCTTTCACTAACCCATGCAATGCTGACCACCTAAAGAGATATTACATATGATGTTGCATAGAGTTTTATGTAAATGTACCATCTTATTGTGAAGAGGTTATTAATAAAGATCAGTTCCCATGACAGTTCTTGCTTCATTCTTAAATCATAGATTAATTATGAGGATAACGTCTTAGGTGATGACCTCAGACCCTTATAACATCATAATTTGGTGATAAGGTCTGAGGTTATACACCATAATGAGATGACCTCAGACCCTTATAACATCATAATTTGGTGACAAGGTCTGAGGTCAGACACCGTAATGAGATGACCTCAGACCCTTAACATCATTAATTTGGTGAAGATTTATTATGAGGATAACGTCTTAGGTGATGACCTCAGACCCTCATAACACCATTCAGTGGTGACGAGGTCTGAGGTCAGACACCATAATGAGATGACCTCATACCCTTAACATCATTAATTTGGTGAAGATTTATTATGAGGATAACGTCTTAAGGTGATGACCTCATACCCTCATAACACCATTCAGTGGTGATGAGGTCTGAGGCCAGACATCATAATGAGATGACCTCAGACCCTTAACATCATTAATTTGGTGAAAATTTATTATGAGGATAACATCTTAGGTGATGACCTCAGACCCTTATAACATCATAATTTGGTGACAAGGTCTGAGGTCAGACACCATAATGAGATGACCTCAGACACTTAGCATCATTAATTTGGTGAAGATTTATTATGAGGATAACGTCTTAGGTGATGACCTCAGACCCTCATAACACCATTCAGTGGTGGCGAGGTCTGAGGTCAGACACCATAATGAGATAACCTCAGACCCTTAACATCATTAATTTGGTGAAGATTTATTATGAGGATAACGTCTTAAGGTGATGACCTCAGACCCTCATAACACCATTCAGTGGTGACAAGGTCTGAGGTCAGGCACCATAATGAGAAGACCTCAGACCCTTAACATCATTAATTTGGTGAAAATTTATTATGAGGATAACATCTTAGGTGATGACCTCAGACCCTTATAACATCATAATTTGGTGACAAGGTCTGAGGTCAGACACCATAATGAGATGACCTCAGACACTTAACATCATTAATTTGGTGAGATTCATTATGAGGATAACATCGTAGGTGATGACCTCAGACCCTTATAACATCATAATTTGGTGATAAGGTCTGAGCTCAGACACCATAATGAGATGACCTCAGACCCTTAACATCATTAATTTGGTGAGATTTATTATGAGGATAACCTCTGAAACAATGACCTCAGACCTTCATAACACCATTCATTGGTGACAAGGTCTGAGCTTAGAACCATTGGTTGAGTTTAAACAAGACCATTGGAAAGACAAGTTTAGAAAGAGGGCTTCAGAGGTTGAAGCTCATTGCAAATTTATTTTTCACAGACACCATCATAATGGAACTAAGAATGAAAAACATCACATGACATTCAATGAAAAGAAAGTGAAGATGGTCCCCATCAGAGGTTGATATATATATTCATAAATTATATGTTCAATGAGTACAGACAAAAGTTCCACAATGTCAAGTTACAAACAATGATCAAAATATCCTAAGAGTCTGAGGGGGGAACGTTGACACCCTCGGCTTGGTTAGAGACCTCAGTCGCATCATCACAAGGGTCTGACCCTCCAACCTCGGTGACCTATAATCTAGCAGTCTCTGCAGGAGTGACAGCCTCTTCCTCAACCTCTTAAAGAGCTTGGGCAAATTATGGATCAGCACAGCCAAGACCCACGAAATTAGAGGCCTTCAAAGTGTCGGCCTCTCTCTCTCTGATGTCAGCCCATTTAGTAGTGGCTTTGATACCTCTTTCAAGGTATTCAAATCCAAACCCCATGAACTCATCAGAGGATTTGTAGTCAGCAATGATCTTTTCAGAGGCGTCCTCAATGGCGGCCCTGACAGCTGAGTTGACCTTTTGCTGCAGAACGTCGTCCTTAGCCTTTAATGCAGTAGCATGATCCTTGTCGAGCTAGGAGATGTCCCTCTCCAAACCCTTCAACTTCTCCTCAGAGACCTTCAGCTCAGACTTGAGGCACTCTATCGCTGCGTTTAGAGTACTCTGAACTTTCTCGGCCTCTTGCCCCTTTTGGATGAGAAGCACCTTCCTCAGAGTCCACTTTGACAAATGGTGCATATCGATCAAACCCTGCATGTTTAGTAGTCATAAGTAAGGTGAAGAAGAATCAGATGTTACACTTAGAAGAATTTTTAATGAAGGATCAAATCATACCTGAACGTCTCTGTGAAGGCCGAACCCAACCAGCAATGGGGTGTCCATAGCCCTGTAGAAGCGTTTGTCAGCCTCAGTCATGATAGAGCCGATGGCATCCAGGGCCTGCATGCTGTGGCCGACTACACTATCAGTTAACTTCAACTGATCCAGTCGAGCCGACAGGATGTCAGCTGAAGAGATAGGGATGGCAGCTTCAGTATACTTCTTCCTCGGCCTCTGATCCTCAGGGGTATGATCTTCGGGAGCCCTCTTATTTTTGGCTGGGGGCTTAGAGGCCGAGGGAGCTGGGGGAAGAGCGTTAAGACCAGCTTTTTTGGCAAGTCTTGTCAAGCTCAGTGCAACCATCTCCCAAAGCTCGTCTGGAATATCCCTTGATCGATCTGCAAAAAATAGTAGACCTGAGTTAGATAATCAGATATGAATAAACTCAGAGGTTAAACTTGCAAAATAAAAATGCTTACCAAGCTCGGCAAGGGGACTTCCACCCAGACCTGTCCTAGAGAGGAAGTGGGGAGTCATCAGATGCTCAAACCTGAAAAATAGACCATTTACCCCCTGATCTTGAAGGGCTTTCACCTTCTGGCAGTTTTTTAGACTTAGGCTAGGGTCGACCCTGGCAGACATGGTGACCTTACCCCACCTCAGGGGCATCCTCTGCTCCAGATTGGACGAGGGAACACATGGTCCAAACTCCCATGGCCCTGAGGCAAAGAAATACCGAGGCTTCCAGTTATGGTTGGAAGTCTGGGTCACCTGAAGTAATTTCTTCTCAGGCCTTCGAGATATAAAATGGTAGTAGCTCGGATGATTTTTGGCCGAGGAAGGGACGTAACAACCTATAAAGACTTGAACTGGAAGGTCTGAGTGGTGAACAGCCTTCCATAACACTATGGCCCCTATTGGGATTCTCCAGGCATTAGGAGAGAGTTGGGAGGGGGCCAAATTAATGTAAGAGAGGATGGATCTGATTATGGGGTGAATGGGCATACGGAACCCCAACTTAAACATCTTCTCGTACAAACAGATTTCGTCGTCTCGGCCATGATAAGCCCTCTCTTCCCTCAGAGGTCTCCTAAGTTTTATTGAGGGGCTAATAGAATACAGGTATCTGAAGCAGAGAAGGTCTACCTCAGTAATAGTACTCTCGATCTCGGCCGCCTCAGAGACGTCGACATCGCTCTCAACCTCATCATCATCATCCAACTCACCGTCGGCCAGAGCAGATGTTGATGGGTATCTCAGAAATCTCTGTGCAAACTCTGCCCCGGTGACAGCCGACATAGGGATGGCGTCAATTGGTGGTGGAATGGACACACTCGGCTCAAAAATCTCAACCTCTAAGGAAGACCCTGAGGTGCTTGAGTGGTTATGGGATGAGGCTCGGCTGGAGACCTTGGCCTGATCAGGCCTAGGTGTGAAGTCCATGGCCTCTTGAAAGGAATCCACAGACATGGGGTCTGAGGTAGAAGATTCAGACTCAGACATAGGTATGGGATCAGCAGGAACCCCTGTCTGATAGAAGTTCTCCGGGGGTCAGGATATATCACCTTCAGAGGTGGTGGAAATATGGGTCTAACGGGAAACTCCTGGGATCTACGAGCTTCCTCCTGTGCTCTTTTTATTTGCCTAATCTTTTCTAAAGTCTTCTCCCTAAGAGAGGGGAACTCCTCAAGAAGCTGATATAAGGGTCTGAGCATCAGAGGATGACACTACACTTAGGGATTTTCCTAAACTCCAAAAATTACAAACAAGACTGGGTGATAAAACAAAGGCATCTAAAGATCAAACTACTTCAATTTGGCAAGAAAAGCACATCAGAAACTATGGTGGTGTCGCCGAAAAACTAAGAAAGTCACCAAAAAGTATGAAAATAAGGGTGCTTGCAGGTAAAATGAAGGAAAAAGTATGGAAGACCTTACCTGAGGATGAAATGGTAAGGAAGAGAGGAGAAGACGCGAGAAATCACCACCCAAAAGCCTTGAACCAAGATCTTTCTAGAGAGAGAAAGTTGCTGGAGCAAAATGGCAGAAATGGAAGAAATGAAGAAGAAAGAGAGAAAGACGGGTTCAAAACCCTTATATACTCAGGCATAACTCCCAAGGCCCATCATTGCCTTGGGAGCCCCAAAGGGAGGCTGACAGCACATGCCTACCAAGTAAGCATGTTTCAGCATTGGACAAGTGTCAAGAAAGTATTGGCTTGTAACAAACAGGCCTCAGAGGTGTAGTAATCCCCTAGTCACTTGCTCTCACATATGACTAAGGGCTGGGGGGTGATTGATATGCCCCAAGTGTAACCTCGGCCTAGAGACACCAACCTCGATCGAGATCATGGCAGACGTTGGACGAGTCTTGGGCATGTGATATCACCCCTCGGCCATATCAAGGTCGGTCCAGGCCGACACTACTATGAGCCTCTCCAAGGGACGTCATAAGGATCAACATCACTCGCATATGCCTTGAAATGGCAACCTCGGCCATACATTGGCCGAGCCTGCAGGAAGTCACCAATAACCTCATCAAGCCACCAGTTCAACCTCATATTAGGCCGACCCAATCCATTGTCTCGGTTAGGATCAGGCCGAGACCTCCATGGAACACTCGGACTGAACATGTATCAAGACTCACCAGCCTCGGCATCACCAAGGCCGAGGTCATACACCAGATGCGATAGCCGAGCACCTGCTAACATTTGGATGAGGACACATGGACACGAATCAGTTATAACAACTTTATTCCCCACACGTGGGGAGAATATTGCATCATCATTCTCTACATGTGACAGTGATAGATGGCACTCCCACATTGGTAAGGTAACCACACACATGCTCATTGCATGCATGGGGGTACATTACACCCCCTAGGTACTATACATAGAGGTCATCCTCTATCTTGCAAAAGGATCCCCAGATATAAAAACCCTAGCTAAAACTCTGTCTAGATACACAGTAGAGAGAGAAAGCTTGAGAGATTGTATCCATGGCCATTAGTGCGTTATTGCAGTGAGATTTCACACACACAGTGGATGTAGGCCAATCTAGGCTGAACCACTTATATTCTGGTGTTGATTCCTCTTCTCCTCATCTTATTCTCTTACCATTTACATAACTGTGCTTCCATTGCTGTTCTTAGATTGAGCTTCAAAACACCTTACCTGGTGGTGCTGATTCCGGCATCATCTAATAGTGTGTCACGTTCATGGCTAGTCATGTTAATACTTATAGATTGTCCCATACCGATGAGTAAATGTTTAAAAGTGAGAGCATCGATGATGTTTCAATTCTTTCGGGAGATAATGAGTGTGAGGATGAGATTTTGATTAAGGGAGAAGGGGATCTCCAAAAGTCTTTTTGTGATTTTTACGCTGAGACATTAAAGACCAAAAATAATAATAAGGATTTTTCTTTTAGTGTATTAGATTTGGAGAGAGAGGGTAAAGCTCTGAGGGTGTGTGAGGCATTGGTGAGTCATGTCGGGAAGGTGAAGACTTTTTTATGTGAACAGTTGATCGTCTTAGTTTGAGAAAAGAGTGATTTGACAAACACCGTGGCTAGTCTTACAAGAGATGTTCAATCTTCATTAGAGACTCATGGAAACTTTAAGCCCGTGTATCCCAACTCGAGAGAGCTTTCGAATGTGCCCGGGAGGGCAAGATAACTTTAAAGGACACATCACATCTAAGAAGGTAGGAAATGAGCTCCTCGATCCCTCTTGACTTAATGTTGAGAGGCTATGAATAGGTTACAACAGTGCGTATGTTTCCCATATTGTACCCTAGTCGATTCTCTAGTTTCTGTTAGATCTATATGGCCTTTGACTTAACCCACTCAGGAGAGCAAATCCTACATGTTTCGAGAGAGGTCGAACCAAGACCATATATTTTTGTTCCTATTTCAAGCAAAGAGATCACGTAAGGAAATTTTGTTTAAATTTAGGGATAGCATATCACGGGTATCTTCCACGATATGCTACCACATGGGTCCCTATACGGACTGCCACACGTGTTACTTCGCATACTCTTAGACATCATATGAGAGTTTTGAGAATTTTCGAGAGCAAGTTGAGTATTCAGTCTATACTTCACACGATTTGGTGGAGGTTCTTCATATGGTATCATCTCATTTGGAGAACTCATTCGGGCCTAATGATTGAGGTTGAAACTTGTCTCTAGCATAGGATGCTTTTCAATTTCATATTTTACATGCCTATTGCCAGATTGTACTATCATTGTACTTATATTTTTCACTTTGATACATTTTTTGAAAAATCCAAAAAGTGTTTTGTATTTTTTAACACCATATTTGGATAAACATTAAAAATGTGTGAATCATCCATTCATTCCATACTAATGTGGCTATTTTTTAGTGTTTCAGACTTTACATCATTTCATTTATGTTCTTTATAATGTGTGGAGTCATTAAGATGTTATATGATGACAACTTGCTACATGTTTGATTCCTTGTCACCTTAATGCACTCGATCACGGACTAATTTCAATATTTCACTTACCCGTCACATGTCGATTGTGGTGTTTTCATCTCAATCCTTCTTTTAAAATGAACCAAAAGTGAAAAATGAGATAATAAAAGTAGTGCATGTAAGAACCATTACCCAGATTGAAAAAAATTGAAAATCATTTTTTTGATAAGATTGGTATATATTATGCAATGGAATCAAGGTGCGAAAGGCAGGTTGATTTTGCGTGAAAAGCCACCATTTGTAATGAAAAGAGATGGAAAGATTAAAGTCACATATAAAAAGAAATGTCAGGCCAATTTCTAAAAACGTTGATGATTCTCTACATATAAGCATTAATTTCTGCAAAGTAGTTAAGATTGTAAATTCAATATCTGATTTTTTGAGGGAGTTAAGTCGAAAATCAATGGGTTTGCACACCCTATAAAAATCTCATAAAGTATTACACAGTTTTTTTCATTATTGTTTTGAAAATCACTCACGGTCTCGATTAGCAGATTAGGTTAAGTTAATTTCACTTGATTTCTCCATCTTTACACCTAAGGTAGACTTTGAGATCTTTCATTAGTGATGTCTCATTCCTTCATGAACATATGTTATGTTTTTCTATGTTGATTAACCTATAGGATATGTTCATACCCCCGTATTATGTTTTAATTATTTGGGTATTTTTAGGGTTCTCCATGTTATGTTGAATTTTTAAAAAAAATTATATTTGAAAAAATTGAAAATTTTCAAAAAATGTTTATAGAGCCTTTGAGATTATCGCTGCATGTTTACCACTTACTTATTTTTCTTGTTACGATATATTATTGTTATTTGTTATTCTTTGCAAATCATGCTTTAATTTATACTCCTTTTCTATTTTGGACAAAATAAAAGATGGAGAACAAATTAAGGGTGAGTTTGATTCATAGGGGATAATTTTATGTATGTTATTTTATATGTCAAACTCAATGCATCATGGGTGTTTATTTTATTTAATTTGTGTAGGTACTCTCAAAATATCATATTCAAAATAGACGTAATAAAGACAAAGGGACCAAGAGAATAAGTGAAGATTTGAAGCATCATTTGTGACGACATCATTATTCTTGTACATGTCCATATTAGGGTTTGGGAGGGTATTGGGATATGTTCGTTGTCTTAACAATTTTTCATGTAATTTGTATTTCAATTTTATGTGTGCACCTATATATCGTCAAAAGGGGGAGATTTGTAAGAGCATAATATATGTCTTTTGCACATAGCTTGGGCTAACATAGATTTTAGCGTATTCCATTACCATTAAACTCGAACCATCATGAAGAATTGAATCATTAACATCTCCAAGTTTCAAGATCTCCACACTATGAAGGTATAATGCTATTTAGAGTTTAAATTTATTTGTTGAATTTATTTTGGGGTGTTTTAATTTTATTAAATCTGAAATAAAAAAATTTGTTTTAAAAAAATTGAGGCATTTTTTATGTTTAAAAATTTTTCAAATTTTTTCTTCCTCATTCAAATGAGAAGGAATTCTCATTCGAATGAGAAGGAATTCTCATTCGAATGAGTTGTCCTTTTCATTCGAAGTATCGTTTGAAGTTTACATCGAATGTGTATCAAATGAGGGCATACAGTTTTGCATCATTTGAATGTCGTATGAAGTTGGTTCAAATGAGATAGTTGTTTCATTCGAATGAGATCTTATTTCATTCTAAAGAAATTATATTCTCATTTGAATGAGCCTTATTTTTGTTCGAAAGAGTCACCACTTTAAAAAATTTGAAAGCCCAATAAATACCTATTTCGTGTTCAGATTTTTAAATACTTTAGCCAGAACAGTTTTTGCTTATCCTTTGGAAAATTTTCAACCTTTTGAGTCTAGAAAATCTTTTTTATTCACAAAAAAGCATCACCAAATATATTTGTGTGAATCTATTTTAACCTTATAGTTTTTATCCTTGCATACATAACTATTGTGGATAAAGTTTATTCACGACAGACCACTATGTTTCTCGAGGGGATCATTACTGAAGACAAAGGCTGATCGGTGGATACTGAGTGTGGAAGGCCACATGTGGATTGCTCCTCATCGAGTAGTATTCTTTACAGATTTGCGAATACTATCTCAAATTGAATTTTGGTGAATGCATACATAAATTTATCAATTTTATCACCTAGATGAATGTTTTAGGATAAAAAGAGAAAATTTGTATTTATGTGTGATCGGACATTTAATTGTATAAATAATGAATTAAGATCATGATAGCACACTCTAAACCTATTATTGTCAACCCTACCTATCCATATTATCTTGATGTTGTCCCTAGTACGAATGAGATTGTCACTGAAATCACTGGTGGAGACATTGCTGATGATCCCCAATGTTCTTTACCATAAAAGAATATCACCCATTTTTAGTACCTTCTCCACATCATCTTTTTGATGAATATTACCTAGCACTCGAACCATCATACCATCCCTCAATTTAATTGCCAGTTCTTTAATCCTACTGGAAGAGGTGTCATTATGGTTTTAGGATAATTAATTAGTTCGTGTTAAGAATGTTAACAACACTAGTAAGGGCCATTTTCCCTCTCTTTCTTATGGACGTCTCACTCAATGAATTATGAAGACATGTCCATATTTTTCTTGAGTGAGAAAAATAACAAGATGGAAACATGATAACCTATTAGACAGACCACTATGGGAAGAATAAGTTAGCGAAGAGAACTTCCCGATCTACGGCTGTAGACAAAGTGGAAGAATTTTTCACCCATGAACTTAGCAAGAAAATTTCTCAGCCATAATGTAAAACCACACCACACTCTACTAGAACCCGTATTATTAACGACCTAGTCACACGGATAACAATTATGGTTGCTAATTTATTGCATCCCTAAATTATCGCCCATCTGGCCTTATTTATGGAGACTTAGACTATGTTTAAGACTTCATTCTTCACACAGTTAGACGCAACAGAACGGGATGTTATTAATCTTCAATCAGAGGTAAGTGTACATCATTCTTATCAAGAAGACACTAATGATAATGGATATGATGAGGATGATGCATTGGTTGTGGTTATTGTTGTAGGTGGCAGTTTCTATATCAGTGCTTGGCGATTATTGCATTAAGATCATCCCTGTATTTTTCTTCGAAGAAAAGTGTTAATGTGGCATAAAACGTTACTTTTTGCATTAGATTGCGCAAATCTTTCTCTGAATTCATGCTGACTAAAGATATGACCATATATTTTCTACTTTCATGCTATGTTAATTCATAAAAGTCAACAAATTACCTATTTATCCCTTAGAATTCTTTTATAAGCTTGTGTGTATAAGTAAGTAATTTGGGACTACATTTTATATGTGTCATTGCGAAATTTGATTTGGTGATCTCCTTGTGGACAAAATATTTTTGCTAAATCTTTCTTTCCATAAGAATCATTTTATGAGAGAAAAAACTTGAAAGATAACAACTTCAACTTCCTTTTTTGTTGAATCTTGTATTCTTTCAAGTTTTTAAATGTTACTTTCACTTCAATACATTCTTACGATATTTAAAGTTATATATATATACATATATTAAACAAAAAATTTGTCTACTCTAAAATATTTTTATGGCTCGAACAAATATTTTTCAAATTTTTTCTTGTGTTATTTTTAGATTCCATTTATCTCAAAAATATATTTTAAGATTTAAGCCATTATTTTTAAATAAACTTTCTCTTTAGGTTCATCACACACATAGAGAGTGGTTTTACACTTATTAAAGGTTTATCATCTTTGTTTCAAGAGTTGGAACAAAAAAGTTTGCTTCAAATTTGAAAAGAAAAAATTATTGGCAATGATTTGTATGTTAATTTTTATGGCACGATCGAAGTTAGGTTACACGGATGAGTAGATGGATATGTACTTTATTTTTCAAATCATTGTACATTTTTATTATAAAAACAATAGTAAATGATTTTATGATATTAATGAGAATAAATAGTTTATTTATTTATGCTTTCGCAATTGTTCATTTAGCCGCTGAGCAATATTAAATTGTTTTTTAAAAAGGTTTTAAATTGGACGCATTTTTTACATTTTTACTGGCACTTCGGGGACTCGGTGTTTTACTGGTGACTTTATGAAATTGATTGTCGGCCAAAACTAGTCATGGTTATCCAACGTATTCTAGTTATGAAATTATGCCATAGTGCATTTTTTGTCCTGTCTGCCCAAAGTTTTATCCCATTGTGAGTTTTTTATTGTACACTATGGTGTTGTTCCATATTGTGTACCTTTTCGTAGTTAGATAAAGTTACCTAATTATTTAATGATAAAATTTGGTATAATCTATCCGGTAAAGAATTTGTCACATAGACCTTAAGCCTTGTATTTGTTTCCCTAATTTGAACTTGAAAATAAAACCTTGTCACAACTTGCAAGGTATTTTAATTAGGTAACTTTGGTCCATCTCTATTTTGATCACACGTACTCTCACTATGCTATCCTCATGACCTTCCACTTTTTCTTACTTGATAGTTGTTGTGGAAGTTGTTCGGGGATAAAGGTACAATATATTTACCTCAGAAAAACCCACACCTGGTAATCAACTTGCATACCCTATTTAAGAATATATACACAACTCTTTTTTTCTCAAAACTTTTACCAAATCTACAACATTCAGAAGGGCAGGAGAACTCTTCGTCATTGAGTCAATTATTTATGAATTTTACTGAGAATGTATTTTTGTAGGGATAGATTGTATATTAGGTTCCTTACACACAAATTCAATTTTGACACAAATATGATCTTAATTATCTATTAGGTGTGCATTAAATAAATAGTCCAAATTTAATTCACCTAACACCCAAGCAAACCAAACAAATAAAGAAGATAAGGAAAAATTCCTTTCAGGAAAAACCCGATACTCAAAACTGTAAAGAGTTTGATAGACTCTATATGACTTACAAACTACTTAGCTCCACTAATTATGATGTGCAGGGTATTCAAATCATCGAGATAATATGATTGAGTTCAACACCACCCATAGGAAAGATTTTCCATCAGTATCCAATTATCAACCTTAGGATTGTGGAATCCTATATTTTTCAGTCATAGAGCCGCAACTTCGCAAAGGTTCGCCATAAAGAAGATCTTGTGACACCCCGCCCAATTAAATATCGGGTGATTAGTCCTTTATAAAATCTAAAACAGAATGTTCGGTTAGTTCATTCTTAGCATTAATATCGCAAATATAATAACTCATTTAATCACCTAATATAATTAAGCTAAGTGTCAAAACATTTTTTCCTTTTTAATTGAAACCTATTAAATACCAATCCAAGAAATTTAATATAAACCATCCATGCATAATTAATTAATACAATATTGAATCAGAATCACATGCAGAGATAACTAAGATTGGATAAAAACTTCCTGTTCCAAAACTCCAAACCAAACAATAGAAACTATAAATCAAAATGAAAAGGAACGGAAAGTAAAATGAACATAATCTCTGAAAAACTGTCGAAAGAATGGGAGACACATTACCTAAACAGAAAGTATATAAAGAATGGAAATGAAATGATGTAGGCGTCTAGTACGAAGACCTACAGCTTCCACAATAGCTGCAACACGCCAAGTAATCCAATCTATAAGCCTTGTTGTGGCTTAACACCTTATATAATACATATATATAGCAAGAGAGAGAAAAGATGCAAGAAACGGGTCAGAGCCCGATGTGTAAAAATATTTATTTTAGCAAGTATTTAAAATTTGTAATAAAGCAAGTATCAATTGCATGTTAGTTCGAACTCTCACATGAGATTCTCGCCTCTTGTCTATTGTGAACGCCTAACATACATCTATCCCCACCTAGCCATTTGTAACATTTCTAACTAGATGAACACTTACGCTTCTTATTATAACTCATAGTCTCATTTCACATTTCCCAATTTCCAACATTATTAATATCAGGATTTATTAATAAATTCGGTTAAGTGTTATCACACTAAGTTAAATATTCACAAATTACATCACTTAAGATTGTACTAACCCAATATCCTACAATTATGTCTCGGTAGGAATAACACAAGTATATATACATATATTCACCACTATAATATACATATACTAATACAACACCCCTAAGGCTAAACCTATAGTGCATTGCATAGTCTGCTATCATGTCCCAATACATCTCGTACTCAAATAAGGACTATCAGTTCGAAATTTCCCATGCACCATATATACAAAACACACAGATTGGAGGGGAACATAGTTAACATATCTATGGGTTACGCACATATCAACTCACCAATAAGCCTTCATAGTCCTATGTTATGAGATACAAGTCAATAATCCCCTCAAGATAAGACTGTCTCTATACCACCTCCCGTGATAGTAAGAAGCTAGGTCTGTCATACACATAATACTAGTAAGTAATAGGTATTCACACATCCTATTAATAATTATAGGTATTTCCCTAACCTTCTTATATATTTTCCATACGTATTTCATTTTCATTATTACATATATTAAAGTATTACTAAATTACTACTGTTCCTTAGTAATTTCCAAAGTAACTCTTCTTTCCGGATTAATTAAAGTATAAACTCACATACTTCCTCATAGACCTACCTCGTTTTAAATCTGTTAACTGATAAATTTCTCTCATTGGTAAAGACTGGAAAATCCCTAAACTACCCTTAAGAAATGTTTTCAGAAAATTCACCCTGTCACTCGAACCAGATGGCATGTCGTTCCAACGACTGCCATGTGTCACTCGAGTGACTTGCGCGAGATGCAATCTCGCTTGAACGACTTTGCGCGAGATCGCGCGAGACTGCACTGTTCGTCTCCTACCCAGAATTTCAGCGTTTTTCCACCATTGTTAACCCTAAAACATCTAAATTAACATCACAATCTCCAAAAAATAGTTCCAATTTGAATCCTATCAATTATCTATGAATTCTAACACCCTAGAATCATCAATTCATTACGAATCATCAATAAAACATGGAATCCCCAATTTAATTTACCAAAACCCTAGTTCTTCAAATTCATATTCAATAACACAAAATTTCCAGATTCATTCTACACATGAGTTCATCAAAACATGATTTCTAGTCTACATACATGAGGGGTTTCAATTTAATAATTCTCAGATTCAATCTACATATTCTAATTCCTCAATTTTCATCACTTTAATGCACTAAAACATCATTATAACATCCTTACACTAATATGCATATAATAATTTCTAGGGTACACCTAGTTATAAACACTTGCCTTGAATTTTTCATCAGATTTCTTGACGTTTTTGCTATGGTTGTGTTCCCCTTGTCTCGATCTACACGACGGTTGTGGTGGTTAGGCAAGGTGGTGTTATCTTGGACCTTTTCTCTTCGAAATAGCTCACCCTCGCAACTTCTATGGTCGTTCTTAATTTCTTGACACTTTTTAACCCTAATTGGACTTCCTTAGGCTGATAAATAACTCTTAATTTTCGTCCATTAATTTGGCCCAAAAATACAATTTACCGTAATGCCCGCACGGGGTGCCGGTTAGGTCTAAAATTGGCTCGGGACCCAAACTAAACACCCGGGTATACTATTTTGACGATCTCGACCCTTCCGGACTCAACGATGCACTCTAAATGACCATACGAGTTACTAAAAATAATTTATATATTTATTTCATTAAATTAGCCCCGATACGACTCACAAGCGCGTCTGGCTTTATTTACTAAACTGTCATATTTCTTACTCTTGACAATTTACTGAAGTGTATAGTTCCATATTACATATCACACACTAATATTCAATCAATAAGTATTAACTCTGTAACATTAGTTAATATTTATTTTAAATCTGAATTAATCAACAATTAAATTCTCACATTTTAATTCAATTAATCCCACAATAATAATTAATCCTGTAATTATTTAAATCATAAAAATATGGGGTATTACAGATCTCTTCAAGGGTTTGATGTAGATATGGAAACTAGGGTTTTGTAAACTCAACAAATCATACAGATGGATGTATGATTATGAAAAGAAAAGGTGTTGAAAAAAAGATGAATGCTTTTGGAATAGGTGTTGGGAAATCACTTTTGCCAAAATTCTTATAAAATTATGAACAAAATAGGTATTTATACCAAAAAACACAAATTTTGAGGAGACATGATCGTTTAAACGAGAACAGCAACTCGTTCGAAAGAAAATAGTATTTTTGTTTTAACAAGATTTCGTCTTGTTCAAGCCATACGTCATCTTCGCTTGAATAGCCTTCTTACATCCATCCAACAAGAGTGTTTTGTTAAACAATGGGCTCTCGTTTAATATTTGTTTGAAGAGCGTTCTAATGGGAACTAGTTGTTGTTCGAATAACCTTCTAATGAACTTCCAACGAGACTGTATTGTTAAATAGTGAAATCTCTTTTGATGTTTGTTTCTAAGATCATTCGATAACCATCTTTTGTTCGAATGATATCTTAATCTAATTCGAACGAGATTACAAAAATTATTTTCCTTTAAAAATAGTTTTACAAAAGGTCTTGATATTATAAATAGACATCCCATAATATAATTTATATGAGACACAAAAACCACAAGTTGTATACATCCATATAGTGTGGGTGATAAAGCAGTAACGGTGCTTAATCACTAACATATCTTCTAATGATCATTGAGGCAATGCTCATGTAGTGTTCAGTTTAAAACTCCAGTTTATGACAGGATACACCAAAAGGTAAAAAAGCCTAAGCTATGAGAAATTATAAAATCTTACTCTTATAAATCTCCCCCTTTGGCTATTCCGGTACAAAAACAAAAAGCAAATTACAATAAAACCCCTAAGAAAATTTATCCTAATGTCCTCCCAAACATAGAAACCGAACGGCATTTGAAATTTTGTATTGAAATGAAAATTGTTCTCCCCTAGGAAAAAAATTTCATAATCTTTTGTACTCCATGATATTCTCAATAAAGTGTAGGAGACCTACACACATGAAATAAGAAATATCGTGATGCATACGAGTTTTAAAACAAATAAAAATACCCTTCAATTTGTTCTCCCCCTTTTTGTCTCTAATAGACAAAGGGTTAAAAAGTAAGCATGAATAATAAGCATCACATTAAGAAGAAAAGATCTCATCACAATTATAAACATTAAAGAACTATTTTTGAATTTGTTTCGATAATCCCAGAGGCATAAAGACTATTTTTGAATTTTTTTCGATTTTTTTTAAGTATAAGGTATGAAACATACATGTACAAAAATATATAGTCACCATGGAATAACAGTAAAATACTCGAATTATGAAAATGAAATGAAATTGTGTGAACATTTTCCATAGTCAAATCAATATAAGCCTTCATAATAAAGGTGCACGAAGTCATGAATTAAGGACATATTTAATAAATGTCCGTCTAGTTACTAGGGATTTTTGTGTTATCCTAAATCATAGTTAGTATGTCATATACCATTACATCTTGGAACGTCTTCACACGTTCTACCTTGACGTCCATCATTTGAATCTTAAGTAACAAGAATCATCAACACTCACCTATCATTGACAACATGCATTGTGAATCTTCAACTATCTCTATTCCCACTAACGCCACTTTGCTAAAAGGTAAAATGAATAACTGGAGTTATTAATGTTCACATATTTATTTTGGATATTTTTATAAAATGTGTTTATCAAAATTGATGTGCTTTTGTAAGTAAAAATTTATTTTCTAAGACCTGTAGGTGAGACTTTTTTGAACAAATATTTTCCCACTTTTATCATTCGAACGACATAACAATGTCGTTCAAAGACATTGAGAATGCGTTCGAATGACAGCTTCTAATGACATCACATGTTGTTTGAAGGGCCACTCGAAGGTCATTTTTAAGATACATAAAATGAACCCTTACTATTTTTTTAATGTCATTTGATAGGTCGTTTATAATGACACTGCCTCAATTTTTTATTCAGCTATAAATACCTTCTATGAAGTTAGGTTTTGCAAGTCTTTTAGAACTCCGTTTTTGCATATTTGATGTAATTAAAGACTTTATATTTTAGGCTATTAAATCCTTTTTTATTAACCCCAAAGTCACAAATCATTTATGTGAATCATTTTTGTCTTGATTATTCATCTTACTCATTCTAGAGTAACACTTGTGGAGAAGAAGTCTATCTCCATTGCTGACCAATTGGAGCTCTTGCGGGATCTCTTGTTAAAGATTTCAAACCAACACCTAGGGTATTTCATCGTCATAAAAATGTTATATTTCTACTATGTAATTGTAAGTTATAAATTTACAGTTTATAGAGAAATAAAAGGTTTTTCCTCTGGTGGTGATTTTCCTCAAATCTGTGCTGTCATTATTTAGTTGTGCATGCTAGATAATTCGTATTATTGTCAATTACAATTGAATGCATGTTTTAGGATGTTAATTAAAATTTGGGCATAAAATTGGAATTTAATTAAATAATTTTAAACATTGAATGCAAGTGCACTCTTAAATTGGTATCAGAGCCAATTGCACAATTATGCCGTGTAATTTTTTCTCAAAAATTCATCAGGATATGAATTTTTTTTAAAAAAACATGATTTTAATAAAAGCTTAAGTTCAATGGAAAACTTATATAATCGGATGGCATTTTTTTATGGGACTAATTATGCTTATTGGAAAGCCCCTATGAAATCTTCTTTAAAGGCCATTGATGAACGTGTCTGGGTTGTATGTGATAGAGGGTGTAATCCTCTCTCTCTCACCGTAGATAATGTAATAAACCTTAAAACAATGTTATAATGGACTGAGGATGAATTTAAATGGAGCACATATAACTGCTGTGTACTAAGTGAAATTTTTGGAGACGTCAAACCCGATAAGTTTCGATGCATCATGATGTTTCCCACATTAAAAGATGCATGGGATGTTCTTCAATTTACCCATGAAGGAACTAATGCGGTTAAAGAATATAAATTGCAATATTTAACTACTCAATTTGAAACAAAAACCATGCTTGAATCTGAATGTTTTAATGAATTATGTGCTCGTTTGTCTGATATTGTCAATACTAGTTTCAATCGCAGTGAACATATTCCTGTTCCACGAGTAGTTAAAAATATTTTGAGGTCATTGACTAAACGTTTTATACCTAAAGTCGTTCTGCTAAATTCAATAGGAAATTTGAGCAATTTTAAATTAGAAAAACTGGAAGGAGACCTCCAAACATATAAAATTGACATGTTTCCTAATATGATTAAATCTAAAGATAAAGGGATAGAACTTAAAGACCAGGAAACAAAAGGTGAGGAATCAACTAGAAAAATGGACGAGTCATCCAAACGAAGAGAGGAATAAACATCAGATTCTGAGTTTTATTTTGATTTAGACGATTTGGCACTGTTTGCAAAACATTTCAAGAAATTTATCAATTTAAAACATAATGGAAATTTCAAAGATAAAAAGAATTTCGAGAAAAAAAAATTTAGAAAGAAGAATGATAAAGATAAAAAGGACACTGCTAAAAGAGACGAAGAGAGATGTTATGAGTATGAAAGTAGAGGTTAAAAGACTTTTGAGTGTCCAACTAGGTTGAAATGTCAAGGCAAAGGCAAAGCTGCTTTAAATTCCTCTCTTAGTTATGCCATTGAGGTCGAGTCGACGGATTCTGGAGACGAGTCACTGCATGAATTTAAAGTCGTCGCATTAATGGCTAACCATGTGAGTACATATAGTGTACCAAATAATAGTGAGGATTATAGTTCATAGGGACACCACGATGCTGAAATTGATGTGAGTGTGTGGGAGGATGCTACACGTGAGAGCTAGAGTGAACTACGACGTGTCTACGCCAATTGGTATGATGATTTATTTAAAACTAAAAAGCGTAACAAAGGGTTATCTCTTAGGATCATCGCCTGAGAAAAGGATTTAAGAGTGACGAGAGAGAGAGAGAGATTTCTCCATTAGCATTGCCTTGAGAGATAGAGAAAAAGTATATGCGTAGAGAAAGATTGCATGTAGATAGAGAGATGGAGAGAATAGTTTTGAGAGAGATAAAAGGGACTTGACCAAACAAGTGGTTAGTCTTACGATTGATCTCCTTGCATTTATCAAGGCTTGGAAGAAACTTTAAGCCCTTGTAGCCCAACTCACTCATGATCTTGAGAGAACTCAGGTGGTCAAGGTAAAGATAGAGAACAAATATGGAAAGATGGGAAAGATACTCCTCGCCCCTACGTTAGGGTTTGGTGAAAGGAAGGGAATAGGGTTTGACAGTGCTTCCACATCTCATATTGCACCAGAACCAATTCATGTGTTTAAAAATATTCCATATGGCCATCAACCATAACCCCAAAAAAGATTTCGTCCAAGAAAATCAAAGTAGGGATGGACTAAGACTATGTACTTTTTCACCTACTACAAAAGAAAAGTCCACCTCGGGGAGTTTTGCTATAGTTTGGGTCGGACTCGATATACACATGCTCCATTACACCACACTTGTGATCTTACTAGTGTTAGAGCATGTTGAGTTTCTATTTGCCATTTTTCATAGCTTGATGGAATATTTCCAATGAATATCTTTGTCGTTAGCGGATACTTCCAACATTTCGTCTAGAACCAACAATGAAAAGGAAAAATAAAAGCGTACCACTTCATGGGTACCTAAGAAATACATAAAAGCCCTTGTTGTTCATGTTTATCTTAAAGCACATAATACCTCATAATGGTATTTTGATAGTGTGTTATCCAGGCACATGACAGGTGGCGAATCAATTTTTACCTACCTTGAGGATGATAAGGAAAGTAAAGTCACTTTTAGAGATAGGAGAAGGTCTATCATAGTAAGGCGAGGCACGCTCCTAAGATAGAGAACATTTTGTACATCAAAGGTTTGAAAGAAAACCTTCTTAGTATTCACTAGATGTGAGACACTGACTTTGAGTAAAGTTTAACCGGAAGGAGTTTAATGTTTATGATCAAGCGAGTAAACTTCTATTGAAAGGGTTGAGGGAAAAAGATAATTGTTATGCAATTGTGCCCAAGTATTCATTTGCCTACAATAGCACCACCATCACTCCTATGGATATGTGGCATCAACATTTAGGTCGTGTGACTTTTAAAGATTTGGAGAGATGATCTAAAAAGGACCTAGTACGTGGCTTTATGTAACTTGGGAAGCTAACTTTCATAATTTTTTGACCCTAGTAGTTGAGAAAATAAGTCCGTGGTCCCGAGAGGAAGTTGAATTCCATTACCACTTCATGCGTACTTGAGTTGATTCACATAAATATTATGGGTCCTTCTCGTACTGAGAGTTTGGGTGGTATGAGTAAAATCCTTGTGATGGCAGATGATTTCTCACGTTATTCCATAGAAAGTTTTTTAAGTGAGAAATTCTATGTTATAGAGATTCTTACGACCAAGTGCCATGTCCTGTAAAATCAATACGGTGCCACTATAAATATAATGCATAGTGAGAATGACACTTAATTTAAGGAAGCAAAGGTGGATATTTAGTATGATATCCTTGGGGTCAAACATGAGTTTTCAGCCGTCAAGAATCCTCGATAAAATGGGTTTGTTGAGAGGAGGAACCAGGCGATTCAGGATATGGCTAGATCTATACTTCTTGCTCATAAAGTTTCTAGGAGATTTTTGTCAGAGGAAGTGTATACTACATGACACACGGTGAATAGGGTTTATCTTCATCCACACACATTTTAAACACCTTATGAATTGTGGACTAAAACAAGGCCAACTTTTCGTATTTTGTATTTTTTGGAGCAAATGCCATATCTTAAGGGATAGAGAGGAATTAGGAAAGATCTACTCCCAGAGTGAAGAGGTAATATTATTAGGCTATTCATCAACAAGTAGAGAATATCGGGTTTTAAACACGAGTCTCTCTAAGGTTATCAAGTCAAAAAATGTGACTGTGCAAGATAAAGAACAACTAGCATTTATTGATCATTGCCTTTAGTGTGAGGATATCGCACTTTTTAGTGATGATCCTTTAGTCCCTCAGACACCCTAGGTGGACCCTACTCTTGTTTATGGGACATGCCTGCTTGGGTTTTCCAGAGTCATGTTTCTTCATCCATACTAGGATATCCCACATTAGGGGTTAAGACTCGCACGCAGCTAGAGAAATTGGTTAGCTTTCAATGATACATGTCCAAAGTCTAACCCAAGAACCACAAAGAAGCACTCAAAGATGCACATTATATATTTTCTATGTAGGAAGATTGTCTTCAGTTTAGAGAGAATGATGTCTGGGAACTTGTCCCTCGACCAAGTGAGACGAACGTGATTTGTACTAAGTGGATCTTTAAGAATAAGATGGATGAGAATGGTACCATTATCCGAAATAAGGCTAGTTTGGTCGCTCACGTCTACACACAAATTGAGGGTCTAAACTTTTAGGATACATTTTGCTCCTATTATAAGGATAGAGTTCGTCCATTTACTACTCGCCATCGAATGTCATCTGCACTTCAAGCTATATCATATGGATGTCAAGATTGCCTTTATGAATGGAATTATACAGTAGGAGGTTTACATGGAACAACCAAAAGGGTTTGAAGACCTTAACACCTTGAACATGTCTATTATCTGAGAAATTCCCTTTATGGTTTGAAGCAAGCACTCCATGATTGGTGTGAGAGGATTACTTCCTATCTATTAGCTCATGGCTTCAAGAGAGGGGGGGTTGATCAGACATTATTTATGAGGAGAGGAGCTTGTGCTATTTTGGTTGCCCAAATCTATGTGGACGACATAGTCTTTAGATCCATGTTCTCTCTCCATGCTCATGACTTTAAGGAGGAGATGAAGAGTGAGTTCGAGATGAGCATCTTTGGTGAGTTTACATTCTTCCTTGCTCTCTTAGTTCCTCACCTATAGGATGGGATGTTCATCTCCCAATCCATGTATGCATGAGACCTTATGAAAAAAAATGGTTCAAACTCCACTAAGCACGCATGTGCCCCGATGAGTACCTCATCAAAGCTTAGAAAGGACACTTTAGGCAAGGACGTAGAGAAAACCTTATATCAGAGTATGATAAGTAGTCTTCTCTACTTGATTATCAACTTTAGTGTTGGAGTCTATGCGGGATATTCACCATCCCTGAAAGAGTCACACTTACTCTCTCTTAAATATATTATCAAATATGTGAGTGGGACTCTTTCATATGGCATTTGGTATTCCTTTGATACCGACGCCTGTTTATCCGCCTATTCGGATGTCAATTGGGTCGGGGATGTAGATGGATGTAGGAGCACTTCTGGTGGGTGTTTATATTTTGGTTATGCTTTTATCTCTTGGTTGAAGTAAAATCCAATATCTTTGTCCACTGCGAAATTTGACTACATAACCACTATGAGTTATTGCACACAACTTTTATGGATAAAGAAGATACTGGAGGATTATGGGATATCACAGGACACCGTGACTATTTTTTGTGATAACACGAGCATGGTATACATATCTCGTAATCCTGTCCAACATTTGCACACAAAACAAATTTGGATACGCGAGCACCTTATTTATGAGTTAGTATAAGAGAAAGTCATTTCCTTGAGTTTTGAGTTCACTAACCTTCAGTTAGACGATATCTTTAGGATATTGCACAATTGACTTAGTGGTAGTTACCAAGTCTAGATAGGCTGCATTTTATCATGTTCATATCATATCATTCCTATTGCTAGATTGTATCATTTGTATCGTTTTGTAGTATATTTTCATTTTTTATATTTTTAGAAAAATACAAAAAAAAATCAATTTTTTGAGAAATTTTGAAAAAGCCAAAAAGATATTTTTTATAAAATTTATTGAAAAAGACAAAAATATTTTCTTTTTATATATTTTAGTAAAACATAAAAGCGGATTGTATTATGTTTACACCTTTTATGGATGAACATTTAAGATAACCAATGTCACATCTTAATGTCCATATTCCACATGACTTTTTTATAGTGTTTTGAGATGCTACATCATTGCATCCATGTGCTTCATAATGTCGGAGTCATTAAGATATAATTAGTGATATCTTTCTACATGTTTGGCTCCTTATCTCCTTTAATGTACACATGCATGAATTTATTCAATTTTTTTACTTGTCTGTCACATGTTGGTTTAAGTGTTTTCATCTCAATTATGCCTACAGAATAAACAAAATAAGATAAAACAAGAGTAATAATAGTATTGTAATTTGTTTACATATGATGAGTGAAAATGGGGAAGGGCTATGAAAGGTTTTCATATCCTTTACAATTAAGCCACCGTTTAAATCGGATAAAAAAAAAAGTGGCATTGTAAAAAGTAGCAAATAGCCAAAGAATTTAAAAGAGCCAAAAAATTGTGGCATTGAAAAAATTAACCAAGGCCAAACTAGTTTAGGTTGATATGATCAATAAAAAGAAAAGAAAAATCAGTTATGATCATTATTATATTTGAGGTAGTTTGGTTGGATGTATATCAATGGGTTTGCACATCCTTGAAAATCTCAAACAAGCATTATATAGTTTTGAGCGTTATTGTTGTGGAAATAACTTTGAAATGTTATTTGTTGATTAGATTGAATCAATCTCATATAAATCCACCATTTTTACACCGAAGGACAATGTTCAGTTCATTCGTTAGAAGTATCCAAAATTCATCATGCACATATTCTATGATTGTTTGCATTTATTTTCCTATCGAATCTGATCACATCCATTCATTTGCTCTATCACCGACTTGGTTAGTTTAGTGATCTTTCATGTTGTGATTCTTTATTTTTGTAAGAAAAATTTTGATAATTTAAAAAAGATAAGTTTATTACCTTGTGACACTCTCCGATGTATTGCTATGTTTCTTCTTATCCGTCTATTTCGAGACATCGTAAAAGGGCGGAGAACGAATTATGGGGGAGTAGTTTATTATTTGTTTGATTTAATGATATGCTTATGCTTAATTGATATTTTCCTTATGATTATCATTATATTTCAAACATTTAGGAGTCACAAGTATTTGTTTCTTGTCTTATGTATAGGTATAAAATTGAGGATTATTTTTCACACCCTTGCACACCCCGATGATGACATACAAAAGGTGGAGAATTGAAGCTTTGAAGATGTTGATGATTTTGAAGACATGTTATTTGATATTTCCATATATGGGTTTTTAGGGATATTAGATTTTATCTCTCATTTTTGTTCAGTAGCTTAATTCGTATTTTTTATGAATGTATCGACATAGACATATGTGGAGATTTGTAAGAACACATTTTATAAATGTTTTATAGTTAGTATGTCATATAATGCTACATCTCACACATTCTATCTTGTCGTCCATCATCCGAATCTTGAGCAACATGCACCCATCATTGGCAATGTACATCGTGCATATTTAACTGCCTCTATTCCCACAAACCCCGCTTCGCTATAACGTAAAATGTTTAATTGGAAGTATCATTGTTAACGTACTTATTTGGGATATTTTTATAAAAAAAATTATTAAAATTGAGGCATTTTTCTAAGTACAAATTTATTTTTTAAGACCTGTAGGCGAGACATTTTTAAAGAAATATTTTTCTCTTATATCGTTCAAACGACATAAAAATGTTGTTTAAACGACATTGAGAAGTCATTCGAACGACAACTTCTAATGACAACACATGTCGTTTGAAGGGTCACTCAAAGCTCATTTTAAAGATACATCAAACGAGCTCGTACTTTTTTATTTCTTTAACATCATTTGATAAGTCGTTTCTAACAACCTTAGATGTTGTTCAAATTAATTGCAGATGTCGTTCAAACCACATGGTCCGCCTCAATTTTTTATTTAGCCTATAAATACTTTCTATGAAGTTAGGTTTTGTAAGTCTTTTAAAACGTCATTTCTACATATCTGATGCAATTAAAGACTTCACTTTTTAGGCTTTTAAACTATTTTCCATTCACTCCAAATTCCGAAATCATTTATGTGAATCATTCTTGGGTTGATTATTCATCTTACTCATTCTAGAGTAACACCTGAGGAGAATAAGGTTGTCTCCATTGATGACTAATTGGAGCACTTGCGGGATCTCATACTAAATCCTTCGAACCGATGCCCGAGGGTATTTCTTCATTATAAAAATGTTGTATTTCTACTATGTAAAGTTAACTTGGATATTTACAGTTTATAGAGAAAAAAAAGGTTTTGCTCCTCTCATGAATTTGTTCAAAAATTTGTGTTGTGATTGTTTGGTTGTGCATTCTAGATAATTTGTATTATTGTCAATCACAACTAGATGCATGTTTTAGGGTGTTAATTAAAATCTAGGGATAAAATTTGAATTTAATTAAACAAGATTAAGCATTGAACGCAAGCGCGCTCTTACATGAGACACTCCTAATGAAAGAGCTCAACTTTTACATTATGTGAAAGATGTTGAATTCAAATGAAATTGAATTGACATATGAAATATGACATGCGTGGTCATACCGAGGGGCTGGGGTCACTCATCTGGTGTGGATTCGGGATTGCTCCCTTAACTTTGGACGCTCGACCATTGTCAATGTGGGATGATATGGATATATAGAGTCCTCGGATTATTTTGAACAAAACATACAAAATAATTGTTTCCACCTTAAGAGAGAAGCATGAAGGACGATACTGATGATTGCGAAAACAAGTACTTTAAAGGTTTGAGGACTAAGTTACTGAATAGGAAGGTTTTAGGCATCCACCCGTCCATTTCTGTCTCTCACGGGAATGTGTTAATCTTCTCCTGTTAGATTCCATAAAGTGTGTACTTACGTGGAAAATATACATGGAGAATGGAATCTTTCAATTCATGTCATGGAAAAGGATGGAGTGAATTTATCCTTAGGAGTGTGCCCAAAAATAATATTCAAAATATAATGTGAGTGTTTGCCGAATCACAAGTCTTTATGGAAGAACGAATGTATACATCAGACAAGACACAAGCATACAAGAATATGACATCCATTAACAATATAGATAAACTAAAATAAATATAACAAAAGTTCATAAGAGACGAATCGAATCTCGGGATTTACCCAAGACGCCTACATAACACATGGGGCATCAAAGTCCACATAGTTCGAAGATAACATAGGGTGAGGTTTAACCCATAAATACAAATGGTAGATTTCTCTTATATGTGTGGGTAGAGATAAATGTTCTTTAAGTGTGAGAATGTATAGTGAGAATCCATCTTTTAGAATTTATAGATAAACCTTTTTTTTCTTGTTTTTGTTTTTTTATGAAGATAGAGTATGTGCAAATTCTTCTAACAAAGGTTTGAGATTAATGTACGTGATGCAATGAAATAAAGTGCTGAAATATAAATAAAGCAACTAATATTAAATAAGAGAATTTAGAAAAAGGGGTGGAGAATTAGACCTCCTTATGAATACTTAAAATGGATCTTGAGTGTAGATACGTTGATCAAGCAATTGGGTGAAGGTGGTATGAGGAGATTGGGGGGGGGGGGAGGGATTTTACTAAATGAATTATCTAAAGGATGGAATGGAATGTGGGAGGTGGGTTTTTTAGAAGGTAACAACTTTAAATTTGAGAAAATTTTCTCTGAATGGTTGAGAAGGGTGTTCAGGGGGTACTTTTAAAGTGGGGACATGGCCTATATTTATTGGGGCAAGGGGGTATCGATCGACATGGTCCTAGACCTGCCTATCATCATAGAACCCCATACACACTGCCGATAAGCAGTGTCCCGAGGGTGCCATTCGGCAATTTGGGACAGATTTTTTTAAAAAATGGTCATAAAATGCGAACCATAACGTAGAATAGCGCATGGAGTGGACGATTATAAAGGGTATGTAGATACCTTTAAGGATCCAATGATCCACTCCGGATTTCAAGAGTTGACTGTGGTCAAAGGGGGCTCAAAAGTGGCCACTAGTCACTTGATAGGAAGTCTTCGAAGGAAAATATATTGTTCATCTTAACCATAAGGTCGATTCACACATGGGATGAACCGTTGAAAAGAGTATTTGATGTGCTTTGAGATCTCATTTATCTTTGTTTAGTTTAGAGACTGACCAAGGTCAAACGGGGCTTAAAAGTATCTAGTGATCTTTTGGAATAAAATATGTAAGACGATTGGTCGTACCATTACGTTAATTCATGAGTGGGATAGACCGTCAGAAATAGTATTCACAAAACTTCAACGATTCATTAATCTTCACTCAATCTTAAGAATTGACTAGTGTCAAACGGGGTTTTGGAGCGCCTGGTGGCCTCTGGATCAATTTTTAGGGTAAAATTGATCATTTGTCCATATTATAAGGTCGATTCGTACACGAGGAGGATTGTTGAAAAGTGGATTCAGATACCTTAAAAGATTAATTGATATTTTTCACAAAAGTGGAGGTTAACTAGAGTCAAACGGTGCCTGGGAGCACATGGTGCCTCCATATAAGTTTTTGATAGTGAAATTGACTATTTATCCAAATCATAACGCTGATTCGTGCAGGGTGCAAAGTTCTTAATAGGGGATTCAGAGCCCTTCAAAGATTCATTGAGATTTTTCTCAGACAAGGAGGTTGACTAGAGTCAAACGGGGCCCGAGAGCACCCGATGATCTTCATATCAATTTTTGAGGTAAAATGGACCGTTTGTTCATATAGTAAGGTGAATTCGTTTTCAGGGCAAACCGTTGTCAAGGGGATTCAGATACCTTTAAAGATTCATTCTTTTTCTCAAACGAGGAGGTTGATTGCAAAAAAATGGGGCTCAAGAGTGCTCGATGGCCTCTATATCTGTACTTAGAGTATGACATAGGGTTTGCAATAAATGAGTGAGTGATAGGGACCTAAGGAGGTACTTAGGTGGTCCTAGTACGGTGTGTTTATTGAGATCCCCTCGACGGGCGAGCATCAAAGAAGTGAAGTTCGTGAAATAATAAACACCACATTAACGTTGGGAAAGAGGATTTTAGATCAATTATGTGTGCCTAGAGGATGTTGTTGAGTGATTCACAGAGTCAAAGATGTGTTTAGATTAGTTTTAAGGGGCTTGGGATACCATTTCAGTGGGTTGAGGTAAATTCTAAGTTGCACTGGGGATGACCTATTCTGATGGACAAAGTCAAATTTAAGGATCTTGAGTTGTGACGATCAATTCTGAAGGACAAGATCAATTCTCATGACCTAAAGTTGTGAAGACCAATTCTGAAGGCCAAGGTTGTAATGACCAATTCTGAGGGTTGAGGTCAATTATGAGGACTTAAAGTTGTGATGACCAATTCTGTGGGTCGAGGTCAATTCTGAGGGCCTAAAGTTATGATGGCTAATTTTGGGGGCTGAGGTGAATTATGAGGACCTTGAGTTATGATGACCAATTCTTTGGGATGGGGTCAATTTTGAGGAACTAAAGTTAAGACAATGAATTCTACTAGTCGAGATTAATATTGAGGACATAAGGTTATGACGACTAATTTTGAGGGTTGAGGTTGTAATGACCAATTATCAGGGCCAAGGTCAATTCCGAGGACCTTTAGTTGTGATAACCAATTCTATGTGCCGAGGTCAATTTTAAGGACATAAATTTTTGACAACTAAATATGGGGTCTGAGGTCAATTTTGAGGACCTAAAATTGTGATGGCCAATTCTGAGGGTCGGGATCAATTTTGAGGATTTAAAGTTGGAACAACCAATTCTAAGGGTCGAGGTCAATTATGATTACCTAAAGTTGTGATGACCAATTCTGAGGGTCAAGTTTAATTCTGAGGACCTTGAGTTATGACAAGCAATTCTGAGGGTCGAGGTCAATTCTCAGGACCTTTTGTTATGATGACCAATTCTGGGGGGCCGAGGTCAATTCTGAGGGCCTTGGATTATGATGATCAATTATGTGGGTTGAGGCCAATTATAAGGACCTAAAGTTGTGATGACCAATTTTACGGGCCAAGGTGAGAACCTAAAGTTGTGATGACCAATTCTGAGGGAAGAGGTCAATTCTTAGGACTTAAAGTTATAGAGAGAAAATTATCTCTCTTAGGAAATTTAAATTATTTTGGTGGTGAAGTCGCACTTATGGTTTCATTGGGGATTATGTTGTCTCTAAACTCAAATGGGGGATGTTTAGTTTTGGGGTTCCAGTTGGGGAATTGTAGTGAACTTGGATGTGGGTGCATCATTGATTTTGTTGAGGAGTATGCTGAGGATAAGAATGTAGAACTAATCCCATTGGGTATTTTGAGAGTTTGTAAGGGGTGTAGTCCTCCAAAAATGATTTTCTTGAGGAAAAATCGTGTTACATATTTTTCTAGGATTTTTTAAAATTATTTGGAAAATTTCTAGAAATCTATAAAATTTTGTTAGCATTTCTTGTACAAAATCTTATGGGACTGCCCACAGGAAGTTTTTAGTGGGTAGAATACTTTGGTAGTTACTGACCCTTTGATGGGGATACGGGTGACATTATACTCTTTGAGTCTTCCTTCAGGGGCTGCAAAGGCTACAAGCATATAGGTGTAGATAAGGAGGTTGCTAGTGAATGAGGTGATGTCTCGTTTGATGGTGCTTACGGGTGAGGTGACATCCATTCCTAGTTCTTTTCTTTCACTATTTTATCATTAATCTATCATTAACTTAAAGATATTGGTATTAACCATGTTATATGCTTGACTTAGTGGGTTGGCATCAGAAAAGAGAAACTCAAGAAGGCAAAAAAGATGCATTTTATTTGATTACCTTGATTTAGTGGCTTAGTCTACATGCATTTTAATATGCTTCTCAAGTTTTATTTTGAGAAAGATTAGGAGACGTTTATTTTTTGGAATTTTAGAATAGAGGAAATCATTGGAGGCCTGTTTGAAAAGAGTTTTCCCTTTAAAGGGGCTTATTTCAAGAAAAGCTGGGAGAAACGTTTTATTAGAAACTGATTTATGGGCAAAAAGGAGAGAGAGGGATTTTTTTAAAATGGTGAGGTTATCGATTATCATACCCCTTAACTTGCTTATCAGCATGGGGGTCACGTCAAATCACTCCTAGGCTTTGATTGCACTTTCCTTCATACTGGTGTACTTTTATTGGGCTCAAAATTAAATGGATTGTCGTAAATTTTGTTTTTTTGCCAAAGATTTTGGGTATAAAAGGAAGGGTATAGGTTATTTTTTCTTGACCATCTCCCATATTTATTTTCTTGCTTCTCATTTCCTATTCCCCCAAATGGCTCTTCCCATGTATGATGAATTATCCTCTTATCTTGAAGATCTAGAGATCATATGCCTTTACAATGTTGAATATCATACTTTCTCTATGGCATAATTGAACCATAGACTGTAACTTGTTAGCAGTGACAGTACAATTCTGGTACTCCGAGGACCATGGCTTCCATTCTGAGTTGAACGAGGTCGGTCCTACCTATGAGTAATTATTAGTAATATTGGGGGTCAGCCCAAGTGTTACGAAGGTTATGCCCGATTTTTCTCATTCTCCTCGGACATTTCCGGTGAAGTTACACCATATTTCTCTTTCGACAAATTGGTCGTTGGTTATTGGAGGGACTATTTCTCTTTATTCAGTTATATATTTAGTGTGCCTAAGGGGTTTTGACGATGATGGCTTTGTCGGAGTTGTTTCTTTGGGCCTTACTATGAGGCTTTTACTAGTGACATGGGACCTGATGAATGATCCTCAAGTGGCTCCGATGGCAACATGGATGTCTTACCACCATTATCCAGCAACAGTAATGTTGTTCATGTGGCTTATAGAAAGGTTTTATATGGAGAAACTTGTTGAGTATCCCTTGGTGGGTGTGCCTAATTTCTTTGTCTGACCATTCTTCCACCCATCTAAAGAGAACTGGGTCAACTAGATTATGGAGCACGGAACACGATTTCTTCACTGATTTGTACCATGGGGAGATACTTAAAGCCGATTTTACATGTAGGACAGTACCGATATGTTCAATTGGTGGGACTTCAGCAGACTTCCTTTTATTTCCCCTAGAGGCCCCTGTGCCAAGTCGTATGGGAACAAATTGTGCCTACTTGGATAATTAACTTCTTTTTTTAGAGGACCTGATTGAATCATTGAAGATGATGCCGGGTTCCTTATGGCAGCGCTACGATCTGTCTATACATCCATCGCAATCTATAGGAGGGGCCTGACATATGTTCGGAGACTACCTAAAGTGGTTGTGGAAGCAAGTATTAGAGAAGGTTATGGAGCAAGAGACTGGAAAAAAGTGGTTGGTCACCTTAGATACCATGGGAGAAGGTGTTTTGGTTTTATCCAGGATTTTCAGGGTTTACTACTCCATAGAGCACATATAGACTGCTAACTAAGAGTAGGAGACTTGAGTACCTCCAGGGGTCGGGAACGATGATGAAGCGTTGCTACCGGGTAGTTAAGGATAATGACTTGTGAAGTTGGGGTTGTACTTTGTGAAGCTAGGATGATTTGGGTGTTTTTGGGGTTTCTTGTGGGTTTAGGAAGAACTTTTGTGAAGATGGTAAGGATTAGGTTTGTTTAAGATGGTTTAGTCAGTGGAAGGGGTGGTCTGTTTAACTCCCTTCATTAATAGTTTATGTAACATAGATGTATTCCTTAATTAGAAAAAAAAAATAGTTGGATCATATTTTGTTTGGCCTCTTGATGAATTTCGCATTTGATTTATCTATACCAATCGCTAAGGCATACATAATCTTTTTTTCATACAAATGATAAGATGGACCACCGTTCTCTGAGGTTGGAAATGAATAGAATTTTGTGAAAAATAAGGGGACCGTGCCCATTCATGGGATGCCTACGTACCTCAGGGATTTTTGAAAATTTTCATGAGTCTCATTTTGAAAAGTAAAGTTTTTTAGTGGATCAAGTCCCATGTAGTTCTGTGTTGAGGGAAATGAAGAATTTTTTTTATTAAAATAGAAAGGGGATGAGAACAGTCGTAGCGTGTCGAGATTTCAGACTAAGGGTGAAATTTCTTGAGATTGTCCAGGTTGAATTTACAATCCATATCTTTTTCATCGAGATTTGTGAGCATGGAGGTGGTTCATGGAAGAATTTTCTTCACAAAGTAGGGGCTGGTCCAATTCGGTTTGAATTTCCCTTTGTGTATTAGATGAATTCTATGATCTCCTTGAGGCCATGATTTCCTTCCTAGACATGAAGGTCCTTGACCTTTTGATTAAATGATCATGTTATCCGACGATGATATCCCCGTATATGTTATATATCCTTAATTCTCTTTTTATCCAAGAGTGATAGTTCATTAAAGTGGCTCTGATGCCCGTCTTCTTCGCTAACTTTGCTCTCAAGCATGATGTTCAGGTAAGGTATTTCTAGTTCAACGGGTACGACTACTCCCATTCCATGTACAAGAGAATAATGGGGAGCCCCTGTAGGCATTTTGATTGAAGTGTGGTAGCCCAGAGGGCGTAAATGATCCGATCGGCCCCATCTTTTTAACTCTTTGTCATTTTAATGATGATATTTTTTAGGCTTTTATTATCAGCTTCAATAACAACATGGTCTTAGGGTCGGCAGGGAGAAGATTTATGTCTCTGAATCACGTATTCATCGACTAGTTCTATGACCTCGGCTTCGAAGTGGAGACCAGCTAACTCACGACGAACCCTTTATCAGTAGATGATGTTGTTTCTAATTAACTTGGCAAGTTTCTTAAGATTTAACACTGCGTATGACTCGGCATTGAATATTTGGTGAAATAATCGATGGTGACTAGGATGTACTCGTGACTGTGTGAAGCTTTAGGAGTAAACTTCCCTATGATGTTAATTCCCCAATAGAAGAAAGTCCAGGGTGAGGTCATGTTATATAGTTCTCAAGGAGGCATATTTTGGAGATTGGGAAACTATTCACACTTGAGGCATCTTCAAACGTAGTTAGTGCAATCTTGAACCATAGTGGTCCAGTAATATGCTTAACGAATGATCTTCTTAGCAAGCATATGACCATTCGTGTGGGGCCCGCATTCCCCACTGTGGATCTTCTGCAACACTTCTTCAATATTAGCCCCTGCTATGCAATAAATATGGGTTATGTGGCTACCTCGTTTATTTGTCCTGGCCCAAAGAAGTAGCCCGACTAATACCTATCAAGAATAGGGGAAGTCCGGCTCAAACTCTGAGGTCTCATAAATAACTAATTCAGCAACAACCTATTCAACCCCTAAAATCTCTCAAGAGATATTCTAAGGATTTTGGGCCAACATGGAAGTACTCAAACACCCCCACTCTCCAAAATTCAGATGTATATATTGTACCCCTGGCCCGGGGTAAAGGGTATGTAATTGAAAACACTCCCCTAGAGAAAAGAAAATATATAAACAAAGGGCACCACCATGGATGTATGCTATTTTTTCCAAACCACGTATATCTTGTGTCGCGTGTGATTGCAGCTATTTTATGTTCTTTACTTTTTTCGGTGATCGTATTTTCTTATAATTTGTATTGAGATTTATTGTCACCACAATTCGCGCTGACTGTGGGAACCGATTTTTCTTCCTTTAAGAATGCCTTAACTAATAAGAACCTAGAATGTCTGGTCACAACAGTAATGCCCCTCAAGAAGGGGATATTCAAGAGCAACTCATTCCCTGTAGGGTTAGATCTGAAGTTCGATGCTCAAACCCAAGGCCTCAGAAGAAACCCAGGGACCAGCGAGGTCCACGCAAGTTTTCGGGATAACCGAGACCTATGAGGCCAGGCTCCAAGACCAATAGGAAGCTACTCGCAAGAAGTAAGCCGAGAACGCTTGACTCAAAAGAAGACTGGAGAAATTGGAGAGAGAGCTCCATCACAATACAAGGTAGCGTCGCCAGCGAACTCCTAGCCCTCAGGCAAGAAGATCTCGCAATCGAGGAAGGACCCAGATGTGGATCTCAAAGAATTGAGGGACACGGGTCAAATAATAACTAGTTTGAACAACAATAATATCCTCGCCATTATAGGAGCCCAAGCCGAGGGAACGACGACATACGAAATTTGGTCCGGAGAGAAATGGACCAACACCCATCACATCGGGGTGGCACATCTACCAGAGAGCTATCCAGGAGAGATATCCAAACCCAGACGAAATCCCCCTTTTCAAGGGAAATGGAGGAAGAAGAATCCCTCAAGAAGTTCGCCATGCCCAGATTCAACATTAACGACGCTAAAATTGACCCCATCGACCTTGTCAGATAGTACAGACAGGCCATGACCCTTTGGAGCGACAAGGACGCATTGATTGCTGAATCTTCCCATCAAGCTTGCACAACGTGTCTCAAAAGTGGTTTGGAAAACTCCCCCATAGATCTATTAGTAATTTTGAATCCATGACAGAGCTTTTCACAGCTCCCTTTATTACCAGCAGCTCCCATCCAAAAATGATGGATGCTTTATTGACTATGAAGAAAAAACCCTAGAAAAGCCTTAGAGACTACGCAAAGATGTATTGGGAGCTGTTCAACAAGGTCCAAGACTGCTCAGATCAGTTTACCATTGCATGTTTTAGGATTGGCTTATCCATCTCCTGCCTCTTACACTAGTCCCTCACTGAGAAGGAGGCCATAAGCATCGACGAATTGATGGATCATATTGAAAAATATGCCAAAGTTGAAGATGTGACCCAACTCAGTGCAGAGGAAAATGGTCGCGCTAAGTTTTTCGGCGAGGGAAGCGACAAAACTGAGAATAATATGAAACGGAGTAAGAATGGGGGTGAAAGTGGCCCTAAGAATAGGAATAAGAGGGATGGCTCGAAGGAATTTTAAGTAGTAAACATAATTTTTAAAGAACGAATCTATAAGATTCTGGTAAAGATCAAGGATGAAATGTTCATTAAGTGGCCCAAGAAGATGGGTGGAGAACCTTCAAAGAGAAACAAATCATTAAGATGTGATTTCCATAAAGGGGGCGAGCATAAAAATGAGTACTACAAATCCATCAAGTCTCAGCTTGAAGAGTTAGGTCAAACTGAACACTTATGAGAATTTATGGAAAATAAGGTAGAGAAGGTAGCAGCCAATGGAGATCAAAGTCCTGACAACGTTTTCGAGGAAGACGTCGTCCATGAGTTTGCGACAATTCATAGGGCGTTCGACCTCAAATAGATTCAAGGAAACATAACTCGTATGGAATTCAAAAAGCTTACAGCAATAATGCAAGATTTTGAAATCGATCCAGCTGAAATGAAAGCAGGAAAGCATCGGTGAGCAGAGAACGTAGAATACAATAAGCACATTGTGTTCACATATGAGGACCTAGTGGGAGTAATAATCCCACATCATGATGCATTGATCATTACACTCAGGATAGCTAACTATGAAATCGACAGATTGCTTGTTGACCAAGGTAGATCATCCAAGGTAATGTACCTCGACACATTTAGGAATTTGAAGTTAAGTTCAACCGACCTAAAGAAAGCCACCTTTACTCTAGTTGCTTTTTCTAGAAATGTAACCATCCCCTTGGGAAAGATTTTCTTACCAGTAAGGGCAGGAAACATCTGGAAAATGATTTAATTTCTCATGGTTAATATTGATTCACCCTACCAAACGATCCTCAGAAGAGGATGGATGCACGCGATGAAGGCCGTCCCTTCTACCTACCATCAGAAGCTCAAACTTGGCACTCAAGGAGTAGTAGTGGAGATCCATGAAGATTAACCGCTGGAGAGAAAGTACTTCATAGCATTCATACGTACCAAGCCAAGAAGAAGGTTGAGAAAGATATAAGTAAGGAAGAAAAGCAGGAGAGGCTAATGCCCTCAAAATAACAACTAAGATATTAGAGACCAGGAGTGGAGGAGACTAGCCTCCTCCTCTCTGAAAGAATCGTCGAGGACCTGGAAGAAGTCACAGACAGTTTCAGCTCAAGAGAAACAAAGTTCTTGATTGGAACCTTACTCACCGACCATGCAAAGAGGGAATTGGTCACCCTACTTTGAAGTAACCTAGATGTCTTTGCATGGGAGCCTTACGAGCTGTTCGTGATTGATCTGAACATCACTTGTCATCGATTGAATGTTCATCCATTGTTCAAAACAATTACAAAGAAAGCTCGTTGAACTGCTCTGGAGAAAGCCAATGCAGTTGGAGAAGGAAGTCAAAAAACTGCTGGACGTAAGATCCCTATGGGAATTCTAGTTCCTTAAATGGCTATCCAACCCAGTGGTTGTCCCTAAGAGCAACGAAAAGTGGAGAGTTTTCATATATTTCATACACCTCAATAAGTTATGCCCTAAAGGCAATTTCCCCTCCCAAAGATTGATCAGCTAGTGGACGCTACTGCAGCATATGAACGGATGAGCTTCCTAGAAGCATACTTCGGGTATCACCAGATCACTCTATATGAGACAGATCAAGACAAATCAACATTTATAACCACATATGGGATATATTTCTACAAGGTCATGCCCTTTGGGCTCACAAACGCAGGGGCTAATTACCAATGGTGGGTCACAAAAATGTTTAGAGACCAAATGGGAAGAACTATGGAGGTCGACATCGATGGCATGCTCGTCAAGAGAAACCTCAAGGATGACCACCTCTCTGACCTATCAAGGACCTTTGAAATCCTCCGGAAGTACCGAATTAAACTCACTCCGAGCAAGTGTTCCTTCGGTGTCCATTCAGGAAAATTCCTTGGGTACTTGGTCAGTAAGAGAGGTATTAAAGCTAACTTGAACCAAATTAATGCCATTAACAAGGTACCCCCCCCCCCCCCCCATACAATAAAAGATGTGAAGAATTTCATGGGGATGCTCTTTACCCTAAATCGGTTCATCTCAAAGTCATCCGAAATGTGCCAGTCATTATTTCAATTGTTTAAGAAGAGAAAAGATGGGGGGTGGAACGATGATTGCTCGAAAGCATTAGAGGGGATCAAAGCTTACCTCAACAAACTATCCTTTCTCATAATCCCTTAAGAAAATGATTCTCTATACCATTACCTTGAAGTATCCAGTCATGCTATAAGTTATGCACTGGTATGAGAGAAAACGGGGATCCAGCACCAAGTTTATTACTCGAGAAAAACTCTTTTGGATGCTGAACAGCGATACCTACCATTAGAAAAACTTGCCTTTGCGCTAGTGATAGCCTCAAGGAAATTAAAACACTACTTCGAATCCCACTCCGTCATCGTACTTATATCCCAAACTCTTAAAGAAGACCTTTCCGAAACACTATCAAAGTGGTCGGTCGAGCTTGGGCAATTTGACATTCAGTTCCAACCGAGGAATGACATCAAAGGACAGGTCCTTACTGATTTCATCGCAGAGCTTATAGGAAAACACCCTTGCGACCAACCCCAAGCTATTCAATAGAATGAAGTTCCCCCAGCGTTAGGCATCTATAGACTATTCGTTGACGAAACATCCAATTCCAAAGGGGCAGGAGTAGGCACCATGATAATTACCCTTTAAGATGGAATACTTGAGCAAGGAATCAGGCTTGGATTTGAATCTACGAATAATGAAGAATAATATAAGCACTGATTACGGGCCTAGAAAAAGCATGAATGCTCAGAACAAAACAATTCAAAGTGTTTGGTGACTCACAGTTGGTGTCCAACAAGATAAGTGGAAATTTCAACGCTAGAGATGAGAGGATGGCAGACTATCTCACGAGTACAAAAGAATTGATGGCCAACTTTGAACAAGTCAGCGTCCAGAAGTTTCCCAGAGGATAAGACAACCTTGTTGATGCCCTAGAAGCCTTATGCTCAGGGATCAACTCTGACTTAAAGAGGACAATTCGCATTGATTTCCTTGCCCAACCTAGTATCAACCAAATCGACGAGCTACCGAGCGTGGGGCACCTTATCCAGATTGAGACAGCCCCTAGTTGGATAGATCCCTTAAGGGATTATTTGAAGGATGGCGCGCTACCAACATATAAGAAGATCACTAATCAGATATGAGTCAAAATTCCTCGCTTTCACTTATCTTCTGAGGTTAAGATGTACAAGAGATCTTTCACTCGCCCTTACCTTCAATGTATTCATCCAAAGGACATTGAGCAAGTTCTGCATGAAATTCATGAGGGAATCTATGGGAGTCACATTGGGGGCAGGTCACTAGCTTTTTGAGCAATGAAAGATGGCTATTGGTGGTTGTACATGCAGAAAGACGCTGGAATCTATGGTTCAGGAGCCACCTAGTGACCTGAAGTCACTTACTAACCCATGGCCTTTCGCCCAATGGGGTATGGACATATTGGGCCCTCTACCTACTGCAGTCGATAATTGTAAGTATCTGTTGGTCACAACAGAATACTTCACCAAATGGATAGAAGCAGAACCACTGGCAAACATTAGAGACGCAGACATGATAAGATTCATATGGAGGAACATCGTTACTCGTTTTGGGATCCCAAAGACTATCATCACTGATAACGAAACCCAATTGGAGAGTGGCCTCTTCCAGTGTTTCTGTAGTGACCACGGGATCATGTACTACTTCATCTCTATGGCATATCCTTATAGCAACGGACATGCTAAAGCTTCCAACAAAATAGTGATTGATGGATTAAAAAAATATATGGAATGATCCAAGGGAGCATGGGTAAACGAACTACCCCACATCCTATGGGATTATCGCATCACCCCATAACGAGTAACTAGAGAGACACCATTTTCACTGACATATGTGATGGAGAAAGTTATCCCCTTAGAAGCTGGCCTCCCTACCATGAGTTCCACTCTAGTCAACCAGGGCAAGAACGATGCAACATTGCTCATTGAACTTGAGCTAACTACGGAATTGAAGGAGTTGGCTCTAGTAAACTGGCAGCCTATTAGCAATAATTAGCAGAGCACTACAACAAAAAGGTTAATCCAAGAGCATTTCAAGTTGGGGACTATATCCTGAGGCAAGTTCTTGGCAGGGCTGTAAAACCATCGGATGGCAATATAGGACCAAATTCGGAGGGGTCATTCAAGGTGATAAAAGATGACCTACAAGGATCCTATCACTTAAAAACGCTGGAGGGCAAGGAGATACCAAGAGCTTGGAATGAAGCCAATTTGAAGAAATTCTACTTCTAGTTGTCTTTTTTCTTTTTAAACTCAGTGTTGAATTTTCAATTCATTTATGATTAATGAAATTTATTTGGCAGTAGCATTTTATGGACTTTTGATTTTTCTCAACTACATTATAATTGGTGCACCCTTTCCATGTCACATACTCCCCTTTTAACAAATAAAACTAAGATCACAAGAAACTTATTAAAATAGAGTCAATATGTAATGGCCCTCCTCAGGCATTCATCAACGAACACGAATGACATCCTAGCTTATCCTGGAAATATATGAAGCCTTTCAGGGGAACCTTAGGCAGCATGGCCAACCCAAGTTGGTCGCCAACATTGTTTTCCTCAAAAATCCTGCACGGATAAAACATCCAATACCAGGTGTATCCTCTCCATTGCCTCCCTTAGGCCTAAGTAAGTGTGACGACAAAACCTAAAAGGTAAATTAAGGCAAAATGGTACATTAAAAAGAATACTAGACTAGGGGATACTCACTCAACAACCAACTCTTCCTAAATCCAATCTAGTAGGCTAATAGAGCCCAAGATAACTGAACAAGAAATTAATGAAGAAAAAAAATACACAATACATGTTTAGTCGGCAAATATCCTCCCAAAACATAACTATTTTATTACATCATTACATATACAAAGAGTTACATACGCTGAGTAATTTAAACCCTGATGAGAACTAGGTTGCTGAGCAAGATAGTTAGCCACTCGCGCTCTTCGGCATCATCCGGGTGAGGACCTAATTCCTCCTCGACTTCATCTAAGCTTGGTTCCACGAGATGTCTGGGGATCACATCTATGGGAATCCATAAATCATACCTTCTGAATGGGTTTGGCATCAAAGTTGAAGGAGATAACTCGTGCCGATACCAGAGAACATAGTTCCTAGGGACTTGCAACTCCCTAACATCACTCAACCACCCCTTATGAAAGCTAACTCCTCAACCTCCTTTAACTTCGTTGGAGAATCATTCCAGCCCTGGTCGTAGCCATCAACCCACACTTACTGAGGACCTTTATTGAATAGGTTCCTCAGTAAGGTTACATCTCTTTAAAGATCAACAGTTATCACATACGCCCTATAAACGTCACCTCACAGTTCGGTAATCTCCCAAGCTAAACCACATTCATCACTACCAGCTCACCGCCCAGTTGATGAAAAGGAACCACGTAAGACTCGATGGTAAATGCTCGATGCATTATCCCTAAGTTGTGATACTTTCGTCATTAGAGCATCATTCTCCTGTTGAAGGACCTCTCTAACTTGATTGATCTCAGAAGAATCCAGAAGCTTTACCTTCAGAGCATCTAGTTCTTCCTGAACACAAGCGCATACCTCCTCCATCTCCTAAAGCCAATCTTTCAGCCTGGCAACCAGCTCTGACCGTTATTTATAGTCTTTATTACTCGACTTAAGGGACTTACGGATCCTTACGAAGGCACGACAAACTCGATTGCTCACATCAGGACCAAGAATTTTTCTTTGGGGGTCTTTTAATCAAATCCTAGTAGTCAACGCACATGAGAACTTTTCCTCCTGACTTTTTCCCATGAAGGAAATTAGCGAGACAAGTTGGGTATTCAACCACATGAATGAAACCCACGTTCAACTGTTTGACCACTTCCTCTTTGATTTTGAACGACATTCAATATCGAGTTTCTTTAGTTTCTATTTGACCGACTTGCATTCTAGGTATATCAGGATCTCTTTTTGAGATATTTCTAGGTTAATATCGGGCATGTCATTGTAGGACCATGCGAAGTTGTATATGGATTCTTTTAGTAGTTCTTCATATTGTGCACATTAATGCTCGTTAAGGGTGGACCCTATCCTAATCTCGTGTGAGGGAAACTATAACCTAGATTAATAACAACAGTCTCATCATCAATAATTTAAACATGGTTATGTTGCTTGATATTCTCCTTATTCATATGAGTTAAGAATTATTCATTTGAAAAATCATCATCATCAAAGGTTTAAATAAAATCAAGGCAATTAATGTGAGGCGCGAAAAAATTCAAAAAATCCTCATTTATATCATTTTTAAGAGAAACAACATCGAGAACCTCGTCAAAAGATATCTCTATTACATTGATATTAGGAAAAGGAAAAAGAACAATAGGGGAACAGAGTTGGATAGGGTAAATAACAAGGTTGGGTTGAATCGGAGTAGGTTGCACTAGTATGTCATTCTAGTTGAGGGGAGGCATGTCAATACCTTTAATTTGAGCGAACGGGTCCGATAGTGAGGCATCTGAGCAGATCATGGAGAGACTCAGCCCTAGTGTGTGCAAGTAAAATGAGTCTTTAAAATTACTTTCCTCAAAGCCCTTGGTAATTGTCACAGATTTCATGGTGAGAGGTTTCACTTCATGTTTTCAGTCTTCAGCCTTAGAGCTACTTTCTTGAAATAAGATTTCTAACCTCGATTTCATCATATTGTCAATATGGTCGTACCATAATTTAACGAAATCATAAAAGGGCAAGTCTTCACCTTCCTGGACAAATATTATGTCATCTTAAAATAGTCTTCTCATGTTCTAAGCTTCTTTTACATCTCGATCGATGGAGAACTTTGGGTTCATTTGGTGAAGGTTGGTAACCCATACCACATGGGGGGAAGGCCTTTTTTTATTACTATGGGCTTAATAATCCCTTATTCGCGTAACCCTAGAATGATTTTGGGAAAGAAGTGCATATTCTTGAACATTGGACTCGCATTAACGTTGTCATGAGGGCTATGTTCGGACAGACTCAATCTTTGAAATTATCCTTACTGGGAGAGAGAGTGGATCAATCTAATACCAGAGAGGATCATATAATTCATCCTATCCTAAATTTAAAATACTGGATTGGTAGTTCTAAAACTTTATGTAGTATTGTCATCCCTAAAAATGGTGATTAATTGACCTTTGGTAAAGAACTTCAATTTATATTGAAGAGAATAAGATAATCATTGGATGTTGGGGAGCCATGGATGACTAAGGAGTAGATTGAAGCAAACAAGTATTTCATAACTTAAAAATCAGTGAGAGGATTGATAGGACCAACCCCTAGTGTGAGTTTTATGGAACCCATTACTTCTCAGCAGGTATTATAATAAGTAGACATTATGGAAGAAGTGGGAGTGAGATCACTAACTTCCAGTCCAAAATAGTTGAAGATTCTGAGCGAATAGGCATTAAGAGAAAATCCATTGTCAATAAGTGACAGTGGGATTGTCTTTCCTAAGACTTCAAAGGAGATTTTGATTGGGGCCAAATTTGGTATTTCTTCTTCGGAAAAGGAGAGGAGTCGGGAAGAGGTTAGGAACCTAAGCATATTTACAACTGCTTCGATAGTAGTGAAATAAAGGACTGTGGGTTTGGTGAGAAATTTTATCAAGGCATTCCAGGTGCAACTAAGATGACATGAAAATCCCCCACAGGGTGATATTGGCTTGGGACTTCTTGAGATAATAAATAACTTTGCTCTATTCAATGGTCATTTCTGGCATAGGAAGTTCTTCGGCCACTCCCTTTCCTTCGTCCATTTCAGTTGCATGAGGAATTGAATCTTTGTAGTGTCTCCCTTACTTGGTCATGTGATCTACAGTAACGAGTTAGAACAATAACACCATGGCTTCATATACCTCGAGCTAAATAAACACTTTACTAGTTTTTGTAATAAATCTTCGAAGGATAGCATTCCATAAAGGCTAGCTACTGGGCTAGCTTCTTCCTGACTTAGTTCACCATCTGAGTTATCAAAATCGTCCCCCGATCTGGTGGTGACTATGTTTTTTTACGAAGAGCAACCAATACACTAGATGACCTAAGCGGATTCATCATGCAAATCTTCCTACTCAGTGGGGATGTGAGGTAGTAAAGGAACCAACAGTCCCTAGAGCTTCAAAGTGGTGAGAATATAAAAAATGATGCAGATTTCACATGTCTATCAAAACATATCGGCAATGGTCTTTACTAAATCATCTAGACTGACTTTTTAATGGGAACTACTTATTCATTTGATTCCCAAGCCCACTTATGGGCTTTTATGAATAATCTACTGAATTTTTAACAATCGACGGTCATCTTAGTGGGAAATTTAATGCCAAACTCTAAGAGTTGTTTCAACACAACCAGTAACTCCATGCCTCCCCCACAAATTGGGTATGAATAGAAATGCGGGCCCTCATAAGGAGTGACAAATCTTGATCAAAAAAGCATGTAGGGTGTAGTATAAAAGATGGGCAAACATTGAGAGGTTTAGGTGAGACTATAGGTATGATGAGTACTTTCCTAGGCACGATTTGAGTAGATGGGTTAAATTCTGGGTCATTTTCTAGAAAGATGGAATTAGTATGTGCTAAAAGTGGGTTATGAGTGGTATTAGGTTTAGGATTATCTGATGGGTTGATGATAACCTAGCCAATTAGGCCTTGGATAACATTTCTAAGATGCAAGAATTAATCGGTGGTGTGACCTAGGGATTGGTGGAAAGCAAGACGGACATCGGTTTTGAAGTTTTAGGGAGTGGATTTGGTAATGGATGGGGGTCCAAGGTTGATGAGATTTTGTCTTAATAGGGTTTCGTAGACATTGGATAAGGGAATGTGGAGCTCGATGTATTCTTTCTTGGTAGGATTAAGGCTACTTTATGGTGCCTAAGAGGTTGTGAGTTATTAAATGTTAATGATGGTTAAGACTATAACACCGGAAGGCTTCTTATACTTTCAGGGAGTGAATTTTCTGGTTACTTTCTTTGGTCCAGATTCCACTTTGGTAATGCCTGCCTCAATTTATACACCAGCTTATCAAAGGGATCAATAGTGTCAGTAATATTATCCTCTCATGGATGCTCGGATATGAGGCAAAAAGTTATTCTTCATAATATTTACTTATTCCTCCTTGAAGGGTCTATTGGTCATGGTGCCATCTTTATCTCTCCACCTTCTTATGAAGATACTAATTATTTCCTTATGTTTTTTTTAAGAATCTCTAGATCTCGATGCATAACCTCTAGATCCTCATTTTACTTATCTAGAGACATGAATTCTCGGGCGACATCATCCTAACTATGGATTCTGGATTCTTTAAGGGACAAAAACCACTAGAGGGAACTTTATTTCAAGGTCTGCTAAAACATTTAGTCCATTATCTCTTCGAAGGATCCAAGGAGGGTCATGACTCGGCTCTATCTTCAAAGGTCAACAATAGAGGGTACGCTTCCCTAAACATAGCGATGTGTAGTATCTTGAACTTCTCTGGCAATCTAGCTTTAGGATAAGGAGACATATGGTTATAGTCCATGCAATTTTGCATATCTTGACTTGGTCAAACTTATTTGATAGAAGTTAGAGGTCTTCCTTGACCTTGTTTAGTTCCTCCTCTTTATGATCCATGGGTACTAGCAAATTAACCCCTGGTTAGGTGAGTTTCGGAATCATGAGTTGAGCTGGCGGCGGTCCATTGGCAGGCAGGACACTCAAAGCATGCTTATACTATTTTAGTAGCTAGAAAGGATTAGAACTGGGTGGACCCATGACACGAGGAAAAAGAACCTCAGGTTCTTCAAGAATGTGGGCCCGATGTAACTGCATTTCATGGACTCGATTTGAAGGTTATCAATCGTCGCCCTGAGTTGGGCTATGGCAGTCATCAGATCAGGAGGCACCATAGTTGCTTGGCCAGTGTTCTCCATAAAGAGCTCGTGGAGGTAGATCCCAAATTTAAACGAAGTAGTTGAAGAGGCAACGTGTGACACCACGCCTAATTAAATACCGGGTGATCAGTCCTTTATTAAATTATAATCAAGGTGAACGGTTGGTTCAGTCTTATCATCACTGTTGCAAAAATAACTTTTCCAATTTAAACACCCTAAATAATTAAGCTAAGTGTCAAAACCATTTTTAGACATCAATTTCCAAATTTTATTTTAAAAACCAACATTAAAAACGTTACATAATTCATAGTTAAGGAATCACACAACAACTCTACTGGAATATATAATCCAACAATCAAACATCCAACTAATTAATTCCAACTTTAAAACTTAAAGGAAAACATCCTAATAGTAATAAATCCCAAAGTATAAATACTGGAAATAACCGAATCACAATCTCTGATAAAACAACTGAATAATGAAGAAGGGAGACACATGCCCAATGGAATAAATAGTGCTAGAAGTGGAATCAACAATGAGGTCGTCTAAGCAAGAGGCCTGCAACTCCCACCTAAGCTGCAGCGCGTTCCTTCCAAAGGATCCTATGCAAGATGCCCCTGTGGCTGGGCACCTGTAATATATACATATATATACAAGAGAGAAGAGAAAGTAGAAAACGGGTCAGAGCATGATTGTAAAACAGTTTAAAATTAGTTTAGCAAGTATTTAAATTCCTTACCGGCCAATCCAACCAACATATTAGTGCCACACTCCCTTGAGAAATTCTCACCTCTCTTCTAATGTGCACACCTATTGCACTAATATTCTTAAGAGTTTAACTTATCTAATCTTAAATTACTCGTAAGGTTTCAATCCGACAATTTCAAATGTCAAGGAGGTTAATTTTTATTTAACAGCACAATTCTCACCTAAGCCTTATTTGATAATAAAGTTTCTCAATAACATATCATAATTTTCAAACACTTATTCCCCAGTTGAAACAATTATTCTTTTATTACATACCAGTCACAGCGGGTAGTTCCCAAAGTCCAAATTTAAATTAATATATATAAATACTCTTATAATATATATGTATTCTAACAGCACCCCACATAAAATCTATGGTGCGGGCATACTCTGCTATTTAGTCCCCGTATCACTCATACTAAGGGAAATACTAGTTCGGAATCACTCTCGAACTGTACTTACAAAAACCACATACAAAATGAGGCGAAGCATAGTTCCAAGTCACTAAAAGGTCAGCACATACCCTCACGTCTCTTAGGACCGTCTGACCATCGATCCGATATCCTTTACCAAGGATTCCTATGTTTTAGGGTACAAATCAATATCCCCCATAAAGGTCCAATCGAGATAAGACTGTGCCAGCGCGGTAACCTCAGGGATAGCAAGTAGCGCGGGCATGATTTTTACACGTATATAATATATACATAAACACAATCATATATGTACACTACTATTCCCATATCAGATTTAGGTACACTCGCACGACCCATACTTATGATATTTATCCTTATTAGTCATTATTTAGTTATCACGTATAACGGTTTGTCTCTTATTTTAATTTGTGGGATTATTCCAACTTATAAGTGACACTCGTGGATTCCTATCTTCCCAAGTGTAATTTCAGTCGATACTCATTTATTTTACAACGTAACTCTTACGAGTCTCACCCTTTAACACATATTCCCATTGTCCCTTATATGTAAAACATCCTCGTGAAATGTTAATCTCGTCTTACATTAAAGGTTCCATATTTTTAATACCACCTACTGGTCTTCTTTATATCCCAAAATGTTCTAACGTTAATATCCAAGAATGTCTAATCATTTTAGTTGGAACAACCTATAAAAAGGGGAATGTGAGTTATGTAGGAGGGGTCGATCGATCTATGGAAGATGTTCGATCAATCGAAGCATCGATCGATCAATACTCTAAGGTCGATCAATCGATCAAGCAGGTATGTCAAATCTGCAGAATTTCCAGTTACAATTTTTCTCTTCCAATATCATCCAAAACAATATATTTGACGGACAAACTCCCAATAATTCCTACTACAAGTATTATAACCTCAAATAAGTTATTTCCCACGTCAAGCATGCGGATTTTCATCATGAATAACGAATTAAAAGCGCATAATCCATAAAAACATCAAGAACCCTAATATTTCTTTTGTTTGGTTTCTTGCCATCCTTTTACCAGATTTCATACTCTTTAATTACTGTAATTTCGTGGTTCAACCTCTACATATGAATTGGGTTTCCGGAATACATCTATTACTCATACAACATGCGAATTCAAATCTCCAAATAGGTTTTTCATTCACAAACACTAGTCCTAATCAATCCTAGGCTAGTAATATTGGATCATTAACTGAAATAGAGTAAGATAGATACTTGCCTGAGAATTTTTGGTTCAGATTTGTGGAGATTTTGGCGTGGTTGTGATCCTCGTTGTATGATCTAACGTTTGGTGGTGACGGCGGTACAAACGGTGGAGTTCTTAGCCTATAACTCCTTGGAAAACCTCTCCTCTTCCTCTCCAATGGCCATCTTTGGTTTATGGTGTTTCTAACCCTAAAAGGTGACTCTTACCATCTGATATTCCCTTAGAATTTTCGTGGGTTTTCAGGCCCAAAAATGTAAAATGTCCAAAACGCCCTCTCGGGGCGTTAATTAGGCCTAAAAATGCCCCGAGACCCAAACTAAACCCCCGAGTACGTTATTTTGACTATCTCGACCCTTTCGGACACATTGACGCACTCAAAATCACCATAAGGGTGACTTATAATTTATTTACTTTTAATAGTCCGAATATAATCCCGACACGACACAAGCGTGTCTCGATAAATTTCTAAAATTACAAAATTAGATTCTCATGATAATTTTACTCATCATAAATACACCACTTACTTTACCCATAAGTTACTTATAACAAAATAATTACTAACTCTCATCATGCTAGTAAGTATTTAAATGATATTCCAGATAATTATTAATTTAATATCTCTAATTAAATTTAATAAATCCCCAAAATTTAAAAGTCATAAAATACGGGGTATTACATACTTCCCCCCTAATAACGGAATTTCATCACGAAATTCGAAAAATAAGGTGTACCTAGTAAGAATAACTCTGGGTACTTCTCACGCATGTCCGCCTCACCTTACCAAGTGGATTCCTCCACATTATGATGGTCCAACTGGACCCGGACAAGTGGGACTACCTTTGACCTCAATCTCCTTTCGCTATGGTCTAGGATAGCCACTGGCCTCTTCTCGTAAGAGCTGTCGGGCTGTAAGTTAATCTCCTCAATCATGATATGGGTATGGGCCATGTCATCCCAAAGGTATCGTCTCAACGACGAGATGTGGAATACATCGTGAATGCGATGTAAGTGCTCTGGCAGTCCCAATCAGTATGCTACGGGGCCAATCCTCTCGATAATGGGAAATGGTCCCATGTACCTCGGGGCCAATTGCCCTTTATTCCTAAACCTCATCACTCCTTTCATAGGAGATGCACGTAGTAATACTTGGTCCACCACATTAAATTCTGGGAAGAACCGTTTTACATCGGCGTAGCTTTTCTGCCTTTCCTGGGATACCCGAATGCGACTCCTGATAATCTCAATCCTAGCGGAGGTTTCCTGAGTTACCTCTGGTCCGAGTAACTTGTTATCCCCCACCTCTAGCCAACAAGTTGGGAAATGACAAGGACTTCCATGCAATGCCTCAAATGGCGCCATGCCAATCATGAACTGATAAGAGTTATTATAAGCGAACTCTACCAGTGGAAGATGCGGCTCCCAACCTCCTCCAAAATCAAGAACACACATGTGTAGCATATCTTCCAACATCTGATTTGTACGCTCTGTTTGTCCATATGTTTGTGGGTGGTAAGTTGAACTCAACCTCAACTATGTACCCATGGCCTCCTGAAAGCTCTCCCAGAAACGTGATACAAAGATCTTATCTCTATCTGACACAATATTTAGGGGCACCCCATGTAATCTGACAATCTCAGCAATAAACAACTGAGCATACTGACCCGTCGTATAATCTATCCGTAATGGCAGAAAATGAGCCACCTTGATCAAATGGTCCACAATCACCCAGATGGAGTCGTGGCCCCGCTGTGATGTAGGAAACCCAGTAATAAAATCCATAGAAATACTCTCCCACTTCCACGCGGGTATTTCCAATGGCTGAAGCAACCCCGACGATTTTTGGTGGTCCACCTTTACCAGCTGGCAGGTAGAACACTTGGACATGAACTGAACGATGTCCTTTTTCATCCCACTCCATCAGTATTGCCACCTCATATCCTCGTACATCTTATCTCCCCCAGGATGCACCGAAAATCGGGACTTGTGAGACTGGGTCATCACTAGATGACGTAAGTCTGCTCCTTCTGGGACCACCAATCTGCTATTAAACCTCAAACCTCCATCAGAACTAACAGAATAGGACTCAACACCCTTAGCTAAAAGTTGTACAATCTGCTCCTGAAAAAATGGGTATGCGGTCCGTGCCTGTATTACCCTCGTAACAATCTCGGGTGTCACTGTCATGACAGATATGAAGGAACGGGCTACTGCGTCCTGGTGACCCAACTCTTTCCACTTTACTTTCCAGATGTCTGCTACATCGTCTACCCGTCTACGACTCAACGCATTAGCAACTACGTTGGCCTTCCCCGAATGGTACTGTATGTCGAACTGATAGTCCTTCACAAACTCTAACCACCTATGCTGATGCATATTCAGCTCTCGCAAAGTGAACAGATACTGCAGTGACTTGTGGTCTGTGAACAAACAGAATTTCTCCCCCAATAAATAGTGTCTCCATATTCTCAATGCAAAGACGACCACTGCTAACTCTAGGTCGTGTGTAGGGTAATTCTTCTCGTGCGGCTTAAGCTTGTGGGAGGAAAAAGCTATAGCCTTCTCCTCCTGCTGAAGTACTTCCCCGAGTCCTCGTAAAGAGGTGTCGGTGTAAACCAGATACTCCACGCCTGGCTTAGGTAAAGAAAGAACCGGTGCTGAAGTAAGCTAGTCTTTCAGCTCGTCAAAAGGCAATTGACAAGCATCATCCCAAACATATGGTACCCCCTTGCGGGTTAGGTTCGTCAATGGACTCGCTATTTTGGAGAACCCCCGAATGAATCTCCTGTAGTATCCGAATAATTTCAAGAAACTACGTACTTCCTTCGGTGTCGTGGGCTATCCCCACTCCTTCACCGCTGACACTTTACTCGGGTCAACTACTATCCCCTATTTGTAAACAACATGCCCTAAGAACTGCACTTCCCGTAACTAGAACCCGCACTTCTCATACTTAGCATACAACTGATGCTCTCGTAGAGTCTAAAGAACTTGTCTCAAGTGCCTGGCATGCTCTTCCTCAGAGTGTGAATATATCAGGATGTCATCTATGAAGATGATGATAAACTGATCCAATAACTCTCTGAATACTCGGTTCATCAAGTCCATGAATACGGCTGGAGCATTTGTGAGTCCAAATGGCATCACTCTAAAGTATTAGGACCCATATCTCGTCAAGAAAGTAGTCTCTGAAACATCCTGGTCCCTAATATGTAGCTGATGGTACCCAGACCTCAGATCTATCTTTTAAAATAAAGTTGCTCCCCTCAGCTGGTCAAACAGATCATCGATTCGAGGCAATAGATACTTGTTCCGTATCGTGACCTTGTTCAGTTCCCGGTAGTCCACACATAGCCTCAGTGAACCATCTCTCTTTTTCACAAACAAAACTGGAGCTCCCCAAGGTGAGGTACTCCTGCGAATGAAGCCCTGACCTAACAGCTACTCTATCTGATCTCGTAACTCTCGCATCTCCACCGAAGCCATATGATATGGAGCCCGTGCTATAGGTTGAGTATTCGGTAATAAATATATGACAAATCTATCTCTCGACTGGGGGTAGGCCCGGTATCTCCTAAAATACATCAGAATACTCACGAACAACTGGGATCGAGTCTAAGGGAATCACGACCTCCTTAGAGGTATCCTCCTATATGTAATACAAATGACCGGTCGAGCCTCCCTCTGGGTGAGGCATCGCCACTACAAACATCTCTTGCCCCTGAATGGCAAAGACAATACTCCCACCGAAAAATTCTGTCATGGCTTCGTAAGCTGCGAGCCAATCCATACCAATAATAATGTCGTGCTCATGTATATCAAAGACTAACATGTTTGCTGGTAATACCAAGATACCAATCTCTACTCCCACACCCCGGCATATAAAGAAAATTAATGATCCATTTCCCAGTGGTGAGTCTACACATGTTACAATGCTCTCTGCTGTGGCTAATAACCCTAAGGCCTTCGCAAAATGGGTAGCTATAAAACAGTGTGTCCCTCTAGTATCAAATAAAACCCGACCTATAGTACCATGGATAGGAAACATACCCTCAAACGCAGGTGGCTCCTGTGGAACTGCTTCCTGGTGGACGTTATAGGCACGTCCGTACTGTAACTACCCCTGCTGTATTGGAGCGACTGGAATGGCTGGTACTGAGTTGGTGCTGGGAGGGAGACTAGAAAAAGTGTCCTCTATGGCTCACTACGGTTACCCTACTTCTATGGGGCCCTATCACCCTCTGGATAATCCTAGCACCTGTGGCCATTTTTACCACACCCGAAGCATCAACCCCTGAAATTCCCTCCTTTTTGTCCCTGCTGATTACGACCCTGGTGGCCATTACCACCCCTCCATTGGCCCTACTGACCCTGCTGAAAATGTTGTTGGCCCTGATGCTTCCCCTGCGTCTAATGATGTTGGCCCTGCTGATTAGGCTAGCCCTACTGGCCCTGCCTAAATCCCCAAAATCCCTGTCTGGAATCACCTGATCGGAACTGCTTGGCAGGGTCTCCCTGATGGGAACTCTGCTCATGATGATGAGTCTGCCCCTGAGATATCGGTGCTCCACTAACACCACTACCCCCTGTCCTTCCCTGCTGGCTGGACTCTCCTTCTCACTTACTTCCCTACAGATGGAAGCGTTGATCCTGGCAGGTGCTGGTGAATCCTCCAACCTAACCCGTACACAAAAAATAGTATCTTCTTGCCCTCAGTGGGTGCCTCATCTGGCACTATAGTGAGATGTCTTATGAACGCCTCTTCATACTCAGCAACAGTCGAATTCTCCTTCTTTAGACTTAGTAATTTCCTCCTCATCTCAGTTTGCATGGCGGATGGGAAGTATTTGCTATCAAATAGTGCCCAAAATGAATGAATAGTAATAGTATACGTCTCCTGCAAGGTAGTAGTGGATTCCCACCAATGCAAAACGTCCCCCACCAGCTTAAAAGAAGCCAACAGCTGTTTCTGCACATCCGTGCACTCATACATGTGCATATACCTCTGGATATCTTTCTTCCATTGGCTAGCTACAATAATATCTGAACCACCCGCAAACTCTGGTAGATGCGCCTTCTGAAAGGCATCCCTAACTCGCTCCCATGCAGATGGAAGTTGTGCCGGTACTGGCGCCATAGTCTGGACTTGGGGTGGAGCCTACTGCATTACCGCTATCACGAAATTCAGTGCCTGAGCAACGATAGCGGCTACTTCATTTGCATTCATCGTTCCCTGAGACGGAGCTACAGGATGCTCGACTTGGGCATGCCTATCCTTTGGTTCACATCTTAGAGGAATCTGAAACGTGAAGAAATTTATTAGTCTACAGTTATTATCAAATCTCAAATAACTGAAGACGTAATCGTAAAAGCAAGAATACAATAATCCTAAAATAGGGCTCTATAACAATAGCGTTAAGCTGAAAGCGAAATAAGCCGTACAGATCCTAAGGAAACTAGAACCTGATGCTCTGATACCACCTGTGACACCCCGCCTAATTAAATACCGGGTGATCAGTCCTTTATTAAATTATAATCAAGGTGAACGGTTGGTTCATTCTTAGCATCAGTGTCACAAAAATAACTTTTCCAATTTAAACACCATAAATAATTAAGCTAAGTGTCAAAACCATTTTTAGATCTCAATTTCCAAATTTAATTTTAAAAACGAACATTTAAAACTTCACATAATTCATTGTTAAGGAATCACACAACAACTATACTGGAACATATAATCCAACAATTAAACATCCAACTAATTAATTCCAACTTTAAAACTTAAAGAAAACATCCTGACAGTAATAAATCACAAAGTATAAATACTGGAAATAAACGAATCACAATCTCCGATAAAACAACTGAATAATGAAGAAGGGCGACACATGCCCAACGGAATAAATAGTGCTAGAAGTGGAATCAACAATGAGGTCGTCTAAGTAAGAGGCCTGCAACTCCCACCTAAGCTGCAGCGCGTTCCTTCCAAAGGATCCTATGCAAGACGCCCCTGTGGCTAGGCACCTGTAATATATACATATATATACAAGAGAGAAGAGAAAGTAGAAAATGGGTCAGATCCCGATTATAAAACAGTTTAAAATTAGTTTAGCAGGTATTTAAATTTCTTACCAGCCAATACAACCAACATATTAGTGCGGCACTCCCTTGAGAAATTATCTCCTCTCTTCTAATGTGAACACCTATTGCACTAATATTCTAAACAGTTTAACTTATCTTATCTTCAATTACTCGTAAGGTTCCAAGCCAACAATTTCAAATGTTAAGGAGGTTAATTTTTATTTAACAGCACAATTCTCACATAAGCCTTATTTGATAATAAAGTTTCTCAATAATATATAATACTTTTCAAACACTTATTCCCCAGTTGAAATAATTATTCTTTTATTACATACAAGTCCCATCGGGTAGTTCCCAAAGTTCAGATTTAAATATATATATATATATATATGTATATAAAAACTCATATAATATATATGTATTATAACAGCACCCCACATAAAATCTATGGTGCGAGCATACTCTGCTATCCAGTCCCCGTATCACTCATACTAAGGGAAATACTAGTTCGGAATCACTCTCGAACTGTACTTACACAAAAAACATAAAAAATGAGGCAAAGCATAGTTCCAAGTTAGTAAGAGGTCAGCACGTACCCTCACGTCTCTTAGGACTGTCTGACCATCGATCCAATAGCATGTACCAAGGATTCCTATGTTCTAGGGTACTAGTCAATATCCCCCATAAAGGTCCCATCGAGATAAGATTGTCCCAGCGCGGTAACCTCAAGGATAGCAAGTAGCGCGGGCATGATTTTAATATGTATATAATATATGCATAAACACAGTCATATATGTATACTACTATTCCCATATCATATTTAGGTACACTCGCACAACCCATACTTATGATATTTATCCTTATTAATCATTATTTTGTTATCACGTATAATGATTTGTCTCTTATTTTAATTTGTGGGATTATTCCTACTTATTAAGTTACACTCGTGGATTCCTATCTTCCTAAGTGTAATTTCAGTAGGTACTCATTTATTTTACAACGTAACTTTCTTACGAGTCTCACCCTTTAAAATATATTCCCATTGTCCCTTATATGTAAAACATCCCCGTGAAATGTTAATCTCGTCTTACACTAAAGGTTCCATATTTTTAATACGTCCTACTGGTCTTCTTTATATTCCAAAATGTTCTAACATTAATATCCAAGAATGTCTAATCATTTAAGTTGGAACAACCTATAAAAAGGGGAATGTGAGTTATGCAGGAGGTGTCGATCGATCTATGACAGATGTTTGATCGATCGAAGCATCGATCGATCGATACTCTAAGGTCGATCGATCGATCAAGCAGGTATGGCAAATCTGCAAAATTTCCAATTACGGGTTTTCTTTTCCAACATCATCAAAAATGATATATTTGACTACCAAACTCCCAATAATTCCTACTACAAGTATTATAACCTCAAATAAGTTATTTCCTACGTCAAACAAGCAGATTTTCATCATGAATAACGAATTAAAAGCGCATAATCCTTAAAAATATCAATAACCCTAATATTTCTTTTGTTTTGTTTCTTCCCATCCTTTTACCAGATTTCATACTATTTAATTACTATAATTTCATGGTTCAACCTCTACATATGAATTGGGTTTCCAGAATACATCTATTACTCATACAACATGCGAATTTAAATCTCCAAATAGGTTTTTCTTTCACAAAGTCCTAATCAATTCTAGGCTAATAATATTGGAACATTAACTGAAATAGAGAAAGATAGATACTTGCCTGAGAATTTTTGGTTCAGATTTGTGGAGATTTTGGCGTGGTTGTGATCCTCGTTGTACCATCTAACGTTTGGCGGCGACGGCAGTGCAAACGGTGGAGTTCTTGGCCTAGAACTCCTTGGAAAACCTCTCATCTTCCTCTCCAATGGCCGTCTTTGGTTTATGGTGTTTCTAACCCTACAAGGCGACTCTTAAAATCTGATATTCCCTTAGAATTTTCGTGGGTTTTCAGGCCCAAAAATGTAAAATGTCCAAAACGCCCTCCCGGGGTGTTAATTAGGCCTAAAAATGCCCCGAGATCCAAACTAAACCCCCAGCTTCATTATTTTGACTATCTCGACCCTTCCGGACACATTAACGCAGTCAAAATGACCATATGGATGACTTATAATTTATTTACTTTAATAGTTCGAATTTAATCCCGACACGACACAAGCGCGTCCCGATAAATTTCCAAAATTACCAAATTAGATTCTCGTGATAATTTTACTCATCATAAATACACCACTTAATTTACCCATAAGTAACTTATAACAAAATAATTACTAACTTTCATTACACTAGTAATTATTTAAATGATATTCTGGATTATTATTAATTTAATATCTCTAATTAAATTTAATAAATCCCCAAAATTTAGAAGTCATAAAATACGGGGTATTACATAACGAAGCTTCAGGGCAGTTCAATGGAAGATTAAAACCAATAGGATGCCATGCCAAAATCGGCTATGTGATCAACTGAGAAGGCAAATGGTTCAAGTTTATTTTTGAAAGAAGGAGGGGGAAAATTCTTGCTATTTTGAAAGGGAAAGAGGAAAATGTTTTTGTTATTTTTGTTTTTTGAAAAGGAAGAAAAAGGGAGAGGAATCTTAGCATGATTTTTATTAGTAGTATTATTAGGTTTTCACTTGTATTAGGTTTTCATAAATAGATAAAACAATGTCGGTCAAGAATCGAGCCTGGAAAAATAGGGTTTGAAAATATTTAAGAAGCGGTTTAACTTTTTTCCAGGCTCATGGTTGGGGTCCTGTTTTGAAAAAGGCAAAATAGCATGAAAATTAGGGCAGTACGCTGACCCAAAATTTTGATAGAGTTTCACATGGTAATCAACAAACTAAATATGAGTGGCCTGGGTATTACAACTACATGATGTTTATGCACTTATTGGATTAGTGGAGTGGTCCCCCCCTTTCGCATGATTTACATCTTGCCAATAAGGTAAATAATTCAATGACATGTGCGAATAAACCATTTGATATACCTGAGTGTACGTGAATTTCCTCACTATATACCTCGTAGGGACAGTACGTGTGATAACAAAGTCAATATACTCTACATACGTGAACGAGCTCCCTCCTATACACCTCACGTCATTAATTCGGTCAAGCGGTAGATACGGGGGAACCATTTGATATATGTTTAAGGTTGATATAAATGAAAGATAAGAGTCATAGCTCTTAGGCTAACTATGCCCCATAGGACCAACGCACATTAGAAAGCGACCCACTAGTATGGGATAAAAATTATCTCTTTTTTTTCATGATGAGTAAATGGAGTACTACACTAATGAGGTAACATATACAAGTATCATGAAATCTAAATCTTAACATGAAGCGTGGAGATTATACTACGCATGGTTATGGGAACATATACATGTGAGTGAGTGACGTGTGAATATTTACAAATGAGTGTGTGTCGTAGTGAGCCTCTATATGGATCAACTAAAAGTGGTGTGTGGTATGTGTAAGTGAGTAAGGAGATATATACAAGTGTGATAAGTGTGGGTGTGTGCTAATGCAGTCAAAGCATGGATATTCTGAGTGGTGTGTGGAACATGTGAGTAGAAGTGTAGCTAAGTGTAAGTGTGTGAAGTGTACATGGAGAGTATATACAAGTGTGTGAAGTGTATAAATGAGTGAAAAGTGCTATATACATAAGGAAGATATACACATAAATTAAATAAAGGAGAAAAGAATAACACCCATGAAAAACTAAAGTGTAGTGCTCTTAAAATGTCCTCAGTAGATTCGCCACTATGGACATCCCGAGTGTATGAGGAGGGGCTTCCCTCTAACGTGAGCATGGGAGTGTGCCCTTTTCTCGTGGCACTCGGCTGCCGTAAATGTGGGCTGATATGTAGATAAAGAGTCACTAACCTATTTTTCACAAAATAGGCAAAACAAATGCTGTCTCCTCGAGAGAACAACATCAACGATAATAATGATTCTTGCAAAACGTAGTAGTTCACAGGTCCATGGACTAAGTTATGGAATGGAAAGGTGTAAGGAACCCATCCATCCCTTTCGGTATCTCAAGGACCTATGTTAATATTTTCTTATTAGACTCCGTGAAGTGTGTGCTTATGCGCATAATATAGATGGATAATGAAATCATTCAACTCTCATCATGGAAAACAAAGGAGTCAATTAATCCTTAGTAGTGTTCCCAAAAAATAATAATTCAAAATATCATGTAAGTGTTTTCCAAATAACAAGTTTCTATGGAAGAACGAATGTATACATCAGACCAGACACAAGCATGCAAGAATATTACATCCATTAACAATATACAGAAATAAAAATAATATAAAAATATTCATAAAAGAGGAATCGAATCTTGGGATTTACCTAAGACGCCTACGTGTCCCAATGAGCATCATAGTCCACATAGTTCAAAAATAACATAGGGTAGGGTTTAACCCAAAAATCCAAATGGGGCATTTCTCTTACACGTGTGCATAGAGATAAACATGCTTTAAGTCTGAGAATCCCTCTTTTGGAATTTATAAATAAACCCTTTTTTCTTATTTTTTGATTTTTTTTTATAAAAATAGATATTCAAATATTACTAATGAAGATTGGATATTAGTGTATATGATGTAATGAAATAAAGTGCTAAAGTATAAATAAAGGAACTAATACAAAAATAGGAGAATTTAGAGAAAAGGATGGATAATTGGACCTCCTTATGAATACATGAAGTAAATCTTGAGTGTAGATATGATAATATTTCAATGGGATGGATGTGGTGTGAGGATATGGTGGAATTTACTAAATAAAGTATGGAATGGAATGTGGGAGATTTTTTTTTTTGGAAGAGAACTGCTCTAAATTAGAGATAATGTTCTCGGAATTGCTGAGAGGGATGGTGAGGGGGTGATGTTCAAAGTGAGGTCATGAACTTTATTTATAGGTCCAAGAGGGTGTCGATCATCATGGTCATAAACCTGCCTATCGACATAGAGCCCCAGACACACTGCCGATAGGCAGGGCCCTTAGGGTTCCATTAGGCAGTCGGGCACATATTTTTTTGAAAAATGATCCTAGGATGAAAACTGTAAGTCAGAATCGTGCATGATGTGGACTATTAAGAAAGGTATTTAGATCCTTTTTAGAATCCTTTGACCCATTGTCAAGTCCGAGTGTTGATTGGGATCAAAAGGGGGTCAAAAGTTCTCGTTAGTCACTAGATAGGAAGTCTTCAAAGGAAAATGGATCATTTATTTGAACCATAAGGATGATTGTCATATGGGATGGACCATTAGAAATAATATCAAGTTCCCTTCAAGATTTCATTCATCTTCATTTGGTTGGGAGAGTTGACTAAGGTCAAACGGGTGTCGAAAGCTCTTGATGACCCTTTAGAGTAAATATGAGTTACTCGTCTATATCGTAAGGCTAATTCACGCATGGGATAGACCATTATAAAGGGGATTTAGATTCCTTAAAATTATCATTGAGATTGAATAAATCTGAATAATTTCCCTGAGCTAAATGGGGTCTGGGAGCACTCGGTGGCCTCTAAATCAGTTTTCAAGGTCAAATGGATCATTCGTTCACACCGTAAGGACAATTCATGCATGGGGTAGACCGTTGGAAATGGGATAAAAATAACCTTATAGATAAATTTCTGTTCCACTCAGAAGAGGAGGTTGACCAGAGTCAAATAGGGCTCGAGATCTCCCAGTGACACCTGATTAGTTTTTGTTAGTGATATGGACAGTTCGTCCGAATTGTAAGGACGATTTGTGCATGAGGGTGGACCATTGGAAAGGTTATTTATAGACCTTCAAATATTTATTGATATTACACACGAACGAGGAGGTTGGCTCGAGTTAAACAAGGCCTAGGAGTGCTTAGTGGCCTCCAGAGCAGTACTCCGAGTATGACCTTGGGTTTGTCATGAATGAATGAGTTCTAGGGACTTAATGAAGTGCTTATTGGGGTCTTGGGATAGGGTGTCTACACCATGAAATTTAATTATTCTAAAAAAAATAACGCTAAACTAAGTTAGTGATTTTCAAGAGTGTCCTTTATGCAAACCCATTTATCTTTTACTTATAACAACCTCAAAATCTCATATATATATATATATATATATATATATATATATAAAATTCACGCTTAAATATTTTGAGCATATCATATTGTTCATATATAGTGAAGAATCATTGAATAGAAAGTAAATGGCCTTGGCAGTTCTATCTTTGCGTATCGTTAATCTTTGTAGGCCCTTTTTGCAAATGGTGGATTCTAATGCAAGGAGAATTTTTCTCTTCCGTAGCCCTTTTCCAATATTAACATCTATTAATAATGTTTGGTAAAAGAAATCTGGGTAACGGTTAAATTTGGTTCATTATTAAGCACAATGGAGATGAGAACATCGTATTCGACACGTGATAAGTAATTATAATGTTCATAAAGTCCATGCATGTGTGAAATAAATGAGATAAAGAGTACATTTAGAAAGTAATAAAAAATGATCAACAAAATTTTATCCACATATTATTAAGTTCACTAACAAAACAAAACCATGTCTCAAAGCATTAGGAAAAAATAATGTGAATGGATGGAATGTAAGGGCGATACGAATATCATACATGTGCATCCATATACGGTGAAAAATGAAAATACAAATATCTTTTTCTCTTTTTTAAATAAAAATTACCAAAAATAAAATCTTTTTTATTTTTTTATACTTTTAATAAATATGAAAATCCTTTTGGAATTTTTCAAAATATACCAAAACCAAAAACATACAATCATACAAAAATACAATCTACCAATAGGTATATAATATGTGAACATGATAAAAACCCTATCCTAGAAACAAGTTTAGACCTCAATAATTAGGACGGGAGGAGTTTTCAATAGAAGAAAGACATCCAACGAAATTCTTCCATAAAATATTATGAAGTCTTCACTAGATAATTTACATTCTCTCGAAAACTCTCAAAATCTCTTCGGTGATTTGTAGGAACATGTGGTGTAATATGTGTGAGAGTGTGTAAAATAACATGTGTAGGAACTCGAGTCAGAGCATACCGAGTAACACACATGTGACAAACTCTCCCTTAGCTTAAAACAAAACTCTCTAAGGTGACCTCTTCAATTGCAATGGGAACAAACATAAATAGTCTTGGGTCTACCTTTCTCAAAACTCCTAGGACGATCTCTCCTTAGTATGTTAAGTATCCTGAATGGGTTAAGTCGAGGCTAGTAAGTATCCATTATAAACTCGGGAACCAGTTTCGTTGTGACTTTGGAAGTGTATGCACCATCATAATGTATTCCTTTCCTCTTAATGTACCCGACCTTGGACCAAGGAAAATATTTTAACCTTCTTAAATGTGTCCTCTAAAGTGACCTTGAACTCCCGAGCATGTTTGAGAACAATCTCAAGTTTGGATACACGGGATTTTAGTTTATCACGAGTCTCCAATGAAGCTTGAATATCTCTCGTAATACTTGACATAGTATTGGTCAAATCCTTAATAGTCAACTACTCATATAAAGAAAAATTCACCATCTCGAGTTTACTCACGGATGCATCACACTCTCTCAAAGCACTCACCTCCTTATCTAAATTCGAAAACCTAAGAGAAAATATTTATTAAAGTTTTTCATTTTTAAATTATCGGTGTAAAGTTCACTAAAGGATTTCAGGAGTTTACCTTCTCCCTCACTCAAATTCTCTTATTCACTATCACTCTGTCCAGAATGATTTGAAGTATCGCCCAGGCTCTGATGTTTATAATGTCCTCATCGGCATCGGACAAACTAGACTTACTCACGTGACTTTCCATGAATGCGCAAAAATTAGGTTCATGTGGTGATTCATTCTCATAATCCACAAACTCAATGTCACTATCACTAAGAGTGGCGTTATTTGAAACTCTCCCCTTCCCCTATCTCTTTAGTCTAGTTGCACACTCATGGAATTTGTGTCCCTTTCCCTCATACTCACAATATCTCATATAAAAATCAAATTCAGACGCATAATAAAAAAATGTCCTTTTTTTGGACTAGGCTTTTAAAAAAATCCCTATTTCCTTTTTTTAGTAGTTTTGAAAAACGTGACAATTTTGTAAGTTTGAAGGTCTCCTACGAATTCATATTGACCTAAGAGTATTTAATAATATCAATGAATTTAAGACAATTACTTTCGGGATAAAACGGGCTACTGCCTATCTCAAAATCTTTTTGACAACTCTTTTCTCGGCATTTTTCTCAACTAAATTAAAACTAGAATTGATTATGGCCGATAAACGTGCGTAAAATTGATTAAAGGTGTCTGACTCATTCTTGGTGATAGTCTCAAATTTGGCGGTAACATTTTGAAGCTTAGAATCTTTCATAGTTTTCATACCCTCATGAATGAGTAGGAGGATATCCCATGTTTCCTTAGACATGGTGCACATCATGATGAAGAGAAACCTGTCAGGGGTGACGGTTCCAGAAATTAAATTTAAACTACGTGAGTTAAAATTACTTCATTTAAAATCATCTTTTGTCTAAGACGAGATAGGTTTTGGACCTATGACATCACCATTATCCACTACTGGTGGAGTCCACGCTCATTCACAAAAAAGACAAATAATTTCGTCAATAGATTTTAAAACGGACCTCATCCTAGCTTTCCATTATGAAAAATTTGACGAATCAAATACAGGTACCCCATTATACAAATTATCCATTTAAAAAACTTTGTGTAACTGAATCTGATACTAATTTTGAAAAACATTATTATTTAAATATGGTGTGTTCTTAATAAGATTGCGCTTATGTCTGAGTTAGTGTAATCGCATGGGGTATAGAACTATTCCAACAAGTTATTGTGGTGTATTTGTGACGCCCCGCCTAATTAACCCCGGATTATCAGTCCTAAATTAGATTAAAACATGTTTCTCAGTTGGTTCATTCTTAGCATCACTGTCGCCTTTTTAAATTACTAACCACCTAAGTGAGAACATTAGACTGGTGCCAAAGTTTTATCTTTCATTAACTTAAATGAAATACTCATGCGAAAACAAAAATAATATGAAAACCACAATGAACTGAATTCAACCATTCACAATTAATTAACTAAACGAATAAACCATTGGTTCAAAATCCAACCTAAATAAAGACAAGCATTATAAATCTCAACAAGTCTAACATAAGCACTGAATAAAATAGTGAGCAACATGCTCGAATAACTGATAGGAGATATCTATACTAGAAATGAAAGGAATGAGTCGCCTATCAAACTCCCGCAACATCCACATATACTGCAGCAACGGTTCCTTGGAATGAGTCAAGTCTGGCGTCCCTATGGATTGACACCTAAAAGGTTTTTAAAAGTTTTTATAGCAAGGGTTAGTACCCAAAACATTTGGAAAAGATTTAGCAAGTGATTAACTTGCAGTAATAAGTAAATATGCATGCTCTCCATATTTTAGTTAATGCTGCATTCCCTTGAGGACATCCTCACCCCTCCTCTGATGTGCACTAATAACGCCTTAATAAATTTCCCTAGTTATATATCTCATGACTAGATATTTTATATAACCCCTTGCAACTACCCTACTCTAACCGAGTGTGTCCCAATTATGATTTCTAAGTAATTCTCAACATTAACTTAATTAATCATTTTTCCTTTTTAAATTCATATAATTTTCACAGCCATTAGATGTAATACAATTCACAGCTTGTATTAATAGTACCCGTATATAATTATTTACCTCATTATATACGTATAATCATATTATAACATTCACAAACATGCTGAATTAATAATTAATAATAACATCCTCCCGAGTAATAACTCATCAGATGGAAATTCTCTAAAGTGCTATCCCACTAGGTATATTCACATAACCTAGTTACCCAAGTCAGAATCGCTCACTAACTTGGTGAAAACATATAATTGGAGGCATTCATATTCCTTCCCTGAAAGTGAGATGCAAATCACCCATATAACGGACGCTATGACCTGGGAATATACTCGCCCTACTCCTCAAGCTAGGGTATTCATCAACTATGCGCAACCTTCCCTATAGGACTAGAGTATATAATAATAATATCTAGCCAGTGATTTTAATGCACACACCATATACACACATACATATAAAATATATATATATATATATATATATATATATATATAATATTAATTACCACTGCTATACTGTGTACTAAGTCCGTAACACAAGCCTATTCAGATTATTATGAGTTTATGGTCCAACTCTAATTATTAATTAATTCGCACATTAATTAATTAAATTACTTTTGGTGTCTTTCCAACCAATGTATTCGAACTTACTTTCGTGGTCCAAAATAAAAATATACTCAAGTCTAAATCCCCGACTCCAAATTATTTAGCCTTTACTCTAAATAAAATTAACGTCTTGGTATCACTCAACCAATATCCCCGGACTTGTCCACTCAATCCGTATTTAATAAATTTGGAATATTATTCCCAAAATTTAACCATAGTGTGTCACACATAAATTTCCTCCAAATCCCAATTAATGTTTCCTCATAATTAATTTGATTATACCCTCATGTTGGTTTCTCATTACATAAGGCATAGGAAAAGATTTAAACGTTATTTTCCCTTATATATACAAACTGGCCGAACTACCAGAATTTGCCGACCATCGATCGATCGAGCAGGTCATCATCTTCTCCGAGTTGCCTGTTTCAGCCATGGACGAAATTCTAAGAACCCTAACTTCTTCTACCAGCAATCACAAGACTTCTCATCAACAAAATATACTAAAAACCTTATCAGGGACCTCCATAAAGTCCACAGCACCATTTAATTTACGTTCTCTACTGTTTTCACTAATTGGGGAAAAATCCTATTTAATCTTTAACCCATTTAAACATCAAATCTTTATCTCAAATTCATTTCTAATTCCTCCAGTTTACACATCATACAATATATATATATATATATGCAAATCTCAGGATCTACATAACTTTCTACAAAATTTAGAAATCAGAATAATGGTTTACAAAATCCCATGTTCATACCATTTAAATTCCAAAACAAATTTCTTTCATTTCACACATCACATGAATATGTATTGAAATACAATTTAAATGCTACAGTAAGTTAACGACTTGCCTTATGATTCGTAGTGTCTGATTTTGGAGTTGTGAATGCCTAAGATTGAAGATGAACTCCTTTAATTTGGCTCTCCTTTGTCCCCCAAATTTGCCTTTAACTGCTCTTAGGGTTTCCTAACTCACTAAGTATTTTCTAAACTCAATTCATTCGTTCCCCTTTTTCTTATGATTGTTCAATTATGCTTAATCCCATTTTTTACCTAATGGGCCAAGCCCAAGTGACCTAAATGCCCCCTTGTGGGCCCGACTATGCCTAAAAATGTCATGTAATCTGTTTACTACCCCGGGTACAATTTTTTGACTATCTCAGCCCATTCGGACTCAACTGTACACTCATAATTGGCATCCGAATTAATTTATAAAATCAACGTATCTCACACCCAATTTAGTCTATACCGAGTCCCGACTGAGATAAGTACATACCCTGTCATTAATACCCGAAATGACGTAAATAAATTATTACTATTCATTTAGTAAATAAATTTCCTAAATATTAACAATTCACTCCTTGATTAATATTTAAATATATTTTTCCATACTTAATTCAATTAAAATTACGACACACAAGAAATTTTAAATTCCCGAATTAATTAAGTACTAAATGCACAAAAATACGGGGTGTTACAGTATTCTCTATAGAAAGATGGGTTATGTGAGACAAACTTACTTGAGGTTATGTACCATATAGTATATAATGAGTTTGAATATGTAAGAGCATGATTTTATAATTTGTCATAACTTAGGATTTTTGATATTTTGGCAAATCCCTTTCCACACTGAAATTTCAAAATAAACACTACATGCCCATTACCTCCATCATAATTCGAAGATATGTGAGTGAATGACCACCGTTTTCGTATTTTTCATCGACACTATATGTAGGCATAGAACTTGTGGTTTTCATGCCTAATATAAATTATATTCAGGGATGTCTATTTTTAAAATCTATTCTTTTTATAAAATAATTTTTAAAAAAAATTGTTCTTTGTAATCTCGCTCGAACGACATTAAGATCTCATTTGCATGAAAGATAGTTCTTGTTCGAACGAGCTTCAAATGGACAATAAATGAGAGTACATTATTTAACAATACACTCCCCTTATAAGGTCATTAGAAGGTTGCTCGAACGAAAATTGTTCTGGTTAGAACATTCTTTGAACGAATATGAAACGAGAGTCCACTGTTTTTGTTCGAATGATCCCACTGCTCAATATTCGTGTTTTTTCTATGAATACCTATTTTTTTCAAAATTTCATAAGTCTTTTAGCAAAAAATATTTTTAAACACCTGTTCCAAAAGTATTCATCTTTTTTTTTTCAAAAGACCCTTTTGTTTTTTAAATCATACATCCCTATATATGATTTGTTGGGTTTATGAAATCCGAGTTTCAACATCAAACCCTTGTAGAGATATGCTTTGTGACTGAAGAAGATAGGATTATATAATCCTGGGACTTATCGGTGGGTACTAAGGGAAGACTGTTTTATGTGGGTGGTTCTAGACTGCATCACATTCTGTAGAATATTTAAAGACCCCGTACTTCATACTTAGTGGAGCTAAGTAGTTTGTAAGTCATATACGGACTATCATACTATTTACAATGTTGAATACCGAGTTTTACATGAAAGGGATTTTTTCTTATCTTCTTTGTTTGTTTCGTTTGATTGTGTGTTTGGTGAATTGAATTTGGACAATTTATTGCATGCACAACTAATAGCCAATAAGGGTAAACTTTTTATTAAAATTTCAATTTTTGTTTAAGGAACCTAATATACGGACTATCGATACGAACTCGAATTCTAAAATTAGTATCACAGCTAGTTCCACTAAAATAGTGAACGCCCATTGTGATTTGTTTTCCATTCTTACCCAAAATCCTTCACATTATTAAATAAACCCACATTTTTTTATTAAAATCAAAATGATTAAATCTAAAATAAATAAACACATTATATTCAAATTCTAAAAAATATCAAAGTCCGTTATTCACATTATAATAATGCATGTTTTGAATGTTCAAACTTAGATTTTGTACAAATTGTTTCCAACGATATCAAAGAACTACATGTAAATACAACTATTTTACAAACAAAACACAATATATTCAAGCCCCACATATGTCAAAGTCAAATATTTAAATTTTAATAAAGAACAATTTCAATGTTCAAACCTAGGTTTTTCAAAATTATTTCTAATAATATTAAAGCCATAAATGTAACTATAAATATGCCTATAAATTTAACTCTCTCTATATACACACACACACACACACACACACAGACACACATAAATCATACATATTGAGTGAATGAAAATTGTAGATTTTACTACCTAGGTTAGAGAGGGAGCCAAGTTTATGAGAAAGAGGAGAGAAAGTGAAGTGTTTTAGGTGAAAATGGTTTTAGTGGGCAGTCTCACAATAGAGCTTTCACAGTCCTTGACCGTGACAAGGTTCGTGATAAAAGAATAATTTCCCCAATCTTGTCATGGTCCTTTACCATGACAAGGCACGTGTATTTTTTGTAACATTTTTGGGTCGTGATAACACCTGGCCAAAAATATGTGACAATTTTAGTGTTTTAGTATAGTGTGGGCCCTTGCACAATTGTTTGTATACTTTATTTGTTACTTATGTGGATAAATAGGGCATATATAGGGGATATGTCCCATGTTTTAGGGGAAGTATTTCTAAGAAATTACAACAATAGAAGCATGGATGAAAGTTCGCACCACCAGTAGAATAGCTGAGAAAACACAGGAAAAGTAAAGTCACGATTAGTTGGGCAGTAGGGCATGCCTTTACTTTCTAGTTATGTCTCATATATAATTGAGAATTATATATATATATATATATATATATATATATATATATATATATAGTATGTATGTATGTATAAAATGTATGTGGTACTTGTGGGGTGTGTACACATGGTATAGGGTGTATGGGAGTCCCAGTCATGGACTACCATGGTCCAACATTTTGCGATTCATGTTCCGTCATTATGCTTTGGCAAAACCCTACGATCTAGTTCATTATTAATGGTTATTTTTTACCCGGAGGGTTAAATGTGTATATTGTTAAATTTTCTAAAAATGTCATTTAATATTTTTATTTATATTTTTTTAATTTGAATCAATCAATGGCCACAAAAAAATTGAACTCACAAAGAATTAGTAAATAACTCATTGTTAGTTATATTTTATCAATTAGAAATTGTTGGTACAGTGATGATGTGTAGGTAAAATATGCTTGAATACATTTTTTGTGTAGAATATTGACGTGTCTTTAACACTCATAGTTTATGATCTCATTATACGGAATGTCTCATTGTATGATGTAATACCCCATATTTCGTGGATTTATTTATTATTGATTAAGTGAGAATGGGATTAATTATTACTTGTGTAGTTTGATAATAATAAAATGAATAATTTATATGATAATTTAATGTTGCATGTGAAGTGATTTTTTGCCACATGTCATAAAAAATAATTGGTGATATTCATCATATGGTATTGGATTGCGTATTACGCGTAGAATAATTGTTTATGTGTATTTTATTTACGTTGTGACGTATTACTGTGTGTTTTGAGTTATTACAATTTGGATTAGACTTTGTAGTATCATCAAGGCCCAATTATGTGTTTTTAGTAACTTGGATTGAGCCTATTGGGTAGGTTTACCTATGGCCTAAGTTTTGACTAATTTGAGAAGTATTTTAGGCTGATTTGGGAGCCCAAAATAAGGCCTTTAGTGACCTACGATATTAGAGTTATTTTATTGGTGTTAAAAACATTAGTTGAAAACTTTACAACCCCTATATGACCTAGAGGATTGGGAGAATTTGGGACGAATTTTGAAGATGAAGAACACGGGATCAAGAGCAATAATCACTCGTTCGTATTGTTTAAATAGGAAATTTCTTGTTTTATCACTGTATATTATATAACTTTTTAATGCTTTCATTGTCATGTATTTAATTTGGTATTTAAAAGAATATTTAGAGATTTATATGACTTCAAATTGGAATTATTTTATAAATCTTTAATGGGATTATTTTTGGAACATCATTGTATGGTTAAAATTCATAATTAGGTTTGACTTTCGTACGCAATTGGAGTCTTCATGTGAAATTTATATTTTTATTTAAAATCATAGATATATTAGAATCCATTCAATGTAAAATTAAGACTATGTTTGATTTGGGAATTTATGGAATTAAACCTTTATTTGATGTGTTTTGAACAACAATTGTTGTAGAATTTTCTTCAAGATCAAGAATCTATGTTTAGATTTTATTATAGTGACATATGGATTGTTGGTAATAAGCTTTATCATTAATAATGGGGGTTTGGGAAAATATGCATTGTAAGGAATAAGAAGGCTTATTCTCTTATCTAGATCAACCGAAAATGGGAATCTCATTCGAATGACTTTTACGTCTCGTTCGAATGAGATGGGTTATTAGCAGTGTTTGGGGTAACATTGGTATTGGTTTAGTTTTGATAATAATTTAATCATAGGGTAATTTTTCATGCATTTTTAAAATATTTTAATATGATATTCAAACTAGAGGATTCTTAGAAGAGATATTGAGGTAGTGTTGAGAAGCTAAGAACCATAAAAGTAACTGCGAAATTTCGATGACAGAGATTGGGATAGTTCGAGGACACTTGAGCTTATGTGTACCATATATGTTATAGATGCATTGTATGTTTTAAGGTTGGGATTTATAAAGTTTTATGAGTTAATAAACCCTAGAATTAGTTAGGATGATCCGAATATGTTTGGGTAAGCGTGAGAGTATGCTTTATCCGGTGTGTATATGTATTGTGTATATATAAAAAAAATATTTTATTATATGAACATACTGTTACTCGTAGGGAGCCCATTGGTCCGGGCTTTGATGATTTTGGTTTTGACCATTTTTCGCACTCCTAACTGACAATAAAATATTTTGTGGAGATTAATATGTTGTTATCACATGTTCAGAATGATCACCGCTTCATGATGTAAGATGTGAATGATTAGATCCATCGGGCGAGATATTTGATATTTTTACTACATGATGACACATTTACATAATCTGTTCAGGATAACACTACCTCATGACTTGAGATATGGAGTGACTTTCTCCATCGAGAAAGTTTGGATAAAGGTCCAACTGATGGTGTTACCATGGAGTAAGCCCTCATTTATATATGTTTGAGTATTTACATTTAAATCCTTTAGGTGAGGGACTCCTACGGGTTTATGGATAGAAGAATGAGAAGATTCTCGTGAAGTAGTGTAACAAACCTACCAACATGTGATAAATAACCCTAAAGGATAAGGTAATCACCTTATTAACCCTTAAAGATTTAAAATTACCAAAATACCCCTAGAAACTTTAGAAATTATTACTTACACCATACCCTATCCTTATAGTAAATAATTAAACACAAAACTTAATGAAATTATTTATATTTTGTATCAATTACATAATTCAACCAAATAAATTTAAAAATTAGGCTTTTACCCCCCTAAAATTTCAAAAAATTGTATAATTTTCCCTAAATTCATCTTATATACTAACCAAGAACCCAAATCAAAATAAAAACTATTTGCACTCTAGCCAATGACATTTTGACCAGTAGTTTACCTTGTAATAAGTTGTACCACATGGGATACACATGGTACCCAGGTCCTCCCACATGGTACCATGGTGAAACCTAACCAAACCATTATAAACATCCACCTCTTTTTCTACCAATCCCTTTTTCTTCACCATCAGTATAAAACCCCCTCTTCATTACTATAAAAGAGTACACTACCACAATAAATAACACAAATCAAAATTCTAGAAATTTGATATTTCTATAATTTTATGTATCATTTTTATTTCTTCAATTGTTTTTGTTTTTAGGGATTTATAGGACATAAATGTGAGTTTACATGTAAGTTTTAATTCGGGAAAGGCATTAAAAAGGCTAGAATATCAAGAAATTCCACTAAAGGTTGAGCTTTAATGGTGGAATGTGTATTGTTTACTTTTAACCAATTTCAAGCCCGGAATCGAAGGAAACTAGGTGAAAAGCTTAATTAATCCCAAATGGGTTTTGATACCCCAAATCAAAGTTGGAAAATTAAGGACCTGAAAATTTCATAAGCAAAACTCTGGAGTTGTGTTAAACCAAAATATTTGAAACAAAACTAGTTAGACTAGATTTTGATCCTAGATCATTAATATCACCATGTCATAGCTTGAATAATAGCCAAAACCCATTGTGGTTGGACTCTTAAAAAGATAGACAATTTTCATTTAGGAATCAACCTAAATGGTATTCTAAAAATGTTCGAACATAATGTCGAAGGTTTCAAACCTTGAAGTCAACAAATTAAAGGTAGGAGATGAAGTGTAATACATCCGGGAGAGTGAAGTCAAATCCAGACGCATGTGGACATTGAAATAGTGCGTTAGGGCGCGTCTCCAATAAAGAAAATCTCAGATTTTTTTTAATTTTTTTTCCTGATTAAAATGGTATATTAATTTCCGTATTTTGTTTTCCAAAATTTAGTTTCTCGAGAAAATAGTTTTAAGAGTTTTAAAAAAGTAGATTTAATTTTCATTTTAACCCCCAAAATTTCCAATTTTTTAAAAACAACCCCAAACTTTAAACATAAGCCCCTCATTATACAACAAAAATGTCTCTTATCACCAATTACAAAAACTATTGGAAATAAGGAAATTAATAAAAAATCTAAACTTTTCATAATTATATATTTATCCCCAACATTAAATTTTACACCGTACACAATTTTTTTTCACCCCAACATTCTCTTAAAACTTCATTTCTCTTTCACACTCTAAATATTTACACTATCCGTAATGTTAGAATACTCGTTTTACTCTCGAGAAAAATAAGATCAATTACAAGCGACCCAAAATTAATAAAAAGGGAGTTCTATTTAAATATTAATTTTTAAATTACACCTTCGAATTAATGTATTTTTTTATATCACTATGGGATAGCCCCCGAACTCTTGTTCTCATTTATAAACTCTTTTGTGTGGTTCACCAATAGCGTGAATATTGATTCAATCCTTATCCGATTAAACCCTAAACCAATAATTTCATGCCACCTATGATTTCATTTAAACCCACTGGTATACATTATAACTCAAGGAATAGACTTTTGGTATACCCATAGAAGAGCTATTTGTCATGTAAGACGCTGATGCTGAGTGCCTAGTTTTAGTGCTACATACGTATGAGTGTTACTCTAGTTAGTGTGCCTGGCTAGTTACTTCCTAACATATTTTGACTTGATTTCATCCAAAGGTTTTGGATGTTATTATAAGAGTATCGCTACGCTGTTGAAGCCTCCATAACCGATAATTATGGGTTATCTTATTATAGTCTGAACCTTATCTTTATGACTCGATAAAACACTTAAATAGTTATAATCACCATATTATTCTTACTAATATCAATAAAACTCCATATACCCTATTTTACTACTATTGATATCTCATTTTGTTCCCATTTATTGTATATGTGACATAATTTTTGGTACTTAGTTTTGTATCTAACAGACTCACATATATACACTTTCTATAGAAATAAAATTATCTACCTCCTAGAGTTTTGCTTATTTGTTTCCCTTCTAGATGGAAAATGAACCCAAAGAAGGAGAAATACCACCCGCCCCACTGAATTTTTATTCAGTTTTATCAAGGAAAATATTTTTTATTATGTACATGTGGACGGTAACGAGTAGAGGCAGTAGCACCCATTAGAACACTTTCACAACTTACCAGCTTATGTGACCTTTTTACTCCCCCTTTTGTTCATATGTTATGATAAATTCGAGATACCTTTTATTTACACTTTATGAAGACTCGAAGATATGTAATAAGATTTAGGTGTCCCCATAAATAATGTTTTATTTTCCTTCTACTTAATTTATTATTTTACAATAACATTACAAGATACAGAAAATCAGTTGTGATAACATGGTATTAAAGCGAGTGCCAGGGTTTATGCCTATACGAGACTTAGGGGAATTTTATTCCTATGCAAAACTTATAATAAATATATTAGTTATTAAAACCTTCCATATTACATTATGTAACGAATTTCATCTTGCATGCATAAACACATAGGATGAAATTTACTTAGATATAGTGGCGCTACTCATGAAAAGTTTGAGCAAGAAATTAGAGATGAAGGATATGACAAGCTATGTTAATTTATTCGAACTATCGATCGATATTGGGCCATCACTACTCCATATATTAAACATAGTTTCCTGATTAGTAGCGTAATGGGAGAGGGACAAGCTGCGAGACAAGCTAAGAGAGTTTTTGAATATCCCTAAATGCTGTAACAAGCCATCAATATAGCTTGGGACATGGCTCCGCCCATAGAACTTATCATTATTCTCACAAATTATCCAATCGACTACAACCTTATTTCATCCAACACAAGTAGTTTTACTTCCATTGCCTCTAGCACTACCTCTACTGACTTTGATCATTCTAACCTAAGACTCGAAATTGAAAGTGTCGTGCCTCAGCTTTCTTAAAGTAAACTAAGAAAATGAATATGGGTGTAAATTAAAAACCATGTGATTGATTTAGTATCTTTTGTTAAGATTATGTTTGTCAGAAGGCATTATCACCATATTCCTAATTGAGCGTACTAGACCTAACCAACCATTTGTACTAATAGAAGTTGTAAAATAGTAACTTATAAGCGTGAACTTTTGTTATCGCAAGTGTTGATTTACATAGTTATGATATCTATATAAGAATTTTTTTCGGTTACTTACATTGCCATTATATCCTTAGTATGTTGTTTTATATAGGATGATTAATACACGATCATCTAGATCCCAAGGAGGACAATATAATGTTCCACACGTACCAAATTCACTTAAAACTAAAAAAGGAATATTATGCTATTTACAAGACCTAACGACTTTGAAAAGGATGCAACAAAATGTACCAACACCACACCCAATTAATAACGAGATTTGGAATGATACCCGAAGCATGAATGCGCTTAAGGAATTTCTTCAACAAAGGACACCAGTGTTCCATGGAAAGCCCGATTCCACAAAAGATGAAAAATGGATACATCAGACACTTATAGTTATAAATGGATTAGGTATAAGCCCTGAACATAGGGTGAAATTAGCAGCATATCGGTTTGAAGGGGAAGAAAATGTTTAGTGGCAGTCTATTCTTTTATCCCAAGATGTTGACAAATTAACTTGGATTTAATTATAGGATATTTTCTTTAAAAAGTACTTTTCTAAATAAGTGAAATATCAAATGACAGTAGAATTCATAAGTTTCCAATATCAATGGCTGATGGTAGCACAATATGTGGCCAAGTTTACAGAATTGTCCTAGTATGCCGACGAATATGTGTATACTGAAGCAAAAAAGTGTAAACACTTTTAACGTGGCTTGTGAAAAAAACATTAAATCTCTTATCATCCCATTGTAACTTCGTGACTTTAACCAAATGATATATATAACCTCCCTAGGAATATGGCATCTGGAGGAATTAACTGATTTATAACTTTACCACCTCAACGTTCATATGTAATTAGAAACCAATACAATCAATGAGAAAATTATTATGCCAAACGAAAGGACGATCGAGTCTTTATCCAAATGAATCATAGTAACAGTGGATCTACAATACGATGCCACGAGTGTAACCAAGTAGGACACGCAATGTCGTAATTCCCAAACCTATAATAATCATGTCCCTAAAATTTTACTTCCTTGTAAATACCCAACCTACCAATTTTATCAAACCCTCATTCTTGGCACCAACCATTAACTCTAATAATCACCCACATCAACAAAGTTTTCACAAAAAAGTGGCAAGAACCAGTGACTAGATTGGTATGTTGAAATAGGTATGATGGACTGAATCTATATTATTTTCCTTACATAAGGGGTGGATTCATATTAATTGGTGGATTATGTAAATTGTTTTAAATTTCTTAGGCTATAAATGATGGGCCTCGCATCGTTCATTATGATATGATGCATTGCTAGGTTTGGAGTCATGGTTTGATCAGCTACACATTTAGATAACAATGGTAAAGGATGTGCTAGTATATATATATGTATATATTTATGCTCATATTTCTTTAGCATAGTCTTTGGTTATATCTTATTTATGATATTATAGATATTTCAACCATTATTTATATATCTCTTATATGGGAAACAATTGGGTTTTAAAAATATAGTTGTTGTAATATATGAAGTAAAGTTTTTGACATCGGTAATGGTGGGATATAATGATTAACTTATTAATTGTAAAGTATAATTTAAACTTAACATAATAACTATGGAATTATTATCTACACTGTTGCGCAATCTTTTTACTATTATAGTGTGTATCTATTATATTGTTATGTTAGGCTTCAACCTTCATGTTGTTTTAGGGGCTTTAATGTACCCAAAATAGAATTCTTACTTGAATACTTTGTCTTTCTTTTCCAATTTCCCCTATGTTTTAAAGATGTAGGTTTTAGATTCACTTTTAGTTGTATTTCATTTATATTGAGTTTAGTGACGGTATTATGAGTTTTATAAAGAAATTTTAAATTGAGAGATTTATTACGTATTAGGCATTGGCAAGCCATTGTAAATGTAGTTGATTTATATATATCAATAATTTATGATTTATCGTAACGTTATTTATTCCATTTCATCTCGAATCTTCGTTTCTAGTTACATGCTAAGTATGGTATTAAATAATATTTTTTAATTTTATTAAATAGATTTGATTAACCTAATTACTAAAAATATACTAGGTGTCATAGTTGTATCATAGCATGGTCCTTGGCCTCGAGGGTTATAGGTTTATGATAGTGTTTTTGCATATCGTTAGTTGATACATTTTGTGGATTTGTACTATCTTTAAACATTAAGTCTAAAACCTGTTTTGCCACTATCTTTTCATATGGTGAACACTAGGATAACGGAAGATAGTATAACTTTGACAACTAATGCGAAAAGGTGTTTGATAGAATAGAACACACATGGTTAGTTTATGTTTCGAGTTAAGGATTTAAAATTGTCATTTCAAATGATATAGCATCCGATTTTAGATAGGAATTCAAAAATCTAAAGCCCAACTAATGCCACAATAAGAAGTTTGTAAAACTTCTTGGAATAAGGTGAAGTCAAGTTTCCACAAGGGTAATTTTCCCACATTCTCATGGTGATTTGACCCAATTTTGAATCATCAATTGGGTCGATACTTATAGCTATACCCTAGGATGGTGGAATGCATAGAGGTGTAAAAACAGATGTTGGCTGACTCTACGTAAACTGATAATTCTTTATATGGTGGGAGAGTGTAACCAAACCCTAGGAAAGGGACCATTTGACTTATGTAATCATATTTGAAAAGAAGATATAGTTACTCACTCTAGAGTAAGGTTCACGCAGTTTGGAAGACTATGACCAAAAGTTCATAAATATATCTACATTTTTCCAAAAAGAGGTGGACACTGAAGAAAAGAATAAGAATTTCCTCATTCCATGATTGAATTTTTTGATAAAGAAGTTTATTTTAGGAACCCTAACTTTCACTACTTATACTCAAGTAGTAAATGCCTCTTTGATGCTTTGGAAGGATGTGGAAAACAATCAGAAGATTTTAGGAAATAAGAAAGAAATGAAAAATCTATATATGACCAATAGGTGGAGAGATAATGCTAGTATTGAATTTGAGGATCACAAGAATCCTCATGAGAAATATTATGGTAAGATGGCCTGAGTTGGGTACTATCAAAATCAAGGTGATAGAGAGACACAATTTACTCAAGTTTGCGGTTAAGGATCCCAATGCGGAGAGCAAGTGTCCGTTAGGCAACGATGTCATTTTAGAGGTTTTTGTTATGCATGTGGAGAGAAATGACAACGTGCTACAAGATGTCTTATAAATCAGACCAATTATGAGTAAATATTTATCGTTGAGGAGGTACCAAAGGATGTTGTAGCACTTGCAGTTGAAATGGAACCGTTTTTTGTAGAGCCTAAATGTGACTAGTTGGATTCCTCCAATACGTTCATGAATCTATCATTATATTTTATTGGTATGTACTATTACTTATGATTACACATATAATGACTATTATATTTTGTTAATAGTGTATCGTCACTCCAATTATGTCATATTATTATGAGTAAATGTGGGCGATCCTCATATTATACGTGTTATTTGATATATATATAAAATAAGGAGCAATAGATTTTTACTATTCAATAAGTTGATAACTTAATTAAGGGCTATTATTGTTCCACCAAGGTGGGAAGCCAATGGTTGAGATGAAAGTGAGAAAATTTAGAGGGTGTTTTGGATTATGTATCTCTCTCTCACCCGCTACACATTCACCCTATTAAACATCCCGCCCAAACATTTTGGTCTCTATCTTAATTTAATTCAAACATGCCTTGATAGTTACTATTCTCCCAACAGAGTCTCTCTCACCTGCTCCCTCTCATCTTCTTCGCCCTTACCTCCTGGCACTGCCATAATGAACCTACGTACACGAGCTCCACTATAGTTCTCTCTCATAATATATTTTATATTTTTGATTTTTTTCGATTATATGGTATTTTGCAACTGTAATATGGGTTTATGTTTTATTTTCCCGATTCCATAACATCAGGTACATTTATTTTTATATCTCACCCAAGAGTCATCTCTCTCCTGGAGGAACTGCCATAAACTTCACTACAGAGGTACCATGTGAAATCATTTCTTTTTTAGCATATTAATCTTAAGTTTTAGATCTGGGTTGTAGAAATATATTTCTTGCATATTAATCTTAATTTTTAAATCTGAGTTTTAAAAATATATTCTTCAATATGTAATTGGATTTTTAAAGAGAAAAGGAAGTAGTCATTACATGACTAATTTTCTGCACAGTTCAAATTTGACACATGTGTACTTTTTGGGATTTATTACTTTTGGGTTCTCAATATTTAGTGTTTTATTTTGGATTTAGAAAGTGTGGAATTTAATTTTGGTTTGAACTCACTCTAACCTCTGAAATATATTACATTGAGCATATACACTTTTTATTCTCTGAAATGCATTTCTTCTGAGATGAGAGGTCCTACAGGGTACTTGAAATGTATTATGGTAGAAAAGGTATATATGATTTTATTTTGATATATACATTGAGCATATATACTTTTTATCCTCTATTTTTTTTGTTTAAGTAGGATTTTTTTTATGATTATCCGTTTCAACTTTTTAAGATTTTATTTCTGTGTATGCCACTTTCAGTTTTATGTTTTGAATCACTTCCATGTATGAATTTTTTTGTCAAAATTCAAATTTTATTTATGTTTTATAATTTTAGTTGATAATTTCGAGTATAGTCGTGGTGGAGGTCTTATCCAATAATTTTTTGTAGTAGGTAATTTATTATCACCTTTCTTTCTTTTCTTAATTTTTACTTCCTCATTTTTATGTGTTGTGATTGGCTTCATTTGACTCTTTGGTTCAATTTTGTGGCTGAATTTGATTTTGTGATTAGTTGCTCTCAGGCCTTACTAACCATATACATGACATGTTTGCTAAATTATTTTGGGGTGGAAATGAATCTAATTGTTGGAAACATCAATGAAGGTGGTTTAGGAATTCAGAATTTTTTACGTACCTAAAGATAATTCTCTTTTTTACTTGTCTAAAGATGGTTCTCCCTCTTGGAGGTGCATGATTTAAGCCAAAGAGACATTTCATCAAAAAAATGCGAACGATAAAAATTCTCGTATAGAAAATCTACTCCTACATGTCCTTCCTCTTTGGTTCATAAGTTTATTTGGAAAATTGTCAAACAGTGTTCTCCTTCTTCATAGAAAGTTGGGTATAATTTACATTTTGAAACAAATACATGAGTTTAGTATTTAATTGAAGTTCAATGTTCTTAGATCACTTTCAAAATAAATTCTGATATGAAAATTGTATTCTATTTCTTTATAGAAAGTAGGGTATAAAGGTCAAAGTTCTTAGTTGACTTTAATAAACTCCCATATTAAAGTTCATTATTTTTTTATCACGTATCCTTAGTTTATAATGAAAGATGTCTAATATTCTAGACAATGGGTTTAATTCATGGAATAGTTCATTTTGTTGGAATTACATTAATGTATTTGAAATATTCTATTTCTTTGTTTCACGTCATATGTTTGACAAAAAGCCCCACCATTCATGTTCTTGACTTCGTGTGTACTTTTTCTCTGACAGATCGTGTTCTTGGGTTCTTATCGGTCCACACCTAGCCATCCCAGAATCAATTGTGTTTAGACATTATAATGCAAATGTATTTATGTTTCTTAATTTTTCATGTTTTTTTCTGACATTATGATATGTGGCTGTAATCTGGAAAAGCATCTCCAATCAGGGAATCGAATTGTATTTAAAAGTTATAGTATATAATATTGAGAACATATTAGGTATCACTGTCACAAGCATCATACCTACTGCTTTTTCTTCTTAGGCTGCTTCTTTTTTTGTGGTTTTCGAGCTTCAGAGTTAGAACTTAGGTTACTGTTATGACCCGTTCGAGAATCTAATGGTGCCCTATTTCTGAAGGAAGATCCATTGGTAAAATTTGATGTGTTACTAGATGTGGGCATTTCAGGCCTATGAAAGTGTGATTTCTTCCTGGAGGAGCCTTCCAAACTTGATTTCGCATGAACTGACATTTTAGGCCTGCGTACATGTTGTTTCTTACTGCCAAGCCTTCAAAATTTGATTTGTTAGATCATCGTAAGGATGGTTTCTTGCTAGACGAGGCTTTAAAACTTGATTTGACATGAACTGAATTGATTTGTTAGATGGTCGAGGAGGAGGAATTAGAGCACAAGAAGAAATCTGTTTATGCCTCTGGACATACTTTAAATAAAATATTGAACATGAACCTTTTTGCAAATGCGGTAATTATAAGGTAACATTGCTCATGATTTTAAAGTAGTATAATTAAAGTAGGGTATGTTGATTTTATTTACAGATTGCGCTTTATAGGAGTTAAAGTAGAATAATTACAATGCACCACTTTAGATACTTAGAGACTCTATAATTAGTTGTCCCCCATCCAAAACATAAGTTGATATTTTTTGTTTTCTACTAGCTCGAGTTATTTAGAATAAAATAGTGGTTTTATGACCATGGGACCTATTTTAGAACTGAGTTTCTAAGAATTGTAATATCCATGTATATTTAATAATGCTATATTTGTCAAATACTTGATGCCGTATCCACATATTGGTGTCATACTTTCTCAATATTTGCAAAGTAGACATGTCATTATTCATGCTTATTGTGTTGTAGGGTACATAACTTTTTTGACTAATAAAATAAGAAGGCTAGACATAGTTTTGTAAATAAAAGACATGAAATAATAAAAGGAGAATCCCAAAGGACTAAGGTGGAAGGACAAGGAGTGACGATTGAATAGACAGTCGCTATTCCGTAACCTTTTCAGTTATCTACCTAACATTGAATCAGAGGCTTCAACTTAGGAATGGCTTCTTTCTCTTTTTATTTTATTTGTTCGTCTACTTTTAAATCCATAAATTGTGGGAGTTCTTTGTTCTATTTGCTACAGTTAGTCATTTTTAGGTTCCCCCACTTCCCCTCCCCCTTACTTTATTTTTCATCTCTAATTGTTTTACATTGTGTGTCTGTATGTGACACGTGCATACAGTTTTGTGAAGATTATTGGCGTTGTACTGACACTGTACTATCTGCCCTTGGAACTACTCTCATTCATATGAAAATCTATGGAAGTGAGGTCGTTTTGACTAATTTCCTCTGAGTACGTAACTACTCTATCAAACAAATTTTTAGTTTACCTCACTTGAAACAGGATTGAAATCACCCAAAGTTTGTGACCACGTTACTATCATGTCTTAAAATACTTATAACTAGCTGGTTCTACTGCATTTTTACTTCATCTTTTAAGTGTTCTTTCAACTCATATGTTAATAGTCTAAACTAGCTAATGGGTATTGATTTGTTTATGGTGGGGAATAATTTGACTTGCAAATGGGGAATCTTACTCGAGCTTATCAGTTTGCATTTTCCTTCTTCTTCATTTTCTGCATTTTTAACTTATCAGTCTTATTTGAGCTTTTCTTGGCCATTTTGGAGGTCTTCTTAGCAGAGGAAACATAAAAATCTTTATTAGCACCTTCACATATTTACTAATAAGCTTGTCTTGGATAACAAGCCATTTTGGAGGTCTTCTTTCTTGGCCATTTTGTGTTTATCTAATATAATCAACATTTTTTGAACATTTTTAATAACAAGCTCGACTAACAATAAAAATGGACATGTGTAGCACATGTGGAGTTATCCAAGAGCTTTTTCACGTCCTCATAGACAGGCGTGCCACATGTGGAGGTATCTAAAAGTTGCTTTAGTGTATCCATATACTACTGTGAAAAAATTATAGAGGTATCCAAAAGTTGCTTTGGTGTATATTGTTCTTATATAGTTCATTTGTTTGCTATTGCTTTATAGGTTCCATGTTGATTACTGCAGAGTTTTGGACCTTGACTAATGTAGATTTTTGGAAAGCCCAATAAGCCCAAACGTATAATATACTATAATGATGAAATCATTTTGGGCCATTTAAGATGTTTATTAAGAGAGCTTTTCTCACTGCTAGAAGATGGCTTTAAAACTCCATAAGAGATTAAAGAGACCTGCCAGAGATGGGGAACTAGTTTGCATCTTTTATTTTATTTGTTAGAGGTCATTTTGAATACTACCCATACTAATTAATATCAGATTTGGTCCTAGGATTTGGTGCTCTATTTAAAGTTGGATCCTTTAGATAACTTTCCATTTCTTCATTTTTATTCAAGTATAAAACCATAAAATATCTTCTGATTACTAAAGTCTTATTTCATTATATTTGATATGAAGTTAATCGGAAATCATAGGCTCTTAGTACAGTTAAAAATTGATTTGGAATTTCTGTTTCGTTTTTGTTATGTGAAAATGGTATTATGGCTACAATTTCTAAGATTTCACACTTTCTATATAGATATATCTATGGAAGCGATCAAGCTATGAATGGACTACTACTTGCTTGCCAATCCCATAATAACTTTAAGAAGAATATGGCACAAAATTTAAGTTCTAATTGGTATGGTTTTAGTTATAGATTATTTTTTCTTTCATAGTTATTTAAATTGATTTTAAGTCTATATATATCATCTTAAATTATTACTCTGTAGTAGACGCATTTTAGCAATTTTGTATGCGACAATTTTCTATATAAGCAGTAGTTTTGTATAGGAGATACCATATATGAAGCTGTTTTGTATATAAGAAGGTTCCTATTTTCTCTTCATCTCATTAATTTAATAATACCACTGATATTAACTATCTTGCTCAAACATTTTTTCTTACAAGTTAAGTTCATTCAAGTATTGTAGTTTTTCTTTATATTTAATCTAATTAATTCCTTTTAAACTCATTATTATGTTAGTGCTAAATTACTATTATGTAAACACTTCTTCTTTCATTCTTTGTGTTGTATGTTACCATTGCATTTGGTTTCGTTACTAGCAGTATGTAGGAAATGACGTAGAAAAATTAGTAGTGTTTTGAATATAAGAAAAAGTATGCAAACTAATTGGAGTATCAATAAATTTTTGGAATTGTATCTTAAGTAGTGATTGGAGTATCAATTTGTGATAGGAGTACACTTTTGGAATTGTATATTAAGAAGTGATGAAATGAAATATGTTAAAGATATAATGCTCTCTTATTACGATCAATTCAAATTTCTTTACTTTTTTGGCAATTTAGGTGTGTACCAATCAACTAATAAGAATGCCTTAAAATATTATGCTATTTAGATGTGTTGATGAGGATTTTTTTTCGCTGGCAATGTGTGTTCGGTGAGAAAATGTAGAAGGTAAATGAGTACCAAACTAGCGGTGGCAAATTTCACACCTTCATTGTGTGTCCTATATTGTTTCATCTCTCTAATTCTGGCCGCATTTTCTAAGAAGATGCCTCATATTACCTTCCTTAAGGTAGAAATGGATGAATTAAATTATGTTGAGGCCATGCCAATATTTTTCTTCCTGAAAGAAGGGAAATCGGTGGACAAAGTGGTCGGTGCTGATAAGAAGGGTCTAGAGCTTGCAATAGCTAAGAACTCAACTGATCCTGCTCTTTCTGTTGCTACTGCATCTGCCTAATTATTTTTTAGGGGAGATTCGGACTCTCAATAACTTATTTTCTACCTACATTTGTAATGACGATGTTATGGATTGGTTATATAAAGTACTTCTAAAATATGGGTGTCTATAAAGCTGGCTTCATGCTTAGTGTTAAAAAAATGTTGTACCATGAATGTTATCATATAATGGATTTTTATTATGATTGATATCTTATAAACGAATAAATGGCTGCAACAATAATGAATTTTTATTAGCTTTGATAGGTTTCTAATGTATTTGGAGCAGAATTAAGGAGCTTTGAGAGATCTTTCAATTGAAGGTTTTCAAATGTTGAATTAACATTACTCAAATATTATGTTTTTACCTTTCTACGTAATTTCTTTTAGTGGCTATTTTTCTTCTCCAAACAGTTGCCTCCTTCTCCAAAAGAATTATGGAGGAAGAAGGTTCAACATTATGATGTTGATCGCAACCGAGATGTTGTATGCCGCATCGAAGCAAGGGTCCAGAAGGGAGTTGCAATACATCCATTATGAAATTCAAGCCACTGACCCCACCGATATGGATCTCGAGGTGATCAAGGAGCATTTTAACTAAGCCTCCTTTTCCCTTCTGCAAAGGGGTATTGGTTCAGCCAAAATGGTCACGGTTCAATTGTAATCCAAAAGAGAATGCACCTTGGTTCAACCAATTACTCTTATGTGCAATATATATTTTTGTGTAAATCAATTTGCTGTATATTTTAAACAGGTCTCTCATGGAAAGGCATTTAGTGTAAATCTATTTTGTGTAATGTTTCATACTAAAAGGCTTTTAGTTTACGCGATAGAAATACAAATAACTCTTATTTGTTTCCTACACGTGTTTTAATACAAACCTCAATTATGCTCAACCCACACACGCTCTCAACTCACCTCTTTTCTCCTTTATAATTTCCTCTCGATTCTACACTAAACCTAGACTATCTCCTCCCCCCCCCCCCACCACCACAACATGCACAGTTGCACATCTCCCCTCCTTCCCTCCCCTCCCCTGCTCGCCCAAAACTAGCTCTGCGCTAGCTCCTCCCTCCGCCACAACCCCCTACCCTACTTGCACCAAAGCAGCGATTCACCTCGCACACACAAGACAACAACAACATCTTTCAAGGTTCTAGCAGGTAACTTTGGACTTTCTATGTTTTTTTTTTTCAATTCGGGTGTCAACCTTTCAGTTACCTGATGTGTATTCATACTGATGTAGTTTTAGTATTGAAAAATGATAAATGGTATGTATTGAAAAATCATGTAATACAAAATGATAAATGGTATGTAGTTTTGTTGGATAATTTTTTGTGAAATGATTGGTGTGTTGTTTATCCTTTCCTTTAGTACTATTAAAGCATTGAAAATTACGAGTTCATGGATAGTTTAAGCGGGGTAAATGTGTTTTGATATATTTTAATATTCTTGCAGATTCAAAATGATTAAAGAGCGAGAACTCCTCCCTTGGCATCATCCTCACTCGAGTACTTTTGTTCAAGTTCTCTTATTTTTGCGATTATGTTATTTTATTGATCTTTATAGATCCTTGAACAAGAAATTCTTATCATTTTAGAAAATTTTAGTTAGGCCCAAATTTGTACGAAATTTTCTTTTTTATAATATCTTTTGCAAAAAAATAGGGTATTGTCATATCATGTGAACACATTTATTGTTTTGTTGGTTTATTTTTAGGGTGGGAGTAGACTAATGATAGATCATGTGCACATCTATTTTGCAGGGTCGGGGTAATCTAAGACTAAAAATTAATCTTATTTTCGCTTCACCCTCTTTACTTCTACTTTTAATTTGACAACAAAATGTTTTTCACTCTAATATTATAATTTTAATTCACTTTTATATTATCTGTTATAAAGTCCTCAGTGATGTTATGTTTTTGTAGATAAATGCATATCATGTACTAGAACATGATCTACTAGGAACCCAACTTGACCATGTAACGTGATTCATATTTTAATGTTTATATTTAAATGAAGCTTCTCGCATGATGTTTTTTAAGCATACACATTTTTATCGAACATACAAATTATGTTATTGTTTGTTTTGTGGAGTGTCGGAGATGTGGTAGGACTTGCAATACTTGATGTTGTCTCACAACAAAAACTCCCTCAGATCCTTGGAAGATATTGTTGACCACAGATTTAGTGTATATTGAACTAGATGTTTCATTTGATATTTTTTTCATAATGGTATGATTGTGATAGTATTTTTTTATTGTTTTTGTTGATAATATATTTTTTTAAATATTTACACTTTTGTTTTGTAAAAATAATTTTTAAATTGTTTACAGTTATTTGCATTGTAAAAAACATTTATAATGTATAATGTTTACGAATTCAACACTTTGGAAAATATTTTATATTAGTTGGTGTGTTTGTGGTACTTGGCGATGGAGTTGTGTCGCAAGTCCAAGTAGTAATATTGTGGGTAAATTTAGAGTATTTGAATGTTATTGGTTTATTTGTTATATGTTAAGAAGGATGGATAGTCCTATAAACAAAGGTTATTATGGTCAATTTTTTTAAAATTGCACATTGTTTTGTTGGGAAACAAAAAATTTGCCATTTTAAGATTACGTACTTTGGAAATTTTCACCGTGCCTTCAGGCACACGCATTTCGCTAGTGTATATATATATAGTCACTATGAAGGTTGCGCTCATCTAACAAAGCATTTACCCAGGATTTGAAGGATAAAATGGACGAATAAAGAGTACGGGACAAAACATAACATAATAAAGTTTTAAGGTTATTCAAATGTACTTACACCTATATTGTAATTTCCGTACTTCGAATCCAGATACCCTAATTCTCATTTTTACCACTCCATAAATGTAAAACCTCAAAATAATCCAAAATAAGGACAAAACTACTCCGCAAAACCTATAATTTTACTAAATTACTGATGTACCTTTAAAGTTTCAAATATTTTAAAAAATGAACCTTGAATTTTTCAAATAAGCATTACTTTACCTATACTTAAACCCTAAACCTAAGCCTTATATCAAATTAAACCTTTAGACATAAACTAATTAAAAATGTCAGTTTTAGCCTTTACATGTTTCTAAAATTACAAAAATGCCCCTAAAATATACAAAAGTAACACTTTTTAATCCAAATAAGTGTGCATACTTTCCACCAAGGACTAAAACAAAAACCAAACTTATTTTCAAATTCCCCCTCCACACATCAGCCTCTACCTAAGATAATGAGTCCAAAGTCACATGGTATGATCATACAAACAAGAGACGAACAAGGTTTCATGCGCATAACTTCTTGAAATATGGAGGAATCCACCTCCAAACATGACCAATAGCATCCTCTCCGTCTACCATATAAATTGCCCATGCATAAAACCTCCGAAACTCACCACTTCAGATTACACAAAACTTGAAATTTTCCTCCAAACTAGGTATCCTATCATTTTATGAATTATATTTCAATCTTTCAATACTAAACATTTTGTGTCACTACACCAAAATGGTCAAATTGGCACCTTTCAACTGGACAGCCTTATCACGGTCATTGATCGTGACAAAAAACAGGCATTTTTTGTCATGATAATTGATCGTGAAAAGTTCGTGATAAAGTGTTGTCACGTGAAAACTAGTCCTTATTTGAAGAAACTCAAAATAGTAAGAAATTCACTATTTGAAGAAGTGGGATTTTTCATAAATAGTCCGTGATAAAGTTTTGTATATATCAATCAAAATAGTAGGAAATTCACGTGGAAAAACATCCTTGTTTGAAGAAACTCAAAAAAAGCCTCCGGTAATGCTTGAGCTTTAATGGTGAATTTTAATTTCTTGATTGTAAATCAGTTTCAAAGCTATAAAAGTCCTCTCACTATCTCTTTTCTCTCCCTCGTAAACCCTTCCTAGGGTTTGCATGGCCACTCTAAATCCCCCCACTCTAGTCAACCCTAAGCCGCCAGATATACCAACTGTCTGTAATAGATCGTTTATTTCTGTTGTGGTTGAATCCTCTTCGTCACATGCACTGGATCTTAAGAAACCTACAACCTTCAAGGGGGAACTTACAATTTTTTTTAGGAGGATATTTCTACCCTATCGAAGCCTTTCAAACATGCTTTAGTAGGGATGTTTTCCCATGATTGACCTTCAATGGAGATGATTAGGCATGTCTTTCAAACTTTCTCTCTAAAAACATCATTCAATGTGGGCCTTATTGATCATAAACATGTTCTTGATTAGATTAAACTCTGATGAAGATTACTCTCGTATGTGGATGAGAGAAACTTGGTATGTTGGTAAGAACCATATGAGAATTTTCAAATAGACTCCTGAATTTCGTCTAGATATTGATAATATCTTTTCCCCCCATATAGATATCCTTCCCTCAACTACCCATACATTTCTTTTCTAAATCCTCTCTATAATCCATTTCTTAACTGATAGGCAATCCCCTTAAACTTGATGCTTCTACTGCTAAAATCAATAGACCAAGTATCGCTAGGGGTATGTGTGGAAGTGGATCTAAGGGGTTTTGGCAGGAGGTGGTAGCTGAAAACATCCCTAAATACTGTAGTAGTTGCTCAAAAAAAGGCCACGATGATTCTTCATGTTTGTTCAAATCCCAAATTTCAAATTCCCAGCCTATTAAGACCACTAAATTTGTGATTAAGAATAACTCCAATGATACTGTTGAACCTATCAAAGCTGTTACATCGGAGAAAGGCGTAGCAGGGATGACAACTCCATCAGATAAAGGCAAAGAACTTGTTGTTGTTCCATTAGATAAAGGTAAAGAAGTTATGGTTTATCAGCTTCCAATTATAGAGAAGGTTATAAATAATTCTATAATTGCTACTTCAATTAAAACTCCTAGCGTGGATCAAGAAGGTTTGGTATCTGTAGATGATAGAGATCAGGTGGAAGAATTATGTGGCAAGAATACTCCAATTATCAATTCTCATGGTAATCAAGCCAAAAACGTTCAAGCCAACAAATTCATGAAGGATTTTGTTCGTACAGATGTTATTCAGGAGTACATAACTAAAATTCAACACTGTGAGATTTCAGCAAATGAAGCCTTTGTAGTTGATCACCAAATGCTCTCACCTAGAGGATATAAACTTCCATACTATGATAGTCACCATGCAAAGAATAAAGGGTATCTGTAAGGTATTGAAAAGAAGAAGGAGAAGATTAAATATAACTCCATTCTACCTGAAGAGTTAACTAGTTTTACTACTATGTTTGATAGGAAATGGAGTTCTATTGTGAAGATAAAGGAAATTCGATGCAAGAAAATTAAAGATATTACCACATCAGCTACATTAAATGCCTTTCGTTTGAAAAAGATAGATTCCAGTTAGAAATTTGATCCAATGTTTAAGAGGATTACTCGAGCCTCCTCAAAGGTTCTCACTAAATCTGGTCTATTGAATTCTAAATGAAAAATTTTATCACTTGGAATGCTAGAGGAATTTTAAACTCTCCAACTTCTAGAAGAATAAAAAAGCTTTCAAAAAAATACCATCTTCCAACTCTGGCAATTCTTGAACCTAAGTCAAAGCCTCATAAAATGCAGTCCTGAGAAGTGTGAACCGTGTGATAATTGATTAAACTAGATTCGCAAGTTTCCAAGAACTCCTTATTTAATTAGAGACCCTAAACATGCCTCTAAAGTGCAAGTGTCAACCCATAAACAAATAAAGCAAGATACACAAAGTTAAGGAAAAATCCACTAAGGGCAAAACCTTTTATTTCAAGAACTTTAAAGAATTTACAAGACCATTGACTTACATACAACTTGATAATCGCCCACAAGTGTAACGCATGGTGTCTTCGTCAAACCTTCAAAGCAACGGCTAGAAACAGTGCCGTCTGGAATCTCCCACAGGAACTCCAGGTGGTTAGCAATGAAGAAGAGAGACGGCTTCTCCACAAGGGTTGAACAAAAACAAAATTGTGTTCTAGGGTTCCAAAAGATTCACAAAAGTAATTGGGATTTTTGTGTGTGAATCAAAAAGATGTTTGGCACATCAAAAATTAAAGTCTTGTTGTGTTCTAACTCTTAAAAACGTTTTCTCAAAGACCTAAAAAAATACACCATCGGAATAGGTATATATAGGAAAAATAAGTTGGTAGAAAAATAACTCACAGAACTGTTCGAAGTTATCCCAGGCGGACCGATCCGGTATGGGGGCGGATCGGTCCGACCTCGGATCGATTCTTTTTAAAATAGGATTTATTGGTTCGCTATCGGTCCGTGGTCTACTGGACAAAGCAAGGCGGATTGGTCCGGTAGATAGGCGGACCGGTCCGGTGGCGGATCGGTCCGGCTTCCCAGAAAAATAAAAAACTTTTAAAAGCCTCATTTTGCTTGAAAAAACTTACTTCTCATTTTTATAAAAAACATTTTATAAAAATTTCCCAATACTAAATATGAACTTTAAGGAACATAAAAATAAAATTTTACCAAGTTCATTCTCGCAGAGGCTATGATGTTGAAGACACTTTGATACTCGGATCCGTTGATGTAGATGCGATCTTGAGTTTCTTCAACGGTGTAACGGCGTACGACATACAAATTGACAATGGACAAAAATGTCCTTACAAATATCCCCCTATGTCTATGCCGGTACATACATAAAAAATCCGAATTATCAAATAATGACCTATACAAATATAGCCTCCCATTTTGAGAAAAGTCCTTACAAGATTTTGTCCTTACAAGTCCATTTTGAGAAAAGTGAATTTTGATGAGTGTATATTTAATTGTTCTAATAAGATTTTGTTCATGTGGAGATTTGGTCCCTCTGTGGATCTTATTCATGATGGTAAACAAAGTTTAACTTTAAAAGTGACTTGTAATACCCCGTACTTTTGTCTATATTTATTTTTGGGATTAATTAATTAAATGCGTATTAATTGGAAATTAATTCGGGTTATAAATATTAATGAGATGCGAATTGGTATTTGATTATGTGCATATATGATTATATATGTATTTGGTACTATGAAAATTTGTCGTGAGATTTATATACGACATTTTAGAAATTTTGTTGAGACGCGTGGGACAGCCGCGTCATGGTATAATATTTTGTTAATAAAAGTGAATTTAAAATCTATAATTCGTATGGTCGTTTTGAGTGCGCCAACGCGTCCGGAAGGGTCGATATAGTCAGAAAACACTAGCCGGGGATATAGTTTGGGTCCCGGGGTACTTTTAGGCCATACCGGTAACTTAAAGGGTATTTTGGTAATTTTACATTTTTAGGAATTAAAAGTGACGAAAATTAGAGATGTAAATCTGATGTGGATTAAACCCATTAATCCCATTAACCAACCCATATTAACCTAGAAGGCTACGTAGGTTGTCATTTAGGTTTTCTAAGTTTCCCCAAATCAAACCCTAGCCACCTTAAGCCACCATTAGAGAGGAAGCTTGGAGAGAAGAATTCTGCAAAAATTCTTCATCAAATCAACACCAAATCCGGAATCAAACCAAGGCAAGTGATTTAAATTACATTCCTTATGCAGTGAATGCTTTTTCCATGTTAGAAACATTGTTAATCAATCTTATATAAGAGTTAAAAGAAAACCCATGAAATTGGAAGATTGTTGTTTAATTTTGGGATAGGTTTGCATGTAGAAACATTGTTTGAAGATTTAATTCAGAGATTTCATATCTATGTGATGTATAAACGAATTAAAATCTGGGAAATTTTGATGAGAAGAACCTAGGGTTTATGTTCTTGAAGAAAATTGGGAATTTATGTAGAAATTTTGTGATTTAATGATGTTTAGAAGGTATTAAACCCTTTAATGATGTTAGTATAGCACCTTGGCATGTTTGAGGATGGTTAGAGAACTCAATATATTGTAGGAACGAATTTTAGAAGAGGTTTGAGGAGTAAAAATGGATGGAAAACGAATTGGGAAAATTCTGGGCCGAAACTGGTCAGTCGTTAGAAGCAGCCCCAGGTCGTTCGAACGAACTCGTTCGAACGAGCTTCTAACGAGTTGACCAGTCATTACTAACAAGTAGGGATTTCGTTCGATATCTCGTTCGAACGAGATATCGTTAGAAGGGACAGTTCGTTCGAACGAACTGGGATCTCGTTCGAACAACATCGTTCGAACCATACTTCTAACGAGATGACAGTCCAAACTCGTTCGAACACTCGTTCGAACGAGACTTCTAACGAGCTGGCAGTTTGGGCCATTTTGGACTGTTTTGACTTTTGGAGTTCCGTAAACTGATTTAAGGATATAGATATCATTCCGTAGATGTATTAATGATAGGATTGGGACATTTGGGTATTTATGAGGAGAAATTTACATACGAGAGTTGTATTACATGGACGGTTTGGGTCGAGACGTGAGTGTCCACTACGACGTGAGAATTAATTATGGCACGTAAGATTATAAACCAGGTATAGCATATATAGTGATAATTACGAGTTAGTACGAGATTGAGAATAGTACTACGATTAAAATATGGTATTACTAAGATGTGTGTTTACTTAGTATTGGTATATGGATTGTGTGTATGACATACCTACCATACTTGCTATCACGGTAGGTTTGCGTTCGCTTAGGACCCTCTAATCCTTGTGTGCCTACGGGGGGGATATAGACTGGTACCTTGATGAACATAAGTCATAGAAAGACTTATTGTGATATTAATAAGTCCGCTGACCGTGGGAGCGTAGGTATGTGCGTGACCCACGTGATGGTGACTGTGTTCGCCTCCACTATTTGTGATTTGTGTTATCTGAACTATTCCTGAGAGATTCGGAATGTGTGATCCTTATGTAAGTGATGTACCGGGATGGATAGCAGAGTATGTATGCACCATAGCTTAGATTGCGGGGGTGCTTGTATCGTATATTTATGATGTGAATAATATACATTTAATTAATGGAAATCCTCCTGTTAATATTGTGAACATATTACGGTATTGTTTCGAGTTATATAAGGAGTTAACTGATACTTATATATATGGAATATTTAGTAACTGAGTTTACAATAAATCCCTATTTAATTACGAGCATTATTATGTTAATGGAACCAAGTATTATGGGTAGGACCTTTGGCAGTCCAGCTAGTTATGTCGTCACTTAGCTAGTGGTTTATATCGTTGTAGATGGGTATTTGCGTTAGGAGTGCACAGTTAGACGAGAGGTGAGAATATAATGTGAGTGCACGTCCTAACATGTACTTTGCATTTAATGTTTTAAATGTTTTTAAAGCACTTGCAGGTTTTTAAAATATAACTCCACATTCGGGCTCTGACCCGTTTGCTTTTCAAATCTTTTTCTTGTAAAACCATTTTTTAGGTGCCCAGCCACAAGGACACCAAGCATAGGATACTCTTTCAGGTGACGAGCTGTAGCTTCTTGTGGAAGCTACAGGGATTTGCATGTAGACGCTTCTATCTTTGGATTCCATAATCACCATCTATCAGTTGTAGGGCATGTTGCCCATTTCTTTTGAGATATCTTTTACATTTCAGTTTTCAGACTTTAGCATGTATTATTTCAGTTTATTTATTTCAGTTATGGGATTGTAGTGAGGAGTTTTCCTCCAGACTTTATTTACTCTATTGTGATGGTTATTCATTTTACTTCAGTATGGTGAATGGTGTTATTTATTTCTTCATTACATTTGTTGCATGTTAATCAGACTTAAATTAAAATTTGGCAACTTGCTTTTTAAATACTAGGTGGTTAGTAATATTAAAATGTTTTCGACAGTGATGCTATTAACTGAGCCAACTTGGCATTTTGAATTAATTTAATAAAGGAGTAGCTACCCGGTATTTAATTAGTCGGGGTGTCACAGGTGGTATCAGAGCATCAGGTACTAGTGTCCTTTAGGATCTGTACGGCTATTATGTTTCCGCTACGTTTCTTTGATATAGAGCCCTATATTTTTGGATTGTTGTACTCTTTTGTGTATGCCTCGTTCTTCAGCTATTTTAAGTTTATAAACTGCGAACTTATAAACTTTGTTCTTATTTCAGATGCCTCCATGACGTGCTCGACGAGTTCCCAGGAATGCAATGCCCGAACCCTAGCCCACTCCAGTTCAGGGCATGATGAACGCCGCTGAGGTTGCTGCTATAGTAGCCCAAGCGGTAAATGCCGTGATTGCCGTGATTCAGCAGGCACCGCCTTAGGCGCCGGTTGCCGCGCCAGCACAGGTGAATGCATTCCCGTCTGCTTGGGAGCGTGTACGAGACGCATTTCAGAAAGCGCATCCACATGAGTTTACAGGTAGCTCAGACGTAGTAGTCTCGAGCCAATGGAGGAAGGACATACAGAGGCATTTGAGGATGCATGAGTGCACTGATGTTCAGAAACAGGTGCTAGCTACTTTCAAGCTAGTGGGATCTGCACTACAGTGGTGGGAGTCTATTACCACCGCGGAGGAGAGGGATACCCTCACGATTCAGGAGTTCTGGGTGCGGTTCGATCGCAAGTACTTTCCGTCCGCAGTTCATACAGAGATGAGGAGGAAGCTGATGAGTTTCAAGCAGGAGGGCAAGACAGTGGCCGAGTATGAGGCTGAGTTCACTAACCTGTTGAATATCTTTCCAGACGAGATTCCAACAGAGAAGAAGAAGATAGAGAAGTTCACCGACGGGTTGAATTGGAGGATCCGTCAGCATCTGCTAGGGAACCTATCGTTGGCCACGTATTCTGATGTGGTTAACGTTGCATTATTGCACTGCCAGGACCACCGTTTTCATATGGCAGAGGGCAAGCGGTCGGGGGAGTCTAGCCATCAGGGCAGAACTGGAGGACATGGTGCCAGCGGGGCACAAACCGGTTAGGGGCAGAGACAGAATGAGCAGGGTACCCAGCAGGGGGATAATAAGAGGTTCCGGTCAGGGAACTACAGGCAGGGTCAGGGAGGTTTCCGTCAGGGCCATCAGGGCCAACAGGGGAAGAATGGGCAGCAGTTTCACCAGGGCCAGCAGGGCCAAGGGAGGAACGGTAACGGCCACCAGGGCCGGGGACAGCAGGGGCAGAGGGGAGGGAACTTTCCAGGGAAGTGCTTTACTTGTGGCAAGACTGGCCATAAGAAGCAGGATTGTCCTGATAGGGGCAGGGCCCCACAACAGCAGCAGCAGGGTGCTCGCCAGGAGCCACAGAGACCTATGTTTCCCGCCGCTCTTCCCGCACCGCCACAGATGGCAGCATTGCCACCCATTCCAGCAGTCCCAGCTCAGCAGGGGCAGCTACAGTATGGACGTGTCTACAATGTCAACCAGGCTACAGTTCCACAGGCACCGCCCGCGATCGAGGGTACATTTCCTATCCATGGCACTATGGGTCGGGTGTTATTTGATACGGGTTCTACACACTATTTTATAGCTACACACTTCGCGAAAGCTTTAGGATTGTTAGCTACGACAGAGAGCACAGTGACGTGTGTCGACTCACCATTAGGGAGTGGGTCACTTATTTTCTTTATATGCCGGGGAGTGGGGGTAGAGATTGGTGGTTTGGTATTGCCTGCAGACATTTTAGTGTTAGATATGCATGTTCACGATGTGATCATCGGTATGGATTGGCTCGTAGCATATAGGGCCATGATTGATTGCTTCAGCGGGAGCATTGTTTTTGCCATTCTGGGGCAAGAGATGTTTATAGTGGCGATGCCTCGCCCAGAGGGAGGATCGACTGCTCATCTGTATTACATAGAGGAGGATACCTCTAAGGAGGTTGTGATTCCTTTGGATTCGATCCCGGTTGTCAGGGAGTATTCAGATGTGTTTCAGGAGATACCAGGCTTACCACCTAGTCGGGAGATAGACTTCGTTATAGATTTTCTACCGGGTACGAGACCTATAGCACGTGCACCGTACCATATGGCTCCGGCTGAGATGCGAGAGCTACGGGATCAGATAGAGCAGCTGTTAGGGCAGGGCTTTATTCGCAGGAGTACTTCACCTTGGGGCGCTCCAGTTTTGTTTGTGAAGAAGAAGGATGGTTCACTAAGATTGTACGTAGACTACCGAGAGTTGAATAAGGTCACGATACGGAATAAGTATCCGTTACCTCGAATCGATGACTTATTCGACCAGTTGAGAGGAGCTTCTTTCTTCTCGAAGATTGACTTGAGGTCGGGATACCATCAGTTACGTATCAGGGAGGAGGATGTCTCGAAGACCGCATTCTTGTCGAGATATGGTTCTTACGAGTTTCGGGTTATGCCTTTCGGCTTGACCAACGCTCCAGCAGTGTTTATGGACTTGATGAACAGAGTGTTCAGGGATTTCCTAGACCAGTTTGTCATTGTCTTCATTGATGATATTCTGGTTTACTCTCAGACAGAGGAGGAGCACGCCGAGCATTTGAAGCAGGTTTTGCAGACACTTCGTCAGAACGAGCTGTATGTAAAATATGAGAAGTGCGGGTTTTGGCTGAAGGAAGTCCAGTTCTTGGGTCACATTATTTCCGACCAGGGAATATCTGTCGATCCGGGGAAGGTATCAGCGGTGAGGGAGTGGGGACAGCCCACGACGCCAACGGAGATTCGTAGTTTCTTAGGTTTAGCAGGATACTACAGGAGGTTTATTCGGGGTTTCTCATAGATAGCAGGTCCTTTGACACATCTTACTCGTAAAGGTGTGCCGTTCATTTGGAATGATGCCTGTCAGTTGGCATTCGATGAATTGAAGGACAAGTTGACCTCAGCACCTGTGTTAGCATTGCCGTGACCGGGAGTTGAGTGTTTGGTTTACACCGATGCGTCTTTGCAAGGACTGGGAGGTGTATTGCAGCAGGAGAGACATGCCATAGCTTATGCTTCCCGTAAGCTTAAGCCTCATGAGAAGAATTACCCCACGCATGATTTGGAGTTGGCAGCAGTGGTATTTGCCTTACGGATTTGGAGGCACTATCTTTTGGGGGATAAGTTTCAGCTACTCACGGACCACAAGTCACTACAGTATCTGTTCACACAGAAGGAATTGAATATGTGGCAGCGTAGGTGGCTTGAATTTGTGAAGGACTACCAGTTCGACATCCAGTACCACCCGGGTAAGGCTAATGTGGTAGCAGACGCATTGAGCCGTAGGCCAGTAGATGAGGTGGCAGATATGTGGAAGGCTAAGTGGAAGGAATTGGGACACCAGGATGCAGTGGCCCGATCTTTCATGTCTGTGATGACCGTTACACCGCAGATTGTCACAAAGGTAGTACGGGCACAGGCTAATGACTCGTTCTGTCAGGAGCAGATAGTTCGATTACTTTCAGAGGGAGACGAGTCCTATGCCGTTAGCTCAGATGGGGGATTGCGCTTCAATGGGAGATTGGTAGTTCCGAAAGGGGAAGAATTGCGGCAGGATGTGATGGCAGAGTCGCATGGCTCACGGTTCGCGGTACATCCCGGAGGGGACAAAATGTACCAAGACATGAGACGGCAATATTGGTTGAGCGGTATGAAGAGAGATATCGCTGAGTTTGTCTCAAAATGCGCCACTTGTCAGCTCGTAAAAGTGGATCATCAGAGACCGGCAGGATTGCTACAGCCGTTGGAGGTTCCGGTGTGGATGTGGGAGAGCATATCCATGGATTTTGTCACGGGGTTGCCTACGTCGCAGAGGGGTCACGACTCCGTTTGGGTAATTATGGACAGGTTGTCCAAGGTCGCTCACTTCTTACCCGTAAGGACTGACTACACTACAGGACAGTATGCCCAGCTCTTCATTTCAGAGATTGTGAGACTTCACGGTGTGCCCCTAAATATCGTGTCTGACAGAGACAAGATATTTGTTTCGAGGTTTTGGGAGAGTTTCCAGGAGGCCATGGGCACGGAATTGCGGTTGAGTACGGCTTATCATCCGCAGACTGATGGGCAGACAGAGCGCACCAATCAGATGTTGGAGGACATGCTACGCATGTGCATTATTGACTTCAGGGGTGGATGGGAGCAGTACCTTCCACTCGTAGAGTTTGCTTACAACAACTCCTATCAGTTCACGATTGGCATGGCTCCATTTGAGGCATTGTACGGTAGGCCTTGTCGTTCCCAGCATGTTGGTTGGAGGTGGGGGACAACAAGCTACTTGGGCCGGAAGTGATTCAGGATACTTCGGCAAGGATTGAGTTGATTCGGAGTCGCATTCGGGTAGCTCAAGACAGGCAGAAGAGTTATGCTGATGCGAAGAGGTTTTTCAGAGAGTTCCAAGTGGGGGACCAAGTTTTGCTCAGAGTATCTCCGATGAAGGGGATTCTGCGATTCGGGAAGAAGGGGAAATTGGCACCGAGGTATGTGGGGCCGTTTCCTATTATTGAGCGGATCGAACCGGTTGCGTATAGAATTGGACTACCGGAGCACTTGCATCCGATTCACGACGTGTTCCATATTTCCTCGCTGAGGAAATACCTTATAGATAATTTGGCTCATTCTCACATTGTTGTGGAGGACATCGATCTCCAGCCGGATAGCTCCTACGAGGAGGGGCCAATTGCTATTTTGGACCGAAGCGAGAGGAAACTGCGGTCAAAGATAGTTCCGTTAGTGCGTGTTCAGTGGCGACATCACAATGTCGAGGAGTCCACATGGGAGCGCGAGGATGAGATGCGCGAACGTTATCCAGAGCTATTTTTAGCAGGTACTTTCTAGTTTCGAATTTCGGGATGAAATTCAGTTATTAGGGGGGAAGTATGTAATACCCCGTACTTTTGTCTATATTTATTTTTGGGATTAATTAATTAAATGCGTATTAATTGTAAATTAATCCGGGTTATAAATACTAATGAGATGCGAATTGGTATTTGATTATGTGCATATATGATTATATATGTATTTTGTACTATGAAAATTTGTCGTGAGATTTATATACGACATTTTAGAAATTTTGTTGAGACGCGTGGGATCGCCGCGTCACGGTATAATATTTTGTTAATAAAAGTGAATTTAAATTCTATAATTCGTATGGTCGTTTTGAGTGCGCCAACGCGTCCGGAAGGGTCGAGATAGTCAGAAAACACTAGCCGGGGGTATAGTTTGGGTCCCGGGGTATTTTTAGGCCATACCGGTAACTTAAAGGGTATTTTGGTAATTTTACATTTTTAGGAATTAAAAGTGACGAAAATTAGAGATGTAAATCTGATGTGGATTAAACCCATTAAGCCCATTAACCAACCCATATTAACCTAGAAGGCTACGTAGGTTGTCATTTAGGTTTTCTAAGTTTCCCCAAATCAAACCCTAGCCACCTTAAGCCACCATTAGAGAGGAAGCTTGGAGAGAAGAAATTCTGCAGAAATTCTTCATCAAATCAACACCAAATCCGGAATCAAACCAAGGCAAGTGATTTAAATTACATTCCTTATGCAGTGAATGCTTTTTCCATGTTAGAAACATTGTTAATCAATCTTATATAAGAGTTAAAAGAAAACCCATGAAATTGGAAGATTGTTGTTTACTTTTGGGATAAGTTTGCATGTAGAAACATTGTTTGAAGATTTAATTCAGAGATTTCATATCTATGTGATGTATAAACGAATTAAAATCATGAAAATTTTGATGAGAAGAACCTAGGGTTTATGTTCTTGAAGAAAATTGGGAATTTATGTAAAAATTTTGTGATTTAATGATGTTTAGAAGGTATTAAACCCTTTAATGATGTTAGTATAGCACCTTGGCATGTTTGAGGATGATTAAAGAACTCAATATATTGTAGGAACTAATTTTAGAAGAGGTTTGAGGAGTAAATATGGTTGGAAAACGAATTGGGAAAATTCTGGGCCGAAACTGGTCAGTCGTTAGAAGCAGCCCCAGGTCGTTCGAACGAACTCGTTCGAACGAGCTTCTAACGAGTTGACCAGTCATTACTAACGAGTAGGGATTTCGTTCGATATCTCGTTCGAACGAGATATCGTTAGAAGGGACAGTTCGTTCGAACGAACTGGGATCTCGTTCGAACAGCATCGTTCGAACGAGACTTCTAACGAGATGACAGTCCAAACTCGTTCGAACACTCGTTCGAATGAGACTTCTAACGAGCTGGCAGTTTGGGTCATTTTGGACTGTTTTGACTTTTGGAGTTCCGTAAACTGATTTGAGGATATAGATATCATTCCGTTGATGTAGTAATGATAGGATTGGGACATTTGGGTATTTATGAGGAGAAATTTACATACGAGAGTTGTATTACATGGACGGTTTGGGTCGAGACGTGAGTGTCCACTACGACGTGAGAATTAATTATGGCACGTAAGATTATAAACCAGGTATAGCATATATAGTGATAATTACGAGTTAGTACGAGATTGAGAATAGTACTCCGATTAAAATATGGTATTACTAAGATGTGTGTTTACTTAGTATTGGTATATGGATTGTGTGTATGACATACCTACCATACTTGCTATCACGGGAGGTTTGCGTTCTCTTAGGACCCTCTAATCCTTGTGTGCCTACGGGGAAGATATAGACTGGTACCTTGATGAACATAGGTCATAGAAAGACTTATTGTGATATTAATAAGTCCGCTGACCGTGGGAGCGTAGGTATGTGCGTGACCCACGTGATGGTGACTGTGTTCACCTCCACTATTTGTGATTTGTGTTATCTGAACTATTCCTGAGAGATTCGGAATGTGTGATCCTTATGTACGTGATGTACCGGGATGGATAGCAGAGTATGTGTGCACCATAGCTTAGATTGCGGGGTGATTGTATCGTATATTTATAATGTGAATAATATACATTTAATTAATGGAAATCCTCCTGTTAATATTTTGAACATATTACGGTATTGTTTCAAGTTATATAAGGAGTTAACTGATACTTATATATATGGCATATTTAGTAACTGAGTTTACATTAAATCCCTATTTAATTACGAGCGTTATTATGTTAATGGAACCAAGTATTATGGGTAGGACCTTTAGCAGTCTAGCTAGTTATGCCGTCACTTAGCTTGTGGTTTATATCGTTGTAGATGGGTATTTGCGTTAGGAGTGCACAGTTAGACGAGAGGTGAGAATATATTGTGAGTGCACGTCCTAACATGTACTTTGCATTTAATGTTTTAAATGTTTTTAAAGCACTTGCAGGTTTTTAAAATATTACTCAACATTCTGGCTCTGACCCGTTTGCTTTTCAAATATTTTTCTTGTAAAACCATTTTTTAGGTGCCCAGCCACAAGGACACCAAGCATAGGATACTCATTCAGGTGACGAGCTGTAGCTGCTTGTGGAAGCTACAGGGATTTGCATGTAGACGCTTCTATCTTTGGATTCCAGAATCACCATCTATCAGTTGTAGGGAATGTTGCCCATTTCTTTAGAGATATCTTTTACATTTCAGTTTTCAGACTTTAGCATGTATTGTTTAAGTTTATTTATTTCAGTTATGGGATTTTAGTGAGGAGTTTTCCTCCAGACTTTATTTACTCTATTGTGATGGTTATTCATTTTACTTCAGTATGGTGAATGGTGTTATTTATTTCTTCATTACATTTGTTGCATGTTAATCAGACTTAAATTAAAATTTGGCAACTTGCTTTTTAAATACTAGGTGGATAGTAATATTAAAATGTTTTCGACAGTGATGCTATTAACTGAGCCAACTTAGCATTTTGAATTAATTTAATAAAGGAGTAGCTACTCGGTATTTAATTAGTCGGGGTGTCACATGACTCATCCTGGCTTATCTACTGTCTTGTTTATTACTATTGTATATCCTAAATGTTCCAGGGAGGAAAGGTTGGATCTTTGGCATGAATTGGAGGATTTGTCTATCAATCAAGATATTCCCCATCTGTTTATTGTGGATTATAATGTTATTACTACTCAAGCTGAGAAGATTAGAGGTAGTCTTATTGACCATCAAGCTATGGAGGATTTTAATGATACTATTCAACAGTGTGATCTGGTTGATTTGGGATTTAGTGGATCTCGATTTACATGGTCTAACTATAGAACTGAGGATGGTGCTATTAATGCTAGACTTGACAGAGATCTATGTAATCTCTCTTGGAAATCTTGCTATCCTAATTCAAATATTTCTCACTTTCCTAAGACCTGCAGTGACCATGCCCCCATCCTTCTATCCATTCTTTATTCCTTTGATGTTTGTCCTAAACCATTCAAATTTCAAAACATGTGACTTTCTCATTCTTCTTTCCTGGATACTGTGTCTAATAATTAGCCTGCTACTAACCAAGATTATATTTTGAGAAATTTCTCCCATAAATTGAAAGATATCAAACAGGTCTTGAAGAACTGGAACAAAGACACTTTCAAAAACATTTTTCAGAATGTCTTAGATCTTGAGGATGATGTTATCAAGTTGGAGTATGATTTTGAGAGGGATCCTTCATCTACAAACCAAATGGAGCTACAACTGTCTAAATCAAATCTTGACAAAGCTTTAAATATAGAAGAAATTTACTGGAAACAAAAGGCAAATATTAAGTGGATTAAGGAGAGAGATAGAAATACAAGGTTTTTTCATTCTATAGTGAAGTTTAAGATTGCTAGAGCTGTTATATCCATGATTAAAGATAAGGATGGTATCTTTAAAACTGATAAAGAAGACTTAGAAATTTTTTTTATAGACCATTTCATGGAGAGATGGCAGGCTAATAACACTGCTTCCTAAGATGCTTTGATTTAGATGATTCCTTCTCTTGTTAATCCATAAATGAATCAGATTCTTACTATAGTTCCTGATGAAAATAAAATCTTAACTACTGTAAATGGTTTGAATGTTGATAGATGTCCATGTCCAGATGGTTTTGGAGGTTGCTTCTATGTGAAATGTTGGGATATTATTAAAAATGACTTGTGTGTTACTATTCAGTCCTTCTTTTTGGGAGAACAAATTCCTAAAAGATGGACTAGCACTATAGCTGTCTTGATTCCTAAAATTTCTAATCCTTCATTGTTCTCTCATTTCAGACCTATCAGTTTAAGCAATTTCAATGTCAAGATTATTTCAAATGTTTTAAATGATATGCTTGCTAAATTCCTCCCAAATTTGGTTTCTCCCAATCAGAGTGGTTTCATTAGAGGTAGGAGTATTCAAGATAATATTTTTCTGGCTCATGAGATGGCTTATATGCTCAATAAAAAGTTTCGTGGTTCTAATGTAATCATCAAATTGGATATGGCTCAAGAAAATGATAGGGTGGATTGGATATTCCTTATCAAAATGTTGAGGCAGTTTGGCTTTTGTGAAATGTTTATTGATCTAATTTGGAGGATAGTTTCATCAAATTGGTTCTCAATCAGTAAAAATGGGAATATTACTGGCTTCTTTTCTTCTCAAAAAGATCTAAATCAATTACATACAACTTCTCCTTCTCTTTTTATCCTTATGGATGAAGTTTTGAGCATAGGAATTTAAAATCTTAGGGAGACTAACAAATCCTTCTCCTTTTGTCATTCCCCTAATAGCCCCCTTATTTCTAACCTCTTTTTTGCAGATGATACTTTGATCTTCTCTAATGGAAGTAGAAGTTGTCTTAAAGCTCACATGAAGTTCTTAGCTTCCTATGAACATGCTTCGGGTCAGCAGATCAATAGAAGAAAAAGTTCCTTTTCATTAAATTCGAAAGCTCCTTTGTTAAAAAGATGTTTAATTGCTCAAGCCTTAGGTCTTCCATACAAGGATATTGCTATTAAATACTTAGGATGTCCTTTGTATATAGGTAGATGCAAAATTAGATATTTTGAAGATATTCTGGCCAATATCATATCCAAATTGAAGGGGTGGAAAATTAGATTCCTTTCAGCTGCTGGAAGATTGTGCCTCATAAAATCATCCTCTAAAGGATCAATAAGATTTTGAGTAGATTCATTTGGGGTTCAAATGATCAAGGGGGATTTAAACATCAGTGGGTTAATTGGCATGATATCTGTAATCCTTCTGATGAAGGAGGCCTTGGTGTTTGTAATATGGAGACAATCAATGAATCCTTTGATTTGAAAATTTCTTGGACGTTTTTTAATTCAAAATGGATTTGGGTTGATTTCATGAGAAACAAATATAAATCTTTTCATAGATTGAATGGTTCAATGATCTTTAAAAGGATAAAAAAACTTCTAAAATTATCCAAGAGAATTTCCTTGTTGTTGCAAATGAGTCAATCTGGAATCCTACTGCCTCAGAAAAATTTTCTCTAAAATCAGCATATAAGATCTGCTCTCCTTCAAACTTTAAAAGTTTCATATCTTCTAACCTATGGTCTAAAATGGTCCCTCCAAAAATCTCTCTTTTCTCATGGAAGTTGATTCATAATGCTGTTCCAGTGGACTCTAATATTAAAGATCTCAAAATTCCATTGATTTTAAGATGTCAATGTTGTTTGGTTCAAAAAGAAAATGCCAGTAATCTTTTTTGTCAAGGTCCTATTGCATCTCAAGTTTGAACAAAATTTTCTAATATGTTTGATGTCAATATCTCCTTTTATTAAGTATCCTCTATTTTGATGTCCTCGTGGTTAATGGCTCCTTTGAAAGATTACTTGAAATTCTTCCTTAAAATTATCCCTATGTTAGTTTTGTTAGAGCTACGGAAAGCAAGATGCAAATCTTATTATGAAGGAGTTCCTATGAAAGTTCAGGCTGCAATCAGCAATGTTATAGGAGTGGTTTCTTAACAAGCTTCAAGTCTTAAGTTTGAAAGCAATATTGATAGAGATCATCATAATTTAATTTAATTGTTCAATATTAAGGTAATCCCATAGCAGTATTCATTTATTATCACCAAATGGTTACCTCCTCCAAGACTTGATATAAAGTTGAATGTGGATGGTTCAAGTAAAGCCAACCCAGGTGAAAGTGGGATTGGTATACTTTTTAGAGTTCACTATGGTGAATTGATTCAAGCTCATCAAGTTTATATTAGAATTACTTCAAGCTTAGAAGCATAACTGTTATCTATTCTTCATGGTATCAAATTTGTAGAGGATTAGTTTTCAATGATCTCATTTTTTAAACTGATTCTTTATCTTCTCTGAATATGATTCAAGATAGATGGAAAGTCCCTTGGTTCTTAAGAGGTTTAGTTACTCAAATTAGAGGATTGATTTCCTCTCCAATTTTTATTATCCAACACACTTGGAGATAGAATAACTATGTTGATGATGGTCAAGCTAATTTAGCTTCTTCATCTAAAGAAACAAGGAATTTTCAAAAATTCAGTGAGCTCCCAAAGATGATTAGGGGGTTGATGAATTTAGATAGATGGGGTATGCCGAATGTAAGAATCTTGTAATTCTTTTGAATCTTGCTTTTGCTTTTAAGGCCACCTTGGATAGGCTTTTTCTCCAGTTATATTAATAATTTAAGGCTACTTGACTTTTCTTAAAAATAATATTTTTTATGAGCTCAAGAGATCTAATGCATAGCTCGTTTGTGAAAAATCGTATTTTTTTAGCCTCAATTTCTCGTAGGTGTTTTCTATTTCAGAAAATAAAAAAACTTAAATTCTCCATATACAGGCCAACCCAATAATTCAAACCAACCCAAATTCCTCCTTAGGATAGTAGAAACAAAACCATACTCATAAGAACCTTTACTATATTAAGTAAATCTTCAAAAGTTTAGTCAAAATTTTAGAAAAGCACGTAATTTGATAACTCGATGTATACTGAACTTTAATCCATGAAACTTATATTTTTGGATTCCTTATGAAAAATTAGGCTGGGTTGGTTTAGAAATCATCTCCAATGGTTTAGGAAAGAAGAATTTATCTCAGGTAAAAAAAATTCAAACCCTAAGTCAAAAGTCGAGAGGTTGAAGATGAACTTTGCAACTAGAAATTTTCATTGAACTTTGGGCAATGAAATTTTTTTGAATTTTCTTTCAATATTTTTATTTTATTTTTCTAGTCAAAATGGTATATGGTAAGGTTATGTTTCCTAAAACCTAGCCAAAGTTATGAAAAATTAGGGTTTTAGGTTTGAAATATTTTTTTGAAATTGCAAATTGACCCCTTTTGACTTTTCAACTTATGAATTAATCCCAAACTTTTTCTATAAATATTTTAATGTATTTTGAGTCAATAAGTCTTCTACACCAAATTTCGAATTCGATCCTAAGACTAAAATTTTAAAGTCCCAATGTAATTATAATTTAACCCCTTAAAATATTAATATGCATAATTTTTAGTATAAACTGACCAAAACCAACCTCGATTCCAACAATACTTATTCACCAAAACATTTTTATATAGATACTCTAGTACCAAATCTCCCTAGAACCTTTTTTTTTCTTTAAGATGTTTAAAAACTCCGTTCAAGTATGTATTTTTACCTTTTGAACAATATATTTTGCATACTTGGTTAACTTTTATTGATATCATTCAATGATAGCCCTATTTGATTCAAAGTGTGTGTACAAATTACCGTACTCATGTGTTCTTATATCATTGATTGTTTTACATATTATTAGATCAACTTAAACACTTCTCATATAATGACTGATATCATGATAACTCGTTTTATTGATCCAGTTCATCTTGCATTTTTGTGCATTATTATGTTTTATTTTAGAAACGTCGGTAATAACTAGTGATTAGACTGACGTGTTATCCCATGAAATTTTCTACTTGGCTTGTGGTCTCAAATGATTGAGTGACGGAGTTTAGCTACATAGATATGAGTGTTTCTTTAATTATGTGCCTAGATAATTATTTTCCAAAGGTTTTGGATTACGTATTATTTGGTTTTACTCATAACTTATTTAATTCTATACCAACTTTGAAATCTGATAAGTATGGTATTATCAGTTTTAAACTCTTTGACTTTCTTATTAAAGTTTAAAAAAATCTTAATTCTATACACACTCCACCTTCCATCTATACAGATAATTGCTACAAAATCGATAAACACTATTTACCATATTTGTGCTAATTCCTTTTTCCTGCAAATGACCCAAGAAAAAGAGGATAGTCTATCTCCCCTTATGTATCACACACGAGTCACATGTTTTCATATGCAATTGTTTGGATGGAGACTAAACCAAATGGGAGCAAGGAGTGACACTTTTCTATTATCTACTTTATATTTCGTGTTGACAACAAGATGTAATCCACCACTTGTGTAGTAATACACTACGTGTCACGTTTTAATGAATAAAGATATATGTTCCTCCTTAACTTTAACTCATTGCTTTATATATACTCTCTTGTACATTCATACCAAAAAGAAGGGTGAGACAAGTTGGTATCAAAGCAAGTTTTAAAATTAACATTTTGCCTGGTTATTATCTTATACGGGAAACTTCAATGAGATATTAGTTACTTTATCTTTTCGTGACTTCTTTTATCAAATCTTATATAGTAAATTTCGTATTGCAGCATCAATACACGAGACTCTTTTATTTAGTTTAGACATTGTACTCACAAATCGTTTAGAGACTACGGTCAGAGAAGAAGAATTTGCACGACTCGGAGAGATGATTCGAATTATGGATGATGACTGGAGAGGCTCGAGTAGTGATGTGAAACTAGTTGTATTAAGAAATAGACTTTCAGGAGAAGTGCAAGTCATGAGAAAATGTAGTGATTAGGTAGATGATCCGATTATACCGCAAGAAGCTATCAATCTTGCTATTGATAATGCACCCTCTCCACCAACTTACCCTGAAGCTTCATTAAAGGGTGAGATTATTGTTGGTTTGTCATTAGATTCAAGTGATTTTACTGACGATGATCCGTCCGAGCCTGATAACTATTTGATGATCTAGATTTTGCGTCTTTTGAGACTAATGTTATTGTTCCCGCTTACGAAAATCCAAAATCTAGAAAATCATCCTTCCTAATGTAACATAACAAAATAAAGTAATATATATAGTATTACCAACTACTGTTTAGTAGGTTGAGTAACTCTAACTTATGTAGAATAGGTACTATTGTGAATTACTATCATATTATAATATACAACCCCCACCTTTTGTATAATATCAGTAGACTTGTTATATATACTTGTTTTATATTCTTATGTGTTATTGTGAATATTCTATGATATTTTAGGATGGTTAGTACTCGAATTCCCTCAACTAGAACTTAGACTGAATAGACACACACTGAAGGAATCATGCTATGTCTTCAGGAATTAACATATTTAGCCCAACAGTAATAAATTCCTCACCCAGCTCCAGAGTAAATTCTAGAAGAAATTCGTAGAATGAATTCTCTCAAAGAATTTTTGAGACAACGACCTCATTCATTTCTTGGAAAGACAGGTGCAAGTGAAATTGAGAAATGTATGCATCAGATTGTCAAAATTCTTAATGGAGTAGATATAGTTACGAATATTTAGGTAATTCTAGTTTCCTATATGGTCGAAGGTAAAGATGATTTTTTGTGGAAAGTTGTGTCACATAACCATATTGTTGTTAATTTTACTTGGGAGTAATTTGAATAAATCTTCTTCAAAAAGTATTTTCTCTAAGTCGAATGAGATCAACGAACTATAGATTTCTTAAAATTATAACAAGAAAATCTATTTGTAGCTCAGTATGATGTCAAATTTACCAAGTTGTCTTGTTACGCCATTGATAATGTAGATACTGAGATACATCCAAGGATCAAGACTTTTATCTCTCCTGTACAAATTTGAGATTATTCTCAACTTATCTACGTGGTAAAAATTGTGGGACACAATTCTTCCAATGTTGTACTATCTTCTCCCCATTTTACTATAAATAATCATGCTATTAAGACCTTGCTTTAACCTCTACCTCATCCTTATCCAAATCCAAATGGACAACCTTATTCCTAGATTCATCATAACATTACCCAATCATTGATTTGTTGTGATGAATGTAAAGAACTAGGACATATTCGACCACATTGTCCTATATTGAAATCTCTTCCAATCTGTCGGGTCATATCCAAAATCAACCTAAGCCAAATCATGCTAAGAAAATTGTTCCAGTTCCTAGTCGTTAAAAGCGTTATGTTATATTGCCTTAACTAAACTCTCATGATGTGATAGAATGTACATTACTTTTTCATCATCTTCCTGCACATATTTTATTCTATCTGGGTTCAATCCATTCATTTTTTAGTCTTAAAGTAGCTAAATTGTTCTAATTATTACCTATATCTTTAACTATTCCATTGGATTTAGAATTACTGACAAGTGAAATCAATACACCTACCTAAGGTTCTAGAAATTGTAAAATTCAGCTACATTTAAGTACCATCTTTATTAACTTGATGATTTTAGATATTTGCAATTTTGATATTATTATCGAGATGGATGCTCTGTCTAGACATCATGATCATATTGAATTCTATTCCAAGAAAAATTATTTTCTAAACAAAGATAAGTATTCCTTTGTATTTCAAGGACCTGGTCCAACTGAACCATCAATTTTCATAATTCAAAATTTTTCTTCCTTAATTCCTAGAATTTTGGAACAATTCAAAGATGTTTTTCGAGAAGAATTACCACGAATAACCACTTCCCGAGAAATAGAATGTAGCATAAATCTATATCCTAATACTCTCCATATTTTCATATCTCATTATCGAATGTCTCCTTTAGAACATCACAAACTTCATACCCAACTAGATGGTCTTCTTGAAAAGTGTTTTGCTCGATTAAGTTCATCTCCTTGGGTAGCTTTTGTATTATGTGTCAAGAAATAAGATGAAAGCTATAAAAACATCATTAGACCTTACAAAGATCTGAGTTATCATTACCATATGTTTATGTGAACTTTGTTGCACTAAGTTGGGTTTGTTCAACACTTGAACATTGCTAGGTTTACGGTGGAGAAGCGAAGAAGGTTACTTTCATGTTTAACATCATAGACGACACAAAAGCCATTTCGGTGGATACCTAGACACTCATGGAGGCGCTTATTGTGGACAAGCATCGTAGACGAAGGTTACTTTCTACGTGGGCACTGTGAAGATTGGAAGAAGATCAGAGGAGCATTAAGTCTCGTGACGATTGAGTCATTCTAGAAGACTACCATCTGACTTTGTAAAATCATTATAATAGTGATTATCTGGCCTGGGTTGTCCGAGTTTTTTTTTCCAATTGGGTTTTTCCTCGTACATCGGCTTTTTGAGTATTTCTTTACTTTATTTTACTTTCTTTAATCACTAGTTGCATGCTTCGGGCTAAACAAGATAAAATCAGGTTAAGTTAATTTGTGTCATAACTTGGTTTGATAAAATCGAAAAATATTTTTTCAAAAATAGAAAGTTGGTTTGCATTCATCGTTAACATAATTCTGCTCAAGCAATTTTTTTTAAAGTTATATTTTTGGGGACCTAAAAATTGGTGCCAGAGCTAGAAATACTTTTTTTATTGTGTTTGATCCCTGTTAGTTGTAAGGATAAATTTTGGAAATTATGATAGTTTTCGCACTCCTATTTTTTTATGGGACCAATTATGCTTATTGAAAATGCAAATGAAAATTTCTTTAAAATTCATTGATGAGCGTGTCTGGTTAAATGTTGAATAAGGTTAAACACCACCTGTCACATGAGAGGGTGCGTTCACTAGTTTGAAACACATTGAGTAATGGATTGAGAATGAATATAGGCTTCCACAGTATAACTCTAAAGGTCTGCACGTTATTTCCTCACATGTCACAATTGAAGAGCATAATCGTATCATGACTTGTGAAACTTCGAAATAAGCTTCGGATGCACTGGCACTCACTCACAAGGGCATGAGAAGGGTTTGGGGGTCTAAATTACAACATCTGACTATACAGTTTGAGATGATTAAGATGGTAGAGAGTGAGACGTTTGATGAGTTTTACACTAGGTTGTCCACTATTGTTAATACGACGTTTAACCTAGGTGAGAAGATTCTAGATAACCGAGAGATTAAGAAAATTTTGAGATCGTTACCGAGTAGGTTTGATGCTAAAGAGACCGTTATGAATTCCCTTGGCATGTTTAACTCGTTGAAACTAGAAGAGATCGTAGGAGACCTTCAAACCTATGAACTTGACATGTTAACCTTCAAAAAAGTGACAAAGAAAGAAAAGGACATTGCTTTGCAATCCCCTAAAGAGGAAACAAATTTTTTGAATGACGACTCTGATTTTGACTTTGAGGATGTTGTCTTGTTGGTAAGAAAGTTCACGAACTTTCTTCAAATTCATAAGCAATCGAAAGATGACAAAAAATTTGAGAAACTCAAGAATAAGGGCGACTCCACCCTAAAGGACAAGAATGAGAAACCTACGAGAGATGAGTCTGATTGGTGTTTTGAGTGTGAGAGGTATGGTCACAAAGTAGCTGAGTGTCCCACTAGACTTAAGAAAGAGGGAAAGAAATTGATAGCATATAATGCCACCTTAAGTGATAGTGAATCGGAAGAGGGATAGTATTCCACCATTGAGCGTAACGTTGTTGCGTTTATGGCATGTCATGTGAGCGACGATGATATATCTTCCCCCGAGGATACTCATGTACATGACACTTTCGAGGGTATTGAGAGTGCTTTCCGAGAGGGTAAGGGTGATGAGAGCGAGGATGAGAAGATCAACGTAGGAGAGTTGAAAGTTGAATTTAAAGAGTTGTTTGAGGAGATGGTGAAGGTTAAAAAGGCTAACTCGATATTAAAAGCTAAGTTGAAAAAGCGTGCAGTAGAAAATAATGATGCGTTAATTGAGGTTCTTAGGCACAGGAGAAGAAGCTTAGGGAGAAGCTAGAGTACATAGAGAAAGAGATATACCCTTAGAGGTTTGATTGAGGTTTTAAAAAAGGAGGTGCTAGAGTTTGAAGAATCTACGCATCTACTCGAGTCTAGGATTAAGGAGTTAGATGAGAGTTTGAGAGACTTGTCTAGAGTTAAGTTTGACTTGGACGCTAAAAGTGAGAAGCTGGATAAGATGCTAGGAACCATCCAAATTAAGAGAGATGTGGTGGTGTTTTCTTTGATGATTGTGTCATTCCCATTCTCCTCGCACGTGTGAGAGAGCCACAAAGGAATATTAGAAAAGGTTCACATGTAGGTCACTTTCCATACCATCGCTACACTTGCATGTTTTTTGGTAGGAATGGTCACCTTAGAAAGTTTTTCTATGACTTTAGGAATGCTCCTCGAAATTTTAGGAAGTTTATGAATGAAGTTTCCTGGATTCCCCCCACCCCCATCGTCGTTACACACCTACTTGGGATAACAAGTCGGATTTGGTAGCTTTAGTAATAAAACATCACGGTTATCATTTGGTAGCAATTGATTCTTCCAATGCTAAATCTAAAGGTTGGGTGCATTACCATGTTTATCTATTTGTATTATATTTTTTCATCTTTTCCATCTTGTTTGAAAAATACAAAAAAGTTTTTTCTTTTATAAATTTTTGAGAAAAAACACAAAAAGGTTTTCTTTTATTTGAGTCAAAATATTTGGAAAAAAAACACAAAAAGATTTTCAGTTTTGTTTTTTGTGTCATGAGTTAAAATGTTTGATGTGGCATATTTATGTGCTTAGACCCCCTTCCTTCCATTATCCATGCCTAGGACATTTGGTCATTATTATTGATGCTTAGAATGATCTTAACCATTTTTTTATGGGGTTGTTTCAGAGTTGATATGCATTTTGATTCGACTTCGTGTATATGCCATGATTGCACACATGCACGAGTTTATATGGATGTTTAACTACTCTTGCATATTTGAGTTTAGTGAGACGTTCTTATCTCAATTTTGTCATCTATGCGTAAGTAGACTTCAGAAGAGGTGTGCATGTATTAATCGTTTACCCATGAGCATTTTTAATCTATATAGAAAATATGTTGAGTGTACGAAAAAGAGATGTGAGAGTATAAAATTGACTCATTGTGAAAGCCATCCTTTAAAAGAACCCAGAAAAATCCTAAGGCAATAAAAAAATCATATGCCAAAAATGGGCTAAATCAGCTAAGTTCATTGAAAAGAAAGTATGATATATTATTTGAGGGATTTTGGATGGATTAAAAATTTAAACGGGGTTGCACAAAGAATCCTAACGTTGAAAAATCATGTCTTGAAGTTATTGTTTGTAGAATCGTCAAAATTTCGGATTCATGTGCATGATGTTCGTTTACTTCGTTAATCTCATACTTTAACTATCACATATGGCTATAATAAAGTTTGATGATAAATTCCTATTGATTAAAGCTTCTTGATCATTTCAATATGTTGGAATTGTGATTCATTTATTGTAGTTCACACAGATTCATTCCATGTTCATGTTTGAGCATATCGGTATTATATTGGCATGTTACTCATTTTTGTTTGTTTTGAGTTTTTTCTTAGCATAGATTTTGTTTTGCTGTTGTTTCATAGTTTTGAGCCCCTTCTAGTTAGAATTTTCAAAATATTCCCTCATTGAATGACACTTTTTAATTTTCTAGGGAGACTATGAAAGTTTGATTAGGTGGTTCACACGACATCTGTCTTCATTCAAGCGATGTCGCTTCTCGTTCAAACGACATCCTTGGCTCATTCGAAGGACAGCCTGTTTGACCAGTTTTGATTTTGGTTGATTCCTGTTTCAGTACCCTGATGCATATTGATTCATATTTTGGTACTAGTTTTTGTTTATGCAGTTTTCTTTGATCATTTTCATATTTTGCTACATTGGTTTATTTAATCACACATGCTTAGACTGATATATTCTTCGTGTGATTCATTGCTTGATATCTACTGATTTGACATTGATTGGTCATATTTAGTTGGTTATTACATGTTTATCTAGCATAATACGAGTTATCGTAATCATATTGGTATATCACATGCAAGATTATCTTTTCACCGGATTGTCTATCCGAGACAAAAAGGGGAAGAAATGATGTCTGTGATGTTGGGGGAGTTTTGCGTCTGTGACTTGATATCCTAATTTATATATTTTCACATATTGGTATCATGTTTTGTTCACATAACAAATGACTCAGATTTAATATTTCATATAGATTTATATAATTTATTCCTTCATACTTCACTTGGTTTTGTGTGTTTCATGTGTGTAGGTATGCTTAAAGAGTTTCCTGATTTCAAGTCTACATCATATTCAGGCATTCAAAGACGATTTCATGCTTGTCGGTCAATTGTTTATGAGTATTACCTTATACTGATGATGTAATTTTATTTTTGGGTTTTATGGGATGGGATTTAGGAGTCATATGGCTTGACGACCCAGCTTAGGAATTTAACTGTTGGTTTTTCCCTAGAATAGTCAAAGGGGGAGATTACCAAATTTCCAATTGAGTCTTAATGTTGTTTTGACTTCTTCTCAGAACAAAACACATTTGAGTCATAGGTAGATTTTTATTGCCCGATCACTACGAGACTATGACTTGTCGAAGATTAATTGAAGACATTGCGGCAAAGCTACAAAGAATCAATCATGCAAAAGTTTAATTGTTGCAAATTTATCGTCTTCAAAGTTTAATTGCATTTCGAGATCACTCAGGTATGAGTGCATAATGTTAATGAAACTCATAATTTTATTTTACAAAAAATAAGGATGTTATTTTTAAAAGAAAATGTTTTCAAAATGTTTTAAGAATGTGTTTTAAATATTTGCACTTCATTTTAATCATATGAGGACAGTTTTAAGAAAAACTTTGTTTTCAAAGTTGGATGTATCAAAACTCTAATCTTGGCGACATCGTTCAAATGACAAATGTTGTAATTCGAACGACGCAATATCTCGCTCGAACGAGATCCCTAACCGCCTTAAAATGTATGTTTAGTTTTCGCAAAATGTGTGTAGTACAAAAAATAGTTTATATTGGGGAGAGGTTTCTGCACAAAGTTTTCTAAGTGTTTTCAATATAAAAATATCCTTAGAGTTTACAAAGATCCTAGTTATCGTTACCATATGTTTATGTGATCTTTGTTGCACCAAGTTGGGTTTGGTCAACACTTGAACGTTGTTGGGTTTTGGGTGGAGAAGCGAAGAAGTTTACTTTCGTGTTCAATATCATAGACAACACAAGGTCGTATCGATGGATATCGAGACACTCGTGATGGCGTATGTTTGGACGAGCATCGTAGAAGAAGGTTACTTTCTGCGTGGGCACTGTAAAGATTGGTAGAAGATCAGAGGAGCGTCAAGTCTCATGGGGACCGAGTCATTGTATGAGACTACCATCTGACTTTGTAAAACAATTTTCATAATGATTTTCTAGCCAAGGTCGTTCGAGGTTTTTTTCCTGATTGGGTTTTTACTCATACATCGGCATTGTGAGTATTGCTTTACTTTATTTTAATTGGTTTAATAACTAGTTCCATGATTATGGTTAAACAAGATAAAATCTAGTTAAGTTAATTTGTGTCACAACTTTGTTTCATAATATTGAAAAAGAATATTTCAAAAAGAAAAAAGTTGGTTTGCATTCATGCTTAACATAATTCCGCTCAAGAAAAAGTTTTTTGTTGAAAGCTATATTTTTGGGGACCTACAAAGGAGCTCAAGAGTTTCCTTAATAAAGTGTCCTACCTTAGGATATTTGTATTAGGACTAGACGAAATAACTCATCTCCTGATGGAACTACTGCGAAAGGGCACAAAATTCAAATTGGAAAAATCTCACCAGGAGTCTTTGACCAGGTTTCACTTCTCCATAAACGATGATTCCTCCAAGAGAATGGATACCGTTACAACTATACCTCACATCTACTAGAAGGTCCATCGAAGCTCTCTTGGCACAGGAAGTCGATGGGTAAGAAAGGTTAGTATATTACCTGGGAAGGATCATATATGGACCAGAGGCAAGGTACAGTAGTGTATAAAGGCATTTTTTGTCCGTGGTATTTATAGCACAAAAACTTAGACATTACATGTTATATTTCACAATTTACACTGTGACAAGATATCACCAAATTAATTTTTTATTGGCGAGAACTATTTTAATTGGAAGAGAAACTAGGTATTTCCTCATCCTTTCAGAGTATGATTTAAAATATGTGGTCCCTCGTGTGATCAAGAGCTAGGCATATGCAGATTTATTAGAATTGTTTCCATCTCGGGTATTTGAGCCACACTGAGAGAGAATTCTAGGGGATGACTTGCAGGAAAATTTTCAGGATGCAAACTTTGAAGAATGGATGATGAAGTTCGATGGTTCTTCAGAGAAAAATAAATGAGGGGTAGGGGCTATCTTTTCTAAAGGGACGGAATAATTTTTCCTTTACTACGAATTGGATTTCCATTGCTCCAACAAAGAAATATAGTATGAATCGTTAGGCCCTCTGAAGGGGCATTTGTTCGTTATTCATCAAAGGCGATTCAAACTTAGTGGTCCAACAGATTAATGGGGAATATCCTTTAAAACACCTGATCCTTCCACCCTACATGACAATCATCCAATGACTGATCAATAAGTTCCATCAGGTTTAGATAAGGAGGCATCCCCAAACGATGAATAGGCATACTGACGCCTATACAACCATTGCCCATAAATTGTCTATGAAAACTGACACAACTACCGTGGTGATACAACAAAGAACAAAACCATCGATGGTGCAATCGATCCTGCCAATAAAAGGTGATTAGAATGGGAGAGCCGAAATCAAGAAGCAGTTGGAGTCTGGGGAAGGAAAGATGGAACTGAAGGAACTATCACAATACTTTGCCAATTATGGAAACCTCTACAATAGGATCGTGGGAGGATGGTTGTTAAGATGCGTCGATCTAAAAGAAGCATACCATAGATTAAAGAGGACACATGATGAACACGGAGAAACAACTGAGACCCCCTATACAGAATAATATAAAGGGAGGAATACTTGATGATATGCAAATATTGCGTATTTCACCCTCCGAACCTACACATTTTAGCCCCCGAGGGTATCTTTTTTCCATATATATATGCTCATTAACCAGACAACCTCGGATTTCTATGTTAACATGTTTTGCAGGGGTTAATTGAGCTTTTATAGGTATTTGGATGCTAAGTGGGAAGTTCGGACACATTTCGCTCAATTTTCGTACGTGATCGCACGTTCAAGGGAAATTTAGTCATTTCATAGATTGGGCACCTGGCCCAACATCTTCACGTAAGTTGTGGTCCTCCTTGCAAGCTTCACGTGGCCATGAACTGTGCGTGATTCCGATTCATAACAAAGAAGTTACGAGATTTTTAGCGGAAGGAAAAATAATGAAACCAAAAGAGGAGGAGAAGATGAGGAAAAGGAATCCAGTAGACTGCCTTGTCTCACTCCTTCTTGATCGATCGATCATCCAAAGGATTTGATCGATCGATCCCTCATCTTTCAGCCATCGTTGGGAGACAATGGTCATGATATTTTAGCATCGATCGATCGAGCCTAGGGGATCGATCGATCGATCCCCTGTTTTCTGAGATATTTTTGCCTTTTGTTTTCTTTTCTCTTTTCTTTTCTAATATAATTCCAATTACTATATAAAACTTTTTTGTTGTAAATATCATATATCAAGCTATATAAATCGATTTTAGGTAGAATAGGTTAGGGTTTTTGAGGTTTGAGAGATCTTTTCTTCATTTCTTCTTGGATTGACACCCATTTGGGCTTGTAAGATTGTACTTTCATCTTCCATCTCCTTTAATATAGCTTGTATTTCATTATTTCTTGCTTTCTAGTTAATTTAAATGCTTTCTAAATTAGGTTTACATGCTTTCATTTATTTGTTTCTCGTGTACTTTTACCGCATTTATTTCCCGCGCTTTTTTATCGCGTTTTTAACATGCTTTCTAGCTAATTTAAATTAGGTTGTGTATGAATGGAACTCACTCGAGTTGGCGCATTTCTTTTCTTTGGTGATGGCGTTATGGGTCTATTTCGGGTGCATTTTCCTAATTATTGCTCCTAGGAGATTTGACGGGGCATATCATGTATGTCCCATGCTTATGACCTTTCGTGCGCAATTTTCGGGGTATTTGATGAGGCCGAAATCTTATTAGACTTTTATGCGGATTTAGGGGAGTGACAACCTTTGATTCAATTAACTGTCGAAACGAGACGCATTTGTAATATCTCATCGACCCATGTAACCATTTTATACAAATTAACTCGGGTGAAGGATATTCGACCCAACCTATAGTTTTTATCACTTTGTTAGTCTAGTTTCAATACACTTGCCTAGATTAACATTTCCCTTTTACGAAACTTTTCCTTTTCAGTTTGTAATCATGTTTTACACTTTTATTGAAGAATATTAAATAATATAAATGCTAGCATCTCGTCCCTGTGGATTTTCGATACCCGACTTACCTCTATGCTCACCAGTTGAGTGTAGTTGTAATTTCTATTTGTTTGTATTTTTGCGGTGAAACAAAAACAATGACTTTGCACTTACACACGCACGCATTTCACGTGTTAATCAAAATGGCGACGTTGTCGGGGATGATTTTCTTTGAATCTTAATTGGTTCACTGCTTTAATCCCGACAACTTGCATAATCAAATTGGCATCGTTACTGATGATGAGTTTTCTTTAAACTTTATTTGATTTAGTATTTCATAGTATTTTCTTCCTATTTGTATTATTTTCTAATCTTTTTGCAGGACTTCCACATTTGGGCACTTAGAAACGCTCGAATTTCTCGTGCGCACCTACTTTGTGGAATCCTCCACTTCAAGACATTTTTGGGGTAAACATGCCTTATTACAATTCCTTCGGTAATGATTGTTATAATTCTCAAAATGCTCGTATTCCTATGACTTTCTGTGAATACTTAGAATCCCAAAGAATTTCAAATTCAAATATGACTTTGGGCGAGTATAACTAAAGTTAAAATTTTGGTTTTTGAAATTTCGATGATGATGACAATGATTTGGGGCCTTTACCTCCTTATAATAGGAATTTTTAAACTAATTTCAATAGTTTTCAAAATTCGTATAATAATGGGTTTTTGTTTAAGTCCGATGGTAATTTTCAAAGTTCCCATTTTCATGCATCCGCATCTCGACCTATGACATTCGGTGAGGGCTTGCGTATGTATGAGAATGAGAAAATTGAAAATCATTATCGGGAAGAAAATCGTTGATGGGAACATGAATTGGATTTATTATTTGAGTTCGATGATGATTTTTCTTCCGAGACTTTCAAAGTCGAGGAATGTTTTGAACCAAATGAGGTACTTTGCCTACTTTGGAACAAACCATTATAGACTTTTCCCATTGCATAATAGATATTGAAAGTCGACGTAATATCTATTTGTAATGAAATGATTTCTTCTTTGACCCCCAAAGAAGAAAATTTCATTGAAAATGATATTATTTCATTTGAAGCTCAATCTTCATGCGATGATGATTCATGTCATGAGTTTGAATTTCTTGGATCCCCATTTTCATTATCTATTATCACACCATCACAAGTACCCCATGATTCGATTTCAAACTTTAATGTTTTAAACCTTTTCGCCGATGAGGAGTACTTGCTCGAGTCGCTTTCCAAGATCGCATTTGTGCCTTTGTGTGCACCACCTCCCATTCCAATTTCAAAATCATTGGGAGGATATTCGGCATTTCTCGGTCCCCACATATTTTTGTCACCCGTTCAATCCAAACACCCCATCGTCCCTCCAAAACTTTTAATTGGCGATGGTTCCTTTCTTCCTCCTTACACATGCCTTCCATTGTTAAAACGGAATTCATATTTTTCAGAAGGCATGCTTGTATGTGAGGGTACACCAGTTATCCTCCAAAGTCAAATTGTTCTTATGGTGGACCCTCAACTATTTAGACTTCTAGTATATAGTTAGTGTGAAGCCTAAATAGTAGGTTGTATATAGTTAGCTTTTTATTTTTCCTTTCCTTTTTATTTTAGTCTCTTGTAATTAGTTAACTTTTTTTTATTTGTTTTTGCTATGCTCGGTACTAACTTATTTTGTAGATTCTTTGGACTTATTCTTATGGGGATCGCTCCACTTTTGGGTAATATCGCTCATTTCCTCTCTTCAACATGCTTCTTAATTAACATTGAGGACAATGTCAAGTTTTAAGTTAGGGGGTGTGGGATATTCTATCCATTTCTTTGTTTAGTGCATGTTTTTGCTCACATGTTAGTTACTTAGTATGCTTTTCTTAGAAAAATGAAAAATTTCAAAAAGAATTTTTTTCTTTTTCTCCTTTTTTGGGTGTTTTTCCTTTATTTCCAATGATAAATTTCAATAATTGCCCGATCCAATGTACAACCCAATGATGCATGTTCTCAATTTTAGAAGTTATTAGAATTTAGTCTCCGTTATTGATATTATGAATAACATCATGAATTAAACTTTAAACCCACGAGCACATGCACTTTTATCGTTCTATTGATTTGGTTTAAGATTTTTATAACTCTGTAATCTTTTGTTGCATTGTATATACTTACACCGAGTAAGCTTTATACCTTTTGTCGTTTGTGAGTGTCTACACTATTATTTTCTAATTGGAAATGTTGAATTCGTTGGTAATCTCACTATTCTTTCATTTGAACGTTCATTAATTGAGTTCGTACTTGAAATGTGTTACTCGATCATGATTTTCATATATTGTTTTGATTCGAGAATTGCGTTAACTTTGTGAAATGATCATAGGCCATCTTTCTTATATCACCCATATTAGCCATGACCTCACCTATATATGTTTACCCTCGTTAACGCCTTTGAGCCTAAATATTAGCCCTTCGTTTCACAACCCAAATCCCATAACCAACTCCAAATTGGAGTTATAAGCCATACATACACTTTCAATACCTTTGTTTTGAATGTTACTTGGAATTGAATGATGTTGTTATGTCGGTTGCAATTTAGGAATATGAGAGTATGAAAAGTAGAGAAAAAGTGAAAAAAAGTGATGAAAAGGAGAAAGCAAAAAAGCAAAAGAAAACTAAAGAAAAAATGAGATAAAAAATAAAAGAAAAGAAAGAGAAAGTTGTAAATATTGTGTATATAGTTCAATAAGATTTGATTACTCTCCCCGGTGATATATTTAATGCTTGTTTGGAACTTGTTTCAAATTTTGATATTGCCCGCATTTTCCCATTATCCCGAGTTTTCATTTCGAATACTTTGAATCCGTACATACATTCCTTCATTTCATACCGTATCCTAACCTACATTATAACCCTAGTAAACTCCTATGTGATCTTTGGTTGATGTAATTTAAAATTCATAATAGTTTTGATAATCTGTGAAAATACATTTTGCCTCTTTTAGTGTGCAGTATCTTTCATTGAGATTACAGTTTTTCATTTTATATATAACGTTCTTCATTTGTGACATGTGTGCGACCTAGTTTCCATTTACATTTACTCTTTATGCCCGCATGTTCCGTGTGTTACCTCCCTGTTTCGAGTGAATTCACTTGATGAGTGTAATGACCATGAGGATTGAATATATGATTGCTTTAACGTTTATCCGGTCTGTATAAGTTTTTTCAAATCACACTTTGCATGTGCTTGCTCCCCTCCCACATTTTAAGGTTTCAATTCTATGAGGTGCATTCTATAATGTTAATGATTTCGGACTTTTGTTTGAATTCGTTCAATGTGCTAATAATATGTATGAAATCATTTTCGCTATTGTTGGGCTTGTCGTATGTTGGTTTGGGCATATTTTGAGGAAACCATGTGATGTTTGTGGGTACCATCCCTGAAAACCCTCACGAGACAACACTCGTCTACTAGGGTGACCTAGGGGTTTAACTGCTTATTGCATATGCTAAATGCAATCGAATCGCCTGCGAAAGTGGCCTTATGTTTTAATTCCATAATTTTGTAATAGTCATGCTTTTGGTTTTCTTATAGTTCTTGTTGCATCCTATTTCATTGCTAGAGATTAGCAATGTGCAAGTTAGGGGGTGTGATGATACGCAAATATTGCGTATTTCATCCTCCGAACCTATGCATTTTTGCCCCCTCGGGTATTTTATTCCCTATATTTATGCTCGTTAACCAAACAACCTCAGATTTCTACGTTAACATGTTTTGCAGGGGCTAATTGAGCTTTTATAGGTATTTGGATGCTAAGTGTGAAGTTCGGACGCATTCTGCTTGATTTTCGTACGCGATCCCACGTTCAAGGGTAATTTAGTCATTTCACAAATTTTTCACTGGCCCAACATCTTCATGGAAGTTGTATCCCTCCTCTCAAGCTTTGCGTGGCCATAAACGGTGCATGATTTCGATTCTGAACGAATAAGTTACGAGATTTTTAGCGGAAGGAAAAATAATGAAATCAAAAGAGGAGGAGAATGGGAGGAAAAGGAATGTAGTAGGCTGCCTTGGCTCACCCCTGCTTGATCGATCGACTAAAGGGGTTGATCAATCGATCCCTTAATTTTCAGCCATCGTGGGGAGATAGTGGGTATGATATTTTAGAATCGATCGACTGAGCCTAGGGGATCGATCGATCGATCCCTTGTTTTCTGAGATATTTTTTCCTTTTGTTTTCTTTTCTCTTTTCTTTTCTAATTTAATTCCAATTAGTATATAAGACTTTTTTTTTGTAAATATCATATATCAAGCTATATAAATCGATTTTAGGTAGAATAGGTTAGGGTTTTGGAGATTTGAGACCTATTTTATTCATTTTTTTTTGGATTGACACCCATTTGGGCTTGTAAGATTGTACTTTCATCTTCCATCTCCTTTAATATAGCTTGTATTTAATTGTTTCTGGATTTCTAGTTAATTTACATTCTTTCTAAATTAGGTTTACATGCTTTCGTTTATTGCTTTCTAGTGGAGTTTTACCATGTTTATTTACCGTGCTTTATTTACCCGTTTTTAACATGCTTTCTAGCTAATTTAAATTAGGTTGTTTTGAATGGATCTCACTCAAGTTGACGCGTTGATTTTCTTTGGTGATGGCATTTACGGGTCTATTTCGGGTGCGTTGTCCTAGTTATTGCGTCTAGGAGATTTGACGGGGCATATCATGTATGTCCCATGCTTACGACCTTTCGTGCTCAATTTTCGGGGTATTTGTTGAGGCCAAAATCTTATGAGGATTTTATGCGGATTTAGGGGCGTGACAACCCTTGATTCAGTTAACTGTTGAAAGGAGACGCATTTGTAATAACTCGTCTACCCATGTAACCATTTTATACAAATTAACTTGGGTGAGGGATATTCGACGCAACCTATAGTTTTTATCCCTTTGTTAGTCTAGTTTCAATACACTTGCCTAGATTAACATTTCCCTTTTATGCACCTTTTCCTTTTTAGTTTGTAATCATCTTTTACACTTTTATTGAGTAATATTAAATCATATAAATTCTAGCATCTTATCCCTGTGGATTTTCGATACCCGACTTACCGCTGTGCTCACTAGTTGAGTGTAGTTGTAATTTAGGTTTGTTTTTATTTTTATGGTGAAACCAAAACAACGACTGTGCACTTACACACACGCATTTCATGCGTTGATCAATACTTTTGGCGCACGATGAAGCAGGACGTAGTAGAGTTGCAATGAAGGTACGATAAGTGTCAACTCTTCTTCAAGAAGCTGAATTCCATTTCGTTGAAACTCAAGAAGACTAGAGGCAGCCTTAGATCGATTTTATCAAAGATGAATTTGTTCCTTTGGGAAAAATGTATCCGATGGGACTCAAGCAAAGGGCCATACAATTTTACGTCTAAGATGATAAACTCTATCGAAGAGGATATTTATATAGACCGTTGAGTTGCATCACGAATGAAGAGGAAAATAATGTTTTTAAACAAGATCATGACCCAGCTCACATTGGAAGACCAAAGATATATGGCCAACTATGGAGAAGCATTCTGCTGAGTTTGCACAAAAATGCAAGGCATGCCATATGCATGGAAACATGATCCATGCCCCTTCGGTGGAATTACATTCTTTGGCCACTCCTTACCCATTGCACACTTGGGAGTTTAACCTTATAGGGTAAATACACCCATCTTTGAGGGGGAATATCTCGATACTCATGGTAATAGAAAGTTTTACAAAGTGGGTTAAGGCAATACCACTCAAGAGAGAAATTGTAGCTATGGTGGCTAACTTTATTAGGGAGCACATTGTTTTCATGTTTGGGATTCCAAAGGTTATCCACTCTGATAATGGAACCCCATTTATCAACAAAGAAATAACGATTATGACAAACAAATACTCCATCGTCCATTATACCTCGACAGTGGCATATCCTAAGGGAAATGGTCAAGGCAAAGTAACTAACAAGACCTTGGCCAAAATTTTGTCCAAAACAATGGAAGACTTCCCAGGATCATGTGATTATAAGATTCTAGCAGTCATGTGGGTCTATCGAATGACTAAGAGGTAACCTACAACGTATACTCCATTCTCAGTTATTTTTGGGGCTGAAGCAATTTTCCTGGTAGTACAGGAAGTCCCCTCTGCCCGATATGCCTTGCGAAGCAGCATGCTCCCTCACAGTAGGAATGTATATCTGGAAATGCTAGTTGATCACAAAGATAATGTGATGCAACATTTCCAAAAGTACACATAGCAACTCTTAAGAGCATATGGTAACTTGGTGAGGCCTAAAACATTTATGGAAGGGGATTTAGTCTTGAAGGCAGCAGTGAAGCACATTCGTGGGATCCCATTGCCTAAATTTGCTGTGAATTAGGAGGGACCTTTCATTGTAAAGGAGGCTCATAATTTAGGTTACTTATTAATTTATAAAATGTAAGAGGATAATTATTCATGAGGCGTGTATGAGTCATGTCACACTTATATATTTTGGGATTAAAAATTTAAATTATTTTTATATAACTCGAATGACTATTTTGAGTGCGCCAGTGTCTAGAAGGGTCAAAATAGTCAGAAAAAACTACTCAAATGTTATATTTGGAGTTCGGGCATTTTAGCCCAAAATAACACTCCGGAGGGATATTTTAGTCTTTTGGGATTTTTGGGGAATTATATGGATGAAAATTAGGTTTTAATTAAAAGCAACGTGGGTTAGAGGTTACTGTCAGTTTTTAACCTGCGTGAAGGTAAGAGAGAGAGAAAGAGAACCAAGGGAGAAGAATAGTCCATAGGAGAATAAAGCCAAGAACTCGAGGTTTCCCACCCTGAAATACACCAAAGTGTAGATCACGATGAGAGGATCAACGACATACCCATTTTAGTTCAAGAATCAGAAATCCATTCCAAGGCAAGTGTTTATCTTGCTCCTCTTTTAGCATATATTATTCCTGCTGATTTAAACTAAATGACATGAAATTTTTGAACGAAAACTTGGGTTTAATTTGACTAACTTGTAAAGAAACCCCATGAATTAGAGAAAGGTTGGCATATAGAAGAACTTCCCTTCTTATAATTGTTAATATTGGTAATTAAATGTTGAAATAATGAAATTCGTTGGGGGCTTTGAAGGATTAGAAGTTTATGGGCTCATATCAAAGAGATTTATAAGAAATTAAGTAATTTGTTGGATTCCCTTATTTTCGTAAGGATTTAACCTCTAATTTGTGTTAGGAAGTGTCCTATGGTAAGTTAGAATAGTTTAGAAATAATTAGATTAGGATTGGGTTGAGCTTGGAATGAAATTGAAGAATGAAAAATTGAGAAAAACGAGTAGAAGGGGGCCAATTTGGACATCTCGTTCGAAGACCTGCCTAGGTCATTCGAAGGAACTCGTTTGAATGAGTCTTCTAACGAGATGTCCAACGACCCTTTTAACGAGTTGCTATGTTTGTTCGAAGTGTGAACTTCATTCGAACGAATTCATTTGAACGACCTCGTTCGAACAAGAATTCCTTAACTTCTAACGAGAAACCAGAATGGGTTTTGAGGGTCCGATCGAGTTAAAAATCATCCTAGGTTTGTCCAAGTGAGTGTATTAACCTACATGAGCAACGAGTTACGTAAAATCCAAAGTTTTAGGGAATGAAGGGTGTAATGATACTCGAGGTATTAAACTTGAATCGAAACCTAGGAGATAATGTAAGTCCTAGAGAGTTTATATCTAAATGGATATCATGGAGAGTAAAGATGTTAATATTACTTACGTATTATGGTAATAGGGTTGCATGGATGCTGAGTAAGTTAAATAAGTTGTGTGCATGCTTATTACCTAGAATATTTTTATGTATGACATACCTAGGTAATGGCTATCGAATGGAGGTTAGCGCATTGTGAACGGCCGTATGTTGTGTGCCTTTGGGGGATTTTGAGTTGTACCACTAGAGCATGGAACCTAGGTACGAGCTATTTATGAGAACGATAGTGGTGACAGTCGTATGGGTGCGTATGTATGCGCGTTTCCCATCGAGTTAGGACTATGTTCGCCTCCAATATGTGTATATGTTTTATTGATTCCTGAGATATTGAACCTATTATCCTTCATGTGCGAGCATTTGCAATGGCACTAGATAGCCGAGTATGCCTAGCATCAGGGCTTTCTTAACCGTAGGTGCCGTATTGATATATATATATATATATATTTATGTATGCATAGAGAGAGATTTTATATATGTGTACTCAGTTCCTATTTTGTGTTCCTTGTTGGATACTTTATTAAAGTGTATACATATTGGGTCACCAATTTAGAATTATGAATGCTAAGAGAATGAGTTAAGTCATCTTTAAACCATTTCGTAAATATTAGAAATATATTGGACTCGGGTTATTTAGAGATTTAATCAGGCATAATGGTTATACTACGTATAGTCAGGTAGAACATCATGACTAGTATGTCTAGTTAGGCTCCCTAGGTGTGAACATTAGATGAGAGTAGAGCATCCCAAGTGAGTACACTAAAGTTAACATGAATAATATTGTGCTAATTAACCAATTTAAACACTTGCTATATTTAAACTATTTTCTACTCGGGCTCTGACCCGTTTTTTTGAAAATGTCTATTATTTTTTTTTATTATTTTAGTTGCTCAGCCACAAGAACACCAAACTTAGGAGATTCCATTCAGTTGCCAAGCTGAAGCTGCTGGGGAAGCTACAAAATATTGTTAGTAGACACTTCTGAGTCTATTTCTCCATATCTATAAGTTATTTATTTCAGTTGGACATGTCGTCCCTCCTATTTTACATTCGGAGATTTGGAGTTGGTTTATTCTATCATTAGACTTTGATTTCATGTTATGGGATTATTGTATGGGATTTTGACTGGAAGTGTTTACTCCATTTCCTTATTTAAATTCAGTTACTTCTTTCCTTAGGATATTGTGATGTATGGTGATGATTAATTATTTCTCTATAATGTTGATGGTTAATAACAAGATAAAATTTTGACATCAACCTTTTTAAATATTAGGCGTTTAGTTTTCATACTAAAGTTTTCGACAATGATGCATAATCAGAACCAACCGAATATTCTGATTTAATTTTATAAAGTAACGATCACCCGGTATTTAATTAGGCGGGGGGTAATAGGTGGTATCAGAGCATCAGGTTCTAGTGTCCTTAGGATCTGTACGGCTTATAACGTTTCTGCGTAGCGTCCTTTCATATAGAGCCCTATATTTTAGGATTATTGTACTCTTTATGCATTTTACGTTCTTCAGTTACTTTGAGATAATAAATGTAGACTTATGAAACTTTAAATGACCCCTCGACATGAACAGAGAGTTCCCAGGGAAGCTGTAACAACCCTCAATTTTAAGAGGATCATTTTATATTAATTTACCGCATAATGTAATTATATAAAATGTTGGTACTGGGGTAAATATTAATTTTAGAAGTTAATATTTACTGGGATGTTGTATATTTACCGCATATGTGGTAAATATCCTAATGTGGTGTGATTTATAGTGTCATATATATTAAATGGCATGATAGTTTAATGATATTGGAACTCAAAATAATTTATAAAATTTTTGGATGCCAGTTTAAAGGGTGTAGTTAGTCTCGAAATGTCTGAGACAGTCAAAATGAGTGCCATATTGTATTTTTGGATTTCGGGCACTTTTACCTGGTTTTAACTTAAACGCGTATTGGGTGTCATTTTAATGTGGTATTAACCACTTAAGTTGGGAGTTTTAACTTAAGTCACGATTTTAGTCTTTCAAACCCCATTATTTTCCCCATTTCATACCAAACACAAAAGAGAGAGAGAGAGAGAGAGAGAGAGAGAGAGAGAGAGAGAAAGAGAAAAACGGAGAAAAGAGAGAGATTGGAGATTGAAGAACGGGGATTGCTTCTTCCTCAAAGAAATTTGAATTTGCAAGTCTAAGGCAAGTTTTCTACTTTCTATTATGTGATTTAAGTTGAATAAATTGTGTGTTAGTTATGTATTTGACATTTATGGTTTAAATGTAGAATTTGTGGGATTGAAACCCTAATCTTGATTTATGTTGAAGAAATTGTGGGTTTTGATGGTTAATAATCATGTAGATTAATTTGGGGTAGATTTTTTTGTTGAATGTGTATGAAAATGAAGATATTTGAAGTGTGGAGAATTCAGGGTTCTTAACCCATCGAAGCCCTTCTTAGCAAATTTGCAGGACCGAATCGATTCGTCCCTAAGGAGAATCGATTCGGTAAGGGGTAGTTTCCAGGTCTGCATAACCCGAATCGATTCGAGTTAAGGCCGAATCGATTCGGTCAACTGTAGAAAGTTGATTTTGTTGTCCGAACCGATTCGCTTTTTGGGCGAATTGATTCGTTTTCCGGCTGTTTTTGAGTTGTTTTTATAACTCAATTTTTACCCTTTTTCTTTAGGGATAGGACCTAGGAACCTTCTTGAATGAAGTAAACTTAGAGTCCTAGAGTGTGAGATGAGTAAGTTGTCTACCCTACATTATAAATGGGTTATGTGGGGACTTTTTTGGGGTTATGCCTATTGATGTTAGGGAACTTTTTCTGCTAGTTGATTATTATAAAACTAGGAGATGTATTATTATATTTGGGAGACTTTAGAAGCTCAATGGAGCTATGGTAGTCTTGATGGTTTTTAATACCTATTAATGAATCTTGGGAGAATAAATTGGGAGTTCATTTATCCTTTGAGGATTGTAACGATGATATAAAATATGTATGGCTCCGGATAAAAAAGGTGAACTATTTACGAAATGTAAAGGGATATGGTTTCGAATAAAATGAAGCATACATTTGCTAAAATGTAAATGGAATTGGATATGAAACATACATTTGCTAAAATGTAAATGGAATTGGAAATGGTAAATTGAAATGGAAATAATGATGGTAAATGATAATTTACTTAATCATTAATATGATAAATGATGATTTGGTTAAACACACCTCTCCAAATGGCATTATAACGGAAGTTTGCGCGCTTGGTGATGCCCCCTGGCTAGTGAATGCAGGGTGGATATAGTCCATAGGCCATATGAACGATTATGTTATATTTTCTGCGCTGGTGAGGAGATTTCGAGTGTGGTCTTGACTCTCCCGCAGGCATATGGCCGCTTCTCGACGTGTTCCGTTGTAGGTGCCCAGGTTGTCTTGTATAGATAGGCCCTGGAAGATGATGGTCATTTAGGGGCGCGCACAGTGGGAAAACTCAGAGGGGCGGTCTTATAATTCGTTATATGTATATTGATATAACAGTTTGAAATGAAGTGGGACTTAATGTTTGTGATATGCCATAAAGAGCATAAAGAAGTGCCACAAAGAGCACAGTATAATGCCACAAAGAGCATTGAATGTTGATTATATTCCTGTTAAGGAATGGTAATGCCAGAATGGGCATGCAATTGAAATAAAAGCCATAAAGAGCTTAAAATTATAATTATATTTTCCTGATAAGGAATGAAATGCTAGTAAAGAGCATAGATTTTGAAATTATAAGTTCCTGATAAGGAACATAATAATGAAATGGAAGCTTTTAAATTTATGTTACTCATGCTTTTCTTTTCTGTCTTAGTTTATGTTTTAGAACTGTGTAGATAGATTTTATTCTTTCTAGCATGATTTTATTCATAACTATCATACTCTTTATTCATCTGGTAATCATATAGAACTGGGCCCTGACCCGTTTACATTTCTTATGGCATATGCATCTTGTATTTGCTCAGGTACTCTGTCGCAAGGATGCCTGATTTGAATTCCTATTCTGATGTCCTCGGCGAGCCGAAATGCATTGCGGGTATTACGGGATACATTGGGTACAGACGCTTTCACTTTTTGTATTCTAGCAAAGATCGGGTCTCTTTTACTCGGGCGAGAGGCCCAAGATTTTATAAATGTCTAATGAAATGTATTGTACAAATTAATGAAATTGTTTAAATGTTGTTATAAAGTTTGTTGACCAGTAACATATTCAGTCTTTTAGTGTATTCTTGTTATTATTATTTATATATATCTTGGGGTTTTCCCCTATCTTTTCAGGAAATGGGTTATTTGTTTTCCTTTATTTACTTTAAATTTAAAAATTTTGGCAACCCGTTTCTGAAATATTGGATGGGCATCCCGGATACTCTATATTTTTATGGTGATGCTAAGAATGATTCCATCTATGATTCCGTTATATTGGAGTATTGGGCTGGGCACCCCTTATTTTGGTGAGCGGGTTGTCACAGATGGTATCAGAGCATCGGGTTCTAGAGTCCTTAGGAATTTGTGTGGATGCCTTAAGTCTTCAGCGTTGTTTTTGATTGACATAAATCCTTATGATTAAGATCGTTGAATTCTCTTGTGAGATTTCGTTCTTCTGCCATGAGGTAGAATCTATAGAATCTTTTGCACATTCATGTGAGATTCGTAGGTCGATTGAAGGATACCAGATAAGGTTGTGGGGAAGGGGTTAAGAGATGGGACTGCTAGGAACTGTAAGTTGTGGTCAGAGATGAGGACTGCCTTGGTGGTCGGTTTCTTTTTTGTGGCATTTTCTTATTTTGCTACTACGACTACTAATTACAGTTGATGTAGTTTCCCAAGTACGGCTAGAATTAGAAAGTGGTACTAAGCTTGAGATTTCAAGTGATGTTAAATTTATGTAGAGAAGTGCCCACAAGTAGGATGGAGGAGAATCCTTAACCCGTAGGAGTAGTGGGGAAATGGTGGGAACGTAGTCACCTTATTTGTGGGTGCTGGAAGTTTTACCCATGGAGGAACCCGGTAGATACTTCCTATCATAAGTTTCTCTGGGATAACTAGAAGGAGGAGAAGGTAAGATACTCAAGTGTTCACGCGAGGCTCAGTTAGAGGCCGACATGTGAAGAAGAGTTGGGCGATTAGGGAGATAGTGCACCGAATAAAGGTAGGTATAAGGGAGAGCCCCCCAATGGAATGATAGGCTCCAGAATAAGTGTCCCTAACACTTCTGATGGGGCAGTGATCATGAAACCGCATTGGTAGACATCCGCCTGGGAAGGTTTCATTGAATTGAGGAATACGAGGCCGAGAGTGTGTTCTCTTTTATTTAGAAAGTAAAAGGAACTATGTGGGGTACTATGAGGTGGAAGAATCATGCATTTTGATTATGTTGATGGGACAATCAAGGGAAGAGATAAAGTGCCTAGTTGGGGAGTTAATGGAAGTAATGTTGGTTCGTATAAGACTCGAATATGGAGTCTGAGAACCATTAGTATTGACTCAGAGTGAATGGCATGAAAGGTTTGTGGGAATTCCACCTTATTAGTGGGTGGTGTATTCCTCAGGATAAGATAGAGTAATATTGTGTTTACTCTAAATTCGGGTGTGCATATCGAGTTTGTAATAGTATCGACATTATTATAGAAAGGTAACTATATGACTTCCGTGGTAGGGAAGTTTTATAATCTCTTCACTCGTTCTAAAAATGAGTGATGATATTTTAAAGGCATATGTGCTATATGTGATAATTAGAATGAATGTTTTTGCTGCTTGTTTGCATTGTATGTGGATGTTATGACTTATCTCCACGACCAACAAGGTTAAGTAGTAATGCATAGGAGGGGTTCCTTGTTTGGATTCTGCTTTTGCGGGACGCTCCACGCGTGAACCTTAACGACGTTGGGAGTGGAGAGATGTTACTTTTCATTTCTCTTATCTTATGTATAGTACGCGAGTAAAGATATTTTGGTTGGTTTGGAATGATAGCAAGAAAATAAAATTATAAGGCTATCTTACTTCTAGTTCAAAATGGAACTAGTTGTTCTATGATTTCTCTCCTGAATACAAGTTGAGACTTTATAGAGGTGGATCGAGGTACGTAGGAGATTTTATTAATCGTTTACTTAACTTGTGTGAGTGTTTGATTATTTGTTTGCTTTTTTATGCATGTTATGCTTATCTCCATGATCAACTAGTTAAGTAGGCATGTGTCGGAGGGGTTCCTTGTTTGGATTTCGCTTCGGCGAGACACTCCGCCACATGAACACTTAACGATGTTGTGATTGGAGAGATGCTATCCTTTTCTTTCTATTTTACTTTACTTATTTTGTTGTTAGAAGTGGGATTGGAAGGATTAGCCGAGAATCACATAGAAGAGTGATTAAGGGCTATTAAAGTGCGAGATAGAAGCACTATATATAGTTCTCTCCTCTGATCGATGTGAGGGAGACTGAGATACGAAGTCGAATTGAGATTTCGGGATTGTACCTTGATAAGAAGGCCATGTTTATATAATGGGAAATGTATTTGAAAGACTTCCCAGAAAGTCAATGTCTGATTAGTTAAAATCTTTAATAATGCTATGGTAAGACGTAGAAGCAGAATTTTGTTGAAATTATTGCAAGTTAAAATTTATCGATCCCGATTATGTGTTTTAGACCATCACATCTTAATGACTAACGATGGGAGGTAGTAGTGTAACGGGAGGGTTCCTTGTTTGGATTTCGCTTCGGCGAGATGTGCCACACATGAAACCGAGCGAATGTCAGAAGTTGAGATAGGTCTTGGACACTAGGGATATACTTAGTATTATATATATCTATGACTTAGATAGGGTATATATAGATCGAACTTAGTATTATTAGGATGATTAGGTCTTTAGGGTATGAAACGTTAGTTTAGGAAGGCTGTAAGGAGTTGACCACAAATAGGTTGTGGGTTAACTCTAGGAGGGATTAAGTCATTAGGAACGAGATTTACGGGGTCTCGAGAGGTTTGGTAGGTGAGGACGAAGAAGATAAGGCCTTTCTTGATTAGAATGTTATGTTGATAACTTAACTTCTGGGGAGTTGAATGGATGAATTGACTTCTACTCCCGAGTCCACGTGGTTAAGTTTGGGGGTGGATTATATAAATAAGTCTCTACAAGGTTGGGAAGTAATAATACTGGAGCATGGACCCGTGGTCTATGCATCTCACAAGCCTAAACTTGTGGGAAGTATTATCCCACGCTTGAATTAGAATTCATTGCGGTGGAAATTTCCTTAAAGAAATGGAGGCACTACTTCCTAGGTAGAAATTTAGTCTTTCTTGCAAAGAAACAAGTGGTTGCAGTATGTCGGGGGAGAAAGTTGAGTTGGTGTTTGGAGTTCTTAAATAACTATCATTTATATATTCTCATTCGCTAAGGAAATGCGATTGGGGTAATGGATGCATCTAGTAAGAAACCCGTCGGAGATATTGGTGTTGGCATGGAAAGCCAAATAAAGCGAGTATGACTCGGAAGACTTTGTAGCGAGGGCAATTCCGGTCTGTGATTGACCATTTCACCTACTCGTGCGAAGAAGAGTATCAGTGGAATGAAGAGGGGTATATTCATAGACGTTTGCATTAAAGTGCCGGGACCGTTCTGGTCATGATCCTATTTGAGAAAATTGTTGATCGTTTGACTAGACTGGTGCATTTCTGACCATTATGGATGGACTACATATAGAAGAGTATGTTCCATTCTTGATGGAGGAATGGTAGAACCGGGGGAGGTGACTATTAAAATAGGGTGGACCGAGACTAGATATTCGTGTCGAAGGTTTGGTAAAAAGTTTCCATGAAGAAATGGGAACCATATGGAGATGGCGTATATCCTACCACCCTAAAGTGGATGGATGTATGGGAGGAAACTGACTTAGGACCGGAAGGCATATCTCGAGTGGGCGCTTTCGAATACATAGCAGATGGGTGCAGTAAGTATATGGATAGAGATTCCTATACAACCATTAGGCTATTGAATGGCCTTATGGATCATTTCCTAAGGCATGGCATTGTGAGTGGCCTAGCGTGGTCGGTTCAGTAATTCGCATACTCGTTGGATGAAACCAATGAGTAATATGTTCCTTAGACATGGAGTGGTCTCGTGACATTTCTTTAAAGATTTGGCTTTCGAGCCATAAGCCACAATGGGATAAGTTAATGCGAAGAAAAGTTGATTTGTGTTGGGGTTAAACCAATTAGCGTTGGTACATATATCCCCGAGGAGGGGATTAAGGCTGTTTATGCTGAGTTGTGTTGGGTATTTCCTTCCGTTTAAGATGGTAGAATCAATAGTTAGTGAGGAACGCTTCGTGCTATGCTAGTGCACAAATGATGTAGGCTGAGATCGATAAAGTCGACCTCAGTCCGGGTCCATTTAGGACGATTGCGATAACGAGGGGTTTGTTTAGGATGGTAGAATCCTAGTTTAGAGTGGTATACCCTTTATGAGATTTGGGTATGCCCGAATTTTGGAGGAAAAATTCCCTCATAAGGGGGGGGGGGGGGGGGAGTATGTAACAACCCTCAATTTTAGGAGGCTCATTTTATATTAAATTACCGCATAAGGTAATTATATAAAATGTTGGTACTGGGGTAAATATTAATTTTAGAAGTTAATATTTACTGGGATGTTGTATATTTACCGTATATGTGGGTAAATATCCTAATGTGGTGTGATTTATAATGTCATATATATTAAATGGCATGATAGTTTAATGATATTGGAACTCAAAATAATTTATAAAATTTTTGGATGCCAGTTTAAAGGGTGTAGTTAGTCTCGAAATGTCTGAGACAGTCAAAATGAGTGCCATATTGTATTTTTGGATTTCGGGCACTTTTACCTGGTTTTAACTTAAACGCGTATTGGGTGTCATTTTAATGTGGTATTAACCACTTAAGTTGGGAGTTTTAACTTAAGTCACGATTTTAGTCTTTCAAACCCCATTATTTTCCCCATTTCATACCAAACACAAAAGAGAGAGAGAGAGAGAGAGAAGAGAAAAATGGAGAAAAGGGAGAGATTGGAGATTGAAGAATGGGGATTGCTTCTTCCTCAAAGAAATTTGAATTTGCAAGTCTAAGGCAAGTTTTCTACTTTCTAATATGTGATTTAATTTGAATAAATTGTGTGTTAGTTATGTATTTGACATTTATGGTTTAAATGTAGAATTTGTAGGATTGAAACCCTAATCTTGATTTATGTTGAAGAAATTATGGGTTTTGATGGTTAATAATCGTGTAGATTAATTTGGGGTAGATTTTTGTTGTTGAATGTGTATGAAAATGAAGAGATTTGAAGTTTGGAGAATTTAGGGTTCTTTCTTGGCAAATTTGCAGGACCGAATCGATTCGGCCCTAAGGCGAATCGATTCGGTCAACTGTAGAAATTTGATTTTGCTGTCCGAACCGATTCGCTTTTGGGGTGAATCAATTCGTTTTCTTGTTGTTTTTGAGTTGTTTTTATAACTCAATTTTTACCCTTTCTCTTTAGGGATAGGACCTAGGAACCTTCTTGAATGAAGTAAACTTAGAGTCCTAGAGTGTGAGATGAGTTAGTTGTCTACCCTACATTAGAAATGGGTTATGTGGGGACTTTTTTGGGGTTATGCCTATTGATGTTAGGGAACATTTTCTTCTAGTTGATTATTATAAAACTAGGAGATGTATTATAATATTTGGGAGACTTTAGAAGCTCAATGGATCTATGTTAGTCTTGATGGTTTATAATAACTATTAATGACTCTTGGGAGAATAAATTGGGAGTTCATTTATCCTTTAAGGATTGTAATGATGATATAAAATATGTATGTCTCTGGATAAAAAAGGTGAAATATTTACGAAACGTAAAGGGAACAGGTTTCGAATAAAATGAAACATACATTTGCGAAAATGTAAATGGAATTGGATATGAAACATAGATTTGCTAAAATGTAAATGGAATTGGAAATGGTAAATGGAAATGGAATTAATGATGGTAAATGATAATTTACTTAATCATTAATATGATAAATGATGATTTGTTTAAACACACCTCTCTAAATGACATCATAAGGGAAGTTCGCACGCTTGGTGATGCCCCCTGGCTAGTGAATGCAGGGTGGATATAGTCCATATGAGCGATTATGTTATATTTTTTGCGCTGGTGAGGAGATTTCGGGTGTGGTCTTGACTCTCCCACAGGCATATGGCCGCTTCCCGACGTGTTTCATTGTAGGTGCCCAGGTTGTCTTGTATAGATAGGGCCTGGAAGATGATGGTCATTTCGGGTCGCACCCAGTGGGGAAACTCGGAGGGGCGGTCTTAGAATTCGTTATATGTATATAAATATAACAGTTCAAAATCAAGTGGGACTTGATGTTTGTGATATGCCATAAAGAGCATAAAGAAGTTCCACAAAGAGCACAGTATAATGCCACAAAGAGCATTGAATGTTGATTATATTCATGTTAAGTAATGGTAATGCCAGGATGGGCATGCAATTGAAATAAAAGCCATAAAGAGCTTAAAATTATAATTATATTTTCCTGATAAGGAATGAAATGCTAGTAAAGAGCATATATGTTGAAATTATGAGTTCCTGATATGGAACATAATAATGTAATGGAAGCTTTTAAATTTATGTTACTCATGCTTTTCTTTTCTGTCTTAGTTTATGTCTTAGAACTATGAAGATAGATTTTATTCTTTCTAGCATGATTTTATTCATAACTGTCATACTCTTTATTCATCTGGTAATCATATAGAACTGGGCCCTAAACCGTTTACATTTCTTATGGCATATGCATCTTGTATTTGCTCAGGTACTCTGCCGCAAGGATGCCTGATTTGAATTCCTATTCTGATGTCCTTGGCGAGCCGTAATGCATTGCGGGTATTACAGGATACATTGGGTACAAACGCTTTCATTTTGTGTATTCTAGCAAAGATCAGGTCTCTTTTCCTCGGGCGGGAGGCCCAAGCTTTTATAAATGTCTAATGAAATGTATTGTGAAATTGTTTAAATGCTGTTATAAAGTTTGTTGACCGGTAACAGATTCGGTCTTTTAGTGTATTCTTGTTATTATTATTTATGTATATCTTGGGGTTTTCCCCTATCTTTTCAGGAAATGGGTTATTTGTTTTCCTTTATTTACTTTAAATTCAAAATTTTTGGCAACCCGTTTTCTGAAATATTGGGTGGTTTTCATGGATACTCTATATTTTTATGGTGATGCTAAGAATGATTCCATCTATGATTTCGTTATATTGGAGTATGGGGCTAGCCACCCCTTATTTTGGTGAGCGGGTTATTACAGAAGCCCAGCCCGAGCCTCAGCTGGGGCCAGCTCAGGGTATGATGAATGCCACTAAAGTGGCCTCCATTGTAGATCAGTAAGTAAATGACTAATTGGCAGTTGTGCAACAATCACCGCCTCAGACACCGATGGTTGATCCAGTTCAGGCCCTGGCCTTCCCGTCTTATTGGGAACGTGTTAGGGATTCCTTCTAGAAGGTGCATACTCTGGAGTTTATAGGGAGTTCCGATCTGGTAGTAGAGATTCAATAGAAGAAGGATATCTAGAGGCATTTAAGGATGCATGAGTGCACGGACGTGCAGAGTCAGATACCGGATGCATTCAAGTTAGGAAGAGTAGCATTATAGTGGTGGGAGTCTATAACCATCGCTTAGGAGAGAGACACTCTCACGATTTAAGAATTTTGGGTGCTATTCGATTGCAAATATTTACCCTCGGACGTCCAGACTGAGATGAGATGAAAATTGGTGAACTTAAAGGAGGAGGGAAAGACTATGGAAGAATACGAGGCAGAGTCTATCAACCTTCTGAATATTGTATCGGATGAGATCCCGACTGAGGAGAAGAAGATTCAGCATTTTATGGATTGGTTGACATGGAGGATCTGCCATCATTTGATAAGCAATCTCTCTCTAGCCACATATTCAGACATTGTTAATGCAACACTACTCCACTTCCAGGAACACCATTTTAATTTTAAAGAGGTTAAACGAGTAAGCGAGTCTATCCAGTCGGACAGGACAGGAGGAAATGGTGCCAGTGGGGCACAGGCAGTTTAAGGTCACCATAGAAACAGTGATCAGGGTTCCCAGTAGGGGGATCCTAAGAGGTTCAGATTAGGAGGTTTTAGACATGGGCAGGGAGGCTTTGGACATTGACAGGAGGGTCAGCACGAGCATCAGGGCTAGCAGTAGGTTCAACAGTGGCCAAGGGAGGGGTGGTAACGGCCATCAAGGTCGAGAATAGAAGGTATAGAGGGTAGGAACCTTTCGAGGGAGTTATTTCACTCCTGTCAAAACTGGCCACAAATGTCAGGACTACCCTCGTAAGGGTATAGGCCAGTAACAACAACAGCAGGGTGCTCGCCAGGAGCCCAGAGATCGTTATTTCCTGTAGCTCTCCCAACACCCCAGTAGATGCTAGGACTGCCACCCATTCCAGCCGTCCCTGTTCAGTAGGGGTAGATTCAGTATGGACGAGTTTACAATCTTCACCAGTCCCATAGGATCCACCCGCGATTGAGGGAATGTTTTCTATATAGGGGACTTTGGGGCTCATTTTATTTGACATGGGGGCCAAACACTATTTTATTTCCATGGGGTTTTCACTTACTAAAGAATTATTAGATACATCAGAGGGTACAGTTACTTATATGGATTCACCGTTGAGTAGAGGTTCCGATATTTCTTTTATTTGTCGGGGAATGGGGATAGAGATTGGGAGGTTTATCTTAAATGCTAACATGCTCGTATTGGATATCTCCCAGTATGACACGATTGTAGGTGTGGATTGTCTTGTCAAATGCAGAGCCATGATTAATTGTTTTAGTAGGAGTATAGTTTTTGTCATACCCGATCAGGAGATGTTTGGGATGATGATGCCTCGCTCCGAGGGAGGATCATCCAAACATTTATACTACATAGAGGAGGAGACCTCTCGGGAGGTGGTGGTACCACTTGACTCGATTTCGATTGTTCTAGAGTTCATCAATGTGTTTTAAGAGATTTTGGGGTTACCATCGAGTAGCGAAATAGACTTCGTTATTAATTTAGCATCAGGCACTCGGTCGATAGCCCGTGCAACTTGTCGTATTGATCTAGCAGAAGTGAGAGAGTTATATGACCAGACTGAAAAGTTGTTATGGCAGGAGTTTATCCGTAGTAGTACTTCATCATGAGGTTCTCTTATACTATTCATTAGGAAGAGGGATGGATCGTTGAGGTTATGTGTCGATTACCAAGAGTTGAATAAAGTCACGAGACCGAACAAATATATGTTGCCTCGAATCGATGACTTATTCGACCGGTTGAGAGGAGACGCCTTCTTCTCGAAGATTGACTTGAGATCGGGATACCATCAGTTGCGTATCAAGGAGTCGGATGTATCGAAGATTTCCATCTTGACAAGATATGGTTCCTATAAGTTCAGGGTTATGCCCTTCGGGCTAACCAATGCCCCAACCGTGTTTACGAACTTGATGAACAGGGTGTTTAGAGAGTTCCTAGACCATTCCATCATCGTCTTCATAGATAACATTCATGTTTACTCGCAAATCGAGGAGGAGCATAATGAGCATTTGAGTTAAGTTTTGTGAACATTGCACCAGTATGAGTTATACGTAAAATACGAGAAGTGTGGGTTTTGGCTGAAAGAGGTTTAGTTTTGGGGCATATCATTTTTGACAGAGGTTATCCGTGGATCTGAGGAAGGTATCAGCGGTGAGGGAGTGTGGATGTCCCACGACACTGACCGAGATGAGTAGTTTCTTGGGCTTAAACGGATACTACGGAAGGTTTATACGAGATTTTTTTAAGATAGCGGATCCGTTGACACACCTTACTCGCAAAGGGGTGCCATTTATCTGGAGTGACGCCCCTCAGTTGGCGTTTAATGAGTTGAAAGGCAAGTTATGCTCAGCACCAATGTTAGCATTGCCCATGCCGGGAGTGGAGTCTCTACTCTACACTGATGCACCTTCATTAGTACTTGGGGGTGTACTTCAGTAGGAGGATCAGGCTACAGCTTATGCCTCTTGTAAGCTTAATACTCACGATAGGACTTATCCCACCAATGACTTAGAGTTGGCGGCGGTTGTGTTTGCACTTAGAATTTACAGAGATTACCTCCTGGGGGAAAATTTTCTCTTGTTCATAGATCATAAGTCATTATAGTACCTCTTCATATAAAAGGAGCTAAATACGCGCTAGCATCGGTGGCTTGAGTTTGTGAAGGATTATCATTTTGATATCAAATACCACCAGAGAAAGGCTAATGTGGTAGCAGACGTATTGAGACGTAAGCCGATAGGGTAGGTGTCCAAGGTGTGGAAAGAGAAATGGAAGGATTCAGGACACCAGGATGTAGTGGCTCAATAATTTATGTTAGTGATGATAGTTACACCCAAGTTTATTACGAGAGTAGTACAGGCTCAGGCAACTGATCTGGTCTACTAGAGTGAGATAGTTCAACTTCTAGTAGAGGGGGCCGAGTCTTATACCGTGGGTTCATATGGGGGTCTATGTTTCAATGGAAGGTCGGCTGTCCCTGGGGACTTGCAACACGATGGGATGATAGAGTCGTATAGTTCACGATTTACGGTACATCCTAGTGGGGATAAGATGTACCAGGATATGTGGAGATAATACTGGTGGAGCGGGATGAAGAAGGATATTTTCGAGTTCATCTCGAAATGTTCCACATGTTAGCTAGTAAAGGTGGACCATCAGAGACCGACGGGACTTCTACAACCATTAGAGGTTCCTATATGAAAATGGGAGAGAATTTCCATGGACTTCATCATATGATTACCTATATCGCAGAGGGATCACGATTCGATATGGGTGATAGTGGATCGGTTGACCAAGGTAGCCCACTTTATGCCAGTTTGGACAGATTACAACACGGGATAGTACACCCAAATATTCATAGCAAATATAGTGAGACTTCATGGGGTGCCTCTCTAAACTGTGTCTGAGAGAGATAAGGTGTTTGTGTCCCAGTTTTAGGAGAGTTTCTAGGAGGCAATGGGTACGAAGTTGTGATTGAGTACATCCTACCACCCGCAAACGGATGGACAGATCAATCGAACAAATCATATGTTAGAGGACATGTTGCGTCTGTGCATGATTGATTTTGGCGGAGGCTGGGATCAGTATCTTTCGTAGGTGAAGTTTGCCTATAACAACTCCTACCAGTTTACTATCGGTATGGCTTCATTCGAGGCGCTATAAGGTATACTTTATCGTCCAAAGGGGTGTTGGTTGGAGGTGGGGGACAACAAATTACTTGGCCCGAATGTGATTTAGGATACTTTGGTGAGGATATAGATGATACGAAACCGTATTAGGGTTGTTCAGGATCGACAAAACAGCTACGCCAATGCCAAGCAGTATTTCCGAGAGTTTAATATTGTGGACCAGGTGTTACTTCGGGTGTCTCCTATGAAGGGAGTTATAGGTTTTTGGAAGAAGGGAAAGTTGTAGCCTAGATATGTAGGGCCATTCCCTATTATCGAGAGGATTGGTCCAGCAGCTTATAGGCTTTGGTTACCAGAGCACTTGTATACGGTCCATGACGTGTTCCATATCTCTTCACTGAGGACATATCTTCGAGGTGATTTGACCCACACTCACATTGCGTTGGATTAGATCAACTTAGAACCTGATAGCTCCTACGAGGAGGGGCCGATTGTTATCCTAGACCGTAGCGAGAGGAAGTTGAGGTCGAAGATAGTACCACTAGTCCGCGTTTAGTGACGGCACCATAATGTTGAGAAATCGACCTGGGTGCGCGAGGATGACATGCGTGACTGTTATCCAGAGTTATTCTTGCTAGGTATACTTTCATTTCCGAATTTTGGGACGAAATTCTTTTATTAGGGGGGAAGTATGTAATACCCAGTATTTTTAAGCATATTTATTTTTATGAAATTATGAAAATTAGGATTAATTAATTTAAAGGGAGAAATTTATTTTATAATTAATCCGACTTTATCGTAATAATTACTAGCGTGACGAGAGCTAGCAGTTAGCAAAAATAATTGTGTTGAAATCACGTTGAATAATAAATATGTCGAGCATTATGTAGTGAGTAACATAATAGATCATTTCAGAAATAATAATATGGTCAGGGACGAGATATACGATAGTTAAGATATAATTATTCGGGACGCGCGTATGAGTCATGTCACTCTTATATATTTGGCGGTTAAAAGGTAAATTATTTTTATATAATTCGAACGACTGTTCTGAGTGCTCCAGTGTGTCCAAAAAGGGTCAAAATAGTTAGAAAACACTACTTGGATGTTATATTTGGAGCCCGGGCATTTTAGCCCAAAATAACACCAAGGAGAGGTATTTTAGTCTTTTGGGATTTTTGGGGAATTATATGGATGAAAAGTAGGTTTTAATTAAAAGCAGCGTGGGTTAGAGGTTACTGTCAGTTTTTAACCTACGTGAAGGTAAGAGAGAGAGAGAAAGAGAACCAAGGGAGAAGAATACTCCATAGGAGAATTAAACCAAGAACTCGAGGTTTCCCACCCTGAATTACACCAAAGTGTAGATCACGATGAGAGGATCAACGACATACCCATTTTAGTTCAAGAATCAAAAATACATTCCAAGGCAAGATTTTTCTTGCTCCTCTTTTAGCATATATTATTCCTATTGATTTAGATTAAATGACATGAAATTGTTGTAATGAAAACTATGGTTTAATTTGACTGATTTGTAAAGAAACCCCATGAATTGGAGATAAGTTGGAATGTAAAAGAACTTCCCTTCTTAGAATTTTAATGTTGGTAATTAAATGTTGAAATCAATAAATCCATTGGGGGGGGGGGTGAAGAATTAGAAGTTTCTAGTTTCATATCATAGAGGTTTATAAGAAATTGAGTAATTTGTTGGATTCTCTTGATTTCGTAAGGATTTAACCTATAATTTGTGTTAGGAAGTGTCATATGGTAATTTGGAATAGTTTAGAAACAATTACATTAGGATTGGGTTGAGTTTGGAATGAAATTGATGAACAAAAATTGGAGAAAAACAAGTTTGGGGGAGAACAGGGTCAGTTCGGACATCTGGCTCGAAGACCTTCCCAGGTCGTTCGAACAAACTTGTTCGAATGAGACTTCTAACGAGATTTCCAACGACCTTTCTAACGAATTCCTGAGTTCGTTCGAAGTGGAAATTTCATTCGAACGAACTCGTTCGAACGAGAATTCCTCGACTTCTAATGAGACTTCATAATAGGTTATTAGGGTCTGATCGTGTTGAAAATCATCCTAGGTTTATCCAAGAAAGTGTATTAACCTACGTGAGCAATGGGTGACATAAAATCCAAAGTCTCAGGGAATTAAGGGTGTAATGATACTCCAGGTATTGAACTTGAATGGAAACCTAGGAGAGAATGTAAATGCTAGAGAGGTTATATATATATGGATATCGTGGAGAGTGTAGACATTAATATTTATTACGTATGATGGTAATTGGTTTGCATGAATTCCTATTAAGTTAAATAAGCTGTGTGCATGATTATTACATGGAATATTATTTAGTGCATTGTGGACGACCGTATCTTGTGTGCCTTCGGGGGATTTTGAGTCGTACCACTGGAGCATGGAACCCAAGTATGGGCTATCTGTGAGAACGATAGTGGTGACGATCGTATGGGTGTATACGTATGTGCGTAGCCCATCGACTTGGGACTATGTTCGCCTCCAATATGTGTACAAGTTTTATTGGTTCCTGAGAGATTGAACATATTGTCCTTCATGCGCAAGCATTTGCAATTGGACTAGATAGCCGAGTATGCCTAGCATCAGGGGTTTCTTAACCATAGGTGGCGTATTGATATATATATTTTATGTATGCATAGTGATAGATTTTATATATGTATATTGAGTTTCAATTATGTATTCCATGTTGTCAACTTTATTAAAGTGTATACGTATTGGGTCACCAGTTAAGAATTAACAATGCTGCGAGAATGAGTCAAGACATTTTTAAACCTATTCCTAAATAGTAGAAATATATGAGCGTCATTTGATATAGATGATTTCGGTATATTTGTCGTTTCTTGAAATCTCCTCTAATAAAAAATCTCAATTACCTACAAAAATTTATAACAAACTAGAATATAGTGGTAAGTGAGGCATCAATCCAAATTTAAGGGTGAAACATATAGGAGAGGAAGGGTGAAATATACAAGAGAGGTAAATAAATTTCAAAACAATCAAGGAGTGGGACTACACCACAAATTATAGCTATTCTAACTAATTAATTTAATTATTTGAATTCTCCAAAATTAATATCAAAATTACAAATCAACTCTCGTTGCAAATATAATTTTAATAGTAATCTTTTAGAAAATTAAGTTTAACCCCCCACAACTCTAGAAAATAGATCTGCACTCCTTTTAATTAATCACTCGGTAAGATCGATTCATCAAAATTTATGTAAATCTTAGAAAATAAAATTTAGAGTTAAAATTCAAGGAATAATACCATACTTAAGAAACCCTTGTCTCTAGTTCGAATCTAAAATGTGTATTATATCTCGAATTTTGATTTTCTCTCGAAAATCATTTACCCTCTCTCATGACGTAAATTTAAGGGTGAAGGATCAAAACTAACATTCAAATGGAATTTTCAAATAATCAAACTAATTTAATCAAAATAACATGAAATAAGGGTTCATCCCACCCCTTGAAATGGGATTTTAGCCAAACATGATATCAAAATTGATAAGCTAATAATAATTTTTTTTATAATAGATGAGAAGAGAAGAGAACAATGAAACACAATCTCTTGCTGCTTAATTGAACTTCAATCCTTGTGTTGAAATTTACATCCCTTAATTTGAATGATCCAACAAAAATTACTTAAAAAATTCACTCAAATTGATCCTCATAGCAATTTATTTTTCCTCACTATATAAAAAATAAATTAAAAATTCTAATCTAACCTAATTTATTTTTGTAATCTAAACTCTCTCTTTCTTCTCTCTAAAACCCTAGATGGGTTTTTAGATTTTTTAGATGGGTCCTCAAATGGGCTTGGTCTTCTTATATAGTGCACATGGAGCTAGGGGTAAATTGGGTAGGAATTAAATGAACAGGAGGGGTGTGAAGATAAGTTGGGGTTAAAATGGAGAAATGCACAAATGTGCATGGATTGTGTGAGGTCATGAGAGTGTGAGGGAGTTGGAGGGTATTTTTGGAATTGGAAAAACGATGGCATTTAGAAGACATGTGGTGTTATTTGACTTTCGTCTTGCCTTTGTTGTCTTTTGGTTTTAACGGGTTACACACGATTTTGATTCATGGTGGAAATGGATTGGAGGTTCGATCTAGGTTTAGAGTTGTGTTCAATCGGGTTGGTAGTCTATGTGTTGATTTGGGTCGAAGGAGATCAAGTATAAGGGTGGTTTTGGGTTGTTGAGCAGGGGTCGGATTGGTTGGGTCATCGGGTATGGACATCGGATCTGGGATAATCGGGGTTGGATAGTTTGGTTCGGTACTGGCGTCGACGCTACTGGTGACCGGGGCTAGGTGGATGAAGGGTAGTGGGTTGATCCGGTCTCGGGTTTGAAGGTCGTGGTTTTGGCTGTGTTGGAGGTTAAGGGTATGGGGAGCTGCAATCGAGATCATTTATTTTATTTATATTTTTTTCTCTTTTTTTGGTTTAATTTGGATTTATTTTGGGATGAAATTTGCTTATGGGTTTATTTTGGGAGGAGAGAGAAATGGGTTATGTTAATGGTGGGATGGAGGTGAGAGAAGAGAGAGGGAAAGGTGTACGTTAAAGATAAAGTGGTTGTGTTGAGGTGTCGTGGAGGTGTATGATAATAGGGTGAGTTTTTTTTTATGTGTATGTGAGTGTAGGGGTTTGTGTGTGTGTTATGTTTAAGTGTGGGTTTGTGTGCATGTCTGTATGGACCCTTAAAAAAAGTATATAAAATAATCCTACTAAAAGTAAATCAAACTAAAAAGAAAATAAAAACAATAAACCTATTAAACTAAAAAGACCCTAAAAATTAAAAGAAATAAATATAAAAATTAAAAATCTAATAAAACTGAAAAAACTATAGTTCTAAAATAAAAATAAAATATAAAGGGCACGAAATAAAGATAAAAATAAGAATAAAATTAAAAATCGATTAAAACAAAAAATATATAATCCTAATATAATAAAACTAGAGAAAGATAAAATCTAATAAAACTAGAAAATAAATTCCTAAAAACTAATCCTAATAAAATAAATAAAATAAAACAAAATAAAGATTAATAATTAAAACTAATAAAAATCAAAATCAAATTAAAGAAATAGAAAAATAGAAAATAAATCCTAGAAAATTAAAAATAAATGTAAAAATAAAAGACACAAATGAAAATCTAAAAAAGTAAAAGTACAGACACAACACACACATGGGGTTCGTTGTGGGTTTAGGACTGGACATGGCTAGGTTAGGGTTATATAATTTCGGGTTTAGCTCCATTCTTTGTGTAAATTTCCTTAATTTCAGCGTTTGAACTCTGCAACATGCATTTGACCTATAAAATAAACATTTAAGCGCGCAAGACCCAATTTGTCGAGAATTAACAACTAAAATACGTCTATTCAGGATATAAAATGTACACTTTTGGGTGCTTATCAAGTGCCAAGACTTGTCTTGACCATCTTAGATACACCTGGTAAAACACTGAGAGACCTTTCATCACGGAATCTTGTACAGAGAAGCCTTAGGTTCCATCGGATGTTGAGTTTTGAACCAAACATCCATCTACCTAATGTCGCATCTACTTTAGGTGATGTCACTAACCAACTAAGCATTGTCCAATCAGTACTCGAGTAAACAATTGTGGTATTGGGGCTATCAGACGGTTTGTTGAGCCACCTCTACGGTGATAGTCCTTTGACGCATAGTTGTAGGCAAAATGCATGTCTTGGCATTTAATATTTATGACGTAGAGCTGACTAGTCCATCAGAGATTTAATGTTTATGACATAAATCATGGGGGGGGGGGGGGGCATATGTTCACAACTGTAAGGGACTAAAGGATCTCAGGAGTGGTGTGGGAGAAATTTATTGTCCTCAACTACCTCTAAGAGAGGGGGTTCTTTTTAGAGATTAATGGTTAAAAAGAGAATATACCAGAGACAAGTTATTACAAACCAGGGATCTTGCTCATCCACCATTGTCATTTATTATGAAGCTTTTATAGCTAACTAGAAATCTTTCAAGAGCTATTGTCGTATTTGGCTCTCTACCTAGGTGAATCTAGGGTGCTTACTTCTCTCTCCCTTTGACTGAGATATTTCTTAGTTTTTTTTATTATTATTTGAGTTATACACGAGTGTCTTGTGAGTTCAATCTAAGTGTTGATCAAATATAATATTGTGTGTTAACTTGTATTTGTTGAAGAGTTCTTGGGTTATTATTCATTACCATACCTATAGGGGTTACACCTCAACTCATATTACCATACTCCTAAGCTAAAATAAGACCACCCTCTTACAGTCATATATCTTGGATGATGATTATGGAGGGCTAATCTCCCATTTAATGGACGAATTGAAATCTCCATGAATCCAATCGATTTACTTTATTAACTTTTATTTTGCTTGATTTACTTCGATTAGTAAATTTAATTCCTACAATTATTTTCATTTTAAGAAATGGAAAATCATCCTTAAGAACGGATTGAAAACTATGTTATCGTTATATCATTTGATTTAAATTAGAGAGAAGCTTATCAAATTTATTTAAATCTTAATATAATTTTGACATGCTCTTATTTTAATTTTGTCTAATTAAAATTTGTCGGGTGATTCATTTGACTAGTTTTAGTTCATTTTGAGTAGTGTTGAGGGAATTATAATTACTGTTCTAAAATAATATTTTATTAATTCATTATTGTCATGAGAATTACCTTTTGAATGAAATAATTATTTTGGAAATCAATCAAATTAAAATATTTCAAATTAGATTAAATTTTGTGAAAAGGGGGTGGATCTACATCTCTTGATCTTTCTCTCTTATTTAGTTATATTTAACTCACTTTCACCACACACTTTTTAGCATTTATTTCCACTTTTCTTCCAGTTTAATGACTTGTTCTCATTTAGTTTATTTAATTAACCATCATCACTAATTGCTTCAATAAAAGAAATCACAAAAAATAGAAAACAATAAAAAACAAAATAGAAAAACCTAGAAAGAAAGTAACTAAAAACTTGAATTACCTCTATTTCTCGTGATTCATTCTATTAAGTTTTATTGACATACTTACTTACCTATATACGAGTTAGTGTGATATATTTTTGTAGGTTAATGAAAGGAGTTGATTAAATTCGATTTTGTTCTACAACGACATCTATTAAGATTTAACATCATTTTATATGGTGAATAGTTAAATGAAAATTTCTCTCTTGGAAGTATGAGAGTGTTTGGAGTCTCGTCCCCTAAACATATCCCATTAAACACCCCGAGATGTTGGAAAATTGGGTGTAATTTTTTATGGTAAGATTTAGATGTTATTTTTATCATGAATTATAATGGCGGGAGCAACACTTGAGCACATGATAAGGGAAACAACAAAATGTATTGAAGAGAAGACATTTAAAACAAACCCAATAGAGGGGTATGAAGAATTGAAAAAAATATTAATTTTTTTTATCCAAAAGTCGAATAAGAATAGATATTACAATAAGAAAGAGTCCATCCGAGACCACATGCGATCTTCTAAAATGCATTAATATTATAACTTAAGTCTTGATCACCGAGCCATTAGTGGTTGTGGCATTAGGGATAGTCGATCCCTCTTGTATTGTAGTAGTGGCATCTTAGTCGCCATCCTGAAGATGAGAAATACTCTATGAATCGTGTGTGGGTTTGGCTAATAACTTATCTACAAGTCTCTTTAGCACCTCTATCCAAGTATTGGACAACATAACTAGTGAATTCCTTGCTCTCCTTATACTTGGCCATACCTAACTCAATGCTTGCCCTCAGACGTTATTTTTCACACTCCTCCTACTACATGAGAGTCTCTTTTATCTCTTTCACTTGTATGTTATTATTCACCTTCACAGTAGAAATCCACTCCCTCTAACGTTCCAAAGATTCTATATCTTGTCTGCATGAGTGGATTTCTAGTCAGCTAGCTAGTTCTTCATATCATCTAGCGTGAGTACTGCCTCTTCAATGAGCTTAACCTTGAGTTCAGCCTCTAACCCCCACTGATGAAGGTCTTAGAGAGAAATAACAGACTACAACAAAGGAACATAAGAGGCAAAGGTTGGTATGAAGTATGAATAATATAAGACAAGACATTATTTATTAAAATTTAAATAAGTTGAAGTTATTACCTAGTGGGATTTTCGATGGAAAAACTTGACACCTTACTACTTCTCTGAACATTAAAGGATCGGTTGTTGCAAGAGGGCATTACTAAGTTAGTTAAATCATTATCCTTAGTCTAACTCCCAAGAAGAGATTTAGGGTTTATAGAGAATTTAGACAAGAGTATCGCCATTGACACATCGTTCGATATAGGGTCACTAGGAGTAGGAGTCGTCTCGATGGAAACTTTGATTTTTTTAGTACTGGATAGGAGCATTTTTAGACCCTCGAGCCTCCTTCCTCTAATTTGATCCCTCAATTGCATTAGTGTCTGTTGTCGTCATTTTTTTTACCTCGGGGCTGAAGCTTGGGAAATCTTTGTCCTAAAGCTTGGGCAATATATTTCCACTGATTGGAACAGTCATCTCCTAGACATGGTTAAGAGTGTTTTTCTGGACGATATGTAAAACAAAATATATTAACTGTTAGTATCGACTTAGATAAAATAAGACGATAAGAGAAATTAGAAAAATTTCAAGAAATCATATCAAGGGATTAGTGGGTCTGAACCCATCCTAGAAAATCAAATGATCCCAGGTTTGATCAGCTCCTCAAAATAATTATACCATCAGTTCCCCTCAGTTTTTCTATATTATTACTACAATCCATGCTAAGACTGATGTCAACCTTGACCGATAGAATGATTTGGTCCCACTTATAGGGCACCATGATCTTTTTAAGGTGAGTCAAATTATCACTGCTGAACTCCCAGGAGCATGAGATGAAGAAATATTGAGACTTCCAGTCATGGTTGGGAGTCTAGTTCAGATGTAAGATTTTGGAATGTGGTCTACAGGCTATAAAATAGTAGTAACATGGGATGAATTTTGTCATAATAGTTGAGTAGAATGCTTGGAATACATAAGGAGGTACGTCTTCCCTATAAGAAAACATTCATAGAATGGCTGACCCCACGAGGATTATCCAGTCATTATGGGCCAGCTGAGTAGGAGCAATGCCGATAGCTGACAGTATCCACCCAATGAAGAATTCAATGGAAGATGAAATCCGAACTTGAACATTTATTCCTAGATGACAATCCCATCCTTATTTATAAGGTTATAAGACCTCTCGTTTTTAGCTGGAACTCTCATGTGTATAGGATTTAATGTCACATATGTGTCGCCAAATGATAAGATAAGTCTCATGGACGTCACTCGGGTAATCTGAGGCAACACTAGTATCAATTTCAAAGGACTCCTCATCCTTATCATCCTTGATAATAGAATATTTTCTATAATGATCTTAGCCTCAAAACTCTATCTCAGTTATAGTAGTCAAAGGTTGAGGCAACTTGTGATATAGAGTAAGGTTATCTCCTTTCTTGTCATCAAAAATGTCATAAATTAGGTGATTAGAATGCCCATGTTGACAAGATGAGGTACTTGGGTTATATCCTTCATTATTGGTTTGCTCATCAAAGTCTATCATCTCGTCCACCACAGGACGATTCACAATTACCCCTATGGCCTCTTCAAAAGAGTTACAGCAAGAGTTCGAAGTTTCATCTTGAAAGCTCAAGCTCTGAGAGTGACTATAACCATTAAAGAATGATATGCTATTACTATTGATGTTGATAACACCTGGAGTGCCAAGTGTAACGTTGTAGTATGAGATATTGGTGAAGGATTCATAATTTCCAAAGGTGTTGGGTTTAGAGGTATTAACCACCTCTCCGAATTAAGATTAGACACGAACTCTTCCATCTCTTATGGAGACACGATTGCAAATTCTATGTAACTCTACGAAAGTCTCATACAGACTTCAGTACATTAATAAACTACTATTTTAAGGGTTTTTAAAGATAAATAATTAAGCAAGGGAAAAGGATTGAGAAAGAACACTCAAGAACCTAAAACTTAGTTTCTAGGAGCCTACACTGGAAAAGTCATCGATGAACCCTAAAATGACCTTAAACCTTACTAAAAAGGCATAATTCATCGAAAACCACCTCTAATAGTATACACTCCTAGAACTACCATTAAAGAACCACCACAACAGGTGGTAAAAACCGAAAAGATCTCGTTGAAAAAACCAGAAAAGGAAAAAAATGATCAAACAATAATGGGAAATAGTATAAGGGGAATAAGGAGTATCTGGAAGGGATGGGGATGACCCAAGGATAAAAAAAATAGCGGGGAGGACGATCGAAGAAGGATCAAAGGTGAAATACTAGAGAGAGAAAATCTAGACAACATTTTTATCTTGGTTTATTTGTGAAAGAAATAATATAAATGAATGTCCCACCTAAACCACATGAATCCAAATCAAATGGGTGCAATCATTTGGAACAACTTTGAAGGAATAAAATGGCATAAAGGTTACGTGCGTGTCCTAGACGTGTTTAGAAAGTCGCATCACCTTTGACGTAACCAAAGAGTGGATGACATGTGACAAACTTCTCTTAAGTGGATGAAACCAAAGAATATGGGGTGATATGACTGTTATGTCTGACCTGACCATTATGTTACTAAGGTGCAAGTGATAGTTAACACATAGCTAGGATGCGAAGGTCACAGTTTATAGAGTACACATTAAGACGAGATGGGATAACCAGATGAGTAATCTTTCTACTATAGGCGGCACGTGTAAACCTCAACGTCCTATTGACATCAAAGTCTTTGGTCTAGGGTTAATTGATATACATAAGTATAGTCTCGTCTATATTACATCTGTGCAATACCTAAACTGTGGTGAGTTCATTACATGAATTCAATACCACCAATTATACTATATTCTTACAGTCTAGAAGTCGTTCAAAGGAAATAACCCTTATTATTCAAGTGAGACGCCAATAATTCAATCGAGATAATTGAAAATCGTTCTTCTACCTTAAAAATACAAATTTTTCGAAAACTCTATTGATAACCAAAAATATTCCAACCAATAGTCCCAATTTCACCATAATCAAATCTAATTAGGTACCATGATCCTAAACAAAATTGTACAAATTTCTAATCTAAATCATGTTCATCCTTTTACATTGACTAGGGTTTAATACGCCTATGGTTTAAAATACAAACATCAATTTAACATCGAGCTTCTAAATATATATGAAATATAAACCTAATTATGAGTTACAATAACAAAATCATATTAAAAAAAGTAATCCTGTAAAAACAATTCCAGCCAAATCCCAATTTAAGGCCAGAAAAATGTCTGAAATGGTTATAAATCCCAAATTAATACATGACAATGAAAGCATAAACAATTGACAGATTACACACTAATAAAGAAAGATATTTATTACCTGAATGGTATGAAGGAGATATTCCTTCTCTTGATACATTGTTCTAACTCTTCAAAGTTTGTTCCAAACTCTTCCAATACCCAAGGGAGGCTGTGTAATACATCATATTTGTTTTACGAATTATTAAATTGAATAGAAATGAATTATGTGTCCTTTTTGTTATTATAGATGTCGCCATTTATATTTTATGTGTGACTTAAATTGGATTCAAAATTGAATTTAGGACACGGTGCTTAATTAATTAAAATAATTCATATTTTGGCTCATATAGGGTAATTATTGAATAATTGAGTTGTTATTTATTCGTTAGGATATCTTTTGTAATTAGCCTTTGGGACGCATATAATGTCTGTTTTTAATCTAAAATGGATGTTTAAAGATATATTGAGTTTGTACAATGTTCGAGGAATGTTTTAAGTCATTTAGAGTTGAATTTCGACTCTTTTAGGTGAGGCCAATTATGGGAATAAAGTATAATTTCGGGTTTAAAGGGTTTTAAGGGGTCATGAGGGATCTCATTTATCACAAAGCACATGTGTGTGTGTTGTTGGGGGGGGGGGGGGGGGGACTTTGGGCCTATATTCAAGGACCATGGAGAGAAGAGGAGAACAAAGGAAATTTATCTTAGTTTTCTCCACAAATCACGAGGCAAGTTTATATAGAATTTTATTATGATTATATATATCTCATCATTTTACCTATTGTTCACTTATCAAAATCAAATTATGTTGTAAATCTAATTTTTTATAATTAAATAATTATTTTTTTGTAATTTATTTAACCTAGACAGTAATTAGGTGATTTCACCTTTTATTGTGGTTGATTCCTTCATGAAGTTGAACTAAAACTAATAAAAACTGATTTGGATCTATATTATAGGGTAAATCAGCTAAAAGACAAAAATTTAATTGAATCAATTCATTAAAATACTAGGTTTTTGTTGAAATTGATCGACTTAGGTTTCTTGAGTGAATTTTAGGTGTTTACTTAGAATCTTGATGTTGATTTGAGACTTGATAGAAGTAGGTTCTAATTGGTTATATGATTTGGTTTTATTGATTTGTAATTGGTTGGGGGTTTAGATGAAGTTTTATGGTTCACTAACGGAGTATGGATAGAGAAAAATGAGGGTTTAAGATGAAGAATCGCATAACAAGGGAAGTTTGGGAGTTTTTATGCTGAGCTATTGATTAGCCTCAGGTCACCAATCGATCAGTGGTATAAGATATTGCACAGTTTTGAGCTTCAGCGTATTTGGTTGGGAATTTTAATTTTGGAGCCTAGGGCCAGGATGTGATAACCAGCCTAATAAGATACCGGGCAATCACTCCTATATCAAATTATAATAGGAGTCTCATATGGATCATTATTAACACCACTGTCGAAAATCCATTTAATTAATAATAACCTATTAGGCCGGTGTCAAATTTTTACTTAATTACTCTTTTTAAACTCTGCAATTAAAACATTCACACAATATTGCGTAAATGAAACTGAAATGAAATAAAATAACCGAACACTCGGTCAAAATATACAACCAAATCAAATGCTGCTAAAAAAATTACTAAATGCAATTGGGTTATTAGTCCAAATGTTTATACAATACCTGCTATCTAGAGTACAAGGATAGAAGCATCTAACGAGAACCCGCAAGCATCCACAGCTGCTGCAGCCGACGTCTGACTCGAAAGAAGTGTAATCTAGGCGTCCCTGTGTCTGGATACCTATATATATATATATATATATATATATATATATATATAGCAAGAGAGGAAAAGTAGATAAACGGGTCAGAGCCCGAGTTTGAAAATATTTTGCAAGTGCATAAATGCTTTATTTTTAGAAATAGATTTTATCTCATATTTAAATTGGTATCGCACTCCCATGAGATAACCCTCACCTCTCTTCTAACAGTGCACACCTAATGCACTTAACATTGTAGTTACGTTACCCTGTCTAAGTAATCTAATACCCCCGTCTACTAGAAATCTCTACAACCCGAGCACTAAGGGCTAACCTTCTCTCCATTCTTAACACTGCGCTAAATTTGTGCGTGGGGTGTCTCGCGAAGCGAAATCTAAACAAGGAACCCCCTCGATACACTACTACTTGGAAGGGTTAATGGTAGAGATCCGTTAAGCCCGTAGTACAAAACTAATGTATTAATATGCATATCATATTCATTTTATATATGTTTTACCATATACATCCGGATAATATCTCCCGGACTGAGGTTTACTTTATATACAACTTATAATACACATTCGGATCTATCTCCCGGACTGAGGTGTATTCTATACTCATTTCAAAACTTTCTATTTCCTTTCTTATATCCAGGAAATATATTTAAAAGCAAATTTATTATCATGAATTGGTTTAACATGTCATATAACTTTTTAAAAGCCAGTTTTATTATCATGAAAATGCTTTTCCATTTTATAACATCCCATTTCCCTTCTTATATCTAGGAAATGTATTCAAATCCATTTTTATTATCATAAAAATGATTTGATCATATCATATGCTTCCATTTCCCTTATTCCATTCGAGAAACGTATCCGAAGCCAAATTTATTATCCCATTTCCCTTCTTCCATACAGGAAATGTATTTAAAGCCATTTTATTATCATAAAATGCTTTAACAAATCTAAGACTGCCCCTCCGGGTTTCCCCACTAGACGCGCCCCTAAATGGATATCATCTTCCAGGGCCTATCAAACAAGACAACCTGGGAACCTACCAATGTCGGGAAGCGGCCATATGCCTGCGGGATAGTCAAGACCACACGCAGAATCTGCTAACCAACGCAGTAAAATATAATCGCTCATATGGCCTAGGACTATATCCACCCTGCATTCATTATCCAGGGGGCATCACCATACGCACGCAACTTCCCTTATGATAGCGATTTAGGGAGGTGTGTAACCATAATTTATCAATTATGAAAAATCATTTCTTTTCCATTTTGAAAACATTAGTTTTTATATTTTCAAAATCTTTTACCTCATATCATATATATACTTTAATCACATAGTATATACATATAGCATTTATTCCTCCTTGAATATATAAATATGACCCTAATTGCCAATCTCATCTATCGATGACCAATAATCCGAAGGATTCTTTCAAAGAATCATAATCATGCATTCATATAAGCATGATACTATACCCAAAGTATTTCCTTACTTCGTTCAATACTAATTACCTCAATCATCTCTTAAAGGTTTATTGGATACCTCCAATCATACCATTTCACTCTAAGTGAAATATATAAATTTATATTCCCAAATTATCCTAATTATCTCATAGAATACCCTCAATAGTAAATCAACATAATTATTCTTTTTATACGCATAATTATGTAGGCCTAAATGCCTACTGAAATATTCCAGGGAGTATTCTTTCTCGGGTTATGCCCTACACCAATACAAGGCATTCTCATCTATCTAAAGGTTTATTTACCCTCAAAACCCTCCTTTAGGAACCCCCATATTATAACTAGGATCCCCCAAATAAGTCCCCAAATTTAATTTAACTCCCCATACTCTTAAGGGGAGAAAACTTGCAATTCTGACCAAGGCGAATCGATTCGGTCCCCAATACGAATCGATTCGGAAAGTGTTCTGCAAACAGTTCCTTAATGGAGAATTGATTCAGTATAAAACCGAATGGATTCGGCCCATTGTAGAAACCCAAATCCCCTAGAACTGAATTGATTCGGCCTGTTCGAGGGTCACAGTTTAGGCGATTTCTCAAACTCCAAAATGCCCAAAACTCCATTTTTTTTGTTGTTTCTGCCCTCATCCAAAACTCAATAAGCATCAACTCTATGTTCTACAACTAAAACATAAATTATTTTGGGGTATCAACCCATTTCTCTTAGATTTAAACCCTAAAACCATAAAAACCTAGTTTTGGCATTTCTCCCATTTCAATTGCATTTTATACTCCATTAACATGGTTTTAATACTAGAAATCATCAAGAGTTTACATTACATCAATATGTAAACTCATATCCAATTTTCCCAAATTTATTTTAAGGGTAGTAACCCAAAACTCATATTTTTAGCAACTATGATATGAGATAATTGCACAAAATGGAATAAAGCAAGTAAACACTTGCCTGGAGGATGAAATCCGACGACCTTGAGCCGAATCCAACGGAGTTTGGCCCGAATCTTCCTTTTTCTCCTCCTATCTCTCTCTTCTCTCTCTTTTCTTTCTTTCTCCCTCTCTCCCTCCTTTTATAAGGAGAAAATGTTTTAACCCCTTAAAACCCAAAAATGACTCGTTTACTCAATTACGAGCCATTTTAACTCTAAAATTCCCCGAGAATCATTTTAGACAATCGAACACTCTTCACCGACTATCTCGGCCATTCTGAGACTCACGACGTAGTCGAAATTCCCATCCGAGGTACTTGACCGCAACTCACTATTTCAACCCCACACGACTTAATGGAGGTTTTTCCAAATTAAATCTCACCTCTTGTCTCTTTACTCAACGACGACATATAATTAAAATACCTCGACATATTTACTTAGCCCCAAAAGTTAATATATCACCTATCGATAATAATTAAATCCTCAAGAATCCCAAAAATACTATCCCGGGAAATTCTCCAAATTGCCAATTTATTTCCAGTTATGGAATTTAATTGTCTCCAAAAGGACGGGTTGTTACACAGGATTTGTTGGCCTATAGTTTTCATGTACTCATATAATAGAGATATATTCTTATTATTTGAATTATTGGAGATTGATATTTGGTTTATTTGGATATTAGGGAAAATCTTTGATTTGATAGAGTTAAATTGAGGATTTAGCATTCGATGGTAAACTCAAGTGTAAAAGGGGCTCGTTAGATTGGAATTTATAAGATTAGAGGATCGATCTTATTAGTTGGGATTTATTTAAGTCATTTTGATATGCTAGTGCGATGAACATCATTTTAGTGAGATTAGGTTTGGGTTATAACTTCCTAAAGTGATGTAGTTAGTATGTTCCATGATTTCATTTAAATTTGGTGGGGGATAATACCCAGATGCGATGCCTCGGGAGAATGGACTGGGAATAATTGAGATTTAATATAGGTAATTTGCGTTATTTAGTGTATGGTAGGGTGAGACTATACTTAGATTTGGAAACCTAGAATGATAGGTTTAATGTATATTGGAATGTGTATAATTTTATAGATGTATTATACCCTTTTTATAAATTAAGATGCTTAGTGTGAACAGTAGACTGGGTCATCATATATTTTTTATTTACAATATCCCATTCGTAATGGTCGTATATGTTATGTTATATTGTTCCGTTAGTGATGGTCATAAATGGAATCAGGTAACATTGGTTCAGGATGTTTATGCATTTATTTGATTCAACCTTTTAATGAGGGATATATTTAAATGGATGCTCTACGTGTTATAAATACCATTTGTAAATATTCACAGTGACGTACTAAGAAAGATTTCAATATGGGGCATGTACAGAGAAGATTACGATGGTGCCTTGGTAAGTAGACGAGTTTTCAATAGTCATTTTATCCTAATGTCCTACATCTAGGTAACTATGTACCAAGAGGGTTCATGGAGGTATTTTATCGTATGGTCTTTGGTATGGTGGTCCATATGGATGATGGATAGGCATAGTGATTTATTCATTGATCGTAATGAGCTCTTAAGTTAGGGATAACCTGAGAAAATATGTATTATAGGTGAGTGATCCTCTGAGAACAACCTATTTATTTTTACATGTTGGGGGTTGTACCTTTTATGCATGTTAGGCATGATGAAGCCTTTATCCTACCATATGTGATAATTTTGTGGCGGTAGTAGAGTTAGTTGTACCGCTCCATATGCTTTACAGTAAGGATGTCCACCTATATACTTATATTTTAGATTAATGTATTATATGTATTACAAAGACGAGTTCGTCAAATGTGTATAGACTTGAGTTATAAGCCTGTTATTGATATATTGGTTATTTAGTGAGACGTACCGTAGGTTCGAGACTACTTAGAGTTTTTCATTCTCGTGATTTTTATATTAGACCTGATCAATCTATTTATGGATTTTGCATTATTTCAGAGGTTGGGGATTGTTTTTAGTGTGTAAAGTGTTCAACTAATGTGGGTTAACACCCTTAAAATTACTATAAATTCATAGGTCACTAGAAAGCCTAATTTTGGGCCTCCAAATGAGCCTAAAATACTACCCAAAGTAGTTCAATACTTATACCAATGGTATATCTAACCTATACGTCCAATCTGAACTAAAAAACGTATATGAGCCTTCGTGACATTTTAGGGTCTACTCCAAATGGTAATACAACACAATCCGTGGAAATATCTCATGACATAAATAAAGTATACACAGAATATCATTTTACGTGTACTACACACACTACAAAAAAATGTTAAATTGTCTCCGTTGATCCTGCCAGCCTTGTCATGGTCACTGATCGTGATAAAAAATATGCATTTTTTGTCATGATCATTGACCGTGACAAGTACTGTTATCACAGACTTGTCACGATCTAAAGTTGTCACAGTCAAAGACATTGACATGTCTATAACTACTGTCTTAACTAAAAACCCTACTACCGTTTTCCCCCATGACAACTGTATATATATATATATATATATATATATATATATATATATATATATATATATATGTGTGTGTGTGTGTGTGTGTGTGTGTGTGTGTGTGTGTGTCTGTGATTAAATTGGTTTTACAAAAAGTTGGCATAAATATAAATTAGACCTCTTTGTTGTGTAAATATGGGACCCCTTTGTTGTGTAAATATTGGACCCCTTCGTTTTGTAAATATGGGACCCCTTTGTTTTGTAAATATTGGACCCCTTTGTCATGTAAATATGAAATTAAAATTGGTTGGACATCTAAAAGTGGGCATATTGTTGTGTAAATGTGAAATTAAAATTGAAATTGGGTATAATGTTATGTAAATCTAATATTGGACCCCTTTTGTTGTGTAAATATGAAATTCAAATTGGGCATATTATTGAATTTAAATTTCAATTTAAATTTCAAAATAAAATTGAATTTGTAATTGAAATTGGTATTTTAAATTGAAATTGAAATTCAAATTGGTATTAGCAATTGAAATTCGTAATTGGTTTTTGTTTTTTAGTATAGTGTCTATTTGTTTTTGGTTTTTAATTCTAAAATTAAAATTTGTCTTCTCTCTCTAATTGAAGTAGTAAATACCATCTTGTAACACCCCGCCCGCCCGGAGAGAGCGAACGGAGCGCTAATGCGATAAAATAAATCTAAATCCACAATACACAAGGTATAGAGCATCTAAATAAACCCACAATAATATAAATTCACTAATCTCAATCTCTTCAATTACAACAAGTCTCTCGAAATAAAATTACAACTATTTAACTCGAATAAAAATACAAATATCCAAAGCTCTATACATCAAAATAATACAAATCTTCCAACTTGTATTAAAATTCATCCCAAATAATCCTCACTAAAATCAATCTCCATAGCACCCCAAAATCCGCGATAACCTGCTACTAAAAGAAAATATGGGGAAGTACACAATACGACAAGAAAGATGCTCAACAAATATATGGTAGCGATGAATAAAGCGTAACAACACGAGTACGAATATTCAAATCAAATGCAAATCTCAATAGCATTTTATCAATATAATTTCTCAACAACACTTTAACCGGGTCACCAGGCCTCACCACATCCGTATATGCTTTATCAAGCCATAGACCGGGAAACAAGAATTTTGGCGGGTGCCCAACCTCCGTGCCATATTAAAATCTCATGACAACGTGCTCATCAAGAATATAATGATACCACATGAATCAAAATAATTTCAATAATTATTTTCCAGATTTCAAAGAATTTATAAATTCAAATATGAGTTCAATTAACAAGAATTCAAAGAGAATGACACTCGCGAGATTTAAGGAGCATATTGTGTAAAACCCCATACCTCAAACCATGATGAGAAACCAACGATCACATCCTCAAGATCAACTCAAAAGATCTACAAAATCTCCTCCAAGAACCTCCAACAAAATAGCCCCAAGAACACCTCTAATCTAAGGTTGGAACTCACAAATCTCAAGGGCCAATGTGTATATAAAAAGAAGAGGAATATAAAATATATATGCTGCCAAAATTTGTGCTAAAAGTAGGTTAAAAGGGTTGCCCACAAATTCCTTTTATAATGCAAAGAAATGAAGAGTTGGAATCCAAAAGACTCTTTTAAATAAGGCAAAGAAATGAAGAGTTGGAAGTCAAAACAACTCCAAGAGTTAAAAACATTTAAAAATCATTTTAAAATCCGTTCTAACTCCGATTTCGAAACCGTTTGAAATTATCGCCTTAAAAATAATATTCAACATATTTGAGCAATAAAAATAATTTTATCAAAAACTTTATTTTCCTCCATTTTCCAGAAATGAATTAAAATATCCCAAAATTACGCAGGTTGTTACACATCTCTCTCTCTCACTACACACATTTTGGTATACCTCTCTCTCTTGTTCTCTCTATGTATATACATCTCTCTCTCTAGATAGATAGATAGATAGATAGATAGAGAGAGAGAGAGAGAGAGAGAGAGAGTAGATGAGTGCCCGTGCTTGAAGGCACTGCAAAAATTTCCAAAATTCATAATCATAAAACGGTAAAAATTTCCAAATTATGTAACTGAAAAACGGTAAACATCTCGTCCCCCAACAAAACAAAGTGTAATTTTAATAACATTGTCCATAATATCCTTTATTTATAGGACTATCCTTCCTGCTTAACAAATAATAAAAATTCCACAACTTTCAAATATCAGAGAATAACTCTATTCGCAAGCAAAACATAAAAAATATTAGGATTTTTACAAAAAATAATTGTATTAACAACCAAAATGCATGAACCCTAAAATAGGAAATAAATTAACTTTGATAATTTTTAAAATAAAATATCATTATAAAAAGGTAAAAGGTTGTAATTTTTAGTTCCCCCGGGTATGCTTGCACTGAGTATACATACATCTATGGTACTTTGTTTGATAATAATGCTACATAAATAGGTAATAAACAAAGACATTAGATCGTGTGAAGGCAAAAAAATCATGTAGAAATAGATATAAAGATCCATCTCATGTTATCATCCGGGAAGATCATAGATTATTACTCCGTAAAATAAAAAGCGAAAAACATACCTGGATAAGACATTTGACAAAGTTTGTTCTGATCCAAAATAACTAAAATATGAAAAATTCAGTTCAATGACAAAAAAGAAAAAAAAAAGTGTAGTGAGGAGTATTTCTACTGGAATAATTGGATGAGACACTTATATGTCAAATTGTGGTTTTTATATCTCATAATTATTTCAATACCTGTCAATGTTATACTATTTAATTCACAAAACGTTAAACCCGCTTAATTAAATTTCAGGTAAAATCCATCTTGTGTGATATGAGAACACAATCCTGTCGATATGACTACCAAAAACACGCCAAATCGAAAGCAAGTATAGAAATCAAGGTGTATATCGATATCATTATAAAAAACACACCAATAAATATTACAATAAACTCCACAAACAACTGAGGCAAAGAGAATTTATCGTGTAACCACTGCGTTAATCAACAACTAAAACCTAAGTTTCAAAAACTTATTTTATTCACTTTAAAAGAGCAGTAAACCTATTTCTAAAACCTATTACTCAACAACTAAAACCTAATTTTCAGCTAACCTACACCAGGATTGTACGGATACAACTATGGTAATGCGTGTTCTGTTCCATATAATCGAAGCATGTTTATGGGAATGTCTACATACCTTATAATTAAAAAAAATTAAAAAGATCCATTGAAATGTTATAAACAAAAAGAAAGGTTCATGAACTAATCCTCCACTTAACAATAGAATAATACGGATAGAATTTCAATAAATTAGTACATTTACTGAAATCAAAATTTGATTAAAGATGGCAATCGAACTATTGAGAGATTATCTAAAGTGAAGTTATAAAAATGAAAACTTCAAATCTTGGCTTCCAGAAGAGAGAATATTCAAAAAATTGAAATCTTTTACAGAGATCATGAATTTTTACCTCTACTACTTGAATTCATGTACACGAATTTTGTTTTGTCCTGCTATTTTCTTTAGAAAAGGGTGAGATTTTATTTCTCCCTACGGACCCTATCTATTTAGACATGGTTCCTGAGTTATATTAGAGGATGATGATTGGGGATGGCGTACTTTCCTCTCAAGTGTGGGGTTTTGACATCACAATCACTCCAGATTCTATTGCATCAGCTCTGTAGTACTTTGATCGAGGAGTGGAAGATGGTCAACCTCAATACTTTAGTCTCAGCAACTTGCCTCACCCGGTGCTTTCTTATAAGGACCCTACTGTATTCCTTTGTAAGGTGCCGACCATCTTCAACTGTTAGTTCATACTTTGGGATTTTATCAGCATCAACTAGGCCCAACTTAATCAAATCTAGGCCTAGAGTCCCAATTATCGATGAATTGTTCTCTGATTTCTGCTTTTGATCTAATTTTTTCAATTTCTTAAGAATTTCAATCTCCTTCTTGCGACCTTTGCTAATTAGCCCCATCTTTTCTCTCTCAGCTTCCCCCTTCCTCTTTTTAGGCTTCATCTAACAGGTGCTGAATGATTCACCATTCGATTTCAAACACTACATGCAAAACTTCAATTAGATTCTTAGGATTCAAATGAATAATGTGTGGATACATATACAATAGGAAAAGAACAATGTAACTAAAATTATATTAATATATAGATGATTAAAACTTACAATAATCTCGAAAATCACTCAATGTTGTCTTACTTGATTAAGAAGATAAGCGAGTAGTAATGTGGGCACAAACACCAAAAATATTTGTAAAACAGCTAGTTGAAGTTAATAATCAAGGGGACCATCAAATATTCTATTATATGTGACCTTCATTAGAAGTAGACATGTAACTGTACCATTGATGGCCATTGTTTGATAAAAGTATGTCCAGACTAACAGGTAGAACAAATTTTCACTCCAATACCTGCATCAAATAAAAACTGACAGTTCAATTAAACACTATGACTTTTATTATAGTAACGCTCTCCAGTTGCATCTATTACCTATTGTTTCAAACTTGGTTTGATTTTTAGTGAAATCAAGTATTTGTACGTAACTGGAAATAAACCATACATTTGTGCATTGCATGTTTTTTGCGTGTATGGAAAAAATAGATTTGTAGTCATATTTATCGACGTGTGGGAGAAGCCATTGCCAGATAACGAATTCTAAAACACTGAAAGAAAAAAACAGCCATAAATTAAGATGACATTTAATAAATTTGTATTAAAATACATGATGGTAAGATAGTTAAATTATGTGTATTCAGCATTCAAAACAAAATAGGTTCTGACGAATAATATTAAACCACATATTGATTGGTAAAAACACAAACATATTAACATTTAGCATTTAGGAGTTTAAAGAAACAATCGAGATAATGATAGAGAAATGTAAACCAGTATTAATAGTCAACGAAATCCATTAGACAAAAAAGTTTAAGAAATGAATTCGACATTACTGTTCGACCAAGAAATGCTGCATAGCTTAAGAAATATCTTTTTGTGTTTAGCAATACTCTTACTTATGCCGGGGCCAAACACTAAAGTAATCCTCGACTCGGCTAAGGAACAAAGCAAGAATAGCACCAAGAGGGCAAAAAAATACCATGGGGTCTTAAAATACTCAACCTGAAGTTGTTCTATCCATTTTTCCCACTATCATTGTAGTGTTCTTGGATATCCTTTTTCGTCTTGGCATAAATTGTAATTAGATTTTAGAGGAGAGAAAAAAAATATTTCAAATAAGTTATGGCATGTTTAGGGAATTTTCAATAATTTTATAATATTGTGCTAAAATTTTCTTCAAAATCTATAAACAGTAGAAACTTGTTTAACTAAGAACTACAAATAACACAATATCCATCACCAAAATTATTGTCTTAGTCCGATACCAACTCCGAGCCCAAAGAAACATCCCAGCTATTGTAACATTTACCCTAAAAAGATTCTAGTTCTTCGGAGTAATTACTGTGGTGTAGTGTTACCAGATAACTCCAGTTGCGATAACAGTTGTTTGTTAAGGTTATGAAAGTTTCTCAGGTGGCTTGGCGAAGTGTGTTACATCCAAAGCTCCCTAGGATAAGATCTTATGATTATTAAAATCACACGACAATAACAAAGCATAAGGTGAGAAATCAAGGCTCACAGCTCGAACCGAAAAAAAATAACACATATGTGTGATATTCAATACCCAAAATAGGAGATAAGTTCTAGTGATGACAGAATAAAAGACTAAAATAAGTTTCAACTCTAAATTCACATATAATAGTGAAAAAATAGAAATTAATCAACGAAATAAAATCTCAAACAACAAAATCGTAAACATAACCCCAATAAGTAGAAACATTAATAAACAAATGTCTAAATAAGTACCATTGGCCGGACGGTTTAGCGGCAACTCACCAAGTTGAAGAGGGACTATCCGATCGTCATGCTGATTGGAAATAGAAAGGAGATAAATTACAAACCTCCCTTATTATACCGCTCACAAACTCAGATCTCTCGTCAGTCATGACAATCAAATCCATAAGGGTAGATCACCTCCAAGGACGAACCTACTTTGATTCTCAGACTTGAGATGCAGATCTACTTTGTTTCTATTTTATTCTTGGCGACTGCATCCAATAGGATCCGATCATCAATAGTACCTCAAAGCAGACAATGTTGAGTTTACAATGATGGATTTTGCAACAACTAACACATAGACTCTCATTTTTGTATAATCATCATATCTGTAAAAACATAAAAAGTAATATCTGTAAAAAGCAAATAGAGCAAATAGAGTCAAGGCCATTAATGCCAAATATAGGACATATTAACATGCTATCATACACAAATGCGGTGTCCATACATATGCATTCACACTTTTTCTTTTTCTTTATGTAGAAACAATCATAAAAATTATGAATTTGGGTGGTTAAAAGTACGGCGGTGCCAAGAATAAACCTATTGAGAATGAATGTTTGAAAAAAATGAAAATATAAGAGAATAATATTTTCGGCAGACATATCATCTTGAACAATAAAAACCAATGCTAGAGAGGCAAACATTGTAAAACCAAGTAGATAAATTTACCGATAAAGTTGAAACATAAGAAATAATTGCTGAAACGTAGGCACTAATTCATTAAGGAATTTTAATTTTTTCGGGGAAGTAATCTCCAAAAAATAAACAACAAAATATTATAAATCAAAAGTGTATCCCCTGAAGTCATACCCATAGTCAAATATGTTTCTAGAAATAGCCACAAAAATAACCAACTCAAGTCGATGCAAGGAATGTTAATAAATATATTCAAAACATTATAAAGGTATATAAACAGAATATTTTTAATTACACTAATTTTAACCATTTTAAAACCCAACAAATAAAGGTAAATCTCTAAATAGACAACCACACCTAACACTGGAACCATTATTGAAGTATAAAATAAAAAATATGGTTACTATACAACACTTTTCACACTTCAATCCAAAAAACATGAGATGGAATTAAAAAAAAATACAAATTATAATTGCTAACATTACTTTGATTGTGTCCACCTCCATGTGCATGCTGGGATAAGAGGTTAATGCTCTTATGCATAAAAATCTTTCTGAAACACATTAAAATTGCTGAAATTCAAATACTAATTAAAATCTTAAATGAAATCAATATCCAATTGTAGTTATTTAAACATAATTTAAAGAAAAATCATGGTTTAGTGCCTTTACCAAAATACATATCTAAGAGGACCCCTGGTAATAGTAGTGGACTGAATCCTTCGCCAGCTAATATCTCTCGTAAAGTTTGTTCAAAATTTTCAGCAATTACTTTACCTCATGTATAGTGTGCCACAGTGACAGCATCAACCCAAGTATATGTTGGATCACCCCGTAAAACAGAGTGGAATAAATCAATAATATGACATAACCTGGTAATTAGGACCTAGGAGAAAAAAACAAATCTAGAACCATCATTTATTCATAAATTGTAACATGTCTAGTGTTGTGTCTAAGTCACGGTTTAATGTCCATGACCCGGTGCATGCCAATAACCTACATATATTAAGTGACATTTCCACTAACTATAGTTGGAAAATTAGAGTGGAAGAGCACCTAAAATCGATATAACCCAACTCAATAGGGATCTTTTCATTTTCACATTTATAGATAACGAATGATTGATGATCAAATAGAAATATATGATACTGTATACATTTTTTCTTCAAAAATACCTTCCCCCCTTTTTGAATTGGCAAAAACCTAAAATAAGTGAGAAAAGAGAAATCAAAACATACATTAGTATTCAAACACAACTCTAGAAACTTAACACAAAGCAATTGGAAAGAAACTTTAATTATTTATAGACACCAAATTGGAGCAGGGTGTAGTTCTTATCATTATCTATCTATCTATCTATCTATCTATCTATCTATCTATCTATCTATCTATCTATCTATCTATCTATCTATCTATCTATCTATCTATCTATCTATGAGATGAATGGTCGAATATATAACCTGTCTCAAATATAATTTTTCTACCAACTTAAATAATACATTAAGAAATATCTTTAACAACTAAAACCATTACCTCAAATGCACAAAATTAATTTCAATCTAGAGCAGAATGAATTTTGATGTATAAATATACATACAATAAAAAGGAAAAGAGTATACATGATTAGGGTGTTCGAGTATAATCGGGTCACCTGCAAAAGAAAAAAATAAATAATAAAACACAATGAACAAAATGGAAATATATATAAACTGAAATCAAACTGAACAAAGCCCTAAATTTATCTATGGATCTTGACAGAAAGAAAATAAAACCGAGTGTTTCAAACATACCTTAAGATGGTGTGTGCCTATAAAACAAATAAAAACAAAGTTATGATGTATTATAAAAATAACCCAATCGGTGTATATTGTGCTGAATGTTTTCAAATAAACACATAGACAAATAGACAAATTAAAAAACCCTAAGCTAATACTTGAGTTTCCAACGCAAAATGCAAAAAAATAATATGGTAACCATAGATTAAAATACAACATGAAATTACACTATAAATGTAGGCCAAAGAGAAAAAAACTCAAACCTCGCTGTGAAGATTATGGGTTCGCAAAAGCTCTTCATAATGGAAAAAGAAAGGAAGATGAAGATAGATCCCGAATCGTACTCTAAGGAGAGAGAGAGTGATGGCACTGTGTAGGGATTGTTTGGGGATTTTTGTACTTGTCTTTGTCAAGTTACTAATTTATATCTTATTTTGAGTTAAAGTAAGAGAGAGAAACTAATTAGGAGTGAGTTAAAATAGAGGGAAACAAAAAACTTAAGGGGTAAAAGAGAAAAATAGAACAAAATAATATTAGCCCTCCATTTTTTTCTTTGTTGGCACAATCGCAACCATTATTAAAGTTATCAACTTATGGAATAGTGTAAAAACTTCTACTCCTTATTATATAGATATACACATATACACACACACATAGAGATTATTGAAATGTTTGGGATTCTTCAATTGTTGTTAACTAGTTGATTTGAACATTTAGATGGACATTAAGTTGGTCGACCCTAGGAATTTCTAATAAAAGGCATTATTATTTGCATTGTCATTTTGAATTCTTGAATTGTTATTGACTGGTGGATTCGAACACTTAGATGACCATTGAGGTGGTTAGCCCTAGGCATTCTCTAATATTTAGGGTTGTGATGCAAAATGAAACATAAAAATGTATAAATCGAATATAAATAAGATAAAATTAAATGAAACATACTATAAGTTTTATAAAAAAAAGTAATAAGTCATCATGCATTTACATGAGAATGCATGCATGAATGTAGCCCGCGAAGAAAGTGTTATATAAGGATAAAATTTCCATTGAGTCCTTTGTATGCTTTTGACTTATTCTTGTAACAAAACATGTTTTTAAGTCCTAGATAGATTTTTAATTGTCATGATACCACACAACCTATGACATAAAGGTTATTGAAGACGTTGCAGCCAAGCTTCAAAGATAAATCATGCCGAGATTATTTTGGTGCACATTTCAGGTTTCATTGCATTCTGAGATCACTCGGGTATGAAAGCGTAATGTTTAAGGGACTTGAATAAATGTTTTTGGATGTTATTTTATTAAAGAAATGTTTTTAAAATGCTAAAAAGTGTTTTAAAATGTTACATGTGTTTCTCTCAGAATTTTGAAAGGTGCAGTCTAGAAAAATAGTTTGCAAAGAGTACATTTTTTGCACAAGTTTTCTCAGGTTTTCAAGGACTAAAAACATCCTCATAGTTTCAAAAATCTAAGCTTTCATTCATATATTCTATAGTGCTCTATGTTTTCACCCTAATGGTTTTGTTCTACACTTTAAACATCATTAAGTTTTTAGTTAATAAGAGAACGAATCCATATTTAAAATCGTAGACGTTTCCAAGCTACATTGGTGGACACCAAGGCATTCATGCACATGAGTGTTGTGGACAGGTATCACAGAAGGATATTGGCATGGGCACTGTGGAGGAGTGGTTAAAGATTCAGATAAGATTCAAGACTTATGGGGATCGAGTGGTTGAGTAAGTATGTCTTTCTACTTTGTAATACCACATTATAGTGATTTTCTGGCATGGGTTGTCTTAGGTTTTTTCCCTTAATGTTTTCCTCATACACCTAGTCTCGACTTTTAGGAGCTTACTTTATTTTACTTGCTTTAGTAAGTAGATGCATGTTTAGGATTAATCAAGATAAAATTTAGTTATGTTAAAATTGGTTTACATACTTGGCGCAATTTAAAATTTGGAAAAAGGTTTTCTTCTAAAAGATTTTTTTTGTCATCCTTAAAACACACTCAAAGAAAAAGGGGCCTACAAATTGGTATCAAACCTAGAAACATATTTTTTATTGTGTTGATCCTTTTATTTTAAGTATGAATTTTAGTATTTTTGAACATTTTCGTGCTACTATTTTCATGTCACTAAGTATAAGATTATTGTAAAAGGAAAATGAGAATTACATTGAAATCCAATGATGAGAGTGTGTGGTTAGCGATCGAAAAGGGTTAGACTCCATCGGTTACACTAGAGGCTGTGGCTACTACATTAAAACCCATTGAATCATGGACCGAAGCCAAACTTAGACATGCACTTTATAATTCTAAAGATCTTCACGTTATTTCCTATCATGTAGCACCTGAAGACTATAATATAATCATGACGTGTGAAACTTTGAAAGAATCTTGGGAAATTATTGCACTTACTCGTGATGGCACTAGCATGGTTAGGGCGTCTAAACTTCAAAACCTCACTACACAGTTTGAGGTGATTAAGATGTGAGAGAGTGAGTCATTTGATGGGTTGTACGCTAGGTTGTCCAATATTATCAACTTATTATTTAACTTAGGAGCGAAAATCCCTGACAACCGTGTCATAAAAAAAAATTAAGGTCGTCGTCGAGTAGGTTTGATGCAAAAGTGATTATTTTGAACTCATTGGGTATGCTTAATTTGATCAAACTTGAAGAGATTGTAGGTTACTTATAAACCTACGAACTCGATATGTTTACCTCCAACATGTTTTGGATAACGATTTTGATTTTGATTTTGAGGATTTAGCCTTGTTGGTTAAGAAGTTAAAGAATTTTTTTAAGTTTTAAAAGCAATCGAAAGATACCAAAAAGTTTGAGAAAATCAAGAACAATGAGGTAGATTATGCCCCTCAGGATAATGTAATACCCCGTAATTTTAAATGACTTTTAAAATGGGTTATATTTTAAATTAATGGATTAATTAGATTTTATTATTAATTAATTCATTCGGGCTTTATCCAGACAGTGGATATTAATATGGATGATTCTGAATATTACTTAAAGATATTTAGTTAAAAAAGGAAATTTATTTTCTATCCATCTAATAGTCATTTCGACTATGTCGTTGCGTCCGGAAGGTTCGAAATAGTTAGAAAAGTCTATTTGGATGTTAATTTTGAGTCTCGGGTCATTTGGGAATGAATAGACAACCCGAAAGGGCATTTTGGTCATTTTTCTAGGGGGGGTGAATATTGATTTCGGATTTGGAACTATTATAAGTATTGGTAGATTAAGTGAATGGGAGTTATTAATCTCCTCTTCACAAATAAGAGCAGCCATCTTCTTAGAGTGAGAGTAAGAATGCTTGGGAAGGGAAAAGTCACTTGGGAAGGTGAAGAACAAGAACCAAGGTTCACCACCCGCAACCACCACCAGCAACCACCGGAGTTTGACCGGAAAAGGGACAACCAGCTGAGATAAACTACACCAAAGGATCAGACCTACACTAAAGGCAAGTGTCTGATAATGGCAATTTAAGTTTGTATATTGTCCATGTTAGAATAGTATGAAAAGAGAAGATTATTCATGTTTGGAAGAAATAATGGAATGATTAAATGGATTTTTGGAAACTGAAATGATATAGGAATTGAACTTATGTTTTAGGTTGATATTAATCCACGAAATAGCCATGAATCTGTTGAAGAAAGTATGGAAACCATTGATGTGTTCTTGAAGATGATATATTGATAATTTCTGGAAATAAGAAGATAAAGATGCTTTTTAATCCAATCCCTTGATGATTCTAGGATGTTTAGAGTATTGGAAATCGTTCATATATGTTGGGATATCATGTAGAAATAATCATAACTCATTTTGGAGGTTAATATGAAGGTTTGAATGTGTATAAATGGTGAACCCCGTAGTTGCAGAAAATGCAGGAAATCAGGCCTCGGCCTGAGGGATCGATCGTTCGACCCCTACCTTCGATCGATCGACCTCCCTAGTTTAAGTAAAGTTGTTTATTTTTAAATGTTGATTCTTATCCCAAACCTTTTGTGGATCTTTGGTGATAAATATTTGGATATTTTGGGACCTAGAAAATATCAGTAAACCCTTGATAAGATTTGAAATAATTTGATTTGGATTCGAGCGATTTAAATGATGAAAATTATATTGAATGGAATTTTGGTTGCTAGATTCATTTGTTAAATTCCAAATGGGGATGGATGAGGATTTAAGATAGGACCAGTAGGGGTGATTGAATATAACACCTGGGTATTCTTAAGTTTACAAGAGGGTTTAATCCAAAGTGAAACAAGATGTGTTTATAAGAGATTTGAAACTATCGATTTTAACCTCAATGAAAAGGAGAATTTAACTCGTAGTAATTCGAGAGAAATGATGTTATGGACCAGTAGGATATTAGTGAATTCTTACTGAATATATGTTGAGGAAAAACCAATTTGAATCTTATATTGAGTGAGGGTAGCCTTAGGGTTACAATTTGAACATCAAGGACTGAGTTTAAACTCATTATTGATTACGCAAGGACGGAGTGTAGTACAAGAGCGTTGTGGTATGACTCCTGGATAGAGATGGGAGTTTAAAACACTTTTGGGTTGAAAGAGGTATGAGGTTATCCCGATCGCATAGTTGTAGTTGTCGGACCTCCTCGATCGACAAAGTTAAGTAGTAGTGTATTGGAGGGGTTCCTTGTTTGGATTTCGCTTTACGAGACGCTCCGCGCATGAACCTTAACGACGTCGGTAGTGGAGAGATATTATAGGATGCGAGGATAATTAAATTATGAAGTAAAGATATAATATGTTAATACGTGGGTTTTAAAAGGGATATAATGCTACGTATGGGAAATATCTTAGGGTAGTGATAATTACCTTATTGATATTATATTATAGGTATGATAATACCTATTTGATTGATTATTGATTTATGTGTATGACATACCTAGATTACTTGCTATCGGTGGGAGGTTTGCGCGTGAGGGCAGTCATATCCTGATGAATCCATGGGATCTTTAATTTGTCGCTCGAGAACATAGGTCTATGAAAGACTTATTGGGGAGTTGATAAGTCCGCTGACTGTGGGTACGTAGGTATGTACGTGACCCATGGATACGAGAACTATGTTCGCCTCCAATTTGTTTGTTGTTGATTGTGGTTCGTGGAATCTTACCGAGCCTGTAGTCCCCTATTCGACGACCTGCGATGATGGGACATGATAGCAGAGTAATGCACTGCACCACAGCTGTGACTCGGGGTGCCGTATTATATATGAATATATATATATATTTGATTAAATAATTAAATGGATATATTGTGGATAAATCTATCTACTGTGATAATTGTAGATAACGGTGATTAGAGAAAGATAATGGAATTAAGCTAATGAATGTTTATTCTTATAGAATTGAAAATCTTAACTCATGCTAATGAGGAACGGTTCATATTAATGAGTAATGATTCATGTTAATGAGAAACTAATCATATAAAGAAGAAATGTAAAGGAATAATAATGTGACGTATGGTATGGGACATACGGGGGTTTGTTATATGGGACATGGAATTGTAATATGGAGACTAGAAAAGAGGAACCATTAACTAGGAGGTTAGTAGGAAACGTTAAGTGTGCACTCTAGTTGAGAGGTGAGAATTGCAAGTGAGAGTTGGATCTAACATGTACATAATAAATGCTTTATTGCACTTGTTAAATACTTGCTGTTTTAAAAATAATCTACACATTCGGGTTCTGACCTGTTTCCTTGCATATTTTCTTTTCTATTGTATCTCTATATCAGGTGTCCAGCAACAGGGACGCCAACCTTAGCGGATTAAGACAGGCTATGGATTTATGGAGTTTTTCTTAGACGCTTATCATCTTTTTGATTCACAGTATTCTTAGTTCGGGCATGTCGCCCAAAGGATTCAGTTATCTTTTCTATTGAGGTCAAATTCTATTGTATTCGGGACTTTTAATACATTTAACATTGTTGGGATTGTTGTAAAGGATTTATTTTATTTGAGAATGTTTATTCCAGTTGCATTTAAATTCTTTTCAGTTATTTATTTAGTGATCTGTGTTGTAGAATAAAATGTGTTGTGTTATTCTTAAACTGGAAATGGATTTTGTTAAATTAAAATTTGAAAAGTTTTTAACACCAGCTTAAATGAGTTTTGGGTGAGTTGTAAATGTTTTCGACAGTGATGCTAAGAATGAGACAACTGTATATTCTATTTTAATTTGGTATGCGACTGGCCACCCGGTATTTAATTAGGCGGGGTGTTACAGGTGGTATTAGAGCATCAGGTTCTAGTGTCCTTTAGGATCTGTACGACTTACTGTGTTTTCAGCTTAGCGTTCTTTGATATAGAGCCCTATGTTTAGGAACGTTGATCTCTTTGGTAAGATTCCGTATATATCCGTGAATCTTATTTACGTTCGGAGGTGATCGAACATAGAAGTATGGCAGATGAGGGCCATTGGACGGATAGCTGAGATTGTGCTTAAGAGGTTATGAATTATGTTCGAGTATGATGACCGTAGTCGAGGTCACCCCTATTATGGAAAAAGTGAGGAGAGTCATCAGTAGAAGTACTGGAAATGCGTGAATTGAGTATGTTCCTTAACAAAGGCAATATATTGAAAGGCTTGGGGTATATAGTGGAGTGTGGTTAACTAGAACTGAAAATTTGGGGTAAAATTTTTTCTTGACTTATTGGAGCAAAGTTATAATATTGGGATTCAACAACCATCACCTGCAAATGAGGGTATATTTCCTATCTAAGGAAGTATGAGGTGTTTAGATTTTTGTAGTGATTGATATTGTGAGGGCAAAAGGGTTGTTAAACTTAGCCTATGGCATCGTTATTTACGTAGACTCACTGAGGGTGTGGGACACCTTTATATTACATGTTATCACGTGGGTTTGATTTGTATCATGGGATTACTTACCTTGAGCATGTCCGAGTGTGATTCGACTATCGGCGTGCATTGACTTGTGGTATATGAGAGCATATGTCTGCATCTTGTCTTCTATAAGAGAGTAGATGCGTAGACCCTATTTGAAATCGATAAAACCTAAATTTTTGTTTTAAAATCAATAAACCTGATATTATTTTGTTTTATTTTTTTTAAATCAATTTTTTTTATATATTATTGACTAAGGACCTTAGGAGTTTCGATGACCGACTACTTTAGGAAGTAGTGTATCGGGGTGGTTCCTTGTTTGGATTTCTCTTGCGAGACACCCCACGCACGAAACTAATAACCGTTGGGAGTCGAAATAAGTTAGGTCTTTAGTATATGAGTTTATAACCTTTGCGACAAATATTATAATGAAAGTTGTACGACAGGATGTATGGGTGCCCTGGATGATTGAATGGTAGTAATTTTCATAATGGTATAAGGTAAGTAATTTGAGACTTCAGGATTTATTTGTTCCCTTCGAGAGGATAATTTTTTTTCCCAAAGTTTGTCACGTGGATGGTATAGGGAAGATTAATTAAAGTCTAAATTTGATTCAGTTGAGACTATACGGTGAGGCTTGGCGTATAACATCGATAGGGATTTTGTTAATGTACTGTATGGGCGGTACATCTTGGATTTCTTGCGATGTGAGATTTATACTCGGAGTTGACCTTACCTGTATGACTTATATTCCTGAATTTCGGGACGAAATTCTGTTATAAGGGGGGAAGTATGTAATACCCCGTAATTTTAAATGACTTTTAAAATGGGTTATATTTTAAATTAATGGATTAATTAGATTTTATTATTAATTAATTCATTCGGGCTTTATCCAGAAGTGGATATTAATATGGATGATTCTGAATATTACTTAAAGATATTTAGGTAATATATGAATGCGATGTCATTGAGATGACCGTATGATATAAATTCGGTAATTTATATTTTTAGTCAGACGCGGTATGGGACATGTCAGGACTAGTTTATTAAATTAAAAATGGAAATTTATTTTCTATCGATCTAATAGTCATTTCTACTGTGTCATTGCGTCCGAAAGGTTTGAAATAGTCAGAAAAGTCTATTTGGATGTTAATTTTGAGTCTCGGGTCATTTGGGAATGAATAGACAACCCGAAAGGGCATTTTGGTCATTTTTCTAGGGGGGATGAATAGTGATTTCGGATTTGGAACTATTATAAGTATTGGTAGATTAAGTGAATAGGAGTTATTCATCTCCTCTTCACAAATAAGAGAATCCATCTTCTTAGAGTGAGAGTAAGAGTGCTTGGGAAGGGAAAAGTCACTTGGGAAGGTGAAGAACAAGAACCAAGGTTCACCACCACCAACCAACACCAGCCACCACCGGAGTTTGATCGAAAAAGGGACAACCAACTGAGATAAACTACACCAAAGGATCAGACCTACACTAAAGGCAAGTGTTTGATAATGGAAATTTAAGTGTGTATATTGTCCATGTTAGAATAGTATGAAAAGAGAAGATTATTCATGTTTGGAAGAAATAATGGAATGATTAAATGGATTTTTGGAAACTGAAATGATATAGGAATTGAACTTATGTTTTAGGTTGATATTAATCCACGAAATAGCCATGAATCTGTTGAAGAAAGTATGTAAACCATTGATGTGTTCTTGAAGATGATATATTGATAATTTCTGGAAATAAGAAGATAAACAAGCTTTTTAATCCAATCCTTTAATGATTCTAGGATGTTTAGAGTATTGGAAATCGTTCATATATGTTGGTATATCATGTAGAAATAATCATACTAATTTTGGAGGTTAATATGAAGGTTTGAATGTGTATAAATGGTGAACCCCGTAATTGCAGAAAATGCAGGAAATCAGGCCTGGATCTGAGGGATCGGTCGATCGAACCCTACCTTCTATCGATCAACCTCCCTAGTTTAAGTAAAGTTGTTTCTTTTTAAATGTTGATTCTTATCCCAAACCTTTTGTGGATCTTTGGTGATAATTATTTGGATATTTTGGGACCTAGAAAATATCAGTAAACCCTTGATAAGATTTGAATTAATTTGATTTGGATTCGAGTGATTTAAATGATGAAAATTATATTGAATGGAATTTCGGTTGCTAGATTCATTTGTTAAATTCCAAATGGGGATGGATGAGGATTTAATATAGGACCAGTAGGGGTGATTGAATATAACACCTGGGTATTCTTAAGTTTACAAGAGGGTTTAATCCAAAGTGAAAGAAGATGTGTTTATAAGAGATTTAAAACTATCGATTTTAACCTTAATGAAAAGGAGAATTTAACTCATAGTAATTCGGGAGAAATGATGTTATGGACCAGTAGGATATTAGTGAATTCTTACTGAATATATGTTGAAGAATTTGAATCTTATATTGAGTGAGGGTAGCCTTAGGGTTACAATTTGAACATCAAGGACTGAGTTTAAACTCATTATTGATTATGCAAGGACGGAGTGTATTACAAGAGCGTAGTGGTATGACTCCTGGATTGAGATGGGAGTTTAAAACACTTTTGGGTTGAAAGAGGTATGGGATTATCCCGATCGCATAGTTGTAGTTGTCGGACCTCCTCGATCGACAAAGTTAAGTAGTAGTGTATTGGAGGGGTTCCTTGTTTGGATTTCTCTTTGCGAGACGCTCCGCGTATGAACCTTAACGACGTCGATAGTGGAGAGATGTTATAGGATGCGAGGATAATTAAATTATGAAGTAAAGATATAATATGTTAATACGTGGGTTTTAAAAGGGATATAATCCTACGTATGGGAAATATCTTAGGGTAGTGATAATTACCTTATTGATATTATATTATAGGTATGATAATACCTATTTGATTGATTATTGATTTATGTGTATGGCATACCTAGCTTACTTTCTATCGGTGGGAGGTTTGCGCGTGAGGGAAGTCATATCCTGATGAATCCATGGGATCTTTGATTTGTCGCTCGAGAACATAGGTCTATGAAAGACTTATCGGGGAGTTGATAAGTCTGCTGACTGTGGGTACGTAGGTATGTGCGTGACCCATGGATACGAGAACTATGTTCGCCTCCAATTTGTTTGTTGTTGATTGTGGTTCGTGGAATCTTACCAAACCTGTAGTTCCCTATTCGGCGACCTGCGATGATGGGACATGATAGCAGAGTAATGCACTGCACCACAGCTGTGTGCCATATTATATATGAATATATATATATTGGATTAAATGATTAAATGGATATATTGTGGATAAATCTATCTACGGTGATAATTGTAGATAACGGTGATTAGAGAAAGATAATGGAATTAAGTTAATGACTGTTTATTCTTATAGAATTGAAAAGCTTAACTCATGCTAATGAGGAACAGTTCATATTAATGAGTAATGATTCATGTTAATGAGAAACTAATCATATAAAGAATAAATGTAAATGAATAATAATGTGACGTATGGTATAGGACATACGGGGGTTTGTTATATAGGACATGGAATTGTAATATGGAGACTAGAAAAGAGTAACCATTAACTAGGAGGTTAATAGGAAACGTTAAGTGTGCACTCTAGTTGAGAGGTGAGAATTGCATTTGAGAGTTGGATCTAACATGTACATAATAAATGCTTTATTGCACTTGTTAAATACTTGATGTTTTAAAAATAATCTACACATTCGGGCTCTGACCCGTTTCCTGGCATATTTTCTTTTCTATTGTATCTCTATATCAGGTGTCCAACAACAGGGATGCCAACCTTAGTGGATTAAGACAGGCTATGGATTTATGGAGTTTTGCTTAGACGCTTATCATCTTTTTGATTCACAGTATTCTTAGTTCGGGCATATCGCCCAAAGGATTCAGTTATCTTTTCTATTGAGGTCAAATTCTAATGTATTCGGGACTTTTAATACATTTAACATTGTTGGGATTATTGTAAAGGATTTATTTTATTTGGGAATGTTTATTCCAGTTGCATTTAAATTCTTTTGAGTTATTTATTTAGTGATCTGTGTTGTAGAATAAAATGTGTTGTGTTATTCTTAAACTGGAAATGGATTTTGTTAAATTAAATTTTGAAAAGTTTTTAACACCAGCTTAATTGAGTTTTGGGTGAGTTGTAAATGTTTTCGACAGTTATGCTAAGAATGAGCCAAGTGTATATTCTGTTTTAATTTGGTATGGGACTGGCCACCCGGTATTTAATTAGGCAGGGTTTTACAGGTGGTATCAGAGCATCAGGTTCTAGTGTCCTTTAGGATCTGTACGGCTTACTGTGTTTTCAGCTTAGCGTTCTTTGATATAGAGCCCTATGTTTAGGAACGTTGATCTCTTTGGTAAGATTCCGTATATATCCATGAATCTTATTTACGTTCGTAAGTGATCGAACATAGAAGTATGGAAGATGAGGGCCATTGGACGGATAGCGGAGATTGTGATTAAGAGGTTATGAATTATGTTCGAGTATGATGACCGTAGTCGAGGTCACCCCTATTATGGAAAAATTGAGGAGAGTCATCAGTAGAAGTTCTGGAAATGCGTGAATTGAGTATGTTCCTTAACAAAGGCAATATATTGAAAGGCTTGGGGAATATAGTGGAGTGTGGTTAACTAGAACTGAAAATTTGGGGTAAAATATTTTCTTGACTTATCGGAGCAAATTTATAATATTGGGATTCAACAACCATCACCCGCAAATGAGGGTATGTTTCTTATCTAAGGAAGTATGAGGCGTTTTGATTTTTGTAGTGATTGATATTGTGAGGGAAAAAGGGTTGTTAAACTTAGCCTATGGCATCGTTATTTACGTAGACTCACTGAGGGGTGTGGGACACCTTTATATTACATGTTATCACGTGGGTTTGATTTGTATCATGGTATTACTTACCTTGAGCATGTCCTAGTGTGATTCGACTATCGGCGTGCATTGACTTGTGGTATATGAGAGCATATGTCTGCATCTTGTCTTCTATAAGAGAGTAGATGCGTATACCCTATTTGAAATCGATAAAACCTAAATTTTTGTTTTAAAATCAATAAACCTTATATTATTTTGTTTTATTTTTTTTAAATCATTTTTTTTTATATATTATTGACTAAGGAGCTTAGGAGTTTCGATGACCGACTACTTTAGGAAGTAGTGTATCGGGGTGGTTCCTTGTTTGGATTTCTCTTGCGAGACACCCCACGCACGAAACTAATAACCGTTGGGAGTCGAAATAAGTTAGGTCTTTAGTATATGAGTTTATAACCTTTGCGACAAATATTATAATGAAAGTTGTACGACAGGATGTATGGGCGCCCTGGATGATTGAATTGTAGTAATTTTCATAATGGTATAAGGTAAGTAATTTGAGACTTCAGGATTTATTTGTTCCCTTCGAGAGGATAATTTTTTTTCCCAAAGTTTGTCACGTGGACGGTATAGGGAAGATTAAGTAAAGTCTAAATTTGATTCAGTTGAGACTATACGGTGAGGCTTGGCGTATAACATCGATAGGGATTTTGTTAATGTACTGTATGGGCGGTACATCTTGGATTTCTTGCGATGTGAGATTTATACTCGGAGTTGACCTTACCTGTATGACTTATATTCCTGAATTTCGGGACGAAATTCTGTTATAAGGGGGGAAGTATGTAATGCCCCGTATTTTTAAATGACTTTTAAAATGAGTTATATTTTAAATTAATGGATTAATTAGATTTTATTATTAATTAATTCATTCGAGCTTTATCCTGACAGTGGATATTAATATGGATGATTCTGAATATTACTTAAAGATATTTAGGTAATATATGAATGTGATATCATTGAGATGACCGTATGATATAAATTCGGTAATTTATATTTTTAGTCAGACGCGGTATGGGACATGTCGGGACTAGTTTATTAAATTAAAAAGAGAAATTTATTTTCTATCGATCTAATAGTCGTTTAGATTGCGTCGTTGCGTCTGGAAGGTTTGAAATAGTTAGAAAAGTCTATTTGGATGTTAAGTTTGAGTCTCGGGTCATTTGCGAATGAATAGACAACCCGAAAGGGCATTTTGGTCATTTTTCTAGGGGGGATGAATAGTGATTTCGGATTTGGAACTATTATAAGTATTGGTAGGTTAAGTGAATGGGAGTTATTCATCTCCTCTTCACAAATAAGAGAAGCCATCTTCTTAGAGTAAGAGTAAGACAGCTTGGGAAGGGAAAAGTCACTTGGAAAGGTGAAGAGCAAGAACCAAGGTTCACCACCACTGTAAGGACACAAATTTCCAATTGAGTCCATATATAGTTTTGGATCAATTCCGGACAAAAACATTTATTCATAGGTTAGTAATTTATTGTAATACTCTCAAGCCTATGAAGTGTGTGTTGAAGACGTAGCGGCAAAGAATATAAAGCTTCATCAAAATGCCGATTTGCGTTCCTCGTTTCTACGTCATCATCTAAGGTTTCATGCTCCCAAGGTATGAATGTAATTATATATATATAGGAGCTTGGAATAATATTTATTGGGTGTTAGGTTTAATAAAAACCTAGTTTTACTTTCAGAATAATTTAATTGGAACTTTAAAATAAAGTACATAAAGTTTCTGGGCCAAAAATTGAATTTATCAAAAATTTCTAGAAGCCGTTCGAAGTCTCGTTCGAACGAGTTTTTTCGTTCGAACCAGGTTTTCGTTCGAACGAGTTTGTTCGTTCGAACCAGGTTTCGTTCGAACGAGTTTGCCAACGAACCTAAACTGTTCAGTCGTTCGAACGAGTTTGTTCGTTCTAACGAGGTATCTAACGAGTTTCTAACGAGCCTAGTCTGGTCGCTCGTTAGAAGTCTCGTTCGAACGAGAGTCAAGTTCGTTCAAACGAGATGCCAGGCGGGAATAGTTTTGAGCAATTTTTTGGCAGTTTCACCTATGTTCCCCACTTATTTTTTAACCAACTTTTTCCAGACTTAATATGTGCGGGAAACACATTTTTCCAATTAACTTTTTCATTCCATATCCATCTCATAGAGAGAGTTTGAGAGCTAATTCATTTAGGGAAAAAGTTCAAGTTTTTGAGTGTTAGTTCTTAAAGAAAAATTCATACACACTCTATGTTGATGTAAAAAATTAGATCGCTCTAATTATTCAATCACAGATAAATAAAATGAGACAAAGATTTTTAAAGTGGTTCAGCCTTATAAGAATGGCCTGCGTCCACTGTTATGTTATTGCTGAGTGTTTGGGAATTCTTGATTATAAGTTCTACCAAGAAATTCCGGTCCCTTTGAATAAGGGCGATACAAGGTATTTATTGCCCTTAGGCTGTACATGCAAGGGTTGATACATTAAATGATATACATATGAACGGGTAATACATTTAATGCAGCGTGTGTGTCAAGATGATGAACATTCAATGAATAATTGAACTGTTGATTATCTGGTAATTAATGCTATGGCCGAGATGCAGCTCAGACCGCCTTAGTTGCTCGTTGCTCAGGAGTTCCTCGGAGTGCTAGAGTACCTCGGAGTGGTGAAGTTCCTCGATGTATCCTCGTTGCTCGGAGAGAACATGAGTTGGTCGGGGAAATGAACTTCCTCGTTGCTATTGTGCCAAGTAGATTGACACGTGTTCTCATATTATTCGTGCATATCAGCATACTAATTTTGGTATCAACAGAAGCCCCCAATGTTTCATATTTCGAACTTTGAGGAGTATGGAACATTCTTTCTCGGTATATGGCGATATTAAATGACTTTCCTGGGTTTTAGGAGCCTTTTCTTCATATTTGAATTTCCTTCTAAATTCGCAGAATCCGCCTTTTCGAATTTTTATGAGTGCTTCGATCTTTGTGCATTTTTGTCCTTTTAGCCGCCGGTGGCGTATTAGTTTCTTTTGTGTAATCATTTCTTTCGCAGCTTCCCAAGGTAAAGTATTTAAACTTCTTAGGTAACCATACCGTCTTTTACCTTTTCCCATTTTCTGCATTCAAGCTTTCTGTTCTCTCTCTCTCTTGTGCGTTCATCTTTTCCTTCGCTAGTTGTCAGCTCTTCCTTTTTCCCTGTAAGATTCTCTTCTTTTCTTCTGTATTTCTTTTATTCACTATGGTTTATCTTGTGTAATCTATTGAGAAATTTCGTTCCGATTTTTCCATTCCTTCCTGGGTAACTCTGGAGGTTCTTTCTGAGCCTTTAGATTATTTTCGATTGGCTGAGGGACATTGGTTCCCCAGTCTATTCATTGCTGATGTGGATTTTTTTTTCCACCAATCCCCTTATGCTTAGAGTTATGTCAGTACTTTGACCTTGTTCCTGCAAAAATAGCCCCCAATTCATGGAGAATAATTAATGGGGTGTATAAATTAAATCTGACTCATGGGACTCGTATAGGGATTCCTGAGATTATGTATTGCTATAGATGGGCTATTTTAGATAATGTTTATTACTTAAAAACTAGGTTTTTAAATAGGGCTCTTGTAGTTAACCTCCCTGATGCAGATAGAGATTATTTTGAACATGGAGTGGTTATTAAAAATTGGCAATATGCCCCCTTGGTTGGAGATGCAGTATACCAGGGTCCTAAATGCCCCCCATATGGCAATGGGATAGGTTTATTCTCATTTTCCTTTACTTATGAAATTATGCTTTTATCATATTTGACAAAATGTATGACTGATATTTCATTATGTATTTATTTGTAGTGGATAGTAAAAGAAAAACTCCAAAAGAATCAGAGGTTAATATTAAGCATCTGAAACTTATCTAGGGTTTGCATAAGAACGTGGCAGATGAGCACATCAGGTCTGCATCATATTTGCTGTAGTATAGGAGCTATACGACTTCTTATACTGCTCGTCCTGTGATTAGATCTGTTGAGCCAGCCTCAACTCCAGAGGATTCTTCTTCAGATTCTCACATCCCTTTAAGTCAGAGAATGGGCAAGAAAAGATCTCCTCCTGCTCTATTTGATGACACTACTTCTGCTGCTGAGGCCAAGAAAAGTAAAATTGATGTCCCAGAGGGGACTAAGAAAGTGGATGTTGTGCCTTCCAAAGCTACCGATAAGCCCCCAGTGGCTCCGAGCAAGAAGGTTACTCCTGTGGAGATGACTGCTATCTCTCCGACCAAGAGCTCTTCCTTGGTTGAAATTGCTGAAGTCCCTTTGAGGAGATTGAGGAAATCGTCCTCAGTCAATTTGGCTGAAACTGTCAATCTGGCCGAAACTATCTCCTCTCTACCAGCTGGTGGTGTTGGTGTTCCAACCATCATTCCTTCGAGCTCTGCCATGAGTTCGGTAAAAACTTGGATCATACCCGAGGTTCAAGGAACTGATGAAAAGATTTCTAGGGATATGCTGACATCCTTAGCTACCCGTCACCTGGCTTCAGTAAATCTCTCACACTCTGAATTTCCTCTCTTTCTTTGAATACTTGTATTTTTGTACTGATTTGTCACTTTTTCCCTTGTTTAGCTGGTGAATTGTCTTAACAACATCGTGAAGAAAGATGAAGCAATTAAAGCTTCCAGCTCCTCGTCGGGGGTAGAGGATGCTCTGCTGGGTTTGACCCAATCCTTGAAGGATTCTCGTCAGCAGTATAATGAGGATAAAGCTATCTGGGAGAAAAAGTTGTCTATAGTTGAAGCTGAGAAAGTGAAGCTGGCTGAGATCTCCAAGAGTTTGGAGAATAAGGTGAAAAATTTAGAGGTCGAGCATCAAAAATATGACGACAAGCTCAAGAACTTTGGAGATCTTGAAGATAAACTGAAAAAGGCAGAGGAAGAGTTGTCTGTCCTGCGAGATGTAAAGCGCCAAAAAGAAGAATTGGATGTGAAGTTAAATACTACCGAGGATCTTCTATCCGAGAAGCTCTCCTCGGAGAAACTGAAAAGGAAACTCGCAGTTAAAAAATCCTTCAGCGCTGGCTGGGATAAAGGATGGGACAAAGGTATTGCTGCGATGACATCCCAAGTACAATACGGGAAGTTGAAATAATTACGAGATGGTTAGGTAGCTTCCCTGCAGGAATTGAAGATCAAAGACGACTCTGAGCTATTTCAGCTACACCTCCCTGGTCCTCCCCCACCAATTGTAGAAGAACAAGAAGATGAGCCCATCTCTGATGAATCTTCCATGGCCATGGGTGATCAAGTCCCTGCTTCTCTACCTTCTGCCAATGAGGACATTTCTTCCATGCCTCCTCCTCCTGAGAAAATTTCAACTCCTGCTGATCAAGCTGCTGTTACCACCGAGCAACCAAGCTCCTCGTCCCAGCCTCCCGAGAAAGTCTTGGGAGACAAGGAAAAGGTGTGAAGTTGTTCGGTATCATTTCTATCTTTCATTATTTGTAATCAAACAATGTAATATTTTTGTGATCTAATAAAATACATCTTTATTCATCTCTGTTGTTGATGATTTGTTTTTGTTGACTGTTGTCTTCTCTTCAGTATTAGTTTGTGGCTAGAATGGAACTGATATATGCACATGATACAAAGCTGATGGAACAATGCCATGAATATTATAGAGCTGGTCATACAAATTTGAGTGTATCAGAAATTGCTGACATCCTTGGCCATGATGCCTCAGAATAAGCAATTGAGGCTTATCAGTATTTGAAGGATTTACTTGACCGAGCTGTGGCCAACAACGTGGCCTACTATGACTTGATTGAGGAGCTTCATTGTTCCTTAGAAGATCTTCAGAGTCAGCACAATGAATCAACTACTTTGTTGCACAAGGAATATGAGAATAGGTATCAACATCTTTCCTCTGAGACAGGTCAGAAAAAGATTATTGCTGGGTACGATGTTAGGGAGAGAACCCTAAAAGGTGAAGTTGAGGCCTGCAGACAGATCGGCGAGCTGCTGGAACAAGAGAACAACAATTTGCAGAAAAAGTTGGCGCAATACGAGTCTGCAGCTTCATCCTCTGCTGCCTTGGTGCCGGTCACTGATGAAGGAGTCTCCTTCTTAGAGGTTGAAAAAGCCAAATTAAGGCAAGAATTGGATACTTTAAGAAAGTCTGGTGTTTCTGCTATTGCTCGGGGACGAGGAAGAGGGTCTCGTGGGCGAGGAAGAGATGTTCAAAATGTTGTCGAGGAGCAAAATTCTCCACCTGATCAGAGTCGATCAAGAGTTCTCAGCCGTAATGTTGAAGAATCTCGTACTCTGTTAACATTGGAAACCCAAGCGTACCAACTGAACGACAAAGATCGGCCTTTGTCTGAAATGTCCAAGAAAAACCTATCTTTGGAAGATCAACTTAATGCGATGAGGTCTTCTTTGAATGATAAAGATGTTTTTACCAGGAGCCTTCACGAGCAACTTGAGAGAATAACTTTCCAATTCCACAAACAACCTCGGGAGTTTTGGATGGCAGGATACAATAAAGCTCTAGTTCATTTACATGCTCGTATTGAACACGCCAATAATGAAGGTTATAAGCAGGGGTGGTTGAACGCCCTGGGTGTATTAAAATTAGAGCAAGGGCATTTCTTATGGGATTATCATGCTCCAGGTTTACTAGACTTGCCTGTGCCACCTTTCAAATTGGACATGGAATGGATCCCAGCTCGTTCCATTCCTCGGAGTTTAATTTCAAAATATCTTGGTGACTATAGTCTTCATTCTCAAATTGAATTATCTCGTCCCGAGCATCTCTTGGATACTCCTTCAGTAATGAATGTCAGGATGCTCAGAGATGTTAATTTCATTAATTCTCCTCTTTGCCTAGAGGATCCTCCTGCTGGCGAGGAGCCTGTTTCAAAAGCTAAAGGAAAGAAACCAATAGAATAGGTTTTTCAATGTAACAGTTAGCACATATATGTAACTTGTAATTTATTTTGATTTTTAATGAAAGACTTTCATTTTCTGTTTGTACATCTGTATTGCCATTCTTCTGTGCTTAAAACTATGTATCTATTAAAAAGATAACAATTTTGTGCTGTTCATCAACCAACTTAGTAATAAACAATTACAAATATCAAAAATGTTGTTCGATCACTTAATAATAAAGTAATGAGTATAAAAATGTTTAAAAATTTTTCCAACCAACCAAGGTTGTTAAATTGTACTCGTCGACCAAATATAATTAGCAAGAGTTTTCATAAAAATGTGTCCGACCAACCAGGTTGATGGATTCTCCTCGTCGACCAACTACAGTTAGTGGGTTTTTATCCCCGACCAACTATACTTGGCTCAGTTTGGAATATTTTTTATTTTCTGGAAAGGTTTTACCTTCCGACCAACTTGTTGGCATATTTTGTTTCTTAACTAGCGAAATTGGCATTTTTAAGAATGTTATTCTTGCCCTTTTACCATCCAAAGTTGGTTGTGGGTTTGAACTATCAGGTTCTTTCGAACTATCTTATGCACAAGCTCTTTTACCAACCGAAGTTGATCACGCAAGTGTACGCCTCTTAACCAAAGGAGTATAATTTGTTCTCGCTATTTTACCAACCAAAGTTGATCACGCTCGAACTATCAGGTTCTTTCGAACTATCTTGTCCACAATCTCTTTTACCAACCGAAGTTGATCACGCAAGTGTACGCCTCTTAACCAAAGGAGTATAATTTGTTCTCGCTATTTTACCAACCAAAGTTGATCACGCTCGAACTATCAGGTTCTTTCGAACTATCTTGTCCACAAGCTCTTTTACCAACCGAAGTTGATCACGCAAGTGTACGCCTCTTAACCAAAGGAGTATAATTTGTTCTCGCTATTTTACCAACCGAAGTTGATCACGCTCGAGCTATCAGGTTCTTTCGAACTATCTTGTCCACAAGCTCTTTTACCAACCAAAGTTGATCACGCAAGTGTACGCCTCCTAACCAAAGGAGTATACTTTGTTCTCGCTATTTTACCAACCGAAGTTGATCACGCTCGAACTATCAGTGTAGTGTATCACACTAGTATTCCCCAAAAAAACTTGTAATAAAAGGAAGGAGATGGTGAAACATCATCGTTTTATTCATAATGAAGGAATTTCTTTACATTTTACATTACTGATAATACTTGCGTAGGTGTTCAGCATTCCATGCATTCTTAAATTCCTCTCCTTCTAGAGTTGCTATTCGGTAAGTTCCTGGTCGGACAACTTCTGTAACTCGGTAAGGTCCATGCCAGTTGGCTTCAAGTTTATTGTGCTTCTGAATGACCTTCTTTAGCACATAATACCCTTCTATTAAGTCGCATTTCTTCACCCTTTTGTTGTAGAATAGAGCTATACGTTGTTGGTAAGCAGCATTCCTAATGGATGCCTCTTCTCTAACCTCCTCGAGCATGTCCAAATCTAATCTTCTCATCAATTCACTGACTGGGGAACTGAAATTTAGCACTCTGTGTGTTGGGAGACCCAACTCAACAGGTATTAAAGCCTCACTTCCAAATGCTAGCATGTATGGTGATTCTCCAGTTACTGCTCGGGGAGTTGTTCGGTAAGCCCACAATACTGACTGTAGCTCATTAATCCAATTAGCTTTAGCCTCACTTAGCCTCTTCTTCAAACCATTTAGTAGCGTTCTTTTTGTCACCTCAGTCTGCCCATTGCTTTGAGGATGACCTGGTGCTGAATGAGTCTTCAGGATGTTTGATTGCTGACAATAGGCAGCAAACTCTTCGTTGTCGAATTGTATTCCATGGTCTGTGATAAAGGCATGAGGGAAAACATATTGACAGATGATATTCTTCCAGACAAATTGGTATAACTTCTCGTACGTCATGTCGATAAGGGGTTCAGCTTCTACCCACTTAGTAAAATAGTCTACTGCGACGATGAGGTACTTGAATCTTCTTCGGGTGGTCGGCAATGGTCCAACTAAATGAATTCCCCACATGGTGAATGGCCAAGGGGAAGTTATGGGTGTCAATAATGCTTGTGGAGTTCATCGGATGGAGGAAAAACGTTGTCACTTATCACATCTCTTGGCGTAGGCTACACAATCAGCCCTCATCGTCGGCCAAAAATATCCCTGTGTCATCACCCTTTGTAAAAGTGTTCGACCTGCTACATGGGCTCCACATGACCCTTCATGGATCTCTTCAATCAATTCTTTCACCTCAGAGGGATGTACACATCTCTGCAAACCTACCATAATTCCCCGTCTGTATAAAATGCCATTAGTTAGTACATATCGGGAAGCTTTAAACTTCAATTTCTTTGTCGCGAGCTTGTCCTCTGGCAATACTCCTTCTTCAATATATGCCCTGATAGGATCCATCCAAAATGGTCCTAGATCAAGGGTAATAACATTCATCGTCAAGTCTTCATCTATGCTCCGACTTTCCAGTATTTCAATTGGTATCGTTCTTCGCAGCTCGGTACGAGTAGCTGATGCTAGTCGGGCCAGTGCGTCTGCTTGTGCATTTTCTATTCTAGGTATTCTGATCAACTTAATGGCGTCAAATTCTTCCAGCAATTCCATCACCTTTGCATGATACTTGACCATTAATTCCCCTTTAACCGCATATGTTCCCATCATCTGATTCACAATTAATTGAGAATCACTGAATACCATCACTTGTTTTGCTTCCATGATCTTTGCTAAATTAAGACCTGCTATCATGGCTTCATACTCAGCCTCATTATTGGAGGTTTTGAATTGAAATCGCAAGGCATATTCTATATCAATCTCGTCTGGGGTTTTCAAAACAATCCCCGCTCCACAACCTGCTGTGCAAGATGACCCATCTACATACAATCTCCATGTAGGTAATTCGTGTTCAAATTTCTTATCCAATAGAGTTCCTCGGTGAAATATCTGCTGTTCTCTTCCATTCTCCTCTGTTAATTTTCATTCCTCGTTGACCATTTCTTCTCGTCCTTTTACCAACCGGAGTTGGTTTGGGTTTGAATTTGATGATCTTTCTACATCCACAAGCCCTTTTACCAACCAAAGTTGGTCTGGACTTATGTCTGTTGATCCTGTAAGATCCACAGGTTGGTTAGTGATTAACTTTTGTTCCTCGGGAGTATCAGGATATGTAAACTCTGCTATAAAATCTGCTACAGCTTGCCCTTTCAATGATGACCTGGGTTCATACACAATATCATATTCACCGAGCTCTATTGCCCAGTAAATCAGTCTCCCTGACTTTTTTGGTTTATGAAGGGCTTGCCTTAATGGCATATCGGTATACACGATGATGGTATGGGCCTGGAAATATGGCCTCATTCTTCTACTTGCTTCAATTAATGCCAATGCCAATTTTTCTAACTTTGGGTACCTGATCTCTGCACCTCGGAAAGCCTTACTTGTGTAATAAATTGGCTTCTGGACTCCATTCTCCAATCTGATCAATGCCGAGCTGACTGCATGCTCTGATACTGCCAGGTATAAGTACAACTTTTCTCCCGTTATTGTCCTTAATAACAGCGGAGGTGTTCCCAGATATTTCTTCAAGTCTTGAAATGCTTTTTCACATTCATTATTCCACTCGAAAGTTTTTCGAAGTGTTTTGAAGAATGGTAAGCATCTATCTGTTGCTCGAGATACAAATCTGTTGAGCGCTGCAACTCGTCCTATAAGACTCTGCACCTCTTTCTTCGTCGTTGGTGATCGCAACCCTAAAAGAGCTTTGATCTTTTCTGGATTTGCTTCAATGCCTCTTTGGTTGACGATGTGCCCGAGGAACATTCCTTCTCGTACTCCAAATGTGCACTTCGTTGGGTTGAGCTTCATCTGGTATTTATCCAGTTGATCAAAAGTCTGACTTAAATCAACTAGATGATCAACAACTTTCTTGCTTTTTGTCAGCATATCATCGACATAGACTTCCATATTGCAACTGATTTGCTCGGCAAAAACCTTGTTCATCAGCCGCTGGTATGTCGCTCCTGCATTTTTTAAACCAAAAGGCATAACATTATAACAATAAGTTCCCCTAGGGGTAATAAAAGAAGTACTCTCCCTTTCTTCAGGTTTCATCTTGATCTGGTTGTAGCCTGAATAAGCGTCCATGAAGCTAAGAAGCTCGTGACCAGAAGTAGAATCCACTAACTGATCAATTTTGGGTAATGGAAAGTGGTCCTTTGGGCAGGCCTTGTTGAGATCAGTGAAATAAACACACATTCTCCATTTGTTTTTTTTCTTCTTTACCATCACCACATTCGCCAACCAGTCCGGGTATTTCACATCTTCAATGAATTGAGCCTTCTGGAGCTTATCGACCTCCTCTTGAATGGCTTGATTCTTCTCGGGGCTAAATACCCTTCTTCTCTGCTTTACGGGCTTGATCTCTTTATTCACATTGAGTTCATGACATAGGAAATTTGGATCTATTCCTGGCATGTCTTCATGACTCCATGCAAAAGTTTTCTTCCTATTTCTCAAGAAAGTTATCAACTCCTGTTTTATTGAAGTATCCAACGATGAACCTATCTGGGTTACTCGTTCTGGGTGCTCATCATCCATAATAACATTTTCTGTAGATTCCACCACCTGTCCTTTTATAAGTTGGGATTCATCTCTAGGATCGAGAGTTTCAATCTCTGTATCTTCTTCCACCTGGTAGGTTGTAGTCTTTTTCCTTGATTCCTCAAGCTCCTCTTGTTCAGCAGATGAATAATAGCATTCCCGAGCTACTTTTTGGTCACCCTTCACAACTCCTACTCCAAAGTTTGTTGGGAATTTTAAGCATTGATGCACTGTAGATGGAACTACTTCGAATTTCTTCAAACCAACTCTTCCCATGATGATGTTGTAGGCTGACTGCAAATTCTTATCCATCACAAAGAAGCGTATTCTTTCTATTCGACAAGAAGGCCAAGTTCCAATGAATATATCCAACTTGATCATCCCAAGTGGAAAAACTTTCTCGCCAGCAAAACCCAGGAGGGGTCTGTGATAAGGTTCCAATTGAGATAATTTCTGATTCAAGCTATCAAAGCATGAATAGTATATGATGTCTGCCGAGCTTCCATTATCTACCAACACCCTTGAAATCACTACTTCCTTCATCCTCATTTTGATCACCAGAGGATCGTCGTGAGGATAAAGAACACCTGCCAGGTCATTTTTTGAAAAACCAATGACCAGCTTCTCTTTGTTTACCTTCCTCGGACGATCGTCCTCGGCCAGATTTATTCGCTAAATATATGAACAAGCTTGAGCCTCTCCGAGGTAATCTTTTCTTTCTGCAGTATGGTCTACTCCTCCTGCATCTCCTCCTGTAATAACATTACAATCAAATGATCCAAAACGTATGGAAAATACCTCTTGTTCTGGCTACCTTGGTTTCTTGGGAAGATCGGGGTCATCCTCTGGATCATCTTCATGGTTTCTCTTCTTTTTCTCCTCTGCTCGACGAGGAGTTCTAGACCTCTCTCTATCTCGGTCATTATATTTTCTTTCACCTCCCCGATCAACATATTTTGCTAGCTTTCCTCTTCGGATGAGTGTTTCAATCTCGTTCTGAAGAGCTATGAAATTTTTGGTCATGTGACCATGATCTTTATGAAACTCGCAATATTTATCCTTACTCCTTGAATCAGGGTCTGACCTCAGTTTCTTTGGCCATTTTACCTCCTCGTTGTTCTTGATTTCTTCCAAGATATGATGAATACCCATTTTCAAAGGAGTATAATTGTCATATTTCTTCAAGACTTCCCATGATGATTTATTATTTCTGGAGCGTTTATCACCGCCATTGCCCTTATGCTCTTTATTCTTAGACTTCTTGACTTCCACCTTGGTGTCTTTATCTATATTCTTCTTTGCAGCCATAGCTTCCTCGACATTCATGATTTTAGCCGCTTTTGCTATCAATTCTGACATAGTTTTAGGTGGATCTTTCGCCAAAGTATAATACAAATTATTAGGCAACAACCCACTCATCAAAACGGTGATTGCTGTCTTCTCTTCGTAATCTATGACCTCCAGATTCTCGTTATTGAAACGAGTTATGTAATCTCTAGTACTCTCACCAGATTTTTGTCTAACACTTAACAAATGTGCTACTCGTTTTACTGGCTTTGCTCCAAAACAGAAATTGTCGATGAATAACTCAGCCAACTGAAAGAAGGTTGAAATCTTACCCCGAGGAAGATTGTTGTACCAAATCTGAGCATCTCCAGTAAGAGTTTCAGAGAATGCTCTACATCTCATCTCGTCGGGGACAGCATAGATATCGACGACAGCTTGATATTGCTCTATGTGTAGAACAAGATCTGTCTTTCCATCATATTTGGGGGTCACCACAGGTGCTTTAAACTTTGACGGGGTAGGAAAACCCACAATGGCCTAGACAAAAGGTGTCCCTTAAACAAAAGTTCATTGTAAGGGATTCTTCGCCTTTGCCATTTCTCCCAATCTATCCTCCAAGCGCTGAAGGGATCCTTTCCACGCTTTATTTCCTTCCTCGGGCCTATTGGTTCGAGCAATATATCGTTCTGAAGTAGCCTCCTGAGATTTATCTTGACGAGCAACTGGTCGTGATTGTGCTGATCCTTCTCTTAGATCTGATGGTCGTCGAAAACTCCTCGACATGGTCTTAGGTGGACTCCTATTCCTCCTAGGGCCTAATCGACTGAAAGGAGACACCCTACTCAATCTTTCTAAGGCGCTAGGTCTTTCTGGAGATAGGGTGATACGTTGATCAGTATCTGTAGCTCTTATTGACGAAGTTCGCCCAGGTTGATAAGAGAAATCATCAGACTCCTCATTACGATATGATTCAGTACGTCTGGATCATGAAGAAAGTAAATAAGTTTGCCTCTGACCGCTTTGCAGTCCTGAACGTACAGGGGCATTGCCATGAAGGGTTTGTATGAGTTGCCTCATTGTGTCTTGCATGGAGGTTTGTCCTTGAGCCAGATTCGTCATAATTCCGGCCAGATCTGGAGGTGCAGAGGGATTTGGAGAATTTCCAGCATTTCCAGCGTTTCGATTGCTAGATTCTGGGTTATCTGCCATTGGTGATGGATGATTTTTGGTGAAAAATGATAATAACAATCGTTCCCACAGACGGCGCCAATCTGTTGATGTAAAAAATTAGATCGCTCTAATTATTCAATCACAGATAAATAAAATGAGACAAATATTTTTAAAGTGGTTCAGACTTATAAGAATGGCCTACGTCCACTGTTATGTTATTGCTGAGTGTTTGGGAATTTTTGATTATAAGTTCTACCAAGAAATTCCGGTCCCTTTGAATGAGGGCGATACAAGGTATTTATAGCCCTTAGGCTGTACATGCAAGGGTTGATACACTAAATGATATACATATGAAAGGGTAATACATTTAATGCAGCGTGTGTGTCAAGATGATGAACATTCAATGAATAATTGAACTGTTGATTATCTGGTAATTAATGCTATGGATGAGATGCAGCTCGGACCGCCTTAGTTGCTCGTTGCTCAGGAGTTCCTCGGAGCGCTAGAGTACCTCGGAGTGCTGAAGTTCCTCGGTGTATCCTCATTTCTCGGAGAGACCATAAGTTGGTCGAGGAAATGAACTTCCTCGTTGTTATTGTGCCAAGTAGATTGACACGTGTTCTCATATTATTCATCCATATCAGCATATTAATTTTGGTATCAACACTCTAGTTTACACCCAATAGTTGTTTATTCCAAGTTTCTATATTCATATTCTTTACTTGGAGTTTTGGCACCGGTGTTTCTCTACCGAAGTGCAAAAGAGACGTTTCGGGTTTACTTCTACATCCCACCACAAAGAAGAAGACATTTTGCGGCAATTTTACTCACTTGGAGAAAGGCTCCAAGCTTGGGTGACAGTGACCATACAAAGTCCTATCGGTGGATTCCGAGATCGCGGTGGAGCTCCGTGGTTGTCCGCTAGGAAGAGGTTTCTACAAGAAGGAGCGACAAGGCTTGAGAGGGTTCGAGTCGAGGATGTAAGTCTTTTGTCTTGTAATTTGTAAATCCGTATCTACTGGACTTGTGGCTAGGGCCGTCCGAGGTTTTTTCCCGTCTTGGGTTTTTCCTCGTACATCGCGGCGTAGTGTGATATTGTTTATTTTATCTTACTCAATAATTTAGAATCCATGCTTAGGATAATTTCAAGATAAAATTCGGTTTAATTTATCACACTAATTTAATTTGGGACTAAATTAAATATTGGGTAAATTTGGTTTATTCAAGTCTTTGGCTAAAATTGATTTCGCCTAACTTTGGATAATTTATAATTATGACTTAGGCAAATTCTAGGACTTGAATTGGATTGATCAACCGGTTTAATTTTGTTTTATTAAACTAAAATTTGTTTTGTTTAATTATTGAACCATCATCTTTCAACGCTTCCGCATCGTATTTTTTTTTGTACACAAAAAGGAAATTAGCCTTTACAAATTGGTATCAGGGCCAAAAACGATAAATTATTTCGTTAAGATCCTTTAATTTTTGGCTAAAATGGAATTTTCCCCATTTTCAAAATTTCCTATTTTTGATGGTTCAAACTACGCGTATTGGAAAGCGCGAATGAGATCGGCACTAAAATCTATCGACGAGAGAGTTTGGATGTCTGTTGTTACCGGGTACTCCCCACCAACTTACTTAGTTGAAAATGAACGTGTTATCAAACCCGCCGATAGATGGACTGAAAATGAGTTTAAACTTGCTAACTTTAATTCCCGAGGTTTAAATGCCTTATTTAGCGCTGTCGCACCGGATGAATTTCTACGTATTATGACGTGTGAAACCGCTAAAGAAGCTTGGGATATTTTCCAATTAACTCATGAAGGAACTAGTTTCGTTAAAGCTTCAAAACTCCAAAACCTCACCACTCAATTTGAAACTATCAAAATGGATGAAAAAGAAACTTTTGATAAATTTTATGCTAGACTTTCTGATATTGTTAATTCATCTTTTAACTTGGGAGAGAAAATACCTGACGACCGTGTTGTAAAGAAAATTTTAAGGTCCCTACCCGATAGATTTATTCCAAAGGTGACCGTTTTAAATTCTTTACCCACTTTAGCCTCTCCGAAATTGGAAGAGCTTGTAGGTGATTTACAAACCTATGAACTGGATATGTTTCCCTCTAAAACTGAAAAGAAAATTGAAAAGGGTGTTGCTTTAAAAGCCCGAAAAGAGGTCAAACAAGTAGTAGAGAGCGATAGTGATAGTGACTCGGAAGACATGGCTTTGTTTGCTCGTTAATTTAGAAAATTTCTTAAATTTAACAAAGATAAATTTAAAAAAGATTTTAAGAGATTTGATACTTCTAAACATGATAAAAGCGAGAAGACCTCTAAAGCCGAGAAAATCTCTAAACCTAGTAATGAACATTTAGATAGGGACGAGTCTGATAAGTGTTTTGGTTGTGAAGGTTATGGCCATAGGGCTTATGAGTGCCCCACTAAACTAAGGAAAGATGGTAAGCGACCCATTTCATATAATGCAACCCTTAGTGATAGTGATAAGGAAGAGAAGCCCGATTCCCCCACTAAGAAAAATTTTGTGGCTTTTATGGCTAGTCATGTGAGTGATAGTGAGAACTCATCGATTGATGAAACGATAGCACATGCCACTTCCAAGGTCATTGTACATGATTCTCTTATTTTTGATGATAGTGAGAGTGAAGAAGAAAGTGAGAGTGAAAATGAAGAAGAGGTTAATGTGAGTGAACTTCAAAATGCTTTTCAAGAACTTTATAAAGAATCTATTAAATTGAAAAGAGCTAATTTGAAGTTAGAAGCTAGTGTAAGAGAAAGTGTCAAGGTCATTGATGAAAATGCTTTTACAGAAGACCTTAGGACACATGTGAGGACCCTTCAAGAGAAGCTTGATTATGTAGAAGGCGAAAGAGATAGCCTTAGGGGTTTAATGGAATCCTTGAAAAAGGAGCTTCTTGCTTTTGAAGAGCGAAATGTTTTACTAGAATCTAACATTGTAGATTTGGAAAATAAATTAAAAGATTATAGTAATGTCAAATTTGATTTGGAATGTCGTTCAGAAAAACTAGATAAAATGTTAGGAACGGTCCAAATTAAAAATGACACTTGTGGTTTAGGCTTCAATTCTTGTAATGAATTTACTCATAATGCCCAAACCAATGTTTTAGAAGAATCAACTAGGAATACTTTTAAAGATCACTCCTTAAGTAAATCTTTTCGACATGTTCTCACTTGTACACATTGTGGTCGAAAAGGTCATCTTAGAAAATTTTGTTTTGATCTTAAACGAATTCCTAGAAAATCCCATAGTAAAGTAACCACGATAGCTAACGTTTCTACACCCTAAGATAGTCATGCTTCATTAATTTGGGTTAGGAAATCCTACTTGGTTGCCTTAAAAAATAGGGATTTTGATTCTCATTTACTTTCATATGCTTCCTCCCTTGCTAAATCAATAGGATGAATGTGTTAGTGTTTGCATACTTTAGCGTTTGTACTTTATGCTATATTCACATGCTAAATGTATGCTTGTTTAGTCAATTTTCTAGTCATTGCTTTATTTGATATCACATGCTAGAAATTATGACTTGTTTATCTTTTTGTATTATATTTTGTGTTTGATTTAATTGAAAATATAAAAATATTTTTGTTTATCATTTGTGTTTTATTTATTTCATTTAAGCTTAATGAAAAATACAAATGATTTTTGTTTGTTCTTTTGAGTAAATATTCACTTTTGATTGAAAATGATAAAAAAAATAACTCAAAAAGATTTTACGTTGTGTGTATTTTAGTTTGATACACTTTATGTGGCATATTCTTGTGTTTTAATCCCTCCTTTAACGCTCCCACGTGGCTAGAACTTTTGGTTTAGATTTTCAATCCTTAAAATGTTATTTACCATGTTTATATGGAGTAGTTGGATTTTGTATTGATTAAATGGATTCTATTTTCATATGCCTCTTTTCACACATGCACGAGCTCTTTTTGAAATCTAAATGTCACATGTTATATTTGAGCTTTTTGAGGTGTTCTCCTATCAATCTAGTCATCTACATATCTATGACCTAGGAGGACTAGTGCATGTCATAATCCGTTGCATGTGAGATTTGTGTGAAAAATGAAAACATGATAAATTAATATATGCACGGGGAAGGGCTCCAAAAGGATGAATTAAATCCTTTGCGACAGTAAGCCACCGTTGATTGGATCTAAACGAAATACGTGATCCAAAGGTCTAAAAACAGAATATTTGGCATTAAACAGAAAGCAGTTGCCAAGGCCTATGTTTGTTTGATATATTCATTCAAAAAAAACAAAAGAATATATATGCCCATTGAGGGATAATTGGATGGTATATCAACGGTTTGCACAATGTCCATTTATCCGAGTTGTCTTTAATGTCATGACTCTATTTGGTTTGTAGAATCATCATCATGCTAGGCTTGTATGCATTGTGTATGTTTGTTCATTGAGTTCAATCTTTATATTGTCACATGAGGTTATATTTAACTGTGATGAAGTTTGCAATCAAATGAGAACTCCGTGAACGTTTCTTAAGTGTTTGGGTCTAAATTTAATTGTTGCTAGTTCACACCCCTACACTTCCATTTCCATATGACACATTTTTGCCATACGAGTGTGCAAACTTATTGTATTTTGTGTCATGTGTGTGTTTATATCTATATATATATGCAAGTTCTCTATTGGTATATTTTTAGTATCTATATGTATGATATTTATTTGTCTTTGCTTTGTTTTTATTGCCCATATGCTTTCATGTCTTTTCACTTTAAGCTTCCACATGTTGTTTATTAGTTCATTATCCTTTGCCTATTCCCGAAAAAAAAAGGGGGAGAATGATGATAGGGGAAGAAATGGAAATGGTATTTAATCCTATTATTATCGCATCTCAGTTTGGGAGATATTTATCTTAGGGGGAGACGTCTTTCTAAGTAAATGTCATTATTTGATAAAGGGGAGAATTATTTTAGGGGGAGTAATTAATTAATTGCGATTAATATATTTTGATATTCCCTATGTATTTGATGAGTTTTCTTAAGTGTGCAGGTATTCTACTAAAGCGGCAACTTTAAAAGGCAAAGTGTTTAATCCTTGGGTTGAGTCAAGATTGGGCGGGTTATGTTTTGAGTCTAGTGAGCTTGACGGCCCTTTAGGATTTTTGTTTGGTTTTTGTCCCGTAATAGCCAAAGGGGGAGATTTGTAAGGACACAAATTTCCAATTGAGTCCATATATAGTTTTGGCTCAATTCCGGACAAAAACATTTATTCATAGGTTAGTAATTTATTGTAATACTCTCAAGCCTATGAAGTGTGTGTTGAAGACGTAGCGGCAAAGAATATAAAGCTTCATCAAAATGCCAGTTTGCGTGCCTCGTTTCTACGTCATCATCTAAGGTTCCATGCTCCCAAGGTATGAATGTAATTATATTTATATAGGAGCTTGGAACAATATTTATTGGGTGTTAGGTTTTATAAAAAACCTTGTTTTACATTCAGAATAATTTAATTGGAACTTTAAAATAAAGTACATAAAGTTTCTGGGCCAAAAATTGAATTTATCAAAAATTTCTAGAAGTCGTTCGAAGTCTCGTTCGAACGAGTTTTTTCGTTCGAACCAGGTTTTCGTTCGAACGAGTTTTCTCGTTCGAACCAGGTTTCGTTCGAACGAGTTTGCCAACGAACCTAAATTGTTCAGTCGTTCGATATGTCGTTCGAACGAGTTTGTTCGTTCTAACTAGGTATCTAACGAGTTTCTAACGAGCCCAGTCTGGTCGCTCGTTAGAAGTCTCGTTCGAACGAGAGTCAAGTTCGTTCGAACGAGATGCCAGGCGGGAACAGTTTTGAGTAGTTTTTTGGCAGTTTTCACCCATGTTCCCCACTTGTTTTTTAACCAACTTTTTCCAGACTTAATATGTGCGGGAAACACATTTTTCCAATTAACTTTTTCATTCCATATCCATCTCATAGAGAGAGTTTGAGAGCTAATTCATTTAGGGAAAAAGTTCAAGTTTTTGAGTGTTAGTTCTTAAAGAAAAATTTATACACACTCTAGTTTACACCAAATAGTTGTTTATTCCAAGTTTCTATATTCATATTCTTTACTTGGAGTTTTGGCACCGGTGTTTCTCTACCGAAGTGAAAAAGAGACGTTTTGGGTTTACTTCTACATCCCACCACAAAGAAGAAGACATTTTGCAGCAATTTTACTCACTTGGAGAAAGGCTCCAAGCTTGGGTGACAGTGACCATACAAAGTCCTATCGGTGGATTCCGAGATCGCGGTGGAGCTCCGTGGTTGTCCGCTAGGAAGAGGTTTCTACAAGAAGGAGCGACAAGGCTTGAGAGGGTTCGAGTCGAGGATGTAAGTCTTTTGTCTTGTAATTTGTAATTCCGTATCTACTGGACTTGTGGCTAGGGCCGTCCGAGGTTATTTCCCGTCTTGGGTTTTTCCTCGTACATCGCGGCGTAGTGTGATATTGTTTATTTTATCTTACTCAATAATTTAGAATCCATGCTTAGGATAATTTCAAGATAAAATTCGGTTTAATTTATCACACTAATTTAATTTGGGACTAAATTAAATATTGGGTAAATTTGGTTTATTCAAGTCTTTTGCTAAAATTGATTTCGCCTAACTTTGGATAATTTATAATTATGACTTAGGCAAATTCTAGGACTTGAATTGGATTGATCAACCGGTTTAATTTTGGTTTATTAAACTAAAATTTGTTTTGTTTAATTATTGAACCATCATCTTTCAACGCTTCCGCATCGTATTTGTTTTTATACACAAAAAGGAAATTAGCCTTTACAACCACCAACCACCACCAGCCACCACCGGAGTTTGACCGGAAAAGGGACAACCAACTGAGATAAACTACACCAAAGGATCAGACCTACACTAAAGGCAAGTGTTTGATAATGGAAGTTTAAGTTTGTATATTGTCCATGTTAGAATAGTATGAAAAGAGAAGATTATTCATGTTTGGAAGAAATAATGGAATGATTAAATGGATTTTTGGAAATTGAAATGATATAGGAATTGAACTTATGTTTTAGGTTGATATTAATCCACAAAATAGCCATGAATCTGTTGAAGAAAGTATGGAAACCATTGATGTGTTCTTGAAGATGATATATTGATAATTTCCGGAAATAAGAAGATAAACATGCTTTTTAATCAAATCCCTTGATGATTCTAGGATGTTTAGAGTATTGGAAATCGTTCATATATGTTGGGATATCATGTAGAAATAATCATAACTCATTTTGGAGGTTAATATGAAGGTTTGAATGTGTATAAATGGTGAAACCTGTAGTTGCAGAAAAGGTAGGAAATCAGTCCTGGACTTGAGGGATCGATCGATCGACCCCTACCTTCGATCGATCGACCTCCCCAGTTTAAGTAAAGTTGTTTCTTTTTAAATGTTGATTCTTATCCCAAACCTTTTGTGGATATTTGGTGATAATTATTTGGATATTTTGGGACCTAGAAAATATCAGTAAACCCTTGATAAGATTTGAATTAATTTGATTTGGATTCGAGTGATTTAAATGATGAAAATTATATTGAATGGAATTTCGGTTGCTAGATTCATTTGTTAAATTCCAAATGGGGATGGATGAGGATTTAAGATAGGACCAATAGGGGTGATTGAATATAACACCTGGGTATCCTTAAGTTTACAAGAGGGTTTAATCCAAAGTGAAAGAAGATGTGTTTATAAGAGATTTGAAACTATCGATTTTAACCTTAATGAAAAGGAGAATTTAACTCGTAGTAATTCAGGAGAAATGATGTTATGGACTAGTAGGATATTAGTGAATTCTTACTGAATATATGTTGAGGAAAAACCTATTTGAATCTTATATTGAGTGAGGGTAGCCTTAGGGTTACAATTTGAACATCAAGGACTGAGTTTAAACTCATTATCGATTACGCAAGGACGGAGTGTAGTACAAGAGCGTAGTGGTATGACTCCTGGATAGAGATGGGAGTTTAAAACACTTTTGGGTTGAAAGAGTTATGAGGTTATCCCGATCGCATAGTTGTAGTTGTCGGACCTCCTCGATCGACAAAGTTAAGTAGTAGTGTATTGGAGGGGTTCCTTGTTTGGATTTCGCTTTGCGAGACGCTCCGCGCATGAACCTTAACGACGACGGTAGTGGAGAGATGTTATAGGATGCGAGGATAATTAAATTATGAAGTAAAGATATAATATGTTAATACGTGGGTTTTAAAAGGGATATAATGCTACGTATGGGAAATATCTTAGGGTAGTGATAATTACCTTATTGATATTATATTATAAGTATGATAATACCTAGTTGATTGATTATTGATTTATGTGTATGACATACCTAGCTTACTTGCTATCGGTGGGAGGTTTGCGCGTGAGGGTAGTCATATCCTGATGAATCCATGGGATCTTTGATTTGTCGCTCGAGAACATAGGTCTATGAAAGACTTATCGGGGAGTTGATAAGTCCGCTGACTGTGGGTACGTAGGTATGTGCGTGACCCATGGATACGAGAACTATGTTCGCCTCCAATTTGTTTGTTGTTGATTGTGGTTCGTGGAATCTTACTGAACTGTAGTCCCCTATTCAGTGACCTGCGATGATGGGACATGATAGCAGAGTAATGCACTGCACCACAGCTGTGACTCGGGGTGCCGTATTATATATGAATATATATATATATATTGGATTAAATGATTAAATGGATATATTGTGGATAAATCTATCTACGGTGATAATTGTAGATAACGGTGATTAGAGAAAGATAATGGAATTAAGTTAATGAATGTTTATTCTTATAGAATTGAAAAGCTTAACTCATGCTAATGAGGAACGGTTCATATCAATGAGTAATGATTCATGTTAATGAGAAACTAATCATATAAAGAAGAAATGTAAATGAATAATAATGTGACGTATGGTATGGGACATACGGGGGTTTGTTATATGGGACATGGAATTGTAATATGGAGACTAGAAAAGATGAACCATTAACTAGGAGGTTAATAGGAAATGTTAAGTGTGCACTCTAGTTGAGAGGTGAGAATTGCAAGTGAGAGTTGGATCTAACATGTACATAATAAATGCTTTATTGCACTTGTTAAATACTTGCTGTTTTAAAAATAATCTACACATTCGGGCTCTGACCAGTTTCCTTGCATATTTTCTTTTCTATTGTATCTCTATATCAGGTGTCCATCAACAGGGACGCCAACCTTAGCGGATTAAGACAGGCTATGGATTTATGGAGTTTTGCTTAGACGCTTATCATCTTTTTGATTCACAGTATTCTTAGTTCGGGCATGTTTCCCAAAGGATTCAGTTATCTTTTCTATTGAGGTCAAATTCTATTGTATTCGGGACTTTTAATACATTTAACATTGTTGGGATTATTGTAAAGGATTTATTTTATTTGGGAATGTTTATTCCAGTTGCATTTAAATTCTCTTGAGTTATTTATTTAGTGATCTGTGTTGTAGAATAAAATCTGTTGTGTTATTCTTAAACTGGAAATGGATTTTGTGAAATTAAAATTTGAAAAGTTTTTAACACCAGCTTAATTGAGTTTTGGGTGAGTTGTAAATGTTTTCGACAGTGATGCTAAGAATGAGCCAACTGTATATTCTGTTTCAATTTGGGATGGAACTGGCCACCCGATATTTAATTAGGCGGGGTGTTACAGATAAGAGTGAGAATATTTAGAAGATTGAATCGAATTGGTGTTTTGGTTGTGATGGATATGGTCACAAGGTTGCCGAGTGTCCCACTAGACTTAAAAAGGAGGGAAAGAAATCGATAGCATATAATTCCACCTTAAGTGATAGTGAACCGAAAGAGGGATAGAGTTTCCCCATTAAGTGTAACTTTTTAGCGTTCATGGCATGTCATGTGAGCGGCGACGATAAATATTCCCATGTAGATTCTCATGTGCTTGACACTTTCAATGCCTTTGAGTGTGAATCCCAAGTCAGTGAGGATGAAACTGGTGAGGATGAGGAGATCGATGGAGGAGAGTTGCAAGTTGCCTTTGGCGAGTTATATGTGGAAATGGTAAAGGTGAAAAAGGGAAACTTGAAATTGCAAATTAAGTTGAACGAGCATTCCATAGAGAATAATGATGCTTTGATTGTGGATCCTAGGTCATGGGAGAGGACTCTTAGGGATATGATAGAATAAGTGGAGAAAGATAGAGATAGTCTTTGTGAATTGATTGAGGCTTTAAAGAAAGAGTTTCTAGAGTCTTGGCATTTGATTGAATCTAGGATTTGTGATTTAGAGGAGAGATTGAAAGAATTAAGTCAAGTTAAGTTTCATTTGGAATCTAGGTTGGAGAAGTTGGATAAAATGTTAGGCACCGCCCAAATCAAGGGAGACATGTTTGGTATAGGCTACGATGATAGATTTGTTCCCATTACGAATGCCAATACCAGACGTGTGAGAGAATCCAGTAGGAATCTTAGGAGAGGTCGACATTTTGGTAACCATTCTTGTCGTGTTTACACTTACACTCATTGCAGTAGTGAAGGTCACCTAAGATATTTTTGCTATGACTAGGAATGCTCCTAGGAAGTTAAGGAATAAAGTCGTTTCAGTTCCCAAATCCCCCATGCATAATCTCATACCTACTTTGGTTAGGAAATCAGACTTAGAGGTTTTAAGAATTAGACTTCATGCATCTTGTTTGGTTGTACTTGATTCTTTCCATGCTAGATCTGAAGGATGATTGTGTTGTCATGTTTATGATACACTAGCCTTTATATTATGATTTATATCTTGCTAGTGTTATGACATGTGTATCCTTTATATTATATTTTTCATATATTAAGTCTTATTTATAAAATACAAAACTATTTTTTTACAAATGTTTTCGACAAATACAAAAAGATTTTTGGTATTAAATATTTTTTTTTGAAAAACAAAAAAATATTTTTGGTTTATTTTTTTGTTGTGAGTGTTTTATGTTCGATGTGGCATATTGGTGTGCTTGGAGCCCCATCATTTCTTTATCCACGTGTCTAGGAAACTTCGTCATAATTATTGATGCATTGGATAATCTTAACCATTGTATTATGGGATTGGATTCGACTGTGGATATATGCCATGTTTACACACATGCACGCATTTATATGAATGTTTGACATCCCGTGCATATTGGAGTTTGGTGAGACGTTCTTATCTCAATCATATCATATATGCATAAGTAGACTTAGGAGGATGTGTGCATGTAAGAACCGTTTATCGTGAGGATTAGAATTGCATAAACTGAAGAAATGATGATTGTTCATGGGAAAGGGTTGCGAGAGTACAAAATTAACTCGTCGTGAAATCCACCGTTTAAAAGATCCCCCAAAAAACAATAAAGGCAATAAAAAGAATCATATGCCAAAATAGTGCCAAAATAGGATTTCTCTATGTTAAGAAAAATTATCTTCCTCAAAAGAACTCGAAAAGGAATATATATTTGAGGTAGTTTGGTTCAAAATTTAAGAGGGTTTGAACCACGAATCCTAGTGTTAAAACATTGCATCAAGATGCTATTATTTGTAATATCATCAATATTCTGGATTTGTGTGCATGTTAATTTTTTTGTTCATTTAGCTCAACTTATTAATTATTACCTATGGCTAAAGCTTTTTTTTTTTTTTACATCTTGCTATCAATTAGAGCCTTTTGAATGTTTCAATGTGTTGTAGTTCAACACCATTCATTCCATATCCATGTTTGAGCACACTAATTCTATATTGGAATGAAAATCATATTGTTTTTACTTATTTTATTATTTTCTATTTTGAGTTTTTTTTGCTACTTTTTGCTCTTTCCACTTAACTTTCCAGGAAATGTTTTCACTGGGTGAAACTTCATGATTTTTAGCACTGGAATTGAGAATTTTTTGTGTCGTTCAAATGAAAAAATCAGTCTTCGTTTGAGTGACAATATGAGGTCGTGCAAAGTTTTGTTCACGCGAGGTTCATGCGACACAACTTTTGAGGCATAGATTTGTTAGGGATGGTCGCAAGAAGGTTGCGAGATGAGTTTCTTCGAGTGAGGGTACATTGTTTTGCATTTTTTAAACTCGCCTTATTTGCTGGTTTGAGCAACCTGCCTATGTCGTTCTAACAACAAGGCTAAGTAGTTCAACTGACTTGCTGAGGATTTTTGGATTCATTTTATTTTGGACCTGTTGCATTCATATGATGATATTCTTTTCTTTTTGGTAGTTCTAGGTAGTTTTATGAAGTATTGATGATTATGCATGATGGATTTTTTTCAATCACATCATTAGTGATTTTGATTATTTCTCACATGTGATTAGTATTTGTTAGTGATGGATTTGGTATATTTTGATCATTAGTAGATGGTTATCTCATCTTTATCTAGAGATTATTTACTTCTTATTACATGCTAGATTTGATGATTTGGTTATATTTTCACTGATTGTCTATTTGAAACAAAAGGGGGAGAGAGTATGTGATGTAAGGAGTAGTTTGTTTGTTGCATTACACATTGGTATCATTATTGTGATCATATGCTTTCATGATTGTGTTTATTATTTTACACAATTGGTATCCTGTTATCTTATCTTTCCCACATGTTTAACAAATGATTTGAGTTTGATTTTACATATTAGTATTAATATTTCATATTGGTATCGTAATGTTTTATATCATTTGTACCTCCACAGTCCATTGGGTATTTGTCTATTTGATGTGTGTATGTATGCTTAAGAGATTCGAGATTTCAAGTCTACATCACATTCAGATAGCTCATGCTTGCAGGACCATCATTTACTAGTCTTGTCCTATAATTTTAATTTTGGGTTTATGGGATAGAATTTAGGCGTCATACGGCTTGACGACCCGACTTAGGCATTTTACTGCCTGGGCATTGTCCCTAAATAGTCAATGGGGGAGATTTATAAGGACAAAATTTCCAATTGAGTCCTTTGTACATTGTTTACTTATTCTTAGAACAAAACATATTTTTGAGTCATAGATATATTTTTTAATTGTCACGATCCCACACAGTCTATGACATAAAGTTTATTGAAGACTTGCGGCCAAGCTTCAAAGATAAATTGCGGTGAGATTATTTTGGTGCATGTTTCACATCTTCATTGCATTCCGAGATCACTCAGGCATGAATTCAAATGTTTATGGGACTAAAAAAATATTTTAGGATGTTATTTTATTAAAGAAATGTTTTTAAAATGTTAAAAAGTGTTTTAAAATATTTGAACTTAATTTATTCTGAGATAAAGATCGTTTAGAGTTATGTATTTTGCAAACTCTTGTTTTCAGTGGTCCAAATGACTTTGCAAGTCATTCAAGCGATATGTCAATGTCGTTCTAGTGACATGTTCATTTCGTTCGAGAGACATGAAATTTTTGTTAAAACCATACGCCGACTTAAGTTTTCTTTTTAAGACGTGTTTCTCTCATAATTTCGAAAGGTGTAGTCCAAAAAAATAGTTTATATACAATACATTTTCTGTACAAGTTTTCAAAGGTTTCAAAGACTAAAAAATCCTTAGAATTTCAAAGATTCGAGATTTCATTCACATATGCTATAGTGATATTTGTTTTAACCATACTGGTTTTGTTCTACAATTTGAACATCGTTGGGTATGAGGTGAATAAGAAAATGAGTACGTGTTCAACATTGTAGTCGTTTCCAAGCTACATCAGTAGACATCGAGGCATTCGTGGAGACGCGGGTGTTGTGGATAGGCTTCGCAGAAGGATATTCACGTGGGCACTGTGGACGAGTGGTTGAACATTTAGAGAAGCTTCAAGAATTATGGTATCGAGTCATTGAGTAAGTATGTCTTTGTACTTTGTAATACCACATCATAGTGATTGTCTGGCTTGGGTCATTCGGGGTTTTTTCCTTTAGTGGTTTCCTCGTACATCCGACATTGATATATATGACCTTACTTTATTTTACTTGCTTTAGTCACTAGATGAACGTTTACGATTAATCAAGATAAAATTTGGCCATGTTAAAATTGGTTCACATACTTGGTGCGGTTTAAATTTTGGAAAAAGTTTTTTTCAAAAAGAAAGTTGATTTTTGTCATCCATAAAACACACTCGAAAGAAAAAGGGGCCTATATGGTATATAACAAGTAACGAGTGTAAAAGGTAATAACATGAATCGCAATAAATAACCCATGTGTAAATTTACATTAAATCAACTTCTTATATAACACTTAGTTCTAGGGGTCCATGTCTGCATATAATCTCGTTTAAATGTATGACATAATGATTTATAACATTTATAACTAATTTAAATTACATATAGTGCACATAGATACTCGCCTTCTAATTCTTATCCATACGCATTCAATATCCCTTAGACCCGTTCGAGAGTCATTACCCCTGTAATGATATCTCTAATTGTCCCATTTGGACAACATAATTTATGTATAATAATATTCTTAGTGGATTAAACTTATTAATTTTGGGGTCAGTTTGGATGTCATGTCTTAATGTTGTTCGGTTACATACTAGATGATTCGATGTTAGGTGTCATTTTAATTGATAAATTTAAATAACAGTTACACTTGCGAATCTATATCTTGTACTTGGAGAACTATGGGGATATGCGGCCGAATTTTCCTCAAATTGTAACAATGTACATGAGTTGTTAAGTATATTACAGAAATATGCGTTCTTGAATGGGATAGTACCACTCACACTTTAGAGAGATGGAGAAAATAGGAATTATATTATATTTATAATATTACGCTGAAAAATGAGATGTTAATCTTGCGGTAAATTATTTAATGCAACTAAATGTTCACACTTTTTTATATACTAATCCCTGAATATACGCTTCTTAGCTATAATAGGTAATTGTTTGTAGTATCTATCATGGGATATCATAAATACAAAGAGTGGATGGGTGAGACAATTAAATTAGTGGATGTGTTCTGTAGAGGTTCTAATGAATTTGAGAAATACACAAAGAGATATCATAATGATGAAGAGTTTTCGTGTCCATATCATAAGTGTAAGAATAGTAAATTTTTTAGTTTTTCACGAGGAATCGAAATTTCCTTTTATCCCAAGAAACCTTCATAATAACATTCAATAAGTAGGATTGACGTATAAGGGGAGGATGATAATGTAGATCATAATATGCTAGAGGATTTAGTTGATGACGCATATGGAGTTCATGAAGTGTAATAGAATGAGGTCACTGACGATGTGCAAGGTTGAGGTGCTCATGAAGATAACGACGTAAACCTTGACGATGACTACCAAAGCTTAAAATTTAAGGCGACCCAACTCTTATACTCTGGCTGTGAGAAAGATTAAACAACTTTACATTCCATGGTTGGTTTGCATAGTTTGAAGACCCAATATGGTTTGTTTTGCAATAGTGTGAGAGGAATTTGGAATTGGGTGAAGGGCTTGCTACCCAAGCAGAATATGCTTCCAAACAGCTATCCTACTATGAAAAACAGGTTGAATGGTTTAGGAATGTAGAATAAATAAATTCATGATTGTGTTTATTACTACATACTATACCAAAAGGAGTATAAAAATTATGATCGGTGTCCGGTATGCGATGAACCTAGATATGTCCAATAAACTCACAAGGAAGTCACAATCTCAAATATACCTCAAAAAGTGTTGAAATATTTTCCCGTTGGGCACTGATTAAAACATTTTTTCATATTACCATGGATAGCATAGGTAATGACTTGGCATGCTAGAACATAAGTAGGGGATAATCACATGTGTCATCCTATTGATTCTACAACTTAGAAGAGGATGAGTTTTGAGTTTCCCGATTTTGCTTATTTAATAACATAAAATTAATTTGGCATTATCAATAGATGGTTTTAATCCATTTTGAAATTTAAGCATCAATCAGAATGTATGGCTAGTTATCCCAACCCCACTCAACCTTCCTCTTTCATAGTGTATGAGATCTGAGTTTTTGATGTTGTCTTTGTTAATGCCTGGGACAAATGCAGTAAGTGAGGACATCGATGTCTACCTAGCTCCTTTTGTTGATGAGTTAAGTAAATTGTGGAAAGGTGGTTTACAAGCATTTTAGTCTTTTAGAAAAGAAAAGTTTATGGTGAAAGCAATGTTGATGTGGGCAATTCAACATTTTCCTACTTATGGGACATTATTTGGTTGTGAAATACATGGTTATTTGGGTTGTCCTATTTGTGAAGAGGAGACAGAATCTCTTCGTCTCCCCGATAGCTCAAAAAATTTATACCATTTCCCTAGGAACTTTTTCCCCCGGCTCATAGTTTCAGATTTGAGAAAGGTTCCAATTTTTTTACCAGGCGGGGTTAAATATAGGCTACCACCGAGGAAACTTTTAGGTTTAGAAATTAAAAGTAAATATTCTAATCGTGGACCAAATATGCCAGATAAGAATCCTAAATTTAATAATGTCAAGAATAAGAAGTACTTTCCCCCATCATTCTTTGACATAAGTGTTCACTTGTTGGTACACCGATGCGATGTGACACTTCTTTGCGGCCCAGTTAGATATCAGTGGATGTATCCGTTTGAAAGATTGATGAATGTTTTCAAAGATTACATCACGAATACACTATATATTGAAGGATAAATAAGAAAAGAATACATCACCATGGAGTCATCAATCTACACTCAAGAATATATTCCTGACTCGACCAGCGTGGACGACTTTGATGACTTAGTCAATGAGGGTGATTATGTGATGGGAAAAATAGTGAATTTGACGATTTTTTAGCATCAACAAGAAGCTCATTATCTATTTGACACACATGAAGATGTCGAAGAATGAAAAAAGTACGTTTAAATTATTTTAACTTTTATATACGATTAATTTTTTAATATGTTCATCACAATCTATGCAGAAAATATGAAGCCTATGAGAACAATAAAAGCCGAAAAAATGGCACAATCAGACACCAAGTTAGGTTGTGATTGTCACACGAGGTAATTATAATGAAAATGTATATTATTAAATGTCACATAACGAGAAAGATTTAGAACTAACCTAATTAATCTATCAACATTCTCAGCTCTTGAAGACGGGTGATGCGACATTAAATATTATCGATTGAATGGTTATGTATTTGGTACAAGGGTGTGCAAGAAAAGAACAAATGTACAGATTTTTGGCATTTCATACAAGGATCTTACTTATTTTTTAACAAGCGCAAAGATAAAAACCTCGTTGAAGCTGAAATGACTTACTATGATGTAATTCAAAATATATTTGAATTGGACTAGGTAAGCTTCAAAAAGGTTGTATTTCACTGTGATTGGGTAAGAGTTGAGGATAAACATGCTTGTAAAATTTATCATGTCACCAATTTCATCACTGTTTACTTGTACAAGTTGAAGAGCAATGGACGTGAGTGATAAGCCATTTGTTTGTGCTTTTCAAAAGGTCAAGCAAGTGTTTTAAATGGAGTATATCAATAACGAACTGTGGTCAATCATCCTACATGCGCCAAAGAGTTTAAACAGTAGTGTGGATGACTTGGCTTCTCCTACCGAATATCAATTTTTTTATGATAACCCGAATTTGAAACAATTTTAAGATTTGTAATAAGTATTCCAATTATTTGTAATGACCATTCGTTGTATTATTCTAGTTCTCTATTATTATCGGGCGACAATTTAATGCTTTTTATTCATTTGTACCTAATCAGTTTAATGAATTTAATAACCAACAGGTGTATTCTTCCAGTGCTTTACTAATATCGGATTTGAATCAAAATTGGTTTTATGGTTAGTGAGTATGTTAATTAGGATTTTAATTAATTTAAGCATTAATTGAAAGTCCATGACATGACCCGATATTGAAACAATATTTAGATTTATGATGTCGTTAACTTCAATTCTCCTAGTGCTTTGTTATTATCGAATTTGAACATTAATTCAAAGTCCACATATATGTTTGTACTAATAATAAAATTTTTACAGAATAAGATGATATTATTGAATATATCCCTAGAGTTACCGAGGGCGATTCTTGACACATGGTACACTGATTGGAGGGTCGTGCCTAATGAGATCAAGATCGGCATCTGGGGGGCACTACGAGTATTTATATTTATATTTATATTTATATTTATATTTATATTTATATTTATATTTATATTTATATTTATATTTATATTTATATTTATATTTATATTTATATTTATATTTATATTTATATTTATATTTATATTTATGAGAAACTAAAATTTACTTTCTTTTTGGTTTTTATTTGTTTGACAAGATCAATTCGACCTATCCCCATATGTCCATGACTCCATGTTGGAACAATTGAGGGATCAATATAAGATGTGGAAGAAAAATATGGAGGCACGGTACTTTGGGAAGACCTGGGAGTCCATTTTGAGAGTACATGACACCGTCCGCTCAAAGGAGCCAATCTCAATGGCAGAGTGGAAAAAGTTTATCTATATTTTGACAGATGAGAGGTAATTAGCTTCTCTTCAATCGATAAGGGAAACCCGAGAGAAAAATTAGACGTGAAATACTCCGAGCAAACGTCTTACGCTAAGGTGGAGCACATAATGGTAAGTTTTTTCTTTAATTTTAGTTTTATGTTATTCAAATTTAGCATTACTTTGCATTACTTACTCATTCTTCATTATTTTATTTTAGGAGAGAGGTAGTGGCCCTGTGGTAGGCCACATAGGCTCGATGGCAATGTTGCAATTCAGACGAAGAAGGACAAGGACAAGGATGTGTCGCCGAGCGTCTCAATTATGATTGTAAGTGATAAATCTTTAGCTTTTTTAATTACGTTATAATTTTTTTATTCACTTAATTAAATAATTGTGTACTTTTTGTCATTTCAGGAAAACCTTAAGGAAGTGCATGAGTCGCAATCTGATGCCAACAAAGCATCTTTAGCTACAAACGCAGTAAACCAAGTGCTCGAGGAGTATCATAAGGGGAGGACTAGGGGGTGATCTCATGGGTGGGGAAGTCAAGGATCATAGGAATGGAGACAAGCAACACCGGATTAGCTCATAAGGTGAACACCCATGACAATAAGCGATCAAAGTGGGATGCGACGACCCTAAATATGTATGCCTCCATGAAGCATCAGTGCATGTCCACCTCCTATGAGATAAAGGGAAAATGGAAGGGTAAGGATAAGGAGAAGAAGTTATAGGTAGACGAGGACGTCACCACTTCATCACCAGTACGCACAGACTCGCCGCCATATGATCCATTTCCCATGGTAATGCCCGTCGAACGACCTATGTCAACAATCGGTTGCCCGAGAATGTTTTTACTCGACATATATGGTAGGGAGAAGATAGCGAGGGGGTTGAGGGAACTGAGCTTCCTCCCGGGTGTGGTGGTTTATGGATGTCCCCTCCAAAACATTGAGGTAAGGGTGCTCGTCACGAATGTGGTGGCCGAAAAGGAGAACCCACCATCGTGGTTGGGCGAATAATGCGGCGTTCAACGAATTGATGGGAATGACAATGCATATATCGTGTGTCCTTCCTTTTTACTCCTACCTACTCAAGACCCTATCCCATGACATCATTTCTATTTATTTTATTTGGATATTGGATTATATGTTTATTTTTTTTATTTGGTACATGTTGGTTTGGATATGGATATTTGTATTTGGTTATTGATAATTACATGTTTGTTATGGATATTTGTATTTTGCTTTGGTTTCTCTATATATATACCGTTTGGATAACATGTACAAATATAGTTCTGGGCAACGACAGTGGCCATACTACCCAACATTTATTTTTAAATTCTACCAGGAATTGTCATGAAATTTGACCGTGATAAGTTCGTGACAAAGAAACTTGTCATGGACTTATCACGATCAAAGTTCGTGACAATTTTTATTAGTCACGAACTTGTCACGGTCCAAAACCATGGCTAGTTTAACTTTTTGTCACGGACTTGTCACGGTCTTTGACCGTGACAAGCGTGTCGACGTTAAAGATCGTGATAAGTTCTTGACAACCCTAATGAAATTTTCATGGTCTTTGACCATGACAAGTTCGTGACAATGTCATTTGTCACCCCCAAACTTGTCACGGTAAAAAACAGTGATAAGTTTAACTTGCGAAGGTTTCTGACTGTGACAAGCTGGCAGTTTTGGTATAGTGATAGTCCAATACCATATAATCAATATCGCCGACTAATTATTTATGACACACGCCACAAAATCACACCACATACAAAATTTAATTACCTTCAACATTATGCATTTTACCATTACCAAATAACACAAGTAATAATTAATAACATTAATTAATTTATTTCTCACATAATAACTAACAAATAAAATCCATAAAAATATAGGGTGTTACATCATACAATGGGAGATTTCGTATAATAATATCATAAAATTTGAATGTCAAAGAAACATCAACATTCTATATAGAGAATGTATACAAGTAAAATTTATAGAGACATCATCATTGTACTAACATATTCCAGTTGATAAAAATACAACTAACAACGATTTATTTATAATTCCTTATGAGTTCAATCTTTTTTGCCATCGTTTATTGATCAAGATTTAAAAAATATAAATTAAAATACAAAAATTAGAAAATATCCATTTTAGAAAAATTAACAATATACACACCTAATCCTCCGGGTAAAAAAAATCCCATATAATGATCTCACTGAAGACTTACCATAAATTTACAAACAACAATGTATAAGGTAAAAATTATTAACAAGTGAGTAGATAAACAATAAAAAAATTATTGGAATAACCATTAAAACCCAAACTCTAATCATGGATGATGCTGAAAATAACACCACCAGATAAAGAGGTAGTAGAGCTCAAATAGGCATAACAATGGCAGCAAATAACAACACATATATGTAGAAGGAGATGAGGAGAAGAGTAGAAACACACCAAAATAAGTGGTTCGGCAATTGCCTACGTCCACTGTGCAAGTGAGTGTAACTATCACTATCAGAAGAGGACTCTAATGGCTTTAGCAATACAATCATTCCACTTTCTCTCTCTATTGTAAATGCACCAGAGTTTGGCTAGGGTTTGTAATTCTCGATGCCTATATAAGTTAGAGGAAGACCTCCATATATAGTGCTTAGGGAGTGTAATATACCCCCCAAGCATGCAATGAGTGTGTGTATGAGGATAGAACTAGTATGATGATGGCACTTGGATGATCTTATGTAGATAATGACAACCACAATATTCCCTCACGTGAGGGGAATGATTCGGTTATAACTAATTTGCTCACGTGTTCCAAACCTTACACGTGCTTGTATATGCTCGGACTTGTGTCCTTGATTGATGTAACCTCAGCTTGGATGAGTATGAGGTTGGTGAGTTCGATGATGTTGCTTTGCCTTGCAAATAGCCTTGATGACCTCTACCGGGAATACTGGATGAGGTTAGGCACGGTGAGATGTAAAGTTGGCTTAAGAAGAGTAGGATGTTGAAAATAGCCTATCCCCATAAGGCGCTGCTGACCTCGGTTGCTCCAGATTCGAGGTTGGTAGTGAAGAGCCGACCTTTGCATAATACGACCTTTCTGATGGAAATTGAGCTTCTTGCCAACTCGATTGTGAGATTGGCCGAGGTTAGTGACTCTGAGTACGAGGGTGAACATTGGGCATATCAATCACCCCTAGCCCTTAGTCACCTATGTGAGTAGGTGATTGAGGGGAATGACAGGCCAAGGCTGAGTTTATTTTAGTGCCTTGGGTAACGAGGTGATTCCCTGACACGTGTCACTCATTGAAGTGGGTAACGTGCTCCCCAAGGTGTGATAATTTTAACTGCGCCCTTTGCATTCTCTATGTCAATGATGTGTGTGTTGAAACATGGGACCCATCATTGAGAAGGTTTAAAACCTTGCTATTTCCTCATTTTTTCTTTCTTCTTCCAATTTTCTCCCGCATAAGCATTATGCAACTTCCACTCTCAATCCCTCCACCATTTGCAGAGATCCAAGGTTCCCTTTGCTTCTTAATAACTTCCTCCCTCCCTCTCGACTAGACAGGTACTAATTTTGACCTTTATTTTCCATTTTTGGTCTTTGCTTTGTATTTTTCATTTTTCGGAGAGGTTTTCCTTTTTTGGCGAAGCTTTCTATCATTGAGGGTTAGGTTTATAGTGCCTGTGTGACCTCGTTGCCATATTAGGTTGTCTTGGGGTTTCTTTTGACAATAACATTAGCTTTTAGACTTCCTGGTGACCCTCCGGTTGTCTCAATGGTTCTTCAAGTTCTTAGTGAAAACCTTTTAGATTCGTAGTTTGATCTTTAGTTTAGATTGAACAAGTTGTTTGCCTCTTTTTCGTTTCAGCCAAGTGTAGTGTCATCTTCCTTATGCTCATACCCTTGTGCTAACTTATAGAAGAGTTCCCCTCTTTTCGTTAGAAGACCTTTGAGAATATTAGGTAAATAGAGCTAGCTTAAGAGGAAGCTATTAGGGATGAGGCCTTTCCCCTCAGACCAATATTTCCTCCACCCCTGAAGGTTATATACCCTGAGCCATTCGACTTTGCTGTGCCTGCAGAGGTTCATGAGGATCCTGTACCGATGTTTGAGTCTGAGTCATATTCATTGAACCCCATGTTAATGTTTGAAGTTGCAGAATCTATAGACTCTGGAAGGAAACAGTTGGGGTGGTGAGAAACTTCATCAGAGAATACATCATTTGTTATTTTGGGATCCCAAAGTTTATCCTTTCAAATAATGGAACCCCATTCGTCAATTCGAAAGTAGCGATGCTCACAGATAAGTACTGCATTATTCATCATACCTCAATGGTGGCGTTCCTAAAGGGAAAAAGTCAGGCCGAAGCGACTAACAAAACTTTGGTTAATATCTTGGCTAAATCAATGGAGGATTTCCCAGGAGCATGAGATGATAAGATACCAACTTTATTATTGACCTATTGAACAACCAAGAGGAAGACTACTGGGTATACCCAATTCTCCCTTATTTATGGGGCTGAGGAAATCCTTTGAGTAAAGTTAGAAGTTCCCTCTGCTCGATATGCCTTGCGAAGTAGTATGCTCCCTCAGAATAGACATGTACAGCTAGAAGAGTTGGATGAACATAGAGATAATGCGATGAAACACTTTCATATGTACACAAAATATCTCTCTAGGGCATCTTATAACTTAGTAAGACCAAGGAAGTTCGTGAAGGGAGATCTCGTATTGAAAGCAACAGTGAAACACATCAAGGGGCTTACTCTACCCAAGTTTTAATCAAATTAGGAGAGACCTTTTATTGTAAAAGAAGTTAATGACTCAGTTTATTGCTTAATTTCTAGGATTGAAGAATATAAACCATTCAACATTAACAATAAATGGTTGACGGTCTATCATGTGTAAGCAATTAGATTTGAACCACTGATGTATCTAGTTGTTGTTATGAATACACAACATTTATTTATGATGAGTATGCAAGTTCTTTTTATTATGACCCAAGTGGAGATGAAAGAATCATATAGCTTCATATTGTACACAAGAAGTTGTAACACAAAGAAATGACAGGAAAATATACATTTTCCTTCGTTAATAAACTTTGGGGCATTACAAAATTGGGAGCTATTGTCCAAGAATTACACAAGAAGAAGAAAAAGAATAAAAATATATACAGAAGTTCATTAGACTAAGAGCAACCACAAATCTGGGGAAAATAAGAAATCTCCAGGAAGGCTCGAAGAAGCTGCCAGGCAAGACTATGGGGCATTCATAGAAACCTCCAGCCTCGTTTGCGCTTATGTACTCTCGGCGAGGAGCTTATCTCACTTCGACTTTGCCAAGCGTAGATCTTCTTTGAGGTCTCCCACCACTTTTTCAACGGCTTCAAGAAGAGGTTCTAACTCATCCAACTTGGCTTCCTCATCCCATTGATCCTCCTGATGTTTTCGAAGCAATTCCCTCTGGTTATCCAGTCGTTGTCTCTTAAAAGTTTTCAAATGCGTAATAAGCCAATTAAGACGAAAGCCATTATTACCCAGCTCCTTCAGGTTACCCAGGTGATGATGCTGAAATTAGCACCACCAGATAAGGTGTTTTCAAGCCCAATCTAAGAACAACAATGGGAGCATAGTTATGTAAAAGGTAAGGGAATGAGATGCGGAGAAGAGGAGAGAGAACCAGGATATAAGTGGTTCAGCCTAAATTGGCCTATGTCCACTGTGTGTGTGTGTGTGAATAACCTCACTGCAACAAGGAACTAACGGCCATCGATACAATCTCACAAGCTTTCTCTCTCTACTGTGTATCTAGACAGAGTTTCAGCTAGGGTTGAATATATGGCCTCCTCAAGGTAGAGGATGACCTCTATATATATAGTACTTAGGGGGTATAGTGTACCCCCATGCATGTAATATGCACATGTGTGTTAGCCTCACCAATAGGGGGAAGCCACCTGTTACTGTCAAATATAAGGAATGATGATGAAATATTCTCCCCAAGTGTGGAGAATAATCTTGTTACAACTGATTTGTGCCCATGTGTCCTTATCCAATTGTCAACAGATGCTCGGCCGCCATATTGCTGCACGTCCTCGGCCTGGGAGAAGACGAGCTGTAAAGGCTTGATATTCGTTCAATACGAGATGTTCCATAAGGAGTCTCGACCTGATCTCAGCCGAGACATTATGCTAGGGTCGGCCCCAGCCGAGGTTGGACTGATTCCATGTTGAAAATTACCAAGGCTTCTTGTCACTTCGGCCTACACTCGGTCGAGGTTTCCATACCCAGGTATATGAGAATGCTATTGATGTCTGTGATGCGTGTAGTGTCCATTGGAAATGTAGATGATAGTGTCGGCCTGGGCTGACCTTACTAAGGCCGAGGGCTGATATCGTGGGCCCATGGCTTATCCAGGGTCGGTCAATATCTCGGCCATCACCTCGGCTGAGGTTGGTGTCTCTAGGCCGAGGTCAGACTTGGGGCATATCAATCACCCCCAACCCCTAGTCACATATGAGGTAAGGTGACTAGGGGATTAGTACGCATTCGAGGCTTGTCTTCTTACGAACCAGTACTTGCTTGACACTTGTCCAATGTTGGAGCATGCTCACTTGGTAGGCGTGTGCTGTCAGCCTCCCTTTGGGGCTCCCAAGGTAATGATGGGCCTTGGGAAATGCGCCCATGTATTTAAGGGTTTCAAAACACTTTTCCCTCCTTCTTCTTCACTTCTTCTCTCATGTGCACGATTTGTTCTTGCCATTTCTCTCTCTAAAGCTTCTCTAATCAACGCTCTACTGCCGAGGCCTTTGTTGGTTTTTTTTCGCGAGCTTTCTTCATTTGCCTTCATTTTTCATTTCCAGGTATTTTCTCTCTTCCATTTCCTTTGTTTTCGCTTTTGGTTTGCACTTTTCGGCGAGCTTCATCTTTTTTCGGCGATCTCCATAGTTTCAGGCGGACAGTGTTCGCCTTAAAGTTTTAAGTTTGATCTTTAGATTTCTTTACTTTACAAGTCAATCTTGTTTGTAGTTTTAGGAGTTGTTCTGAAGTTTAGGGTCGTCCTTTGATGCTCAGACCTTTATACCATCTTCTTGATGATTTCCCCTCTCTCAGAGAGAAGACCCTAGAAAAGATTAGGCAAATAAAAAGGACCCAAGAAGAGGCTCGTAGGTTGCAAGAATTTCCCTTTAGACCTATCTTTCCCCCACCTCTCAAGGTGGTATATCATGATCCCCCTGAGTTCTTCTATCAGATAGAGGTCCCTGCCGACCCCATACCTATGTCTGAGTCTGAATCTTCCACCTCAGACCCTATGTCTGTGGACTCATTTCAGGAAGCCATGGATTTCACACCTCGGCCTGGTCAGGCCCTTGATCAGGCCGAGGTTTCTGGTCGAGCTTCAACACATTTTGGCTCAAGCACCTCAGCCTCTTCTTCATAGGTTGAAATTATTGAGCCGAGTGTGGTTGTGCCACCCATTCTTGATGCCATCCACCTGTCGGCTGTCACAGGGGCAGATTTCGCTCAGAGATTCGCTAGTAACCCATCTACATCTGCTCCGACCGACGTTGAGATTGATGATGATGAAGATGCTGAAAGCGATGTCGACATCTCTAAGGTGGCTGAGTTCGAGAGAACGATAACTGAGGTGGATCTTCTCTGCTTCAGATATTCGTACTCCATTGGTCCTTCCATAAAATTAAGGAGACCTTTGAGGCAAGAGAGGGCCTATCATGGCCGGGATGGAGAAATCTGCCTGTACGAGCAGATGTTTAAGTTAGGGTTTTGCCTACCCATTCATCCCATCATCAAATCCATACTCTCTTACATCAATTTGGCTCCCTCACAGCTGACCCCTAACGCCTGGAGAGTCATCATAGGGGCCATTATCTTATGAAGGGAAGTCCACCACTCTGACCTCCCAGTTCAGGTCTTCGTTGGTTGTTATGTCCCAACCTCGGCCAAAAACCATCTGAGCTACTATCATTTTGTGGCTCGAAGGCCTGAGAAGAAAATACTCCAGGTGACTCAGACCTCAAACCATAATTGGAAGCCCCGCTATTTTTTCGCCTCTGGACCATGGGAATTTGGCCCATGCGTTCCCTCTTTCACACTTGAGCCGAGGATACCCCTCAATTGGGGTAAGGTCACCATGTCTTCCAGGGCCGACCCTGGTCTAAGTCTTCAGAATATCCAGAAGGTGAAAGCCCTGCAAGACCAAGGGGCACATGGTCTTTTTGTTAAGTTTGAACATTTGCTGACCCCCTATTATCTCTCGGGGACGGGCCTAGGTGGAAGTCCCCTTGTTGACTTTGGTAAGGATTTTTCTTTTAAGTTTAACCTCTGAACTCATTCATATCTGATCTCTAACCCATATCTTTTAACTTTTGCAGAGCGACCACAAGGCATTTCAGACGAACTGTGGGAGATAGCTGCATCGAGCTTAGAGAGAGTTGCCAAAAAAGTCGGTCTGAACGCTCCTCCCCCAGCTCCCTCTACATTCAAATCTCAGGCCTCAAAGAAGAGGTCCCCAGAAGCCCATGCCTAGGAGGATCAGAGGACGACCTTGAGACAGAAGAAGGCCTCTGATGCTGCAATTCCAATCTCCTCGGCCGACGCCCTGTCGGACCGCCTGGACCAACTGAAGTTATCTGACAGCATTGCCGACCATAGTCTGCTACCCCTTGATGCCATCGGCTCTGCAATGACCGAGGCTCACAAGCAATTTTTCAGGTCTCTGGATACACAATTACTGGTTGAGTTCGGCCTTCACAGAGCCATTCAGGTATGTCTTGATCTCTCGTCAAAATTTTATGAGTGCAACATCTGACTTTTCTCCAGCTTAACCTCTTCCTTAAATGTGTAGGGAGTGGCTGCTATGTACCACCTATCGAACTGGACTCTGAGGAAATTGCCCCTCATCCAGAAGGGGCAAGAGGCCGAGAAGGTCCAGAGCGCCCTAAATGCGGAGGTCGATCATCTGAAATCAGAGCTGCAAAACTCTAAAAGTAAGATTAAGGGGTTGGAGAAAGAAATTTCTCTGCTCGTCAAAGATTATGCCAAAGCCCTGAAGGCCAAAGATGACGTTCTACAGCAGAAGGTCATCTCGGCTGTCAAGGTTTCCCTTGAAGATGCCTTGGCCCAAATAATTTCTGACTACAAAGCCTCGGACGAGTTCATGGGTTTTGGTTTTGAATATCTCGAAAGAGGTATCAAGTCTACTACCAAATGGGCTGAAGTCCGGGAGAAGGAGGTCGGTAATTTAAAGGCCTCTGACTTTGTAGGTCTCGGCTTTGCTGACCCCCAGTTTGCACAGGCTCTTCAAGAGGTGGAGGACGAGGCTACTGCTCTTGCTGAGAGTGCAACTCTGGGAGGGACCAAGGTCGGAGGGGAAGACCATACTGATGACGTGGCCGAGGTGACTAATGCTTATCAAGCCAACCCGGTCGAGACTGTTAATGTTCCCCCCAAACCTTTAGGATTTGTAACTTGTAACTTGTAACTTGTAACACCATAACTTTTTTGTAATTGCTGAATATTTGTTATTTCTTCATATATCAACCTCTGAGGAGGGCTGTCTTCACTTAATTTTGCTGAATGTCATGTGATCTCTTCTATTATTTTGTTGCGATATCTTGTTTATACTCGATCAATAATCCTGACCTCAAACCTCTTCACCACTGAATTGCTATTAGGGTCTGAGGTCATCACCTAAGATGTTATTCCCATAACTACACCAAATTAATGATGTTAAGGGTACGAGGCCATCTACTAAGGTGTCTGAGCTCAGACCTCGTCACCATCGAGTGATGTTATGAAGGTCTGAGGTCATCACCTAAGACGTTATCCTCATAATTAATATCACCAAATTAATGATGTTAAGGGTCTGAGGTCATCCCATTATGGTGTCTGACCTAACACCTCGTCACCACTGAGTGATGTTATAAGGGTCTGAGGTCATCACCTAAGATGTTATCCTCATAATTAATCTCACCAAATTAATGATGTTAAGAGTCTGAGGTCATCTAACTAAGGTGTCTGAGCTCAGACTTCGTCACCACCGAGTGATGTTATGAGGGTCTGAGGTCATCACCTAAGATGTTATCCTCATAATTAATCTCACCAAATTAATGATGTTAAGAGTCTGAGGTCATCTACTAAGGTGTCTGAGCTCAGACCTTGTCACCACCGAGTGATGTTATGAAGGTCTGAGGTCATCACCTAAGACGTTATCCTCATAATTAATATCACAAAATTAATGATGTTAAGGGTCTGAGGTCATCCCATTATGGTGTCTGACCTAAGACCTCGTCACCACTGAGTGATGTTATAAGGGTCTGAGTTCATCACCTAAGATGTTATCCTTATAATTAATCTCACCAAATTAATGATGTTAAGAGTCTCAGGTCATCTAACTAAGGTGTCTGAGCTCAGACTTCGTCACCACCGAGTGATGTTATGAGGGTCTGAGGTCATCACCTAAGATGTTATCCTCATAATTAATCTCACCAAATTAATGATGTTAAGAGTCTGAGGTCATCTACTAAGGTGTCTGAGCTCAGACCTCGTCACCACCGAGTGATGTTATGAAGGTCTGAGGTCATCACCTAAGATGTTATCCTCATAATTAATCTCACCAAATTAATGATGTTAAGGTTATGAGGTCAGCCCATTATGGTGTCTTACCTAAGACCTCGTCACCACTGAGTGATGTTATAAGGGACTGAGGTCATCACCTAAGATGTTATCCTCATAATTAATCTCAGCAAACTAATGATGTTAAGAGTCTGAGGTCATCTAACTAAGGTGTATGAGCTCAGACTTCGTTACCACCGAGTGATGTTATGAAGGTCTGAGGTCATCACCTAAGATGTTATCCTCATAATTAATCTCACCAAGTTAATGATGTTAAGAGTCTGAGGTCATCTAACTAAGGTGTCTGAGCTCAGACTTCGTCACCACCGAGTGATGTTATGAAGGTCTGAGTTCATCACCTAAGATGTTATCCTCATAATTAATCTCACCAAATTAATGATGTTAAGAGTCTGAGGTCATCTACTAAGGTGTTTGAGCTCAGACCTCGTCACCACCGAGTGATGTTATGAAGGTCTTAGGTCATCACCTAAGATGTTATCCTCATAATTATCTCACCAAATTTATGATGTTAAGGGTCTGAGGTCATCCCATTATGGTGTCTGACCTAAGACCTCGTCACCACTGAGTGATGTTATAAGGGTCTGAGGTCATCACCTAAGATGTTATCCTCATAATTAATCTCACCAAATTAATGATGTTAAGAGTCTTAGGCCATCTAACTAAGGTGTCTGAGCTCAGACTTCGTTACCATCGAGTGATGTTATGAAGGTCTGAGGTCATCACCTAAGATGTTATCCTCATAATTAATCTTACCAAATTAATGATGTTAAGAGTCTTAGGTCATGTAACTAAGGTGTCTGAGCTCAGACTTCGTCACCACTAAGTGATGTTATGTAGGTCTGAGGTCATCACCTAAGATGTTATCCTCATAATTAATCTCACCAAATTAATGATGTTAAGAGTCTGAGGTCATCTAACAAAGGTGTTTGAGCTTAGACTTCGTCACCACCGAGTGATGTTATGAAGGCTTTAGGTCATCACCTAAGATGTTATCCTCATAATTTCTGATCTGAAAATGGAATAAAAGCTGTCATAGGAACTGATCTTTTTATTAATAACCTCTTCTCAATAAGATGGTACATTTACATAAAATTCTACGCAACATCATATGTAATATCTCTTTAGGTGGTCAGCATTCCATGCGTTAGTGAAAGGTTCTCCTTCTAGGTTTTCTAGCCTGTAAGTTCCAGACACAACCTCTTATGTTACTTTGTAAGGGCCATGCCAGTTTGGGTGTAGCTTATTTGCCCTTTGTAGGGTCTTCTTTAGCACTAGGTCTCCCACTGCAATGGGTCTTGACTTCACCCTTTGGTTGTAGAATTTCGTTGCCCGCTGCTGGTAGGCTGCTTTTCTGACCCCTGCGTCTTCTCTTCTTTCTTTGATAAGATCCAGGTCTAGCCTCCTCTCTTCCCCATTACTGTCTGGATCATAGGTCTGAATCCGATGAGTTGGTAGTCCTACTTCCGTTGGTATGACGGCCTCTGAGCCATGTGCCGGCATGAATGGGGTTTCTCCTATTGGTGTCCTTGCCGTGGTTCTGTAGGCCCATAACACAGCGTAGACCTCTTCTGTCCATCTCCCCTTTATATCTTATAACCTCTTCTTGATTCCGTCCAAGATGGTTCTGTTTGTGACCTCGATCTGGCCATTTGCTTGAGGTCGACCAGGAGATGAGAAGAACTGTTTAATCCCCACTCTTAGGCAATACTTTTCTAAGGAGGAGTTCTTGAACTGGGTCCCATTATCCGAGATGAGAGTGTTTGGGAGGCCATATCTGCATATGATGTTCCTCCAAATGAACTGGAAGGTCTTCTGCTCTGTAATTGTTATCATCGGTTCTGCCTCCACCCACTTTGAAAAGTAGTCAATGGAAACTATCAAGAATCTATAGTTATTGACAGCTCTTGGAAAAGGACCTACCAAGTCAATTCCCCATACCACAAATGGCAATGGAGAAGAGATTGACGTCATAGGCTGATGGGGTTGATGAGGGATAGTGGTGAACCTTTGACATTTGTCGCACCTCTTCACATAGTCTGCAGCATCCTTAAACAAGATAGGCCACCAGTATCCCTCAGTGATGATCCTCTTGGCTAAGGGCCTTACCCCTATGTGGCTAGAGCAAGAACCCTCATGAACCTCCTATAACACCCGGGGTACTTCCATGGGATGCACACATCTGAGGAGAGGCAATATAAACCCATTTTTGTACAAGATGTCTCCTATCATTGAGAACTTGGCACTCCTGTATCACAACTTTCTCCTTTCTAGCTTGGACTCAGGCAGCTCTCCCTCTCTTAGGTATCTGACGAGTGGGTCGATCCATGAGTCTCCTAGGTTCACATTGTGACAAGGGCGACATACCTCGTCCTCCTCGATGGTTGCCTTTCCTAAGACCTCAATTGGAATGGTCCTTCCCATATTTGTCTTCACTGCTGAGGCCAGCCTTGCCAATGCATCAGCGTGATTATTGCTCAGTCGAGGTACTCTCTTCAGTTTTGCTTCTTCAAAATATTCTAATAACCTTCTTACCTTCTTTAAGTACTTGGCCATCCTTTCATCTTTGGCCTCGTATATCCCCAATACTTGATTGACAACCAACCTTGAGTCGCTATGGAGTAGGAGTTGCTTTACTCGAAGAGTTGTTGCCAATAAGAGACCTGCTATCATGGACTCATACTCGAACTCGTTGTTTGAGGCTTGGAAGTTAAATCTCAAGGTGTATTCAATGTTGGCACCATCTGGAGCCGAGAGTATTAGTCCCGCCCCGCTTCCACTGTCACAGGAAGAGCCATCAACGAAGAGGCTCCAGACGTCTGTATTTGATGAGAAGACCCCTTCTCTCATAACCCCCTTCTTGAAGAGGTATCGATCCTCTTCGTTCTCTTCTATTCTGCTTCGAGTTTTGGCTGAGATGACCTCTTCCCGATCTCGGAAGATGTTTGGTGCCATCTCTTCTGAATCTCGGAAGACACTACGGTTCATCTTTTCGCCATCATCTAAGCCTTTCTCTGTCTCGGCCTCTTCCAAACTTCTACCGGCCTCTTCCCACGTGAATTCTGTGACAAAGTCTGCGAGGGCCTGCCCCTTATGGCTGTCCTAGGCTGGTAGGTAAGATCATATTCTCCTAGTTCGATGGCCCAGGTCATCAATCTTCCGGACTTCTCAGGTTTATGCAGAACCTTCCTTAGTGGGGAGTCAGTGAGGACTACCATGGAGTGAGCTTGGAAGTAAGGCTTCATTTTCCTTGAGGCATGTATTAGGTCATAAGCCAACTTCTCCATTCGGGGATAATTTTGTTCAGACCTTTGAAGGGCCTTACTGTTGAAGTACACAGGCCTCTAGACCCCATCCTCTTCCCGTATGATGGCCGCGCTAATGGCTGATTCAGAGACTGCCAGATACACAAACAACCTTTCCCCCGTGATGGGCTGAGACAGTAACAAAGGAGACCCTAAGTAGGACTTGAGTTGGTTGAAGACTTTTTCACACTCTTCGTCCCATTGGAAGGCCTTTCTTAGAACTTTAAAGAATGGAAGACACTTGTCCGTTTCCCTAAAAACAAACCTGTTAAGGGAAGCCACTCTTCCCGTGAGTCTCTGGACATCCTTGATACTCCTAGGAGTCTTCATGTTGAGTAATGCCTTGATTTTCTCAGGGTTCGCTTCAATCCCCCTCTGATTAACGATGAATCCCAGGAACTTCCCAGCTCCTACTCCGAAGACACACTTTTCTGGGTTAATTTTCATTCTGTACGAGTCCATGACATCGAAGGTCTTCTCAAGGTCCGCTACGTGAGTACATGCTTTCAGGCTCTTCGTTAGCATATCGTCTACATATACCTCCATGGTCTTACCTATTTTCTCTTCGAACTTCTTATTGACAAGACGTTGATACGTTGCCCCCGCATTTTTCAGACCGAAGGGCATCACCTTGTAGCAGTACATCCCTTTATCAGTAATGAAGGTTGTCTTCTCAGAGTCTTAAGAATCCATGAAGATTTGGTTATAGCCTGAATAAGCATCCATGAAGCTCATGAGCTCATGCCCTGCCATTGCATCCACCATCTGGTCTATCCTAGGTAAGGGATTGCTGTCTTTCGGGCAAGACCTGTTCAGGTCAGTGAAATCTACACACATTCGCCACTTCCCTTTGGCCTTAGGCACGATGACTGCATTTGAGAGCCACTCGGGATAGGTAACCTCTCTTATGAACTCGGCCTCTTCCAACTTTTTTACCTCTTCCAGGATGACGTCGTACTTCTCCCTGGAGTAGACTCTTCGTCTATGCTTGATTGGCTTGGCATCTCTGTCCACGTTGAGCTTGTGGCTCATGACCTCAGGGTTGATGCCAGGCATGTCTGCGTGACTCCATGCGAAGACACTTTGTCTCCTCTTGAGGAAGTTTATCAACTCTTCCTTGATTCCTGGCTCTAGGGCCTTACCGACCTGGATGGTTTTTTCTGGCTCGTCCTCATTGAGGACGATGGATTCTACCTCTTCCACGGCCTCACCCTTCTTCAATTTTGTTTCGTCTCTTGGGTCAAGAGTGTCAATGTTGTAAGTGGTGGTTGCTCTCTTATGGGCTTCTCTCTCTTCGGCCGAGTTGAAGTAACACTCTCGCGCCGTGGTCTGGTCCCCTTGCACTTCCCCTACTCCATAAGGAGTTGATAATTTTAGCATCTGATGGACCGTCGATGACACAGCTTCAAACTCTTTAAGGGCCACCCTTCCTATGATGAGGTTGTAGGCCGAGAAGACGTTTTTGTCCATAACGAAAAAGTTTATCTTCTTGGTCAGCCTCCTAGGCCACTCATCCCCCATCCGTACATCCATCTCATACATGCCCAATGGGTGGACCTTTTCACCACTGAAGCCTATCAATGCGTGATGATAGGGCACCAGCCTTGCCCTGCTAAGACCCAGGATCTTGAAGCAAGGCCAGAACATCACGTCTGCTGAACTTCCCCCGTCTATGAGGATCCTCCGTAACTCGCACCCATGCACCCTTGTTGTTATGACCAAAGGGTCATCATGGGGGGATAAGATACCCTTAAAGTCGAGTCTAGAGAACCCCACTACAAGGGTGTCCATGTCTACCTTCTTCCTCTTCTGGACTCCATCAGAAGACATTAGATTCACAACTTGGAGCTTGGCCAATGACCTGGCCTCTGCTACATGAGCCTTCCTGTCGGATACCTCAGAGCCACCTCCTACAAGTCCCCCACATATGGTGCTAACACCAAAGGAGATCATACCGACCCTCTTCACCGGGGTGTTGTCATCCTTTGGCGGAAGATCCGGGTCGTCTTCATCATCTCCTTCTGAATCATCGTCCCTTCTGGCCGGGACATTGCCACGACATCTGTCAAATCTTCTTTTCTTAGGGTCATTTATTCCACCCTTTGGAGCCTTACCATCCACATACTTCCTCAGCTTTCCAGATTTCAGCATCTTCTCAATCTCATCCTTTAAAGCGAAGCATCTATCTGTGATATAGCCATGATCCTGATGGAACTCGCACCATAGGTTTTTGTTCCTCTTATGTGGAGGGGACTTCAGTTTCTCTGGCCACCTAAGAGTACGGTCAGTCTTAATCTCATTGAGGATGTGCTCACAGCTCACAGTCAGAGGAGTGTAATGAGCGAACTTGTCATCTCCTAACCTCTTCTTCCCCTCTTTTTTACCTTGGGACTTTCCCATGCCACCGTGGTTCTCCTCCTCACACTTGGTGGCCATTGCCTCTTTCGCATTCATCACATTCCCTGCGGTTGCCAGCATCTCTGCCATAGACCTAGGGGGGTCTTCCGCCAGTTTCCACAATAGCTTCCTCTTCTGGAGGCCTCCTATAAGGAAAGTCATGGCTATGCTCTCTTCATAATCTTCCACCTCCAATTTATCTTTGTTGAATGTTGCTATGTAGTCTCTTAGGCTCTCACCCTTGGCCTTTTTGACATACAGCAGGTGGGTAGTCTTCTTTTGAGGTCTTACCCCAAAGCAGAAGTTGTGGATGAACTGCTCATCCAAACCTTTGAAGTTCTCAATTGAGTTCTTCGGAAGGGAGGTGAACCAACTGTGCGCTGCCCCTGTCAAGGTCCCTGAGAAGGCCCTACACTTCATCTCATCGGGTATCGAGTAAATGTCTGCTGCCGACTGTTACATCTTGATACGGTGTATAGGGGTAGTGCTGCCATCATACTTGGGAGTCACTGTAGGAGGCTTGAACTTGGCTGGGGTTGGGAATCCCACTATCCTAGCCATAAATGGGGAGCCCTCTGAGTGACACCTTTGTAATGGGTCCCTGCTTTTAATGAGATATCCTATCTTCTCCTCAAGGCATTGGATAGAATCATTCCAGGGTCTTCTGTCATCAACTTTGCCGAGGTTATCCCCTGCCACCTCCCTGCGATGGACAGAGGGTTCCCCAACCGCGACACGTTGGCTGTTGACCTTTTCCTGTTCCCTGCCTCTTCTTTCACAAGGTCGGCCTTGGTCTCGATGACCCTGCCTATTCCCTCTCTGAGAGCCTGCTGCGCTCCTTGACCTCGACAGCCTCTGCCTTAGGTCATTCACCGGGACCAGTCTCTCGAAGGCCGACCCTTTGCTCAACCTATCAAAGGCTGACCCTATTTGTTGGGCCTCTTCACCTCTTCGACCGACACATCCTTGACTCAGCCTAAGAGGTCGTATAGTGTTATTTGACACCTCATACGGCTCCCAGCAGTCTTATGGGGCTTCTTCAGCTTCTAGGTCATAATACCTGTCCTCTGGGCAAGGGTTTCCCTGCCTCCCCAGGCGCAAGCACCTAGGGTCAGCAACGACCCTTCTCCGCTGGGGTGTAGGCTAGTCCTTCATTGGCGCCTGGGGTGGTTCTTTGGCGTCAGGATGAGGCTGACCTGCCGCCGGAGTGATCATATCCGGTGAGACTCCAAGTGGCCTCATCATAGTTTGACCGACCTGAGCAAATTACTCCTTCATGGCTTGTTGTGTTGAAGTTTAAGATTTCAAGGCCGCTGGTACCTCCGCCATTTCGGACTGGGGGGTGCCAGACTGGAGCTAGGCCCTCCATCCCCGGACGGCGAAAGAGGCAGTGGTAAGTCTGGTGCCATATGTTAACACTATAGAGCTTGAGTAGAAAATGAGCTTAGCACCTCACAGGACCTCTTTCAATGGTGAAACAGCTCCACGCTAGGGGGAGGCCTGGTTCACCACCAGAGTCTCCGGTGAGGTTAAGCAAAAAAATAGGAAGAGATAGTTTCGTGTTCCCACAGACGGCGCTAAAATGATGATGCTGCAACTAGCACCACCAGATAAGGTGTTTTCAAGCCCAATCTAAGAACAACAATGGCATCATAGTTATGTAAAAGGTAAGGGAATGATATGAGGAGAAGAGGAGAGAGAACCAGGATATAACTGGTTCAGCCTAAATTGGCATACGTCCACTATGTGTGTGTGTGAATAACCTCACTGCAACAAGGCACTAACGGCCATGGATACAATCTCTCAAGCTTTCTCTCTCTACTGTGTATCTAGACATAGTTTCAGCTAGGGTTGAATATCTGGCCTCCTCAAGGTAGAGGATGACCTCTATATATATATATTACTTAGGGGGTGTAGTGTACTCCCATGCATGTAATATGCACATGTGTGTTAGCCTCAACAATAGGGGGAAGCCACCTGTCACTGTCACATTTAAGGAATGATGATGAAATATTCTCCCCACGTGTGGAGAATAATCTTGTTACAACTGATTTGTGCCCATGTGTCCTTATCCAAATGTTAACAGATGCTCGGCCGCCATATTGGTGCATGTCCTCGGCCTGGGAGAGGCCGAGCTGTAAAGGCTTGATATTCGTTCAATCTGAGATGTGACATAGGGAGTCTCAGCCTTATCTCAGCCGAGACATTATGCTGGGGTCAGCCCCAGCCGAGGTTGGACTGATTCCATGTTGAATATTACCAAGGCTTCTTGTCACCTCGGCCTACACTCGATCGAGGTTGCCATACCCAGGTATATGAGAATGCTGTTGATGCCTGTGATGCGCGTAGTGTCCATTCGAAATGTAGATGATAGTGTCCATTCGAAATGTCCATTCAAAATGTCAACCCGCGTAGTGTCCATTCGAAATGTAGATGATAGTGTTGGCCTGGGCCGACCTTACTAAGGCCGAGGGCTGATATCGTGGGCCCATGGCTTATCCAGGGTCGGTCAATATCTCGGCCATCACCTCGGTCGAGGTTGGTGTCTCTAGGCCGAGGTCACACTTGGGGTATATCACCAGGATTTGGTTGAGGGGGTCTCTAGTAATGGTTTAGGTCAGAGGACTGGCAATCTCAGCCACAACGGTAGCCATGCCCTAAAGCTTGTAACTCATTACAAAGATATTGGAACGCAGGCAATCCACGGTAAATATTTCGAGATAGTGGTGACTACCAAGTGATGGTTGACAGGCATCAGAGAAGAATGCTGGAGCACCATCAGGTAGAAGGCATGTGGAGCCAAGTCGGGTAGATGAAGCTCACAACCATATTCTCTCTCAGCAGTAGCACCGGTCGCGGAACCTTAATAATTATGGCTGGAGTCTTCTCAAACAATGGATTCTCGATGGGGTGAGGAGGTAGGAAAAACAAATGGTGGAGAATCCTCCCTAGCAACCTGAGAATAGTTACAGGAAATAATGAGTTTATGAAAAACTTTAACAAGTGTTTTCGTTGTTAAATCACCAATATAGGTGGAGTTTATGAAAAACCTTGTTGTTAAGTCAACGATATAAGTGGAGTTTATGAAAAAATCTTAACAAGTGTTTTCGTTGTTAAGCCACCGATATAGGTGGAGTTTATGAAACAATCTTAACAAGTTTTTTCATTGTTAAGTCACCAATATAGGTGGAGTTTATGAAAAACCTTAACAAGTCTTTTCGTTGTTAAGTCACCGATATAGGTGGAGTTTATGAAAAATCTTAACAAGTGTTTTCATTGTAAAGTCACCAATACAGATCGAGTTTGTGAAAAAACCTTAACAAATGTTTTCGTTGTTAAGTAACCAACATAGGTGAAGTTTGAGAAACTGATAAATGCAGATAAATTAGCGAAGTACCTCAGTAGTAGAAACGACGAGAATAGGAGCCACCGTGGAGGCCTCAATAGTGCCCCTAACTGAAGAAGCCTCAACAATCGACAAAGCTCCCTCGCTAACAAATGGTATCAAGGCCAATGAAGGAGTTTTTCTGAAAGAATAGGAGGAACCTCCAAGCGATGCTCCAGGATGGGCAGGCACTGAAGAATCACCATGCGGGACGGGAGCATCAACCTTGGCCTCGGAAAGAAAAAGCCACTAAGAGCAAAAGATGGGGTAAGGCTTGGCGAAAGATGCAAAAATAAACCAAGTGTTAGACACAAGGAGCAAGTATATGAAAAAGGAAGCAATACGTCTAAGCGTTACTTACCCCCGTTATGGAAGCAAAAGGGGAATTGCAGTCTGGGGTCTCGTGAGTACAGTGGGAAGGAGAATGTTAGTTATTAGAGACACCACTTCCACCTAAAATATCCCAACATATCAGATTGATAAATAAAGCAATGGAACAAGGAAAAGACGTGAGACTTGACGAGAAATTTACCTCAGAGGAACTCTCCTCAACCACAATGATGGGCAGAGGGAGCACTTGCTCTGATCGTAATCCAGAAGAGGCTGAAGTTATTGGCTCTTGTTGGCCAGATATTTCAACAGATCCAATGGTAACAGACCCTGCAGCAGCTTCTTTAGCCCATTGGGAGGATAAACGGAGAGAGTAGGTGAGACCAATCATGGGGGAACAGGGAGTAGTAGTATCAGCTTGAGAGGCACTGAACCCCCCCCCCCCCCCCCCCATGAAACATCTCATGGGGGAACTAGGGGGACTGGGTCTTTCTTCAACTCCCTGCACCATAGTTATCAAAGAAATCAGCAAATGCAACTTGCCTTAAGAAAAGGGGAACAAGAATAAAACACGCACACATACCTGAGATCCAGTGTCTTCTGGGACATAGTGCCCAGAGTTTTCTTCCTTGTGCTCGTTGCATAAGCACCTTGAGGTACCCTCGACCTTTGTCTCCTCTTTTCCATTGGCTTAGTAGGATCAAATACGTTCGTAGGAAAGGTAGCTGAAGGAGGAATGACGAAAAAGCGACGTTGAAACTCAGCGTTTATTCTTTTGACCTCAGCTTGGACCTTCCTCTTCAGCTCTTCACTTACCTCTTTAGACAAAGGAGGGGGAACGGAGGCAATAGGGAATGCCTCTAAAGGAGTTTGTGCTTGAACGTTGGGCATGGATTTCAAGGAAACCCCACTTTTGGACTTATTAGTCTTTTTAGCAGGTGGTTGAGAAGGCCCTTCCCCAATTGTAGCTCCGGTCGAAGGGGAAGGTGGTTTGGGGGCTGCAGCGGCCTTGGACTTGGGCGTGGCAATGAGGATCATGGGGAAGTTTGGAGGAAGTTCAGTATGAGGGACTTTGGGGGTCTGGCTTAGAGGGAACTCAATCCCAAGAATGGAATTACCCTTTAACCCCAACTCCAAGGCAAAAAATGAAAGAACTAGATGATACACGGGATCTCCCTCGATGAACTCAAAAATTTGGGCCAGTTGTCACGGCCAGTACTTTGTTGAAAATAGAGGGGTCACGTCCCCTTGCCTGGTGGTGCTGTGAATGGTGACTCGGCCAGCCATTGTAGAACTCACCCCCACACAACATTTGAGGAGAACAGGGAACATGCCTCGCCAAAAGAGACCTTAGGGTTAGATGCTTGAAAAACAAGGTGAGGATCCCTTTGATCGAAACTGAACTGACGACTGTATCAGTTGGGATTGTAGTTCTCACTGGTGTATCCCCACTCGATGTAAGAGGGCTGGTCTCTTAGCGAAAGCAGAAGGACCACAATGAGTGAAAGGTCTTTAATACTGAGGTATAGAGTAGTTTCCCAGACCACCCTTACTTCATGTTTGAAAAATCACAAGTATAGAGAAAGATATCATCTTCATAAGGCCTCATCACAAAATTTGAAAAATCATCGATAATATAGATCAACTCCTTTCGACTTTGTCTTTTGTGATAAATAAAGGAGCGTGGGGGTAGAATTGTTTCCCCCGAAGGAGGGAGGTTTGTCTTGGCTGCTACGGAATGGAAATACGCATAAAGGAAGCCTGTTAGTAGGACACAGGTGGCAAGGTTGGACAGGTTATAACGACCTAGAGATCGTTCTATGTCGAAAAGGAATCTATCAAGCCATGTGAAGAGGGATCCCAAGGCGATTACGGCCAGAGGGATCTTGATACCCCGAGCCAAATGGAGGGATATGTTGATGAGTTCCCTTTGAGGTTGGTCAATGGGTTTCCTCATTAAAAGAAAATATGAATGAATGATAAGGATCTAGGCAGGAATTTCCAGTGATGTATCTTGACCAGGGGTAGCCTCAGAGGAACAACCTTTAGAGGGATCTTTGAAGAAATAGTTGATAAAAGGAGTGAAGATGGCTTTGTTTGAAGTACTGATGCGGTCTAACTCCAAATGGTCAGCAGTCTCTTGGGCATCTAGGGTTTCATCAGAATATGGATCATGGCCTGTTACCTCAAGGCCTAGGAGCTCTCACACATCCTCCAATGTTATTATAAACTTTCCCCATGAAACAATGAACGTATGAGTGGTAACGTTCCAACGAGATACCAAAACGGGAAGGGTAGCATTATTATTGGATAGGGTGAACTCACAAAACCACTTAGCTCAATAAAGCCCAATTTTGATGAGAGTGTCAGCATGGGAACTCTACATATGGGAGTTCCAGGCAGCAGAGCAGGAGAGCTCCATGGCCCTTTGAAGTCGATGTGGGACTATGCGAAGTCCCCTCGCTCAAGACGAAATCGGAGAGTCCCCTCTGGAGGTAGAAAGCCCTAGTCATCAGCACTTTCATCTTCATCATCAAGCGTCGAGGCATCATACTTGGCATTAAAAATGCAAGTCTTACAAAACCCAACAAAGTTATCACCCTTGACGAATATAAGGGACTGGCGGTCAAAGCGCAGCTGGTCCTGACGGGCAGCAGTCAAGGAGGTGGCAGTAGGGGTGGTGGCAACGGGGGTAGCAGATGGAGCACTGGTGGTAGAAGTGGTGGGGTTGCTTAAGGAGACCATTACAGACAACAATGAAGTACGAAAAAAAAAGCAATCTCTATAAAAGACGGGTTAGGAATGAAGATGGAGAGGCACAACCACTGGTGGTGGCGTAAAAGATGAGAGAAGGAAGAAGTTAAGTAAGATATTGGTAAACAATGGAGTTCGTACCGAGTTCTCTCTCTAAAGAAGGCAGGAGCTTGAAGAAGATGAAGGAAATAGAAGGCTTTGAAAAAATAGACGCTTGAAACTTTTTAAGGAACTCGCCTATTGAGTTTCCCACCACCACACTAGCAAGGCCGCCTATAATCATATCAAATTGACACGTGGAACTTAGGGAAGTATTTTGACAGCTGAAAAGACAGCGCCACGTCATTTACGAAGCGACGCCTGGGGAATAGAAAGGGTTGCCTTCCTTAGCAAGTTTGAGTTTTGGCACCAAAGTTTTTGTCAGACATACCCCATAACTCCCTATGGAAAAGATGTCCCAACGGTTAAAAAAAAAAGTACGATGTCCCCTCACCACAAGTCCAAACGTTATTTAAATGGTGGCTCGACTACATCGGGAGAATTTCTATTTTTTCGAACATAGCGAAGCGTTACAAGGGACAATTTCACTCACCAATAATCAAAATGAGTGTTTGAGAAGGTTACCAGGCATTTCGGGAGAATTTTAAATAATAAAGTTAGAACGGTTGAAGTTGAGTATGAGAAAAAAGTGGTGATGTCCCTTCGCCAAAGCCCCAATAAGCCGTAGCGCTTCGGCTCAGGTAAATCGGTGGGAATTATACTTTTTCCTGAAGATTCTAATGTGGTGGTTCTAACAAGGAAAAAGATGCTAAACAAATTTCACACAGAGAAGGTTTATCGGATTGAGAAGTTTTCGTGCAGACATTTCTTGTTCAAATAACAAATCTCTCCACGAAGGGGAAAATATAGAGGGGGCTTGAAGTTAATCCTAATATTAGGGATAATTCCCCCATTAACAACAGTGTTTGGGATAAAGACAGCTAAGCGAGGCAACCCAGAAGGACCTTCCAGCAAACAAGCTGACCGAGAAATCTCGTCCTTTAGTCCTGTTGATTAATTTAATCTTGTTGTATTTTTATTTATATACACTATGAGTTATAATGGTTGTAATGATTTAATAAGAATAATAATAAGTCTTAGTGTAAGGTTAAATGGTACTCGCGAGAGACCAGGCTTGGTAGGGCCTGGGAGAGCTTTCATGCTCTATCAAATGACCTCGCTGTGGGAACCTTAGAGGGACTTGGTTTGGAGGATTGAGAATTGAGTCACCATTAGGGCTTGTCCTAACCATCTTAGATACACCTGCTAAAACACCAAAGGACCCTTACCATGGAACCTCGGGCAGAGCAGCTTGGAGTTCCACCGGGCGTTGAGTTGTGAGCCCAACAACCCTTCACATAATGTCACATCCACTTTATCTAACATCACTAACCGGTTAGGCAATGTCAGACCTGCACTTGAGTAAATCACCTTGGTATTTGGGACTGTCAGACGGTTAGTGAGCCACCTCTGTAACAACATCCCCCTGACACATAGTGGTTAGGAAAAAGGTATGCCTTGGCATTTAATGTTTATGACGGGGAGATAACTAGACCATTGCGTATTTAATGTTTGTGACATAAAGTATGAGGGGTGTCTTTCACGGGCATTAATGGCAGAGTTGCCTCGTGGGTGGTGGGAGGATATTTAAGGACCACAACTACCTTTGAGGAGAGGATGATCTTTTTTGAGAGTTCAAAAGTGATTACTAGAGAGTTGTTACAAACCAAAGAGTTTACTCACCCACCATTGTCATTTATTACGAAGATTTTCATACTTAACAGAGATTCTTGAGGGTGGTTGGTGTGTTTTGGCTGCCTGCTATGGTGTATCTAGGGTGATTACTTCTCTCTCCCTCTAGCTAAGTTACTTCGAAGTTTATTACCACTTTCTGAGTTATAAACGAGAGATATATGAGTTCAAACTGAGTCTATATTCATTGAGTAGTGTTCGTATGTCCTATGGTTAATCAATAGTGTTGCTATTTAACTTATCATTACTGTACTCCAAAGGGGTTATGCCTCCATCTTATCTAAACTACCCTCTTATGGAGTTGTCATTGGTTGTTATGTACCCTCATCTGCCAAAAACAACCCTAGCTGTTACCACTTCTTAGCGAGGAAATTAGAGAAGAAAATGCTCTTGGTTACCCAAACTTCGAATCAAAATTGTAAACCTTGGTATTTCTTTGTCTCTGGGGCATGGGAATTTGATTCAGATTAGGCTTCTAGAACGTCGGTTCCAATTACCCCTCTGAGATAGGAGAAGGTCTCTATTGCTGCCAAAGCCGACCCTAGACTTAGCCAGGATAATTACAAAAACATTGAAGACCTTCGCAGTTAGGGTGACAAGGGTCGGCTCATTAAATATGAACATCTCATGACCCCCTACAACCTATCTCAGACAGGTTTAGGGGGTGGTCCTTGGGAAGAGCTTACTAAGTCTTCATTTTTCTCACCTAAGTTATACCTCTTATATTTTATATCTCTGACTGACTAACTCAGAGACTTATCTTTTGCAGAGTGCCTAGTAGGCATATCATACGAGTTTTGGGAAATTTCTTCTCCTGGAACTGTCAAGCTAATAAAAAAAAGGGGTGGTAAAAATGTAGCCCCACCTCACACCAAGAAGAGCACCGTCACCTCCAAGGTCGATGCTAATAAAAAAGAGGAAGTCCACAGTTGAAATGGAGCATACGAGGCCGAGCAAGACCCAGGCCAAGGATTGTTCCATCCCCATCTCTACAGATGATCCCTTGGTCGCTCGTCTATTTCAGCTAAAAATTGAAGATATCCTGATCGGCCACAATCTAAGGGATGCCGATCTTATTCGTAAAATAATGACTGAGGAAGATAAGCACTTTCTACGTGCCTTGGATGTCCCTTTATTGGCTGAGTTTTCTCTTCAAAAGTTAATCTAGGTACCAATTTTTTCCTTATCTTCTCATAAGTGTAACATCGTCTTTTTAAAAATTATAACTCATATGTTCATACATCTGATATTTTCCTACAGGGTGTCTTGTAATTTCATCATCTTGTTCATTGTACTTTGCAGAAGCTTCCCTTTATAGAGAAGGGCAGGGAAGTTGAGAAGGCTGAGGCCTCTTTTAATGTAGAGGTTGCATGGTTAAACGGGGTCATCAAGTAGAGGGATAACGCCATTTCTTAGCTCAGGAAGGACCATGACAAAGCTCTGAAGGTCAAGGACAATGTTCTTCAGTCTAAGGTTGATGCTCTAGTCAAGGCTTCTTTAGAAGATGCTGCTGAGAAGGCCATCGAAGACTACAAGGTCTTTGATGAATTTGTCATCTTTGGTTATGAATACCTCGAAAGAGGTATTAAGGCGACTAGAAAATAGGCATCCACGAGGGAGAGTGAGTCTGGTGTCCTGACTGCATCAGACTTTGTGGGTCTCATCTTTGGAGACCCTCGATTCACTCAGGCCTTGCAGGAAGTTAAGGAGGCCAGTGCTGCTCCAACCGAGACTGCTCCTCTCGAGGTCACTGAGATGAAAGACGCTACTGATCATGATGATGGAGTTGAAGTGACAAATGTCGGCCATGAGAAGTCGAATGCAGTTGCAGAGGCATAGGCCCTTTTCTTATGAAGCTTTTCAATAGTTATAATTTTGATTCCCCCTTGTTTACAGGTCTTATTTTCACGAACTCTCTAATAAAGGCTCTTGATACTCTATTTTGTAACTCTGAAGCCTTTTTACGATAATCATTAGTTCAACTTCTTCAGATTCTATTGCTTGATACGATGTTTTGTTTTAAATTTATATGTTGGTGTTGCACTATTGCGATGTTTTACCTCTTATTTCCACGAATCTAATGTTATTTGAGGCCCGAGGTCACCAAATAATGATGTTAGTGGTATAAGGTCACCACATTATGACTTTTTACCTCTTAAGTTTTCACTAAACAAATGGTGTTTAAGTTCTGAGGTCACCACATCATGGTGTTTTACCCTCAGATTTCACCAAATAATGATGTTTAAGGCCTGAGGTCACCATATTATGATGTTTCACCTCATATTTTCACCAACTTAATGATGATCCAAGGTCTGAAGTCAACAAATTATGATGTTTTACCTCATATTTCACCAGATAATGATGTTTAAGCTGTAAGGTCACCAATTTAGGATGTTCCACATCATATTTGCACTAATATTAATGATGTTTAAGTTCCGAGGTCACTAACTTATAATGTTCCACCTCCTATTTTCACCAACTTAATGAAGTTTAAGGACTGAGGTCACCAAATTAGGATGTTCCTCCTCATATTTTCACCAACTTAATGATGTTTAAGGTCGGTGGTCACCACATCATGGTGTTTTACCATGATCATAAGAGTTGGAAATATATATTTATTCAGAAAGAATTGAACATGGGACAAAGGAGGTGGTTATAATTGATGAAGGATTACAATTTAAATATTCATTATCACTGAGGAAAGCTAATATAGTAGCTAACACTTTATGTAGGAAGTCTACAATAATATTAAAATGTCTCGCTGTAAGCCATATACCTTTATTAAAGTATTTGAGTACTTGGGAAATGGATGTACATTTTAATAGTGAAGGAGGAATAATCGCAAATTTACAAGTACAACCCATGTTGATTGAAAGGATAAAAGTTGCAAAAGTAAATGAACAACAACTGAAGAACATTAGAGAAGATATTATTGAAGGGAAAATAATTGAATTTGTGATATGAGATGATATATTGAGGTCCATGTGATGCCCAACTAAAGAGGAAAATTTTGGAGGATAGTCATTACTCAAGATTTACGTTTCATCCCAGAAAAACCAAGATCTATAGAGATCTTCAAGAAGTGTTTTGGTGGAATAACTTGAAAAGAGAGATAGCGAAATTTTTATATCAGTGTTTGGTTTATGAACAAGTAAAAGATGAACATAAAAAACCATCATGATTACTAAATTTTGGGTCGGGGTCATGATAATCCATACTACTATTTTCAAGACACTCATTCCCTACTACTATTTTGGATCGAGGGTCATGATAATCCGATTCTGGTGAGGACCGGGAAGAGGAAGGAGAATGGAGAGAATAAGGAGAATAAGGAGGAGAAGAAGAAGAGGAAGATGACCTAGACACATAATCAGATCCATTTTTTTATAACCTCACTTATTTTTTCTCCTATAAATAGGTTGACATTTCTTGTCGGCTCTAGCAATAAATAAACAAGTATGAGTAATTTCATCTAAGAGACTGTATCTTACCCCCTTCCCAATAACCTTGAAAAGATAATTAGTCATCCAAGGAGTTCAATGGATCTTGCAGCTAGCAGGGCCAATAAAAAGAAATAGGGTGGTCAATAGAATCAGACTACCCATCTAACTACTACACAGAAGAAGAGGGTAATGACCTTTAGATTAAAAGAATCCTTTGAGGTGGGGGAGTAAAAGGAGAGAAAGGGAGTACCATCAGGATAAGAAAAGGAGGATGACCAAGTATCCTACAAATGTTCGCTTTCTTTTACCCCTGAACACATCAAAATGATTTTTGGTTATCCATCCTTAGTAATAAGGTCGTCAAAGGACTCCCCAAACATATACCTACATGGTATATCCCTAGGACATTCCCTTATAAAAACACAAGGAGCTAATCCCCTTTGCTTATTTTGTTTACTGTGATTTGGAGATTGTATACTCCATTTTATAAGTACCCAAGTTAATTTTTCCAATGGATCACCCAAGAACTTAAACTTTAGAGAATCAACATAAAGAAGGGCCCCGTCACTAAGTTCTAGAAAGGCTTTAAACTTTTTCAAAGTTTTATTTTTACATATATTTTTTCTCATCTACCCGTTTTTACTCTTTAGACAGACCATGGAGGTCACATGAGAAGTGACTCATTGGGATTACATAAATAAAACTAAGGTCATTATTCATATTAATAACAACTTCTTAAATACTTCGTTGACAAAGATGAGTAATGAGGTGACTAACATCACAAATAAGCTTAAGGAAAAGACAAATACGAAGGATAGAGCCATCGAAGAATCCTGGCGAATTCACCTGGAGTTAATCCATGACGACAGTGAACTAGAGGATGTTATATAATCCAACTATTGAAAAACTATACAAAAACATAAAACACAGAGATAGAAATTTATTTTTTAGGTGAATGTCGAAGATGAGCTAAAATCTTATGATGATTTCTTCGAGTAAACTGTATAACTGTTTACCTCGTAGTTGGATGATCACGAGTCTGTTGAATTCAACCGAAGGTCTTTAAATGTGCTATAAAGGGTCCATGTCCCCGACGATGATTTGACTTATGCTAAAAACCCTCTTTTTGGGGACCTAATGAAAAGGGGGATGGTGCTTATAATTTCTTTTCTCCAAAATCCCTTCCATTGATACCAATCAAGCTTTTGGGGAGGCCGATCACAATATTGATGCCATTAACTAGGTCACTATCAATCCTTCCACTTCAGTTCAATGAGTGGTAGATGCTACTATAGAGGATACACCTCCCTCAAGTTGGGAAGGTCAAACCTAACTTTATCTTTTTATTTATGTTTGAACTTTTGAAGAATAATTGGTAATTTTTCTCTCAACTAATGTATACCAGTTAGTCATCTTTTTGTGAGCCTTGAGATATTCGAATATTAAATGAAATAAATTATGTTTCCTTCTTTCTTTTTCTTCATATTCCTTTTTTACTTGTGACATGATCAGTACTGATCACCCTAATTATGTATTATGTAAAATATGGTGCAAAAGTAATTGATCTATTCAATTATATTTTCTAATAGGGTTGTTTTTTGGTGCAATTTTTCTTCACCCATTGTAAACTTTCATGGAATTCAGTGACCGACAATTTTACCTCACAGATATTATTGACCAACAAATCATAAGAATAAATAATCATACAATTACAAGTTATGTGACCTTATCAGGTCAGGGAACTTATTTCTAAGTTACAACACTTAACCATAAGGTGAATTTGTGCATGTCCTAATCCGACCAACCTAACTTAGGTCGTGCCATCATTTTTAGGTGGGATCTGTGCCAAACATAGGCCCTCATCTTATCTCTAAGTTGTACCACTTAATGCCTAAGTAATTTTATGCCAGTTCTAGGCTGACAAGCCCTATTGGTCTATATCACCATTTTTAAGTGCATTTATGTCAATCGTAGGCCTCAAATTAACTTTAAGTTATACCACTCAATTATTAAGGGATATTGTGCATGTTATATGCCGACTAATACTCTTCGATTGTACCAAATTTTTAGATGGGTTTTATGCCAAATGGTGTCCCCTAACTTATTTGTATATTGTATCACTTAATTCTTAAGTGGGTTTATGTATATTCTAAGCCGACCACCCCCTTGGAATGTATCACCGTTTTAAGGTGGGGTTTATGCCAAACGTAGTCCCTTAACTTATTTCTAAATTGTATCAATAAATTCTTTAGTGGGTCCATGCATGTTCTTGGATGACCAACCCTTTTGGGCTGTACCACCATTTTCATGTGAGTTTTAATCTTGACGAATTTTATCAAGTCTATAGTTATAAAGGAACAAATTTATTGATCATAAATAAATTAAAAATTTTACAAAAATGAAAAGAAAATTAATGATAGAATTTTCTAAGGTTCACAACATTCCATGACCTCGACACTATTTTGTCATCTAATTCCATTAAGTGATATGATTTGGCACTCCGTTTGGATGTTATCCTACAAGGTCCAAACCAATTTGGTGCCAACTTTCTATATGAGGGCATCTTTTCTGCAAAAAGGTGTTTCTAAAGATCACATCACTAACCTGGAATTATGCGACTTTTACTTTCTTATCATGATTCTTGGCAAGCACTTATTGGTAGATAAATAGACGTATGAGAGCTTGTTATCTTCATTTTTACGGTAAGCGAAACTCCTGGATATTTTCTAATCATATTTCCCACATTAAAAAATCCATGTTCTCAAATTAGGATGCTCAATCTCTAGATGGATGACATCATCCATCGCATCTACTAAAGAGTATGGGTTTTCCTAGTCGACCTTCTCAATGTTGTTTTGAAAGTCGAGACAACCAACGGGAGATCATACACCCATCTCCCCACGTGTTTTCTAATTGACCCTTTATTTTGAATAAAAAATTCTTATTTTTTATCTCATCCTATCCATTGCACTATAAGGACAAAACTGAAGCATAATGGATTCTGACCCCATACTCTGCTTAAAAATCTCTAAAGGTGTCATTATCAAACTGTGCCCCATTGTAAGAGATTAGAGATCTTGGGATCCCAAACATGGTGATAATGTTTCCATAGGCGAACCATCTGGAAGCTTTCCCTCTGATGTGGGTGAGTGGATTTTCTTCCACCCACTTACTGAAGTATGGGATAGTATATTAGCTATTTCTTATTATCGAGAGCTATAAGAAAGGGTTCCACAATGTCATTCCCTATTAAGAAAAAGGATAAGGACTTAAGAGGGGAGTCTGGTCATTGATTGACTCTTTGATGATTTGAGAGAACTCCTATCATTTGATGCACTTTAGGATGAACTAAAGAGCATCATTTTTCATGAGAGGCCACAAGTATTCCTGAGAAATTTTCCTATAGCCAAGCGACATCCCGCCTATAGGAGCTCCATATCTTCCTTCATGAATCTCATTAAGGATTACTTCCAACTTGTATGGATAGACGCACTTCATTAGAGGATAAATGAATGATTCTTAGTAAAGTTTTCCTTTAAAGTTAAGGAAAAAACTACTCATTAGATCTTTAATTTATGGTCCTTTTTATCGATAGCTAGTAAATCCCTGATCTTCAAAAAGGACATGATCACATCCAACCATGATGGTTCTTGGTCAATCTATATGACGTTTGAGGTTTTCTCGAGTTTATCGATCCTAGGATTATCCGTATATTATTCCTTGATTGTTATTTGTTAATTGGTGGACTCAATGATAGTTGTTAGCATAACGAATGCCTCAGGGTGACTCTTGTTATTTCTTGGTTATCATTCCACTAAAGATTATCTAAAGAGTTTGATGTGACACCCTGCCTAATTAAATATCGAGTGATCAGTCCTTTATTAAATTAAAATCAAGGTGAACGGTTGGTTCATTCTTAGCATCACTGTCACGAAATAATTATTTCCAATTTAAACACCCTAAATAATTAAGATAAGTGTCAAAACAATTTAAAGCCTCATTTTCATTTTATCAAATTCCAATATGAAAACCTTTAATAATAAACAACAGTTTAAGAATCACATAAATTATAAGCATGGCAATTAAAACACCGGAATTAAACCATTGATATAAACCAAACCAAGTTTAGTAACCATAAAAAAAATCATCCTAACAAAAGTTAACTCCCAATGAGTACTGAATACTGGAAATATAAATAAACACAAATTTCTGACAAATCTAAACGGAATAGGAAATCGGGTGAGACATGCCTTCACTATGAAGAATTAAAATTGGAACTGAATGAATGAAGAGATCGTCTAAAGCAAGGGCCTGCAACTCCCACATAAGCTGCAGCACGTCAAGTCCAAAGAATCTTTGCATGACGCTCCTGTGGCTGGGCACCTGTAATACATATATATATATATATATATATATATATATATACAAGAGAGAGAGAAAAGAAATAAGAAGGGTTAGAGCTCGAGTGTAAAACAATTTTAAAATAGTTTAGCAAGTATTTAAAATGCTTACCGACTAATGTGACAACTAGGTTAGTATGCGACACTCTCTTGAGAATTCTCACCTCTCATCTAGTGTGCACGCCTACCGTGCTACTAATCTCATAAGTCTATCTAGCTTATTTTCCATAAAGTTTTATCCCGAGAGGTACTAAGGCTATGATATTTAGATTTAGAAAAACAATCTCTTCCATATTTCATACGTTACTTAGAACAACTTAGTACCATTACAAAGTTCCCAAACACTTATTATAAATCCGGAGCATTTATTCATGACTTAAATACTTATATACACATTAGAAAGTTTCCATATATATAAGTATATATATTTTAGTCACTTATATAATATATATACAATAAACACTCCTCATAAAATCTATCGTGCTGGCATACTCTATTATCAAATCCCTGTATCACTCGTACTAAGGGAAATACTAGTTCGGAATCACTCTCGAACTGTATTAACACAATACACAGAAAAATGAGGCGAAGCATAATTCCAAGTCACTAAGAGGTCAGCACATACCCCTCACGTCTCTTACGACCGTCTAACTATCATTATCATATAGCCTGTACAAAGGAATCCTATGTTTTAGGGTACGAGTCAATATCCCCCATAAAGGTCCCATCGAGATAAGACTGTTCCGGCGTGGCAACCTCCGTGATAGCAAGTAGCGCGGGTATGATTATTCAAAAATATAATACTTAATATATGTACATAGTCACACGGTCATATATATAGATATTCACATTTTCCAAATTAGGTTCACCCATGACCTATAATTATTATGATCTGTTCTTAGCACAATTTTACTCAATTATCTCGCATAACGGATTCATCTCCTTTACTCTCACTTATAATTTATTACATACTTATTTCTCATCTCTCGAAGTGATCCTTCTTACAAAAAATATAATCTCAATAGGTACGCCCTCTCTAACCTTCTGGTCTAAGTCTTTCACGAGTCTCAAAATCCTTTAGTGAACGTACGCAGAATTTCCAACATGTGACTAAACCCCCTCATTAACCCAAAATTTCATCCCATATTAAATTTCACTCAACGGAGTCTACTTAAACCCTACTGGTGCTCTTCATGACCCATTATACTATTTAAATGATATTCGAGGGTTCCTACGTATTTTATAAGAATTAAACAAAAAGGGAAAAATTATGCAGTTTTCCAGGAGGTATCGATCGAGAAATGGGTTCAAGCGATCACTCGTCGATCAATTGATGCTCTTGGTCGATTGATCGATCAAGCAGTTATTCTGAATTCTGCCATTGTTAACTACGTGTTTTCTTCTCCAACCTCAACCCAAAACTCCATTAACGATTTCCAAACTCCCAAATAACATAACTACTGGTCACATATACCTATATACATGAATTCCTGTGCGACACATGTACCAATTCATCAAAGTTATTGAATTAATGGGGTAAAACATCATAATTATCAAGAAGCCTAATTTTTCATAAAAGTTCAATTCTTCTAATTCTTTTCCCTATTTCTTGCTTCTAAAATACAATTTCGTTAGTAATCCTCAACATATTATTTATATTTCCAAAATATATCTATTTCCTCTAAAACATGTGATTTAATTCTCTAAATCATTAAATTCTTCCATGAAGCATGTGTTTAGCAATCCTATTCTAACATGGGTTAAACATTAACTAAAATAAAAGAAAGATAGATACTTGCCTGGAATTCTAATGTCCGATTTATATTTTGGCGGTGGTGGTGGTAAAATCCGATGGGTTCTTGGCCTTGAATTTCTTGGAAAGATTCCTACCTTCTTCTCTAATGACCGTTCTTATGTTTTCTGTGACTGTTAACACTAAAGATAACCTCTAATAACTGATATGATATAGGGAAATTCATGGGTTTAATTACCTAAAAATACAAAATGACTATATGCCTAAAAATGCCTCGAGACCCAAACTAAACCCCCGGGTACATTTTTCTGACTACCTCAACCCTTCTGGACACGTTGGCACACTCGAAATGACCATATGAATGAGCTATAATTTATTCACTTATAATAATAATAATAATTTAGTCCCGACACGACACATGTGCGTCCCGACTTAAATTTCCATAATTGCTATTTTATTCACTGGTGACAATTTTAATAAAATCAATCTTATACATTACTTTACTCATCTAGTAATATTCAACAAATTCCCAATAATTACTAACTTTAGTCACGCTAGTAAATATTTAAAATAAATTTTTGGATTAATATTAAATAAATATCTGAATTTATATTTAATAAATCCACAAATTTAAAAGCCATAAAAATACGGGATATTACATTTGATAAGTTATATTTCTTTACACCGATAGGCAAGTATTCTGATATATCTATCCTCGTACCCACTAATGAGTTGATTGAAGATAAGGCGAAAGATATAGTATACTACCACATGCCTGGTTCCTATGTTGATCGCTCATCGCAAACCATGGACCATGGCTTCACATTCAGTCTCATTATTAAATCCTTTGAATCCGATCTAAAATGGTTTCTCAATAAGGCGTCTATGTGGTTTGAAAAAAAGGATCCCAACACAGATTCCACATTCATTGGATGCCCCATCTATGAACGACTTCCATCTTGTATTTTTCTCAATGATGGATAATGATTCTAGAATTGGATTTAGCTGCACATGTTCCTTTTTTGGTGTTGATACAAATAATTTAGTAACAAATTCATCGAAATCATGTCCCTTGATGAATGTTCATGGATCATACATGATGTTGAATTGTTCTAGATCCAAAGACCACTTTGTCATTTTGTTGAACATATCCTTCTTGAGAATTTCCTTCAAAGGGTGAGTCTTTGGGATGACTATCACATTAGCATTAAGATAATGTTGTAGTTTCTTAGGGAATGTCATCAATGTCAAGACCATCTTATATATAGGAATATATCTTGTTTCTGCCTCAAGAAGAGTATGGATAAAATAGTACAATTGTATGTATTCTCCATCCTACAGTCGTGCTAATGATGTTCTAATTTCATGCTATGGGAAAATTAAGTATAGGTGGAGGTCTTATCCATTCGTAGGAGTTAATATCAAGGGAGTAGATCCCAAGTACTATCAAATTCCTTCTATTTCCTGACAACATTCCTTAGTTTAGACAATTGTCTTGACTTATTCATAGCTTAAAAAAGGTCAATATTTTTTCGACGATTGGGATATACATCGATTGAGAGAAGATAACATCCTAATGAGAACTTCAATATCCTTGATGGTTGTCATATTTATGACATCCAATATGGATTTTATATAATATGGGTACACCTCTATCCCCCTTTGCATCACCAAGTATCTTAGGAACTTATTGTAGCTCACTCAAAATATGCATTTGGAGGCATTCAACTTCAATTTATACACTTTGAGGAAATTTAAACCATTTATAAGGTCCTTGATGTCACTTATTTTAACGAGCATGTCATCTATGTAGACCTCCATGGTTGCGCTAATCTACTTCTTGAACATTTTAGTGATGTGGTGTTGATAATCCTCGCCAATGATCTTCAGACCAAATAATATTAATCCATAGTAATAAATCCCTAAGGCTGGGATTAACAATTTCTTCTCCCGATATGGGCCATATAATGGTATGGCATGATACCTAAAGTATGAATCCACGAAACTCATCCACCGATGTCTATCCATTAAGTCCACGAGCTCATCAATTCAGAAGAGTAAAACTATCTTAGGGATAATACTTATTGAGGTAGGTAGAATCCCTTCATAACTTCCAATTTTTATCTTCTTCGTTACCATAAAAAGAATGGAAATCTACTCTGGAAATTTAACTTCTCTGATGGAGTCGATTTGGATGAGGCTTTTAACTTCCCTTTGCATAATAATTATTTTCTCCCACACTAACTTCTTGGGACTCTATTTTATCGGTCGACATGTTGGATCCATGTGTATCCGATGATAGGAAATGTCCAGATCTATTTGGTAGATCATAATGTTTCCTTGAGAAGACATCGACATTAGTCTTGAGAAAGTTAATGAGTTTCTCTATTTCTTACTTGGACAATTTTGATCCGATCAGAATGGATTTATCCGATTGGGATGAATCTAGAGGAATGGTGATTAGTTCCTTTATCACTCATTCTGTGGGGGATAATATGGCTTCATTAATCCCCTGGACGAATTCCATTTGGTTGTTACTTTGATTGTTAGCCCTCCAAGTTTTAATTCGTCTAACTCTTGTTGAACTGATTCTGCTTTATCTTGATGGAGACCATAAAGAAACTATGGGACACATCTTAGTCTCCACCACTCCTTGATCTCTAAAAAAATGAGCTTTTGGTGAGTAGATGAAGGGATGACCCTCATGGCAAAGAGCTAGCCTTTGCATAAAATGGCATTGTAGAGAAATTCCAATTGGATAACGTGGAATTATATCTCGCGATTGATTGGTACAACTTTTATTAGAAACTTAATCATTCCAAATGGGATTTCGAGAATCCCACTTAAACCAATAAATTATCCCACATTAGTGCCCACGTCTTTAATAGTATAGCCAATCATGAGAAGAAAACGTAAATACATGATCTACGAATAACTCTCTTGATTAACCTAAATTCTCTTAAAATCAAAATTGGAAACCCATAGGGTAAGAACCAAAGAGTCTTTGTGAGGCATGTTTATTCCAATGGTGTCTTATTTAGTGAAGATAATGTTCCCATTGGAGGCCATGTCTTCATGTTCTCTTTTAGATATAGTTAGATTTGACACATCAACCAGGAATGCCTCTTGGATGTAGGATGTAATATTCACCCTCTCCCCGAGTTTCCTATTGGTGCACTATGAAGGATCAGTGTAGTTTTGAATGACCATGAAAATTACTAAAGGTGGGAGATAATCACCTTCTATCTATATTTCATTTACTGTGATCATAGACTTAATCTTTCTTATATCAATATATTCTTTAAGATGCTCGGCCTAAACTAGATTTTATAATGTTTTGTTAAATATCTTTTTGTTCTCTGTGAGATGACAATGGTCTTGATAATAGGTGCACCTAATATTGTCATCCTTGCTGCTCGAATTGGTGGACATCTTACCGATCTCTTTAAGTATGGTTTATCTTTGATCTACAAAATCAAATTGTAGGTATGCTCTTCGAACAAGGTATCCCTTGCTTGGAAACTAATTTTGTTAGTCTTTGGCTTAGAACGCCCCGTGGTAGTGTTTCTCCGTAGTCCTCTCTTCATTTTCCTCCTTTAGAGGGATTCTTTGAATTTTTCTTCAACTACTTAGAACTATGTTCTTCTAATGTCTTTGTAATGAGGATCTCATCCTTCACCTTGGAAAACTAAATGTGCACCAGACAGTTGTCCATATATAACATCAATTTATTAGTTAATGACTAGTAGAAATTTTCCTATGTGGAGAGCCCAGATTTGAAAGATAATATGTCTAGTTGTTCCTTATAGTTATCGATCACATTGAATATCTCCTAATAGCTCTGCGCGCACAACATTTGTGAATCTCCCTTTTTCTTTCTGAGAGTGATCAATGAATCAACTTCTTTGACTTCCTTGATACTAGTGATAAATTGAGTTGTAAACTGTTTGGATACCTCTCTAAATAAGCAAATTGAATTGGGTAAAAATTTAAAAAAACCACTTGAGATTGATATCTCCTAGAGTTTAGGGGAAAACTCAACTTATAAAGGCATTATTGTGGTTCCATAGAGGCATAGTGTTTCCTTAGTGCTTCCCATAATTAGTAAGATCCACCTTTCCATCGTATGTTGTGATCTCTTGGACAAAAGACTTCTTTGATGGCTCTAAATTTTATATCTCCATAGTAAATGGTGAGGCTGATCCATGCCCTAACTTTATCCTAGGGAATATATTGCAGTTTGTCACAAATTCAGGTTCATCCTTCCCTCAAATTTTTCATCACTCCTAACTTTCTTTAACGGTCCTCTAAGGTATCCCAATTTTTTATTGTGGGAACACCATGCCACTCAAACTAGTGTATGCTAGTGGGTAGAATGTTTAAGATCCAATGGATGGTTAATATGATACTGATTAGAATGCACCATGTGAAGGGTCCTTAAACTGAAAACCTTATAAGCTTCGTTGAACCTATTATTCTCCCATTTTATATTGTAAAAGTGGTAAGATCGTTTGAACAACTTTGATACCAATTTGAGAATCTGATGTGATATTAATTGTATGTGGATTAACAAATTCAAATTAAAAGAGTTTTAATAAATTATCAATTTTTTATCCAAATTATTTAAACCCTAACACATACATCAGGGTCTATAAATCTTGCCATCATAAAATAAAAATAAATTTCAGACACACATATTTAAAGAAAAAACCCCTTTCGGGTAAAACCGTTTATTTAACTATGAAGATGTAAATTGCAACTTACATACACAATGAAATCTTCAATGAATATCCGTAGACACTCACATACACATCAACCTAGAATCAACAATGGATCAACCGTAGCGAACCCACAAGAACACACAACTCTTTCTTAAGAAAGTAACACCCTCAAGCACTCCCAATGACCGCAGTTGTAGTCATCCATCACCTCACTCAAGTGGTACCCAATCCGCAGTAGAGAAATCTTCCCTATAAGACAAACTCCAGAAAAATTGTATATTGGGTTCCAAATTGATTCACTAAATCTATTGGGATTATTTGTGAATAAAAAAAAGGTTCAAAAACATCAAAAAGTGAGAAGACAAAAAATTCTACAAAAGAAGTTTTCGTAGAATGAAAATCTCAGGTCTTCCCAACCAAAATGGAATAAAAAATGCACTATTTATAAAAATCTTGAGTCGGCCCAATCTCTCGATTGAAAAATCCCGTTTGCTCGAACGACTTTACATGTTGCATGATCCTTCTTCGTGCGACACATCAAACGAGTTTAGAAAACATAAAAGAGTAGCATCTCGTTTGATAAAATTCTTCAAGAAAGCTTCAAACGAGCCTTTGCGTAACATAGGATGTCGCTTAAAGTTGTCATTTGAACGAATTTTTCATGTCGTTTCAGCGACATTGACATGTCATTTGAATGAAATCAGTGAAAAATATATTTATTAAAACTCAACATAAAAATTTAGAAAAAAATCTTTTGACAAAAAATGACGCCTCGGATGTTTGATAACATTTTAGAAAAATTATCCCAATACTTTAAATGAAACATTAAGGGACTAAAACACAACCTTACCAAAATCTATATCACAGAGGCTTTTCTATTGAAAAATGTTCATATTCGGATCCGTCTTAATGCATGATTGAACATGAACTTTTCTTCGACGGTTGTAGTAGTATACGACATGCTCTAATGTAAATGGACTATGTAAAATATGTCCTTACAAATCTCTCCTTATGTCTATGTCGGCACAAACTAAAAACATGTTAATTTTCAAATCAAATGTCTTATACAAATCTAATACCCTCCCATGAACACAAAACTGAAAAGGTACTAAGAATGTAAGTCCTCAACTTTCTTAAAAAATCTTAAACTTGAAATCTTCAAATCTCTAACTTTTATTTGTTATCATCAGGGTGTGAAAAATAAATCAACCTCAAATTTTGTACCTACACACATAAGACAAGAAATAAATACCTTCGTGGCGTATCGAGTTTGAAATGAGATAAACATAAATCAAAACAAATATCAAATATTAAATCTCCCCCATAATTCAAATGCCCCCATTAAATCTTGATTCGTTCATCCTTTTTTATTTGTCTGAAATAGACAACGAAAATAAAAAATAAAAAAGACATGTCTTGTCATGATAAACAAAGAAAATCAACTACGATCATCAAGGATAAACTTTAAAGCATCCACCTGCTTATTACAATATTTGGCGCGCTGATGGATGGTTGGTGCGCATATTTCACTGTCCTAATGAGATGGATTCGAAGGAGCTGGGCTTTATTGAGGAGATCCTTGAGACACCGATATACTTTCATCTATTTGTCTTTTGATTTTATAATTTGTTTCTTCACCTCAGACTGACTGATTTGGTCTTTTTAGTTTTTCTTGCGGTATATCCGAGTCAATGACTACCCATATTTGGGATGAAAGTTTGATTCCTTCTTGTTTGGTGTCATTTGCCTCGTCTGAAGAAGGGCCTGGCTTGGGGAGTGGAGGTACGTCATGTCGTCATAGGGGGAAAAGATCGTGCCACGGGGAAGTAGGTTCCTAGAGAGAGAGAGAGAGAGAGAGAGAGAGAGAGAGAGAGAGAGAAAGAGAGAGAGAGAGAGAGAGAGATTTCCTGGAATAAATATCTAATAAACAACATCTATACAATGAAGTGAAGTTTTTTTTGTTAATTTTTGTTTTTAGTGACTTAATGAACATGCTCTTTTACTTTACTATTGAGACTGTAAAAATAATTAGAAAATGATTTGAGAGAGAATTTATTTAAAAAAATAAGACAAGTAAAATGCATAAGGAAGAAAATTTGTCGTGTCAGATCAGTCCAATCAATCAAAGGGCTTGATTGCAGTTTCTTCAATTTCTTGGTACTTGGTGTGGTAAGTTTGACTACAATTTTTATAGGGTTCCTGTCTTTATTTGGGGGTTTTCAAGTATACGTAGGGGTGTGGTGGAGTATTTTCTACACATCTTCAAATTCCTTCTATTTTATATTCTGATTTTTTTAGTTTGTGAAATGGCTCACCTTGATAGTGTTGAATTTTCTAACTACCTCAAAACCCTAGAAGCGATGTGCTCTTACAATGTCGACTATGATGCTTTCAATATGTGTCTAGTTTCTTTATGGCATAATCGGCCCACGGAGTGGAACATATTGACCGCAACGGTGGAGTTCGAGTACCCCGAAGACCATGTCTTTCTCTTTGGGTTAGACGATGTTTATTCGACCTATATAGAGTTCATTACCATGATGGGGATAAATTCCAGTCCTTCAAAGGCTATGGATGAGTTTTTTCGCTCCCATAGGGAGTTGTTAGAGGGACTCCTCCATATCTCGCCTTTGGCATCTAGGTCACTGGTCACGGGAGGAATGAATTCTCTCCCTGTTGTGTTGGATTTTATGCATTTGTAGGATGTTGGTGATGCTAGCTATGCTGGAGCCATCATTTTGGTTTTGGCTTCAAAACTGCTATTGGTTATTGGGGAACTTCTGGAGGACCCACAACTCCTTTCCATTTCTTATTTAATGTCGTACCAATGCAATCCTATGGCGGTGATACAGGTGGAGACTTTAAATGGTACAAATGCCTGGAAGGAAGGTCGTTCTGACTTTCTAAGGGGTAGCCCCGTAATGTTGTTCATGTTGATTTCAAAGAGGTGTTGTATGGCGATCCCACATAAGCACCCTTTTCTGGTGATGATAAACTTCTTTTCATGATACTTTATCAATGTAGGCCTAGACATTGAGAGTTGGGAAAATTAGTACGTGGAGCACGGGGCTCGAGGCTTGCATTGGTCAATGCCTTGGTGGGGGAAGTTATTGCCCATTCTGGAACTGGGAGAATACAAGTATGTTAGGTTGGTTGGCCTGAGGAAGACCTCTTTCTACTTTCCCTGGCGGCTTATGTGCCAACGTGACTGTGAACATATTATTCCTTCACAGACACTGGACTTATTTCTTGTGGATAATTTGAGTGGGATAATCATCAATTGTTGATCCTTCCATACTAGTCTGTAGGAAAGTATAGAATATTTTAGGGTACTACATGAAATGATTGAAGAGAAAAGTAGTTTCCAAGATACTGGTTGTGGAGAGTAGGCAAATGTGGTTTATCATATCTGACACCATGGAGGGATGTGTTTTGGTTTTCCCCAGGCTAGTCCGAGCTTATCGTTCCATGGAGAATCAATGACTCTCTCTTGAGGAAGGGGGAGTTTGGGGACCCTAGAATGTGGATGATCATGGGGTTAGTTCCTTTGTCACCTACAAGTCGAATTTGTGAAGATCTTGTATGGTGTTTTTGGTTATGTAGCTTATTTAGGTTGTTTTGTGAGAATAATTTTGGAAGGGTTTTTTCAGGTGTAGTTGGGATTGTTTTTATTTGGTTTTTTAGGAATGTAGGGATAGGTTGGCAGGGGAAGTTGTTTGACTCCCTATATAATTTGTAGTGAAATTTCCCTGAAATGAAATAAAATTTTTTTATCATCCACTTGTGCGTCTTGATGAGATTTGAATTTGAATTATCTATACCAATCCCTAAGGCATACATAATCCTTTTGCTCACGTATATATTAAAATGAACTGTCATTCTCAGGGATAACAAAAGAATAGCATTTTGTGAAAAATAAGGGGGTCATGCTCATGTGAACCGTGTGAGTTGCCTACATACCTCTAGGGGTTTGGAAATGTGCCATTTTCGAAAGAAAAAGTTTTTTTCTGAGGATCAGGACCCACGTACTTTTAAGTAAAGGGAAATGGATAATTTTATTTTTTTTTAAGAATAAAAGGTATATGAGAAGAGTCGTAGCATGCCGAGATTTCAAACTAGAGGTAAAAAAATTTGAGACGGTCCAGGTTGATATGATGGGCCATCTCGTCTCCATCAAGGTCAGTGAGCATAGCGACACCTCCTGACATGATCTTATTTACGATATAGGGGACTCTCCAACTGGGTTTGAATTTCCCTCTGGTGTCCATTATGGGCTCTATAATTTTTTTAAGGAGTAAGTCCCATTCTTGGACACCATAGTCCTTGACTCTCTTATTGAGTGATCGTGTTATTCGATGATGGTACTCTTATATGTGATATAGAGCCTCCATTATCCTTTCATCCTAGAGTGACATCTCACCAAGATGAATTTGATGCAAGTCTTTCTCATTGGCTTTGCTTTCAAGCATGACGCGCAACGAAGGGATTTCCAGTTTCACGGGTAAGATTTTTAAAATTTTATAAACTATAGAGTAAGGGGTAGCCCCATTAGATGTTCGAACTAAAGTGTGGTATCCCTAAAGGGTGTAAAGGATTCGATAGGCCCAATGTCGATAGTTTTTTTTCATCTTACTGATGATGGCTTTAAGGTTCTTCTTAGCGGATTCGACTACACCGTTGGTTTGGGGTCAATAAGGAGGAAGATTTGTGTCTCTAAATCCTATACTCGTCGATCACTTCTATGAATTTTGCTTCAAAATGCAACCCGTTATCAGGCACCAGCTCATGCGGGACCCCATATCGTTAGATGATATTTTTTGGCTATATTTATTTTTAGGATTAATTAACTAAATGCGAATTATTTGGAAATTAATCCGGGTTATAAATACTAACGAGATGCGAGTTGGTATTTGATTATGTGCATATCTGATTATATATGAATTTGGAATTATGAAATTTTTCGTGAGATTTATATACGGCATTTTAGAAATTTTGTTGAGACGCGTGGGACCGCCGCGTCACGGTGTAATATTTTGATTATAAAAGTGAATTTAAAATATATAAACCGTATGGTCGTTTTGAGTGCGCCAACGCGTCCGGAAGGGTCGAGATAGTCATAAAACACTAGCCGGGGGTATAGTTTGGATCCCGGGGTATTTTTAGGCTGTACCGGCATCAAAAAGGGTATTTTGGTAATTTTACATTTTGAGGAATTAAAAGTGACGAAAATTAGAGATGTAAATCTGATGTGGATTAAACCCACTAAACCCACTAACCAACCCATATTAACCCATTAAGCTACGGAGGCTATCATTAGGTTTACAAGTTCCCCAAATCAAACCCTAGCCACCTTAAGCCACCATTGGAGAAGAAGCTTGTATAAGAGAAGAAATTCTGCAGAAATCTTCATTAAACCTACACCAAACTCAGAGACAACCAAGGCAAGTGACTTTATTCCATTTAATTTCAGAGAATGTCTTTTCCATGTTAGAAATTGAAGAATTTTAATTGTTCTTGAAAGTTGAATGAAAACCCATGTTAATTGGATTTAGAACTTGAATATTGAGGACAAATCGCATGTAGAATTACAAAGAGATGATTATTCTGGTATTTATGTATGTTGGTAGTAACAAAAACGGATTTAATTCGGGGATTTGATGATGATAAAGATCTAGGGTTCATGTTCTTATAAAATTGGGGAAAAATATAGAATCTTGTGATTTAATGATGTATAGGGTGCAATAAAGCCTTAAAAGATGTTAGTTTATGACCTTAGCATGTTTTAGGATGATTAGAGAACTTAAAACATTGTTGGGACGAACTTTGGAGAAGATTTAAGGAGTAGAAATGGATGAAAAATGTAACTAAGAAAATCTGGGACGAATCTGGTAGGTCGTTAGAAGCCCCTACCCAGGTCGTTCGAACGAACTCGTTCGAACGAGCTTCTAACGAATTGACCAGTCGTTCTAACGAAAGGGAGCCTCGTTCGATAACTTCGTTCAAACGAGATCTCATTAGAAGGTACAGTTCGTTCGAACGAACTGGAATCTCGTTCGAACGAGTTGACAGAGGAATCTCGTTCGAACAGTCTCGTTCGAACGAGACTTCTAACGAGTTGACAGAGGAATCTCGTTCGAACAGTCTCGTTCGAACGAGACTTCTAAGGAGTTGATAGTTTGGTCCTTTTTGGACTGTTTTGATTTTTGGAGTCCCGTAAACATGTTCGAGGATATAGATAACATTCCGATGATGATGTAATGATAGAATTGGGACTTTTGGGTATTTATGAGAAGGAAATTATATACGAGAGTTAAATTAGATGGACGGTTTGGGTTGAGACGTGAGTGTCTACTACGACGTGAGAATGAATTATGGCGCGTATGATTACAAACCGGAATAAAATAAGTTGTAGATATTATAAGTTAGTACGAGAATGCGATATGTACTACGATTAAACTACGGGATTACTAAGACGTGTGCTTACTTCGTATTGGTATATGAATTATGTGTAAGACATACCTACCATACTTGCTATCACGGGAGGTTTGCGTTCACTTAGGGCCCTCTAATCCTTGTGTTGCCCGGATTTAGACTGGTTACCTTGATGAACATAGGTCAAAGAAAAACTTATTGGGATATTAATAAGTCCGCTGATCGTGGGAGCGTAGGTATGTGCGTGACCCATGTGATGTGACTGTCTTCGCCTCCACTATTTGTGAATTGTGTTATCTGAACTATTCCTGAGAGATTCGGAATATGTGATCCTTATGTACGTGATGTACTGGGATGGATAGCAGAGTATGTGTGCACCGCAACTTAGTTCTCGGGGTGCTTGTATTGTATATTTATGATGTGAATAATATACACTTAATTAATGAGAACCTTCATGTTATTGTTGCGAATATAATTACAATACTGTTTCGAGAAACATAACGAGTTAGCTGATAGTAAAATATTGCATATTGAGCATTTGAGTTTGCGTTAAACCCCTACTTAATTACGAGCATTGTTATGTTAATAGAACCGAGTAATAAGGGTAAGACCTATGATAGTCTAGCTAGATATGTTGTCACTTAGCTAGTAGTTTGTATCACTCTAGATGGGTACTTACGTTAGGAGTGCACAGTTAGACGTGAGGTGAGAATATCATGTGAGTGCACGTCCTAACATGTACTTTGCATTTAATGTTTTAAATGTTTTAAAGCACTTGCAGGTTTTTAAAATATAACTCCACATTCGGGCTCTGACCCGTTTGCTTTTCAAATCTATTTTTCTTTGTAAAACCATTTTAGGTGCCCAGCCACAAGGACACCATGCATAGGATACTCATTCAGGTGACGAGCTGTAGCTGTTTGTGGAAGCTACAGGGACTTTGCTTGTAGACGCCTCTATTGCTCGGATTCCAGATTCATTATCTATCAGTTGTAGGGCATGTTGCCCATTTCTATTAGAGTTACATTTCCATTACAGTTTTCAGACTTTGGCATGTGTTGTTTTAGTATTCGGTTTATTTATTTCAGTTGTGGGATTTGTAGTGAGGAGTTTTCCTCCAGACTTTATTTACGTTTTGTGATGGTTATTCTATTTACTTCATTATGGTGAATGGTTTTATTATTCTTTATTACACTTGTTGCATGTTAATCAGACTTAACTTAAAATTTGGCACTTACTTTTTAAATACTAGGTGGTTAGTAATCATTTAAAATGTTTTCGACAGTGATGCTATTAACTGGACCAACTTGACATTTTGAATTAATTTAATAAAGGAGTAGCTACACGGTATTTAATTAGTCGGGGTGTCACATCTTATCTTTCCTCTGTCCAAGAACAGCCCCAATCGCGTAATCACTTGCATCACACATAAGCTCAAATGGTAGTGACCAATCCGGAGCTTGCATGATAGGTGCGGAAATAAGCATGCTTTTAAGTTTATCAAAAGCTTCTTGACATGCTTTATTCCACTCAAATGGAGTTTCTTTCATAAGGAGATTACTCAAAGGTCTAGCGATGGCGCTAAAGTCTTTGATAAACCTCCTATAAAATCCAGCATGGCCTAGAAAGGACCTCACATCTTTAAGTGATTTTGGCGGGGGTAACTCAGCTATTACTTCAATTTTTTCTTGATCAACTTCAATTCCTCTAGATGAGACTATGTGACCTAAAACTATGCCCTCGGTAACCATAAAATGACATTTTTCCCAATTGAGGACTAAGTCTTTTTCCACACATCGAAATAGAACTCTTTCAAGATTAGCTAAACATTGGTCAAAATATGGACCGAAAACGCTGAAATCATCCATGAATACCTCAAGACCTTTTTCAATCATGTCGCTGAAGAGACTTAACATGCACCTTTGAAAAGTTTCTGGTGCATTACATAACCCAATTGGCATACGTTTATAGGCAAACGTACCAAACGGACATGTAAAAGTCATTTTTTTTATCAAGTACATCCACTTCAATCTGATTATATTCGGAATACCCATCTAGGAAACAATAGTAAGGATGGCCCGCCACTCATTCAATCACTTGATCTATGAATGGTAAGGTAAAATGATCTTTTCGAGTTCTGGCATTGAGCTTTCGGTAGTCAATGCAAACACGGCACCCGGTTGTGGTGCATTGAGGTATTAATTCTCCCTTAGCATTTTCAACCACGGTCATTCCTGATTTTTTTGGAACCACTTGAATTGGGCTCACCCATTTACTATCTGAAATGGGATAGATAATTCCAGCATCTAGCAATTTGATAATTTCCGCTCTCACTACATCTTTCATAATTGGGTTTAATCTCCTTTGCATCTCACGTGAGGGCTTCACTTCTTCCTCTAGATGGATTTTATGGGTACAAATCAATGGACTTATACCTTTCAAATCTGCTATAGTCCAACCAAAAGCACTTCTATGCTTTTGCAACACATCCAACAACATACCCTCTTGCCCTTTTTCTAGACGGGAAGACACAACAACAGGAAATGTATCATTCTCTCCTAGAAAGGAATATTTGACATGGGAGGGTAGTTTCTTCAACTCAAGACTAGGAAATATATTTTCGGAGGGAAGCATGGTTGTCTCCCTCGGAGGCAATTCTTCATACCTAGAAATCCAGTCAACATCTCTTAAACTCTCAAAACTCTCATCTCCTTGTAACCATGTCTCCAACTCCTCCACCTCACACTCAAACTCAGTATAAGAACTCTTTTTCTCACCACTTTTCACTAGACATACTTCCAATGCATATCCTCCTATAATTTTCTCAATGTTCTCATCCACCACTTCTTCAGTAAGATCAACCTCAAGAATCTCATCCTCATCACCCATTTGGTTATAGACATTGAAAATATTTGTCTCGAGAGTCATGTTTCCAAAAGTGAGTTGCATTTGGCCATTCCGTGTATTGATCAAAGAATTAGCAGTAACTAAGAATGGACGGCCCAAAATTATTTGAACATGATTTCTCGTATGGGGAACAGGCTCAGTGTCCCAAATGACAAAATCAATATGAAAGTAGAACGTGTCCACTTGAACTATCACGTCTTCTACAACCCCACGAGGCACTTTCACTGTTCGATCAGCTAACTGTAGAGTGATTCGGGTAGGTTTTAAATCACATAAATCAAGATGCATATAGATGGAGTATGGAAGGATGTTTACACTCGCACCTAAATCAAGTAATGCTTTTTCCACTCTTTTTTCTCCTATGACACACGAAATTGTAGGTGCCCCTGGATCCTTGAATTTTGATGGAAGATCATCGAGAAGAACCGAGCTCACATTTTGTGCCAAGAAAACATTTTTCTTCACCTTAAGTCGTCGTTTGACAATCAAAAGATCTTTGATAACCTTAGCATATGCTGGAATTTGTTGAATAGCATCAAGAAATGGAAAGTTCAGTTTTACTTGCTTCAACACATCTAACACCTCGGTACATGAAACCCCTTTATTTGGTGGCTCTAAGCGTTGAGGAAATGGAGCAGCAGTAGGCAACTTGACTTCAATTTCAGGTTCAACTTCCTCATCTTTCAATTTCTTTTCTAAGGGAGGTTCCGCAGACTCGGGAGTTTCAGATTCCTTAGAACTTTCGGGTTCAACTCCATCGTCTTTCACCTTTGGAAGTTTTGGTGATATATCAATTATGCGGCCACTACGAAGAGTAGTAACATCTTGACATTGTTCTTGCAAATCCGATGATGTAGAGCCAACTGTGGGTTGACCTTGAAAAAGAGGTCTTTGTCCTTGGGCTGGAAGTTTACCCTTCTCTTGAGTATTCACTGCAGACTGCAACCTACAGATGTTAGTACGCATTTCAACGAACATTCGATCATATTTAGCATTGCTCTCTTTTTGAGCTTGGATGAATTGATTGAAATTACTTTCAAAAGTTCTCCTAGGTGGAGCTATATATGGACCAAGAGGTGGTACCTGCATAGGATTTGTCATTGGAGGATCCACTTGCTGAAATTGAGGAGGTGGTGGTAGAGTCATATGTGAATTAGGAAACATCCCACCTTGGGGTTGTCCATAATTGAACCCAGGATTTCTCCAAGATTGATTATATGCATTCCCTTGCTGTGCATTAAAATTTCCTCGATAACCCCCTACTGCCTCAACCTATTTAGTGTACATTGCCTTGTATGCAGGAATAGTGGGACATCCTTTGGTAGAATGACCCGCATTACAAATGGCACACACTTTCTCCTTTTCGGCTTGTACGGGTCTAGACACATCTCTCAATCTCACTTCAAGCATATCTCTGAAATTCTTCTCCAATTGGTCAAATTTTCGATCCAACAAAGTGTCCTTGTCCAAGTGATAAATACCGGATGCAGAAGGCAAGTTGGACACTTGTCAATTTCGATTTTGACTATTGGGATCAGAAATATCCCATGCTTGGGTAGTCTCTGCCACATATTTCAAATGAGCCTCAGCATCGCTCGAATTTAACTCCAAGAAAGTTCTTTCACACATGGTTTGCACAAGTTGTTTAGATGCTAAAGTAAGGCCTTGATGGAAAAATGAAATCAGATGATGCTTTTCAAAACCGTGATGTGAGCATGCACTAACCAACTCCTGAAATCTCTCCTAACATTTATCAAAAGCCTCATTCTCATTTTAACGAAAAGCTTGAATTTGGGCTTTAATAGAATTGGTTTTGTGTTGTGGAATTTTTTTTGATATAAACTTGGATTGCATATCTTTCCAGGATAACACAGAATTTGGGGGTAGGGACCATAACCAAGTTTTAGCTTTATCCTTTAAGGAAAAAGGGAAGAGCTTCAATCGGATTACATCTTGTGGACAAGCTTGGTCACCAAAGGTCTCACATGTATCTTCGAATTCTCAAATATGGAGATATGGTTTTTCAGAATCCATCCCATGAATTGTAGGAAGAATTTGGATCATACCATTTCGAAAGTGGAACTGACTGGCATTATACGGGAGTAAAATGCAACCAGGGGTAACAGTTCGCTCCGAAAATAACAAATCTTTCATGGGGAGGTAAGGTATCTCCTCCTCTCCAGCACCAACACCGACACTACCATGATCCGACATATCGCTACCGAAAGGTTCAGAATACTCACTCCGGGTTTGACTCAATGAACGACTTGTGATGGAATTATTAGGCGAAGGAGGTGGAACCCAAAAAGGAATAGACTCATAATTTTCAGAACTTGCTTCGGCAATAGGATTTTCGTGAACTTGGGTGGGAGATGAATACTGCATATAAGCACACAAAAGATGAGACTTTTTTTTTTCGAAATCACTAGTAGATAAAAATAACTTTCTTCAAAATTTAACAACTTCGGATCCCCGACAACGGCGCCAAAAACTTGACGCGACTAAGATTTTGTCTCAAAAGTGCGTTTTACTCTAGGCTCAAGTGCAAGCCTGTCGCTCAAGTAGTAGCCCGGTAAATCGGGATCGTATCCACAGGGATCGAGATTGCCAAATAAGAACAAGAAAAATTATTAAATCTTGAAATGATTTCTTAAAAGAAACAAAAAGATGATTAATGATTGGGGAAATTTCGAGTGAAATAAAAATTTGCTTAAGGAAAACAAACTGAAAATTGCAAAAGAATTTAGATCTGCCAAATGGGAGAAAATAGGGTAGGGTACAGTCCCTCAATCCTTAACAAATTACCTTATAGAATACTAGACATGTAAATTAAAATTATTGACTGGATCCGATCTTTATAAATTCTAAGCATTACGTATATGAGGTTCAAGCCCGCACCATACGAAATCAAAGTCAAATACAAAGAGGTGAATGGAAAATTATACTCGCAAAGCATTCTTAAACATCTCAAGTACCTAGGGCTAGTGAGATTAAAAGATTGACAATGTTTGTATGATTTTCTTTCACGATTCAATCAATTTTTTAATTTAACCTCTAGTTTCTACATAAATAATTTGCCTTGGATTGAGTTCATGTACCCCAACCCTTGGAAATTTATCTACTCATGATTTGCTTCAAGAATAAATTCGCATATGAAATTATGGATCCACAAGACATTGTAAATAATTTGCAAATAATAAAACTAGAGAATGGAATGAGATTACTTGAATTCAGTAACAAGAAACTAATTGGAATTCAGAATTTCTTACAAACTGAGGTTTAGGAAAACTCTTGAAGAAAATAGAAAATATTTCTAGAACTCTCAACTTAGCAAACCCTAGCCACTCTCTAGCTAGCCTCTCAAATGATGTAGGGCATTAGTTTTTATAACACAAAGAATCGAAATTGACAGCTCAATGTGCTTGTAGAAAAAGTTTTCCAAGAGTTGCACTGCATTAACTGCATAATTAATTGCCAGGTTTTCGCATGACCAGACCGGTCCGGATTACACTCGGATCGGTCCGATATCCACCGGATTGGTTCTTTTATTTCTACCAGATCGGTCCGTTCCTAGTCAGATCGGTCCTATTTTCTTCTCCATCGATTTGCTATCCATCCGGGGTCTACTGGACTTGGATCATTTCGGATCGGTCCAGATTCCATCGGATCGGTCCGCTTTTCTTCAACTTTGACTTTTTCCTTGCAACTTTGACTGGCCATATCTTCTGATTTAGAACTCCGATTTGGGTGCCGTTTCTTCCTCTGCTCTTGTGAACTCATGCTCTTCAACTTCACTTTTGGTGTCGCCTTCTATTTTTGAGTGGAACTTTACTCTTTTGCCCTTTTTCTTTTCTTCTGATTTTCTTCTTTTCCTTTCTTGCGTTTCATTCCTGAAAACTTTATCACAATTACACAAAAACTAGGGAATATTGTTATAAACAGATAAAAGAGTGATATAGGCTAAAAATGATTCAATTACCTTGTTCGAGATATTAAAATCACTAATTTAAGGGGCTAAATTCAGAAGAATTTACGCTTGGTCATTTTCACACATAGATAGTATATGCATACACATTCATATAACTATACTAATATTACATTATCAATGTTAGGTATATCTCAAATCCCATAGTTACGACATTTGTCCTTATTTTCACATTATTAGTATCGCGTATAAGGGTTCGTCTCTAACCTTAATTCGAAGGATTCTTCCAACTTATTACGTGACTCACACGGACTCTATCCTCCAAAGTATAAAAATTCAGTAGGTGTCCTTTTTATGTTCCAACGAAGCCCTCTTATGTATCTCCCCCTTTAATACATAAATTCATCGACCCTAAATGAATTATCCCCAAAATACTATTCTCGTCTCATATTAAAAGTCCCAAAATTATTCATATGTCCTAGTGATCTTCCCTAATTCCCCAAAACACTTTATTAAGGATGTCCAAGAATTATTTCACATTAAATTGAATTTAAATAATTTAAAAAGGGAAATAGGAGTCTGCCAGGAGGGGTTGATCGATCGAGGTCCGGGGCTCGATCGAGCGAACCTTCGATCGATCGAAGCTCTGGGCTTGATCGATTGATCAAACAGGTATTTCGATTTCTGCAGAATTGCAGTTACGGGTTTCATCTTCTAACCTTCACCAAATCCATTTTTTCATACCCAATCGACCCAAAATTTATACTACTAACATTATATCATCATGTTATGGACTTTCAACGTAAAGCATGTAGATTTTCATTAATAAACATGGGTTAACAAGCCCCAAATTCATACAAAACCTCAAGAACCCTAAAATTTCATTAATATGTTCCAATCCATCTTTTCCAGAATTTTCTTCATCTTCAACCTCATAAATTCGTGGTTCAATCCTCTACATGTTAAGGGGTTTCCAGAATAACAATTAATCCATCAATACATGCGATTTCCTATCTCATATCTTGGGTTTTCTTCCATAAAACTCATCCTAATCATTCCTACACTAATATGAAAGATGCATCAACGAAATAAGCAAGATAAACACTTGACTGGGATTTTTGGTGTTCTGATTTGCAGATGATTTTGGTGTGGTTGCGTTCCCCGTCGCGCGATCTACGCGTTGGTGGTGGTTGTGGTGCAAACGGATGGATTTTGGGCCTAAGATTTGCCTTGAGAGCTCTCTCCTTTCCTCTCCTATGGCCATCACTTGTCTTTGGTTTTCTAACCCTAGAAGGCAACCTTAGACATCTGATATAACCTTTTAAATTTCGTGGGTTTAATTACCCATAATTGAGAAATGTCCAAAACGCCCTCCCGGGGTACTAATTAGGCCTAAAAACGCCCCGAGACCCAAACTAAACTCCCAGTACATTTTTCTGACTATCTCGACCCTTTCGGACGCGTTGGCGCACTCAAAACGACCATATGAACAACTTATAAAATATTCACTTTTATTTATCAATATTTAGTCCTGACGCAACATGGGCGCGTCCCGACTCAAATTTCCAAAATTGTCGTTTTATTCACTCGTGACATTCAATATAACCAATATTACATATTACTTTGCTCATTAGTAATATTCAACAAATTTCCCATAATTACTAACTCTCGTCACATTAATAATTATAACAATTAATTTCTGGATTTTTATTAAATAATTAACTCACATTAAATTTAATAAATCCCCAAATTAGTAATGCATAAAAATACGGGGTATTACATACTTCCCCCCTAATAATGGAATTTCGTCCTGAAATTCGGAAAACAAGGCATACCTAGTAAGAACAAATCTGGATATCACTCGCGCATATCGGCCTCGCGCTCCCAAGTGGATTCCTCCACATTGTGGTGCTATCACTAGACCTGTACAAGTGGAACTATCTTTGACCTCAATCTCCTCTCACTATAGTCTAGGATAGCCATCGGGCTCTCCTCGTAAGAGCTGTCAGGCTCTAAGTCTATCTCATCTATCACAATTTGAGTAGGGCCATATCATCCCGAAGATACCGTCTTAACGACGAGATGTGGAATACATCATGAATTAGATGTAAATGCTCTGGTAGTCCCAATCTGTATGCTACCGGCCCAATCCTCCCGATAATGGGAAATGGTCCCACCTACCTCGGGACCAATTTCCCTTTCTTCCCGAACCTCATCAATCCTTTCGTAGGAGATACACGCAGTAACACTTGGTCCCCCACATTAAACTCCCGGAAGAACCGTTTCTCATCGGCGTAGCTCTTCTGCCTGTCCTGGGCTACTCGAATGTGACTCCTAATCATCTCAATCCTCGCGGAGGTTTCCTGAATCACCTCTGGTCCTAACAAATTGTTATCCCCCACCTCGAGCCAACAAGATGGGGAACGACAAGGACTGCCATACAAAGCCTCAAATGGAGCCATGCCAATCGTGAACTGATAAGAGTTATTATAAGCAAACTCTACCAGTGAAACGTGTGGCTCCCAACCTCCTCCAAAATCTAGAACACACAGGCGTAACATATCCTCCAACATATGATTAGTACACTCTATCTGTCCATCTATTTGTGGGTGATAAGCTAAACTCAACTTCAACTCAGTACCCATAGCCTCCTGAAATCTTTCCCAAAAACGTGACACGAAAATCTTATCTCTATCCGACACAATAATCAGGGGCACCCCATGTAATCCGACAATCTCAGAAATGAACAACTGAGCATACTGACCCGTGGTATAATCTGTCAGCACCGGCAGTAATGGGCCACCTTGGTCAAACGGTCTACAATCACCCAGATGGAGCCGTGGCCCCGCTGTGATGTAGGCAGCTCTGTAATAAAATCCATGGAAATACTCTCCCACTTCCACGCGGGTATTTCTAATGGCTGAAGCAACCCTAATGGTTTCTGATGGTCTACCTTCACCAGCTGGCAAGTAGAACACTTGGACACAAACTCAGCAATGTCCTTCTTCATCCTACTCCACCAGTATTGTCTCCTTATATCTTGGTACATCTTATCTCCTCCAGGATGCACTGCAAATCGGGACCCGTGAGATTGGGTCATCACTGCATGACGCAATTCTGCCCCTTCTGGAACCACCAATCTCCCAATTAAACCTCAAACCCCATCAGAACTAACAGAATAGGACTCAGCACCTTCAGCTAAAAGTCGTACAATCTGCTCTTGGCAAAACGGGTCTGTTGTCTGTGCCTGTATCACCCTCGTAACAATCTTGGGTGTGACTCTCATAACAGATATGAAGGATCGGGCTAGTGCGTCTTGGTGACCCAACTCCTTCCACCTCACTTTTTAGACATCCGCTACCTAATTTATCGGTCTACGACTGAACGCATCAGCAACTATGTTGGCCTTCCCCGGATGATACTGTATGACGAACTGATAGTCCTTCACAAACTCTAACCATCTGCGCTGATGCATATTCAGCTCTCGCTGAGTGAATAGGTACTGCAGTGATTTGTGGTCTGTGAACAAACGGAACTTTTCCCCCAATAAATAGTGTCTCCATATTTTCAATGCAAAGACGACCGCTGCTAATTCCAGGTCATGGGTGGGGTAATTCTTCTCATGCGGCTTGAGCTTACAGGAGGCAAAAGCTATAGCCTTCTCTTCCTACTGATGTACTCCCCCAAGTCCCCGTAAAGAGGCATCGGTGTAAACCAGGTACTCCACACTCGGCTTTGGTAAAGCAAGGACTGATGCTAAAGTAGGCTTGTCTTTCAGCTCATCGAAAGCCATTTGACAAGCATCATCCCAAACATATGTTACCCCTTTGCGAGTCAGGTTCGTCAATAGACCCGCTATTTTGGACAATCCCCGAATGAATCTCCTCTAGTATCCGGCTAACCCCAAGAAACTACGCACTTCCGTCGGTGTCGTGGGCTATCCTCACTCCCTCACCGCTGACACTTTACTCGGGTCAAATGCTATCCCTTGTTCAAAAACAACATGCCCCAAGAACTGTACCTCTCGCAACCAGAATCCACACTTCTCATACTTAGCATACAATTGATGCTCTCATAAAGTCTGAAGAACCTACCTCAAGTGCTCGGCATGCTCCTCCTCGGAGTGTGAATATATCAAAATTTCATCTATGAAGACGATGACAAAATGATCCAAGAACTCGCTGAATACTCGGTTCATTAAGTCCATGAATACGGCTCGAGCATTTGTGAGACCAAATGGCATCACTCTGAACTCGTAAGACCCATATCTCGTCAAAAAGGCAGCCTTTGAAACATCCTGCTTTCTAATACGTAGATGAAGGTAACCTGACCTCAGATCTATCTTCGAAAAGAAAGTTGCTCCCCTCAGCTGGTCGAACAGATCATCGATTCGAGGCAACATATACTTATTCCGTATCGTGACCTTGTTCAACTCCCGGTAGTCCACACATAACCTCAGTGAACCATCCCTCTTCTTCACAAACAAGACTGGAGCGCCCCAAGGTGAGGTACTCCTGCGAATGAAGCCCTGACCTAACAGCTGCTCTATCTGATCTCGTAACTCTCGCATCTCCATCGGAGCCATACGGTATGGAGCGCGTGCTATAGGTCTCGTATCTGGCAATAAATCTATGACAAAGTCTATCTCTCGACTAGGGGTTGGCCTGGTATCTCCTGGAATACATCGGAATACTCACGAACGACTGGGATCGAGTCTAAAGGAATCACAATATCCTTAGAGGCATCCTCCTCTATATAATACAAATGAGCGGTCGAACCTCCCTCTGGGCGAGGCATCGCCACTACAAACATCTCTTTCCCCAGAATGGCAAAAACAATGCTCCCACCGAAGCAAGCAATTATGGCTCTATAAGCTGCGAGCCAATCCACACCGATAATAACATCATGCTCATGCATATCTAAGACTAACATGTCTGCAGGTAATACCAAGCTACCAATCTCTACCCCCACTCCCCTGGCATATAAAGAAAAGTGAACCCTTCCCCAGTGGTGAGTCTACATACGTTACAGTGCTCTCTACTGTGGTTAATAACCCTAAGGTCTTCGCATAATATGTAGATATAAAACAATGCGTCGCCCTAGTAACAAACAAAATTCGACCCAAAGTTCCATGGATAGAAAACATACCCTCAATCGCGGGTGGTGCCTGCGGAGCCGTTGCCTGGGGAAGTTATAGACACGTCCGCACTATCGCTATCTCTCCTGAACTGAGGTTGTTAGAAAAGGTGGTGGAGCTGGTTTCTGTGGTTTATTACTAGCACATTCCTATCGTGGGGTCCTATTCTTCTCTGGGCAATCCTGACGCCTATGGCCATTTCTGCCACATTGGAAGCACCTCCCTCGAAACTGCTTCACTTCATTACTTTGTTGACTAGTCTCGCTTTTTCCCTGGTCTTGCTGGCCTTGATGGGAAACTTGTGAAAAAACTTTGTCAGGGTGAGGACAATCCCTCCACATGTGACCCGGTTGTACACATTTATAGCAGAGTCCTGAAAGTTCTCTCTGGTTGGGTTGAAGTTCCTTTCCAGACTGATCCGGGCAAGTTCGACATTCATGACCATCCATACCGCATTTAAAACACCTCTTCGTGACTTCACTCGACCCCCGACTTTGTTGACCCTGACGCTTTTGGGTTTCTCTACACAATTTGTTACCTTTGTGGCTTTTACGGCCTTGAAGAGATTGTTGTTGCGATTTTTGCATCTTCACACACTTGTTATTTCCAGTCATAACAGACTGACTATACTCTCTAGATCTTTTTCCCCCCTTAAGTTGCGTGTTGCATTCTTGATACTGTAAGACTGCAGTGGTAACCGCTTGTGACACAATACCTGCTAACTCGGCGGTTGATATTCTCTCTGGAGATACCTGAGGTTTAAGCCAATCTTTCTCGTTAACTCCCATAACCGCCTTAGTTAGTTCTTCTTGACGATCCATCTGAAAATTTAAATAAATTTGGATGAGTGCATCATTCAAATAAACAAATCGCATAAGCACGAATTCCCAATGTATAGATATGAACACAACATTCCTAGTATTAGGGCTCTATATCAAAGAAAGCAACGTTGAAAGAATAATAAGCCGCACAGATCCTAAAGGACGCTAGAACCTGATGCTCTGATACCACCTGTGACACCCCGCCTAATTAAATACCGGGCGATCACTCCTTTATTAAATTAAAATCAAGGTGAACAGTTGGTTCATTCTTAGCATCACCGTCGTAAAAATAAATTTTCCAAATTAACACCCTAATTAATTAAGCTAAGTGTCAAAACCATTATTAACATTACTTTCCAAATTTTATTTTTAAAGAAAATCATTTATTTATTTATTAACAACATTATCAATAAGTAAGAATCATACCACAATTTTCCTGGAACATAATCCAATTAATTTAAGAATTCAACATTCAAAATCCCAACATCTAAAACTTAAAGTAAAACATTCATGCCGAATAAATCCCAAAGTAACAGTACTAGAAATAACTGAAATACAAATGTCCCAATAAAACAGGTAAATAGTGGAAAGGGCGATACATGCCCAGTAACTGAGAATGATAGAAGAGGAATCAAGAAAATGAAATCGTCAAAGCAAGTGGCCTGCAACTCCCACCTAAGCTGCAACACGTTTCTCCCCAGGGATCCTAAGCAAGACGTCCCTGTGGCTGGGCACCTGTAATATATACATATATATATACAAGAGAGAAAGAGAAATAGAAACGGGTCAGATCCCGATAGTGTGTTTGGTTTAAAATTCGTTTAGCAAGTATTTAAATTGATACAGGCCAATGCAACAACATGTTAGTGCGACACTCTCTTGAGAAATTCTCACCTCTCTTCTAATGTGCACACCTATCGCACTAACCTACCTAATAGTCTATCTCGTCATATACCACACTATCTTTCCCCAATGATTTAACTTATCTCAGGTTATTCGCAGGATTTACAACTGAACAACACAAGTATTTAAAACGTAAGATTTCAATTAGTATCCAAAATTCTCGTTTTAACTTTATTAATTTATAAAGTTTTCCAGTGTCATATTATTCTTTCTCAAAACAAGTATTATAATTTGGGACATCAATCATGTCCTACATATCAAATCACAGTAGGCAGTTCCAGATTCCAGAATTTCAGCACCCCAAATAAACTATGGTGCGGGCATACTCTACTATCCAAACCCCATATCACTCATATTAAGGGGAATACAAATTCGGAATCACTCTTGAATTGTATTAACACATACACAAAAATATTGAGGCGAGGCATATATTCTAATTCTCTAAGAGGATGGTACATACCCGCGTCTCTTAGGACCGTCTGAACTATCAAATCGATAGTCTGTACCAAGGATATCTATCTCCTAGGGTATGAATCAATATCCCCCATAAGGCAACACAGGATAAGATCATCCCAGCGCGGAAACCTCAGGGATAGCAAGTAGTGTGGGTATGTTGTCACACATAGATAGTATATACATACACAATCATATAACTATACTAATATTACATTTTCAATATTAGGTATATCTCAAATCCCATAGTTACGACATTTATCCTTATTTTCACATTATTAGTATCTTGTATAAGGGTTCGTCTCTAACCTTAATTCGAAGGATTCTTCCAACTTATTACGTGACTCACACGGACTCTATCCTCCCAAGTATAAAAATTCAGTAGGTGTCCTTTTTATGCTCCAACGTAGCCCTCTTATGTATCTCCCCCTTTAATACATAAATTCATCGACCCTTAAGTAATTATCCCCAAAATACAATTCTCGTCTCATATTAAAAGTTCCAAAATTATTCATATGTCCTACTGATCTTCCCTAATTCCGCAAAACACTTTATTAAGGATGTCCAAGAATTATTTCACATTAAATTGAATTTAACTAATTTCAAAAGGGAAATAGGAGTCTGCCAGGAGGGGTCGATCGATCGAGGTCTGGGGCTCGATCGAGCGAACCTTCGATCGATCGAAGCTCTGGGCTTGATCGATTGATCAAACAGGTATTTCGATTTCTGCAGAATTGCAGTTACGGGTTTCATCTTCTAATCTTCACCAAATCCATATTTTTCATACCCAATCGACCCAAAATTTATACTACTAACATTATATCATCATATTATGGACTTTCAATGTAAAGCATGTAGATTTCTATTAATAAACATGGGTTAACAAGCCCCAAATTCATACAAAACCTCAAGAACCCTAAAATTTCATTAATATGTTCCAATCCATCTTTTACAGAATTTTCTTCATCTACAACCTCATAAATTCGTGGTTCAATCCTCTACATGTTAAGGGGTTTCCAAAATAACAATTAATCCATCACTACATGCGATTTCCTATCTCATATCTTAGGTTTTCTTCCATAAAACTTATCCTAATCATTCCTACACTAATATGAAAGATGCATCAATGAAATAAGAAAGATAAACACTTGCCTGGGATTTTTGGTGTTCTGATTTGCAGATGATTTTGGTGTGGTTGCGTTCCCCGTCGCGCGATCTACGCGTTGGTGGTGGTGGCGGTGCAAACGGATGGATTTTAGGCCTTGGATTTGCCTTGAGATCTCTCTCCTTTCCTCTCCTATGGCCGTCACTTGTCTTTGGTTTTTCTAACCCTAGAAGGCAACCTTAGCCATTTGATATAACCCTTAAAATTTCGTGGGTTTAATTACCCATAATTGCGAAATGTCCAAAACGCCCTCCCGGGGTACTAATTAGGCCTAAAAACGCCCCGAGACCCAAACTAAACTCTCGGGTACACTTTTCTGACTATCTCGACCCTTCCGGACGCGTTAGCGCACTCAAAACTGCCATACGAACAACTTATAAAATATTCACCTTTATTTATCAATATTTAGTCCTGACGCGACACGAGCGCGTCCCGACTCAAATTTCCAAAATTGTCATTTTATTCACTCTTGACATTCAATATAACCAGTATTACATATTACTTTGCTCATTAGTAAGATTCAACAAATTTCCCATAATTACTAACTCTCGTCACATTAATAATTATAACAATTAATTTTCGAATTTTTATTAAATAATTAACTCACATTAAATTTAATAAATCCCCAAATTAATATATCATAAAAATACGGGGTATTACACTGCGTTTCACGGCATGGATTCGAGGAAACCATACCTGCATATTCGTGAGTTCGAAGAGGCATGCGACACATTTAGTGAAAAATCTTGCACGCAAGATGTCATTCGCTTAAATATTTTTCCTTTTTCCTTAAATGATAAAGACAAGAACCGGTTATGGTTTCTACCCCCGAATTTCGTAACTTCCTGGATTGATACGCAGTCCAAGTTTATCTCAAAATTCTATCCACAGTACAAGACCAAATCTGCCAAAAATCTAATCCAAGGTTTCCGACAACACGATAATGAGTCTTTTGACAGGTGTTGGAAACATTTCTAAGAGTTAGTAAGCGCATGCCCCCATCATGGTTTTGACAAACACCTGGTGATCTCTTTCTTCCATAATGGGTTGACAGTAGCTTCTAAACAACTTGTACAAAAAATGTGTGAAAGACCTTTTTTGGATTTAAAGTCATGCGATGTCGAGGCCCATCTTAAGTATGTCGCATAGACTAATCAAGCATGGAACACATCTGATCCTAATACCCAAGCCAAGACTAGACAAACATCTATCTCTCCGACTACATCCGGTCTATACCATTTGGATAGTAATACCTTAAAAGACCTTCGATTCAATCAATTTTAGAGAGATATGAAAGAGTGGTTTAATGGCCTATTGAAAGTCATCTCCGAATCCAACCGTGGTTCGAAAGAAAAGGTTTGTTCTATTTGTGAGGCAGACCATTTCACAAAACCATGCCCAACGATTTCTGCCTACAAGGCCATGGGCAATGATAAGGTGGATGCGATAGGAGGATTCAAGGGAAATTTTAACACCCTATATGGGAATTCATACAACCCTTCGTGGAGAAACCATCCTGGTTTCAATTATGGACAACCACAAGCTGCGATGAACCACATTCACAGGTTGTCTTACCTCCACTACCTCCTCTATACCAACAAGAACCACCACATCCACCTCCACCTCCATATGTAGCTCCAACATGGAGGAACCTTGAGGATACAATAAACCAATTCATAAATTCTCAAAGTGCAAACAATGCTAGATTTCAACGCATGTTCACCAATATAAATGCGCACATCTAGAAGTTGCAATCATCGTTGAGTATCTAAGAGAAGGGAAAATTTCCTAGCCAAGGACAAGGATCTCCCCAAGGTCAACCTAGTGTTAGATCCACATCTACAGAACTACAGGAGCACTGCCAACCTGTAATCACTTTTGTAGTGGGAGAGCTGTTGATTTATCACCTCCCCCACATGAAACTTCAAAAGACAAGGAGATTTCGCTCCGCATAAAAGAGGTCAAATATATCTCCTTGAATAAGAGTGATAAAATAGACAATAGTGAGCCCGAGGTAGTTATAAACCCACCTTTCGCTATGCCATTTCCTCAAAGATTGGTTCCTTCCCATAAAGGGGCCATAAGTGATGAAGTGCTAGAAGTTCTTAAGAATGTGAAATTGAACTTACCTTTCCTTGATGTAATAAGAAACATTCCAGCCTATACAAAAGTCATAAAAGACTTATTGACTGTTAAGAGGATGATGAAGGTAAAGAAAAATGCATTCCTAGAAAAGAACGTGATCTCAGTTCTTCTTAATGATCTCCCACCTAAATATAAAGATACGGTTGCACCTACCATTTTTTTCACCATTGGAGAGAATAAATTTGAAAAGGCCTTACTCGACTTTGGGGCGAGTGTCAACATCCTCCCCTATTCAATTTATGGGCAACTTGATCTTGGTGGTGTTAATCCCACAAGGATCACTCTCCAATTAGAGGATCGAACTGTGAAGATACCTAGGGGTATAGTTGAGGATGTGATTGTCCAATTGGACACTATTTACTTCTCGGTAGATTTTATCATTTGGGACACGAAGCCCTCCTTCTCCTCTAAAAATCATGTTCCCATCATTCTTAGCCGTCCATTCTTAGTTACAGATAATGCACTGATCAATACTCAAAAGGGGTGGATGAAACTCACTTTTGGGAATATGACTTTAGAAACAAACATCTGCAACATAGCTTAATAAGGAGGGGAAGAAGATGGTCTTCACGCGGTGAGCTTAATTGATGAGATCGTAGAAGAACACATTGAGGAAAATTATAGTGGATATGCCTTAGAAGTGTGTCTAGTGTCTAGTCACGAGAGTGAGCGAGCTTACACCGAGTTTGAGAGAGAGATAGAGGAGTTGAAAGGCTTACTCGATGGGAGAGCATCGGACGAGGACGCGAGATATGTTAGTTGGGTTTCTCAATTCGAAGAGTTAGTGCCGAGGGAGGCACGCATGGTGCCCTCTAGCGACACATTCCCGACTCTCGAGTTGAAGAAACTACCCTCCAACGTTAAATATTCTTTCCTAGGAGAGGGTGAGATATTTCCTGTTATTATCTCCTCTAGCTTAGATGAAGAGCAGGAGGGTAAGCTTTTAAAATTTTTGAGGAAACACCAAAGTTCTTTTGGTTGGTGTATAGATGATCTAAAGGGTACAAGCCCTATAATTTTCACCCATAAGATCCACCTCGAGGAGGATGTTAAGCCCTCGAGATAAATACAAAGACAACTAAACCTCATAATGAAAGATGTGGTGAGGACTGAAATTATAAAGTTGTTGAATGTCGGGATTAACTACCCAATCTTGGATATCAATTGGGTAAGACCGAGTCAAGTTGTCCCGAAGAAGCTGGGCATGACTGATATTGAAAATGCCAAGGTAGAGTTTTCTCCTCAACGTACCACCACTGGGTGGCGTATTTGCATTGATTACCGAAAACTCAATGCGGGAACTAGGAAAGACCATTTCCCCTTGCCATTTATCAATCAAATGCTTGAAAGAGTAGAGTCACACTCTTACTATTGCTTCCTACATGGTTATTCCAGATATAACCATATTGAGGTAGATGTACTTGATCAAGAGAAGACAACCTTCACTTGCCCCTTTGGAACGTTTGCCTACAAACGTATGCCATTCGGCTTGTTGAGCTTATTCAGTGACATGGTTGAGAGACGATTAGAGGTGTTTATGGATGACTTTAGTGTTTTTGGCACTTCTTTCGACTCATGTCTAGCCATTATTGGTAAAGCACTAGCTCGATTTGTGGAAAAAAACTTAGTGTTGAATTGGGAGAAATGCCATTTCATGGTAACTGAGGGTATAGTTCTTGGCCACATCGTTTCATCAAAAGGGATCGAAGTTGATAGAGCAAAAGTAGATGCCATAGCTGACCTACCCCCACCAAAATCGCTTAAGGACGTGCTCTCTTTCTTGGGCAATGTGGGGTTTTATAGAAGGTTCATTAAGGACTTTAGCACCATCGCTAGACCCTTAAAAACCTTCTAAAGAAGGACACCCCTTTCGAGTGTACAGAAGCATGCCAAAGTGCTTTTCAAAAATTGGAAAACATACTTGTGTCCGCTCCCATCATGCAAGCTCCGAATTGGTCCTTACCATTCGAGCTTATGTGTAATGCTAGAGATTATGAGATAGGGGATGTTTTGGTCCAAATAAAAGACAACAAGGCTCATGTCATCTACTACGCATGCCGAACTTTTACAGGACCACAGCTCAACTACTCCACTACAGAGAAAGAATTGCTAGCGGTAGTCTTCGCTATTGACAAGTTTTGGCCCTATCTTATCGGTTCCCCCATAACTTGTTTCACCGACCACGCGGCTTTAAAATATCTACTCGCAAAGAAAGACGAAAAGTCGTGCCTCACAAGGTGGATCCTACTACTACAAGAGTTAATCTCTACATTAAAGATAAAAAAGGAGTATAAAACGTCATTGCCGATCACTTATCACGGCTTTCATCCAATGTCTAGTGATCCTACACCCATATACGAGGATTTTTCTGATGAGAAACTCTTTGCCATCTCTTCTTTGCCCTAGTTTGCGGATATAGTGAACTATCTTGTCACGGGAGTTTCGTCCCTCCTGATAGGACACCGCAAGATAAGAAGAGGTTCATCGCTTGATCGCGCATGTTTTTCTATGATGATCCATTCCTTATTAAATATTACGCCGACCAAATCATTCGACGATGCGTACTAGATGACGAAATTCCAAAAGTCATTCAATTATGTCATTCAGAAGCATGTGGAGGCCACTTTTCTATGAAAAAGACAACTGCTAAAATTCTCCAAAGCGGTTGGTATTGGCCCACAATGTTTCAGGATGTCAACAATTGTTGCAAATTTTGCAACAAGTGTCAACGGATGGGGGCAATTACCCGACGAGACATGATGCCATTAACCCCGATTCTCATCATTAAGGTTTTCGATTGTTGGGGTATTGACTTTATGGGCCCTTTTCCCCCCATCCTTTGGGTAACTATACATCCAAAGTAGACTATATTTCTAAGTGGGTGGAATCTGTATCTACCAAGACTAATGACAATAAAGTGGTGATAAAGTTCCTGCATGAACACATACTTTCTCGCTTCAGTGCACCTAAAGCGGTAATCAATGATAACGGCACGCACTTTTGTAACAAGTCATTCGAAAAACTTATGAAAAAGTATGGTGTCATTCACAAGGCTAGAACGACCTATCACCCACAAATGAATGGCAGGCCGACTTGGAAAATCATGAAATTAAACACATACTAGATAAGGCCATCTATCCTGACCGAAAAGATTGGTCCCTTCGATTGAACTATTCATTCTGGGTCTATAGTACCGCATACAAGAACCCACTTGGCATGTCTCCATTCTGCTTTGTGTATGGAAAACCTTGCCATCTTCTCATTGAGTTGGAGCATAAAGATTATTAGGCCATTAAGAGGGTAAATTATGACATGGACAAAGCCGGTGAAGATCGTAAGCTTGAACTAAATGAGTTAGATGAAATACGCAATGATGCGTATAAGAATGCCAAGATTTCAAAAGAGTGAATGAAAATTGCGCATGATAAGATTATACGATGGAAAGAGTTTCAATCGGGACAAAAGGTATTCCTCTAAAACTCCCGACTCCAAATATTTTTGGGTAAATTGTAGTCTCGATGGACTGGTCCATTCATTGTGAAAAATGTAATCCCCCACGGAGTAGTAGAATTGGAAGATCCAAAAGGGGGGAACACGTTCAAAGTCAATGGACAGAGCCTAAATCCAATGTTGAGGCATACATAGAAGAGATCGACACCATTTGGTTGTTGAACCCCGTTTATGGTGTAGAGTGAGCTAAAACTGAGAGGTCATCGTACTCCCAATGTGTATGGGATGAATTCTTGTGTATAGTAGTTGCACATAGGATATGATAGTGGAGTCCGTAGGATCACATCACAAAAGGAGAGGAATTTGGGCCCCAGCTCGCCTTAGGAAGCGAACATTTAGAACAACAGTATTGAGGTGAGAGGTTATCAAGTCAAACATGTTTAGGACCATTGGTAGGAGCAGCCGAATGTCGTAAGATAGGAGTATACCATCCAATAGGTTAACTAGATCTGATCTGGGAACCGGATCGATCCGGTCTTGGGAACCCGGATCGGTCTGATTTGGGAAAAATAGAAATAAAAAAATAAGGGGTTCGGATAGGTCCGGTCTTAGGAACCCGGATTGATCCGGTGTCTGCAACTCTTTAAATTCCCTAGGTTCACCCCCTTTTCTACAATCCAATTCCTTCCCTCCCATTTAGTCCCCCAACCTTCCTATCACCGTTTTCGATCCCAAATACCTCCCCCTTTTCCCTCCAAAATTTACCCTACCCTCGCCACCTATAAAACTACACCTTCCCCACCCCATTTTCCCCATCTATACTCACTATCTTTGACAAAGATGTATGCGTGTCCCGCATCGACCCCAATGCTAACTGGATCACCAAAACATTCGCGGTGGGCCAGCTTAGCGAGAAAGTGAGCCTCACTTTCAAAATTGTGTGCGCAAACATTCTCCCAATGGGCAATAACTCGACAATGCGCCTGCATCAAGACACCCTCGTATATAACCTCTTTGACCACAACACCCCCATCAATCTGGCTCCCTGCATTTATAAGGACATATTCATCACTTCCATGGATAAAAAAGGAAAAACCCCTCTCCCTATGCCTGGCTCATCACATCTGTGCTAGTAGATGCCAGAATTGCACCCACACAGGATTTCCTGCGCCTCCCAACTCCTTTTGGGGAAACCACCCGGACTAAACGTGAAAGAAAATAGGGACACATCCAAGCCCGTTTAGCCCAGGAGGATAGTGATGACGAAGAGGAGGACAGTGATGACGAAGAGGAAGCGAGAGGTGCTGAGGAGAATAGCGGCGAAGATGTGGAGGACATTGTGATGGGCGAAGGTGATGATGATTATGATAGTGACGCACATTCTGATTTTTTTCTCGCCAATCCATAAATTAATTGGCGTCTTTTGGAAGTGGTATCCCGATTTGACGAGTTCCTCTCATAATAAAATAGGGATAAAGCGGCATATCAATGGGATCAAGCGGCCTTTTGAAAGGATACGAGCATGATGCGTCATCTTCAAACTCACTTATACGATCTCAACTTTGGTGGACCCCCTCCGAACTTTTTCTATGACCCTAGCGAGCCCAGAAGCTCTAATCCCCCACCCCCATGATGCTATTTCTGAAAATTGGTTGTGTAGTTATTGGTTATTATAACATGGTTGTTTGTTTTCCTTTCCATTTGAAATGCATGATTGTCCATTTATATAAAATTCTACATTTTCCATATTTGTTCATTTTTTTTATTCGCACTTTTAATTCGCTTTGAGTTAGATTTTAGTCCTTTTTGCTTGAGGACAATGCAAAAGTCTAAGTTAGGGGGGGGGGGGGGGGGGGTCACTAGTGCGTCTTGCTAAAACTTCATAAATCTTCAAAAAGGCCCAGAAATTTCAAAAAATCGAATTTTCTCAAAAATATCATTAAAATTCGGTTTAAAGTCCCAAATTATATAAACATAGTACACAAAGCCGAAATTGACCAAAGAAATTGAGCGAACATGGACGACTTAACGAATAAATGTGGAGATTTACCAACCCGGTGAGATTCGAGACTTTCATTTTGTGTGAGTTCATAAATCAATCTAAGTTAATTGTTAATTCAAAGTTCTAATTCAGCGTCTGAAAAGTCGTCGTGATCTCAATACCCTTGTTTTGATCAGTTATGCTAAATGTGTGTGATCTTGCCTTGACAAAAACGCTAAAAATATCTAAATTAAATTAATCTAGAAATGCATATGGTAATGCAATTAGTAATTTGGACAATGAAGTAGGCCCTCGTTTGTCACCCGAAAAACCCCAATTGGCCCGAAATTGTGAAAGTTGATAATACGAGAAATTCAAGTTCGAAAAGTGTAACCAAAAAAGGGTCAAAAGAATAGCAATGCTGAGCAAAAATAGCAAGAAAAGAAAAGCATGAAAAATAGAAAAAAAAATAAGAGAAAAATAAGAGAAAAATGAGCAAATGCCCGGAAAAGTACTAATGTATATCTTAAGCATAGATTCCAATTCCAAATTTCCGAAGCCCCTTTACTTGTACCCGTTACACCTTAAAACTCGAAAAAGTCCTAACTGAGTCTAAAATTGTGCAATTCGTTACCGCATGGAGAGATAAAACACAAAAAAGATAATAAAAGAGATTAAATGTGTGAATTAAAAGCGATGTCTCATTTCCCTATAATCGTAATCCAATTATGAGATCCATTTACCATAGAATTTCGTCTTTCTATTTCTGTGCATGAACTTGGTTCCAATGCATTTACTCTTTATATCACACAGACCAAGAGATGTGTCGACACTATCAAGAGATTCTTTTGCGAGAGCATTCTGTGAGAATTTGAATCAAAATGAATTTTTAGATAAGTAATGTAATGGTCAACCTGTGGAAATTCGTGGTTAAATTCCAGGCTACGCACACACGCACTATGATTTGAGACTCTTGAAAATGAGTTTTTGATGACTATTTTCTAGGAAAGTTTGAATTATACAATTTTTGCGTACTTTCAGTTTTCTGTGAGTTGAATTTTGTGGGTATATTCACTCTAAACCTTCACGAGACACAACTCGTCCTACTAGGGTATCCTAGGGGTTTAAAGTCATGTTGTATATGCTAAATGAAATCACTCACCGCGAAAGAGGTATTCTATCGCATTTTAGAGTTGGATCATGTTTTGATTCTTTAACATTTCTCAGGATGATCACAGTTCTAACTTAGGGGGGTTTGATTAGGCATAAAATCTTCCAAATTTACCCCATAATCTAGAGGCTTTTATTACAGCGGACAACGTAAAATGAGTTTCTTTATCTCATATCATTGCTAATGGTTTTGTTTAACAAGTATCCCGAGTTTGACGTATTTATTATTGATTTCAAAGGTATTTAATATAGGAAATAAAGAAAGAAATCGGAAGAAGCAAGAGAGAAAAAATAAGATGAATCAAAATGGTAAAAACGTAATTTCCACCAGGAATCCGATTGAGGACCCAAAATAAAAGTCGCAGATCTTGAGTTTCGAGCGCGTAGGAAGAAACATCGTTCCAATCCGAGTTCTGGAATAAAAGTTATGAAGAGATAATGAAGAGAATTTGAGAAGCATATTTGGACCAACCTGGATGGCACAAAAAATGGATTTATCCGAGCACCGGACCTCAATATACAAGGTTGCATCTACCAAACAGATCCGGACCTCTTAAAAAAAGGATCGATCTAACCCCCAAAGTTTTCTGCATAAGGCCTATTTAGCAGACCAATTCAGATGAAATAAAAGATGGATCTATCCAGTTACCACCCAGACCAATCTAAAATGTCCTGGCCAGATCGATCCGGGTTCAAGATTTGGAACTATCTTCTTCAAGATAGAGCCTTGCATGACTCCAACTCTTATATTTTTTGTAGTATATAAATTTCTAATTCCTCCCAGACATTAAAGGGGGATTCTAATTTGTTTTATAGTAGCCATGTATTTAGTTTTAAAGGAAGAACAACCGAAACCCTAGTTTTTCAATTATCTTTGATTCAAATTTTGCAATCCAAGTAAATTTGTTCCAATTCTTGCCTTAATTATTGCTATAGTTAATTCATCAGTTAATAATTTCATTCATCCTAATCTTAAGTTGTTAGTTAAAATGTCTTCTCTTATTTAGAACATGTTTCCTTCTTGTTTTAATATGTTCGGCTAAGTTTTTAAGGGTTGGGGTGCATGAACCCCACCTGATGTAATTCATGATAGTGGAAATAGTTGGTTTGAAATAAAATATTATAAGAATCGTGTTGTATAACGGGTGTAACTGTCGTAGGAATTTTGATCTCGTTTGCCCTAGGTAACCGGGATGCTTAAGAGTGCGACGCGAGTATTAGTTAATGCGACACTCCTTTACTCATCTCTTGCTTACATACTGTGCGGGCTACGATACCTCATATATGTAATACTTGGGAGTACTAAAGACTGGGTTAATTTAAAATTCTAATTCCGAAGATGGTATCCTACGAAGTGAATTACTAGGATGTGGCGGATTTTAACCCGACTTATTGTTCTTATCTTATAGTTAAACTTTTAGTCCAATTGTCATCAACTTTTCGTTTAATTAGTCTAGTTACATTTTATTCATTTTAGTTTATTTAGTAATCAGTCTCAAAGATGCATTTAGATGTAGTTGTTATTTATTCCAAATCATCTTTTCATTCTTTTTAGAGTCAAAGCTAGGTTACCTTTATCTTTCCAACGTCGTCACGACTTTGTTCGTCCTATTTCCCTGAGGATCGATACCCGAATTATCAAATTATTACTCGAGCCTACATAGCATGCAGAATAGACACATTTGTGGTCGCCTCAATAGGGTTTTCACTACCAGAATCAGTTCGGCATTTTGCAGTTAGGAATATTTATCATAATTTGTGTTTTCAGACTGTGTTTTGGGGAAGCATGAAAATAATGTTTCTGTACACGAATATGACACGATTCGACTTTATGTTTTTGACACAATATGGACCATATAGAACATGACATAATAGGACTAACATAATTATTTAAACTTGACACTCAATTTAAATAAAAACACGATTATCATGACAATACACAATAACACGACTCATAAGTTTGACACGGACATTACTCAACTTAATGTCAAAAAGACATGAAATGAACATGACTTGAATGGTTATTTTGCATCGATGTGTGTTGCGTTTGTGTTTCAATGTCATTTATAAATTGTCACCCCTAGTTAGGAACCTCAGTAATTGGAAAAATTAGACTAAGGGGCCCCTTTTTTTTTTTACTTTATTACCTTTTCTAAATGGTTAATTGTTCACTGCTATGTGACACCCCGACTAATTAAATACCGGGTAGCTACTCCTTTATTAAATTAAATCAAAATGCCAAGTTGGCTCAGTTAATAGCATCACTGTCGAAAATATTTTATTATTACTAACCACCTACTATTTAAAAAGTAAGTTGTCAAATTTTAATTAAAGTCTGATTATCATGCAGTAAAAGATTTAAATCAAGAATAACATCACCATTCACCATAACGAAATAATAGAATAACCATCAAATGATATAAATAAATTCGGAGGAAAAACTCGTCACAAAAAATCCCACAACTGAAATAAGTAACGAAATACTGAATACTGAATTAATACATGCCAAAGTCTGAAAAACTGAAATGGAAATGTCTCTAATAGAATTTGGGCAACATGCCCTACAACTGAGGAATACTGAACATGGAATCCAAATGATAGAAGCGTCTAAAAGAAAATCCCTGTAACTTCCACAAACAGCTACAGCTCGTCATCGGAATGAGAAATCCTATGCGTGGTGTCCTTGTGGCTGGGCACCTAAAATGGTTTTAAAAGAAAAATAGATTTGAAAGCAAACGGGTCAGAGCCCGAATGTGGAGATATTTTAAAAACCTGGAAGTGTTTTAAAAACATTTAAAACATTAAATGCAAAGTACATGTTAGGACGTGCAATCACATGAAATTCTCACCTCTCGACTAAATGTACACTCCTAACGTAAGTACCCATCTAAAATGACACTAATCCCTAGCTAAGTGGCATCATATCTAGCTAGACTGTCATAGGTTCTACTCTTATTACTCGGTTCCCATTTACATTATAACGATCTCATTTAAATAGGGGCTTAACGTAAATTCAGTTTCTCCCATAAAAGCAACACAACTCATTAGAGATTATCCCTTTTATATTTTCCAAATTTATACACACAATACCATATGAAAATTCCCATAATAAAGTGTATATTTTCCACAACATAAAAATATACAATACAAGCACCCCGAGACTAAGCTGCGGTGCACACATACTCTGATATCCATCCCGGTACATCACGTACATAAGGATCACGCATTCCGAATCTCTCAGGAATCGTTATGATAACATAAATCACACACAGTGGAGGCGAACACAGTCACATCACATGGGTCACGCACATACCTACGCTCCCACGATCAGCAGACTTATCAACATCCCAATAAGTCCTTCTCTGACCTATGTTCTTGAGGTACCAGTCTAAATCCCCCCCGTAGGCACACAAGGATTAGAGGGTCCTAAGCGAACGCAAACCTCCCGTGATAGCAAGTATGGTAGGTATGTCATACACACAAATCATATATCAATACTAAGTAAACACGCATCTTAGTAATCACCGTAGTTTTATTGTAGTACATATCGCCTGCTCGTACCAACTTATAATTTATACAATTTATATAATCCCGGTTCATAATCATACACGCCATAATTTATTCTCACGTCGTAGTAGGCACTCACGTCTCGACTCAAAATGTCTATTTGATTCGTTCCACAATTATATAATTTACTCCTCATTATATCCCAAATGTCCCAAGTATACCAATACATCATCAAAGGAATGTTATCTCTATCACTGAACAAGTTTACGGGACTCCCAAAATCAAAACAGGCCAAAAAGACCTAAAGTGCCAGCTCGTTAGAAGTCTCGTTCGAACGAGACTGTTTGAACGAGATCCAGTTCGTTCGAACGAACTGAGCCTTCTAACGACATCTCGTTCGAACGAAGGTATTGAACGAATTCCCCCTCGTTAAAGCAACTGGTCAACTCGTTAGAAGCTCGTTCGAACGAGCTCGTTCGAACGACCTGGGGAGGTCTTCTAACGAACGACCAGTTTCGTGCCCAGAATTTCTACTTTCGTTTTTCACCAATTTTTACTCCTCAATTCTCCTCTAAAATTCTTCCCAACAACGTTTTAAGGTCTCTAATCAATCCTAAACATATCAAGGTCACATACTAACGTGTTTTAAGGTAATAATTCATCCTAAACATCACCAAATTACAAGTCTCATCACTTTTCCCCAATTTTTCAAGAACATAAACCCTAAGATTATAAATCATTAATTTCCAGAAATAAATCCGTTTTTATAACACATAAACTTATAATTCTCTTAATTCGATCTTCCAATAACATTTCTACATGCAAACCTATCTCCAAAATTTATTAACAACTCCAGTTTTATGGGTTTTCAATGATCTCCCAATTAATTATGATTACTGAATAGTCTAAGCATGGAAGAAGCATTTACTGCATAAAAACATAAATTAAACCACTTGCCTTGATTCAATCTCAGATTTTGATGACGATTTGATGAAGCTCTCTCTCTCTCCAAGCTTTTCTCCTCTATCTCTCTCTTTCCAAGCTTTCTTCTCCAATAGCTATGGTGGGTAGGGTTTGTTTTGGGAAAAATTTGAAACCTAAATTCTAATAACCTACGTAGCCTATTGGGTTAACATGGGTTGGTTAGTGGTTTAGTGGGTCAAATCCACATCAGATATAATTTACTAATTTTCGTCACTTTTAATTCCCAAAAATACAAAATTACCAAAATACCCTTTATGTTGCCGGTATGGCCTAAAAATACCCCGGGACCCAAACTAAACCCCCGGCTAGTGTTTTCTGACTATCTCGACCCTTGCGGATGCGTTGGCGCGCTCAAAATGACCATACAGTTAATAGAATTTAAATTCACTTTTATGATGAAAATAATTATATCCTGACGCGACTGTCTCACGCGTCCCAATAAAATGTCCAAATTGCCCTATATCAATCTCACGACAAATTTCATAATTCAATATTCATATATCATCATATATACTCAATATAGTCAAATACCAACTCACATCTCACTAGTATTTTATCCGGATTAATTCCCAATTAATTCTCATTTAATTAATTAATCCCAAAAAATAAATATCACCAAAAATACGGGGTATTACATACTTCCCCCCTAATAACAGAATTTTGTCCCGAAATTCGGAACTAGAAAGTACCTGATAAAAACAACTCTGGATGACGTTCGCGCATCTCATCCTCGCGTTCCCATGTGGACTCCTCGACATTGTGATGTCCCACTGAACACGCACTAACGGAACTATCTTTGACCGCAGCTTCCTCTCACTTCGGTCCAAAATAGCAATCGGCCCCTCCTCGTAGGGGCTATCAGGCTGTAGATCAATCTCCTCCAAAGCGATGTGAGAATGAGCCAAATCGTCCCTGAGATATTTCCTTAGCGAGGAAATATGAAACACATCGTGAATCCGGTGTAAATGCTCTGGTAACCCGAGTCTATACGCAACTGGTCCAATCCGCTCAATAATAGGAAACGGTCCCACATACCTCGGTGCCAACTTCCCCTTCTTCCCGAAACGCATAATCCCCTTCATAGGAGATACTCTGAGCAAAACCTGGTCCCCCACTTGGAACTGCTTGAAAGATCTCTTCGCATCAGCATAACTCTTCTGCCGGTCTTGAGCTACCTGAATGCGACTCCGAATCAACTCAATCCTTGCCGAAGTATCCTGAATCACTTCTGGCCCAAGTACTTTGTTGTCCCCCACCTCTAACCAACATGCTGGGGAACGACAAGGCCTACCGTACAATGCCTCAAACGGAGCCATGCCAATAGTGAACTGGTAGGAGTTATTATAAGCAAACTCTACCAGTGGAAGGTACTGCTCCCATCCACCCCCAAAGTCAATGATGCACATGCGTAGCATGTCCTCCAACATCTGATTTGTGCGCTCGGTCTGCCCATCGGTCTGCGGATGATAAGTCATACTCAACCAAAATTCCGTGCCCATGGCCTCCTGGAAACTCTCCCAAAATCGCGAAACAAATACATTGTCTCTGTCAGACACGATATTTAGGGGCACACCGTGAAGTCTCACTATCTCTGAAATGAAGAGCTGGGCATACTGTCCCGTAGTGTAGTCAGTCCTTACGGGTAGAAAATGCGCGACTTTGGACAACCTGTCCACAATTACCCAAAGGGAGTCGTGACCCCTCTGCAACGTAGGCAACCCCGTGATAAAATCCATGGATATGCTCTCCCACATCAACACCGGGACCTCCAACGGCTGTAGAAGTCCTGTCAGTCTCTGATGATCCACTTTTACTAGCTGGCAAGTGGCGCATTTCGAAACAAACTCAACAATATCTCTCTTCATACCGCTCCACCAATACTGTCGTCTCATGTCTTGGTACATTTTGTCCCCTCCGGGATGTACCGCGAACCGTGAGCCGTGCGACTCTGCCATCACCTCGTGTCGCAATTCCTCCTCTTCCGGAACCACCAATCTCCCATTGAAGCGTAATCCCCCGTCTGAACTAACGGTATAGGACTCGGCTCCCTCTACTAGTAATCGAACTATCTGCTCCTGATAGAACGAGACATTAGCCTGTGACCGTACTACCTTCGTGACAATCTGCGGTGTAACGGTCATCACAGACATGAAAGATCGGGCCACTACATCTTGGTGTCCCAACTCCTTCCACTTTGCCTTCCACACCCCTGCCACCTCATCTGCTGGCCTACGGCTCAACGCGTCTGCTACCACGTTAGCCTTACCCGGGTGATACTGGATATCGAACTGGTAGTCCTTCACAAACTCAAGCCACCTCCTTTGCCGCATGTTCAACTCCTTCTGCGTGAATAGGTACTCTAGGGACTTGTGGTCCGTGAACAATTGGAACTTCTACCCCAAAAGATAGTGTCTCCAAATCCGTAGGGCAAATACTACTACCGCCAACTCCAAATCATGCGTGGGGTAATTCTTCTCATGAGGCTTAAGCTTACGGGAAGAATAAGCTATGGCATGTCTCTCCTGCTGCAATACACCTCCAAGTCCTTGGAAAGACGCATCGGTGTAAACCAAATACTCAACTCCCGGTCTCGAAATGCTAACACAGGTGCTGAGGTCAATTTATCCTTCAATTCATCGAATGCCAACTGACAGGCATCACTCCAGATGAATGGCACACCCTTAAGAGTCAGATGTGTCAAAGGACCCGCTATCTTCGAAAATCCCCGAATGAACCTCCTGTAGTATCCTGCTAGGCCAAAGAAACTACGAATCTCAGTCGGTGTCGTGGGATGTACCCACTCCCTCACCGCGGATGCCTTCCCCGGATCAACAGATATCCCCCGGTCGGAAATGATGTGTCCCAAAAACTGGACCTCCTTCAACCAAAACCCGCACTTCTCAAACTTTGCATACAGCTCGTTCTGACGCAGCGTCTACAAAACCTGCCTCAAATGCTCGGCGTGCTCCTCCTCTGTCTGGGAGTAAACCAGAATATCATCAATGAAGACAATGACAAACTAATCAAGGAACTCTCTGAAAACCCTATTCATCAAGTCCATAAACACTGCTGGAGTGTTGGTCAAACCAAAAGGCATAACCCGAAACTCATAAGAACCATATCTCGTTAAGAACGCAGTCTTCGAAACATCCTCCTCCCTGATACGCAACTGATGGTATCCTGATCTCAAATCAATCTTCGAGAAGAAAGAAGCTCCTCTTAACTGGTCAAATAGGTCATCGATTCGAGGCAACGGATACTTATTCCGTATCGTGACCTTGTTCAACTCCCGGTAGTCCACACACAATCTTAGTGAACCGTCCCTCTTCTTCACAAACAAAACTGGAGCGCCCCAAGGTGAGGTACTCCTGCGAATAAAGCCCTGACCTAACAGCTGCTCTATCTGATCTTGTATCTCTCGCATCTCTGCCGGAGCCATACGGTACGGTGCGCGTGCTATAGGTCTCGTATCTGGCAATAGGTCTATAACAAAGTCTATCTCTCGACTGGGGGGTAGGCCTGGTATCTCCTGAAACACATCCGAATACTCCCGGACAACTGGGATCGAATCTAAAGGGATCACAACCTCCTTAGAGGTATCCTCCTCTAGGTAATACAAATGAGCAGTTGAACCTTCCTCTGGGTGAGGCATCGCCACTACAAACATCTCTTGCCCTAGAATGGCAAAAATAATGCTCCCGCTGAAGCAATCAATTATGGCCCTATAAGCTACGAGCTAATCCATACCGATAATCACATTGTGAACATGCATATCTAATACCAACATGTCTGCAGGTAATACCAAACCACCAATCTCTACCCCCACTCCCCGGCATATAAAGAATATAAGTGACCCATTCCCCAATGGTGAGTCGACACACGTCACTGTGCTCTCCGTTGTGGCTAACAACCCTAAAGCCTTTGCGAAATGTGTATCTATAAAACAATGTGTAGCCCTCGTATCAAACAATACCCGACCCATAGTTCCATGGATAGGAAACGTACCCTCAATCGCGGGCCGTGCCTGTGGAACTGCTGCCTGGTGGACGTTATAGACACGTCCATACTGTAGCTGCCCCTGCTGAGCTGGGACTGCTGGAATGGGTGGCAATGCTGCCATCTGTGGCGGTGCGGGGAGAGCGGCGGGAAACATAGGCCTCTGCGGCTCCTGGCGAGCACCCTGCTGCTGCTGCTGTGGGGCCCTGCCCCTATCAGGACAATCCTGTGGTTTATGTCCAGTCTTGCCACAAAAAATAACACTTCCCTGGGAAGTTCCCTCCTCTCTGTCCCTGCTGTCCCCGGCCCTGGTGACCGTTACCGTTCCTCCCTTGGCCCTACTGGCCCTGCTGAAACTGCTGCCCATTCCCTATTGGCCCTGATGGCCGTTTGGACCCTGATGGCCCTGACGGAAACCTCCCTGTCCGTGCCTGTAATTCTCTGATCTGAACCTCTTCTGATCCCCCTGCTGGGAACCCTGCTCACCCTGTCTCTATCCCTGAACAGATTGTGCCCCAGCGGCACCATGTCCTCCAGTCCTGCCCTGATGTCTAGACTCTCTCGATCTCTTGCCCTCAGCCATATTAAAGCGGTGATCCTGGTAGTGTAACAAAGCAGCGTTAACCACATCAGAATAAGTGGCCAACGAAAGTTTCCCTAACAGATGCTGACGGATCCTTCATGTCAACCCGTCGGTGAATTTCTCAATCTTCTTCTTTTCCGTCGGTATCTTATCCGGAACGATATTCAATAGATTCGTGAACTAGGCCTCATACTCGGCCACGGTCTTACCCTCTTGCTTCAGATTCATCAGTTTCCTCCTCAATTCCGTGTGAACAGATGAAGAAAAGTACTTGCGGTCGAACCGCACCCAAAAGTCCTGAATAGTGAGAGTATCCCTCTCCTCCACGGTGGTAATAGACTCCCACCACTGCAGTTCAGATCCAACTAGCTTGAAAGTAGCTAGCACCTGCTTCTGAACGTCCGTGCACTCATACATCCTCAAGTGCCTCTGCATATCCTTCCTCCACTGGCTCGAGACTACCACATCTGAGCTACCTGCAAACTCTGGCGGATGTGCTTTCTGAAAAGCGTCACGTACACGTTCCCAAGCAGACGGGAATGCATTTGCCTGTACTGGTGCGGCAACCGACGCCTGAGGTGGTGCCTGCTGAACTATGGCAATTGCGGCATTTACCGCTTGGGCTACAATGGCTGCAACCTCAGCGGCGTTCATCATGCCCGGAACTGGAGCGGGCTGGGGTTCTGGCGTTGCATCCCTGGGAACTCGTCGTGCACATCGTGGAGGCATCTAAAATAAGAATAAAGTTTATAAGTTCACTGTTTATAAACTTAAAATAGCTGAAGAACGAAGCATACACAAAAAGAGTACAACAGTCCTAAAATATAGGGCTCTATATCAAAGAAAACTTAGCGGAATCATAATAGTCGTACAGATCCTAAAGGACACTAGAACCTGATGCTCTGATACCACCTGTGACACCCCGACTAATTAAATAACAGGTAGCTACTCCTTTATTAAATTTAATCAAAATGCCAAGTTGGCTCAGTTAATATCATCACTGTCGAAAACATTTTATTATTACTAACCACCTAGTATTTAAAAAGTAAGTTGTCAAATTTTAATTAAAGTATGATTATCATGCAGTAAAAGATTTAAAGCAAGAATAACATCACCATTCACCATAACAAAATAATAGAATAACCATCACATGATATAAATAAATTCGGAGGAAAAACTCCACACAACAAATCCCACAACTGAAATAAGTAACGAAATACTGAATACTGAATTAATACATGCCAAAGTCTGAAAAACTGAAATGGAAATGTCTCTAATAGAATTTGGGCAACATGCCCTACAACTGAGGAATACTGAACATGGAATCCAAATGATAGAAGCGTCTAAAAGCAAATCCCTGTAACTTCCACAAACAGCTACAGCTCGTCATCGGAATGATAAATCCTATGCGTGGTGTCCTTGTTGCTGGGCACCTAAAATGGTTTTACAAGAAAAATAGATTTGAAAGCAAACAGGTCAGAGCCCGAATGTGGAGATATTTTAAAAACCTGGAAGTGTTTTAAAAACATTTAAAACATTAAATGCAAAGTACATGTTAGGACGTGCACTCACATGAAATTCTCACCTCTCGACTAAATGTGCACTCCTAACGTAAGTACCCATCTAAAATGACACTAATCCCTAGCTAAGTGGCATCATATCTAGCTAGACTATCATAGGTTCTACTCTTATTACTCGGTTCCCATTTACATTATAACGATCTCATTTAAATAGGGGCTTAACGTAAATTCAGTTTCTCCCATAAAAGCAACACAACTCATTAGAGATTATCCCTTTTATATTTTCCAAATTTATACACACAATACCATATGAAAATTCCCATAATAAAGTGTATATTTTCCACAACATAAAAATATACAATACAAGCACCCCGAGACTAAGCTGCGGTGCACACATACTCTTCTATCCATCCCGGTACATCACGTACATAAGGATCACGCATTCTGAATCTCTCAGGAATCGTTCTAAAAACACAAATCACACACAGTGGAGGCGAACACAGTCACATCACATGGGTCACGCACATACCTACGCTCCCACGATCAGCAGACTTATCAGCATCCCAATAAGTCCTTCTATGACCTTTGTTCTCGAGGTACCAGTCTAAATCCGCCTCGTAGGCACACAAGGATTAGAGGGTCCTAAGCGAACGCAAACCTCCCGTGATAGGAAGTATGGTAGGTATGTCATACACACAAATCATATATCAATACTAAGTAAACACGCATCTTAGTAATCACCGTAGTTTAATTGTAGTACATATCGCCTGCTCGTACCAACTTATAATTTATACAATTTATATAATCCTGGTTCATAATCATACACCCCATAATTTATTCTCACGTCGTAGTAGGCACTCACGTCTCGACTCAAAATGTCTATTTGATTCGTTCCACAATTATATAATTTACTCCTCATTGTATCACAAATGTCCCAAGTATACCAATACATCATCAAAGGAATGTTATCTCTATCATCGAACAAGTTTACGGGACTCCCAAAATCAAACAGGCCAAAAAGGCCTAAACTGCCAGCTCGTTAGAAGTCTCGTTCGAACGAGACTGTTCGAACGAGATTCAGTTCGTTCGAACGAACTGAGCCTTCTAATGACATCTCGTTCGAACGAAGGTATCGAACGAATTCCCCCTCGTTAGAAGCAATTGGTCAACTCGTTAGAAGCTCGTTCGAACGACCTGGGGAGGCCTTCTAACGAACGACCAGTTTCGTGCCCAGAATTTCTACTTTCGTTTTTCACCAATTTCTACTCCTCAATTCTCCTCTAAAATTCTTCCCAACAACGTTTTAAGGTCTCTAATCAATCCTAAACATATCAAGGTCACATACTAACGTGTTTTAAGGGAATAATTCATCCTAAACATCACCAAATCACAAGTCTCATCACTTTTCCCCAATTTTTCAAGAACATAAACCCTAAGATTATAAATCATCAATTTCCAGAAATAAATCCGTTTTTATAACACATAAACTTATAGTTCTCTTAATTCGATCTTCCAATAAAATTTCTACATGCAAACCTATCTCCAAAATTTATTAACAACTCCAGTTTTATGGGTTTTCAATGATCTCCCAATTAATTATGATTATTGAATAGTCTAAGCATGGAAGAATCATTTACTGCATAAAAACGTAAATTAAACCACTTTCCTTGATTCAATCTCAGATTTTGATGACGATTTGAAGAAGCTCTCTCTCTCTCCAAGCTTTTCTCCTCTATCTCTCTCTTTCCAAGCTTTCTTCTCCAATAGCTATGGTGGCTAGGGTTTGTTTTGGGAAAAATTAGAAACCTAAATTCGAATAACCTACGTAGCCTATTGGGTTAACATGGGTTGGTTAGTGGTTTAGTGGGTCAAATCCACATTAGATATAATTTACTAATTTTCGTCACTTTTAATTCCCAAAAATACAAAATTACCAAAATACCCTTTATGTTGCCGGTATGGCCTAAAAATACCCCGGGACCCAAACTAAACCCCCGGCTAGTGTTTTCTGACTATCTCGATCCTTTCGGACGCGTTGGCGCACTCAAAATGACCATATGGTTAATAGAATTTAAATTCACTTTTATGATGAAAATAATTATATCCTGACGCGACTGTCTCACGCGTCCCAATAAAATGTCCAAATTGCCGTATATCAATCTCACGACAAATTTTATAATTCAATATTCATATATCATCATATATACTCAATATAGTCAAATACCAACTTACATCTCGCTAGTATTTTATCCGGATTAATTCCCAATTAATTCTCATTAATTAATTAATCCCAAAAAATAAATATCACCAAAAATACGTTCCCCAACACAAACTCTAAAATAAATTAAATTAAAAAGGCACATTAGTCCAACTACAGCAATTATAAAATCCAACAGGGAGGCAAAGAAAGTTTCCACAATGTAGGTATCAACCATCAACATTTTCATTTTTTATATTAAAAGGTCAAAAAATTGATACTAGAATCTGTCAAAAAATCGGCATTATTTGCTTTTAAAAAATCGATGATCATTTCACAGTCAACCAACCTGCGTAAGTATTTCAATAATGAAAACCTGGCATTCAAATATCACTTTCAAAAAACTCAACATTTGAATCTCACTAACAAAATAACTGACTAGATTCACACTTGAGTAATTGATACTAGAATTTCACTGTAATAAAAATCGACAGCTGGATATCATTATAAAAAATCTCAAACAATTGAATAATGGTGGAAGGGGCATTTGAGATCTCATTATCGAAAATATGACAACACTACGATCTCACTATCGAAAAACCCGGGACACTAGAATCTCACTAGAAAAAGTCTTTATTGCTAAAAGTCTAGTAAGGGACAAAATGCACAGTTTACGTGATTTTTTTGCATAAAAAATATTCAAGGATGTTATTTTGCAAAAAGAAATGGCATTATTTAGTGGTTTACTTACCTATATTGGTTGGACAATTGGACCGTCGTAGAGTCCTTACATCACTTGAGATCTTAATCTTCCCCTACTATCACTGTCACTGAAGCTTGAGATAATTATATTCAAGGCTGGAACAACTATATTCAAGGTTGCAATTCTCTCTACCATTGAAACCGGCATAAATAGTGGTAACATTCCCTGAAAAGATGAAACCATAAATGCCAAATTACTAAATATGGACAAGATAAGATATCCAATACGATAATTATTTCAGACTAAATTGATAAGAGATCTTATTATGATGTTATCGTTCTCTAGTTAGAATCAAAGGGATATATAATCTTTAATGAAAAAACTTCCTTGAGTTCACCAGATTCCATAACTTAAGCATATTATATTTGTGTTAAGTTTATATTGCGCACTAAAGCTATCATCCAACTATTATATCATCAAACCACTGCCTCAACAACAATATAGGAACACACCCTAGAAACGTCAATTAAGAAGTCCAAATCATCATACCTCCACGAAAAAAAAACTAAACACCCATATAAGAACCCAATCCGACTCATACTAATCTCTTTCTTCTTTAATTCAACAAGACAAAATAAAGACCCCACCCCTGTAAAATATACCTCCTCAATTTGCAAAGCGAATGGGTACGTTCAATAGGTTATTCCAACAAGAGCCCAATTACAAGACTTTGACAATCTTAAATCTTTATTCCTGTTATTCATAACTTCTGATAGTTACTACTAATAAGGTGTGTTTAATGATCAAGTAATTTTATGACGAATTTATCTTCATACCTCATAAAATATCTTTATAAATAAACTCGTACATATCTTATAATTAATATGTTAATACATTTGAACGAAAAATAAATAAATGATTTTAATGCAAACTAAGGGAGCAAACAGTCTCTTGTTAAAATAATGCTTTCATTTCTATTATCATTATCTTTATATAACAATAAACATAATATGTGCATTCAAAAAAATAAACAATATAAACTTCAAAGAGAAACAATATAGTTATAAACTTTGATATTGTCCCTTAAAGACACTAAGAGAAATAAGGTGCATTTCGAAACTGCATGACTCTAAACTTCCAACAACAAAATACAATTAAAACTAGTATGCTCATCTTGAATCTTAGAATTTTTTTTATTGCAAGGAGACAAAGAAAGGAAAAATGCACAAAAAAGGATGGAGGAATGCTACCTAAAAACATTGGTTCGTCGTATGCAGTATGTTATCGTGCCTGGTACGTGGTAAATTGTAGGTATACATAGTTGTAATGCTAATTAGGTTCGCAGTTCGTATGATTCTATCAATATTATTTTTTAATATTACACTTATTATTGGAGTACATATGCCCGGGATAAAGTTCAAGAAAACTTTGTAACATTACTTTTTTCTAATTTTTCTCTGTTATTTTCTTCTCTTCGAGACAAAAGAGAGACACAAAGTTTGAAGATCTGGGATGCTACAATACACTAAAAGGGTTTTCAAGATATGGAAGGTGGTACTTAGGGGGGAGAGAGTATATGGTAACATTGGGATGGAGTATAGTGTCACAGATCAAACAATAAGCATGTATTTATTGAATTTTATTAGAGGATTCAAATAAAAAACTACACCAAAATCTTTATTACCTCTTGAAGTCACCAGAGGCCTAAAAACCTCTTAATTGATGCAAATAATGTGCATATTGTAGAAATATGTGAAGGTTATGTTACCTCTGACATGTTAGCAAAGGTGGGGCCCTGCAGAAGATAACACCATATGTTTAGTATATGACCACCCTAAAACTTAGTAGACTCAATAAACATATGAGTTGTAAAATTGCATTATAACAATGTAATCCAATAAAAGCTAAAATTCCATGTATGTGACACATAGAGAGTCATTTGTACTCTGTTGTTGCTGCCTTCCAAGGCACTTTCAAGGACTTCCTTTGGATAAATATATGCAAAAAACTAAAGAATCCAATATCTGACAATGGAACGACCCACTTCGCAATATCTTTAGGTGGAAACCGAGGTTAAATCAAAACTAGTGCAAGGAATGAAGAAAAATACTTATTAAACACCCCAATAAAAAAAGGGTGATGGTAAGGGCACTCCCCATTTTTAATTTCGAACTTATAGATAAGTTAAATATACTTATTGTGGTCAATTAACAAAGGCACTCCTAATTAACTATGCACTCATCTTAGGCTCTTCACTCTTCAACCTCCACACTCGCCTCCAACAAAATCAAGGATCTCTATATATTATTTTCACACAGAAACACACATATACACATCACAGTAGTGTATCCATTAATACTTTGAAGTTTAGCCTATTTCTTTTGTTATGAATTGCACTTCTTTATCAACACGTGTTTGGTGAATATTTTATGAAAACACGGAATTCAATTAGCCAAAATACAGAACCCAATTAGACAAATGTAGTGAGAAGAAAATACATAATTCAATTAGATAAATATAAAGTTGTGATGGCTTTCTTAAAAAAATATCAATTAGAACGAGGACACAATATAACCTAGATAGAATCCAAAAGGTGATGCAAACAAACTCCTATTAAGGAGAGTATTTTATGATTAAAGCAACTTCAAGTCCAACAAAGCTAAAAACATACCTATATATAATCCTAAAAATTAGCCAAATATAGTGACAAAAAATATATATAATTTAATTATCCAAATATAGAGATGTAATGGGTTTACTAAAAAACGATTCAATTAGCACGAGAAATAGATCAATAGATCCAAAAATCATGTATTCAAAAGTCGAACAATACATATGGTAATATTTAAATACCCATGATTAGCATGAGATGAAAGCTAGTGAATTATTTTCGTCATTCGTAGGTTTTTGTAATTGCTTTTCTATTAAATTTTATCGATGCAGAGTAAAACATCAAACATAGTTTGTAGTAAAAAAACAATATTTCAAGTATCTTTAATTTTCTATAAAACTCTTCTTCGCTAAACACATGACAATTTAAGGCTACGTTAAGAAACAAATGAACGAAACTCGTCTACACATAATTAAACAAAGGAATAATCATTGTAATGTCATGTGAACTTTCAAGATCCACATTTACAAAGTTACCAAAATTCATCCATAACCATAAATAGTTTAAACAAATGACTCTCTTTGGCAACACTTATAATGATGAGCTTACCTAAAGTGGAGTTCATAAGTAGAATAGTTTATATGTGCTCCAACTTCTTCATAAGCCTTCATCCCTTGATAATTGTATAAAACAAGAAAAACTATTAACATTATTAAAATTGATTTATAATTTACTAATAATATAAAATAAAATGTTAAAAGTTTATTTTTCTTTAAGACAAAGAAAATTAATGGGAAAATACCCCATTTGGGTATTTTGTCAAACATCGAACCTATAAACATTCACACCACAAATTCAATTTAGTATTCTATTATAAATATAATAGTATCTATCTCAAGGATGTATAAAGTATATAAAAACTTAAATACACCAAAACACGGTATTAACTGATCTCATATTTAATAAAATTGTTATGCTTTGGTGTATTAATTAAAATCTCAAAACCCAACTTTCACTACGGTCGACTATCATACCATTCTTTTCAATTAGTTGATTTAAAAATTACCGGGCAAGATTATTGAAAGGAGTTAGTAGGATATAGCTAGTAGCTATGAATAACCGTGGAGCTGCAATCATGTCAGAGAGAGGGAAATCCCCAACAAAGAATATCAAGCGAGCTTTTCAATACTAAATATTAACTAAGGTCCGTTTTAAACCAAAGGAATGTGAAAGTAATTGAAAAGGGGTTTATGACGGTGCACTTTTAAGTGATGTAAATTAAATTATAAAACTTTGTAAATAACTCTTTTTCTTGTAGTGTTTTCTTAATATCACAATAACCTTGATTTAACTTCACTTCTCTACCAACTGAACCACCAGCATAAGTTTGACAAAAATCGTAAAGACCAGGGAAATCTTCACCAACATTCAACCTCTTGAGTTGCCTCAGCTAATCTTGTTGTGTTTCTGGGGCAATGGCCCTAAAAAAACCAACATAATCGTTAGCGTGAAATCTTCATCAAGCATGTTGATGGATCCTTTACCATCTTTCATCAAGCATGACTTAAATAACTATGCTTTTAGATTGGTTATCTTTTGTTTGCACTTTATTTACTTCTCTACACTCTTCATGTATACTGTAGTCCCCCCCCCCATATATATATATATATATATATATATATATATATATATATATATAAATAAAGGAGGAGGGGTTTTTTGTCTAAGCCAACTGATGGCTCAGATCGAAAGTTGATAAATTTGGTGTTTATCAATTGATAACTGAGATTTAATGTTGGGAGAACATTATTGGGTCAAAGAGGTCATTTACACCTTGCAGCACAAGGCTCAAGGTAATTAATTCTTTACCAGAGCACAAGGCTTGAGAGGAAATCTTAGACCAAACCACTTTCTAATTGTTTGAGATCCGCCATTATCTCTCTCCCCCCCCCCCCCGGCCTCCCTCACCCTCCAAGCTCCGATCGAAGGTTCCTCGCCGGAGACGATCCCAGATCACTCACCCTCCAACCAAGTTCTAATTTGTTCAATCAAAAAATTATCTCTGTTAGAAATGGCTCTACAGCACAAACGGGTCTATAGCGCAAAGGATCAAAAAATTATCTCAGGTTAGAAACGGGTCTACCTGCCTGAGATGAATAGATGCAAAATTTGTCCCCCCCTCTTTTACCACTCTACAGCGCATAAGGATAAAGAGAAACCGGTCCATCTCTTTGGACCTCCGTCCATGTATTTCTCTTCCAAAGACCAAAAACTCTCATAATACCCTCTCTTTGGACCTCCGTCCATGTATTTATCTTCCACACCATTTACCAAAAAAATAAAACACTCATGTTGTCAGAGCCGGACCTCCGGCGTGTGAAAACGATGGTCGATCTCCGTGCAAAGGTGAAAACGAAACACTCATGTTGTTAGAAATTAGATTTGTTAAAACACTCATCCATGCAAAGGTGGATCTCCGGTGTGACGCGAACCTCCGGCGAGTGAAAGCGATGGCGGATCTCCATGCAAGGGTGAAAACTAAACACTCATGTTGTCAGAAATTAGATTTGTTAAAACACTCATCCGTGCAAAGGTGGATATCCGGCGTGAGGCAGACCTCCGGCGTGTGAAAGCGATGGTTTATCTCCGTGCAAAGGTGAAAACGAAACACTCATGTTGTCAGAAATTATATTTTTTAAAACACTCATCCTTGCAAAGGTGGATCTACGGCTTTTGAATCGAGTTGTTGGTTTTGAGGATTGTATCTTAACCTTTGTTGATGCAGGAAAAATGAGATATTTTGACATGTCTTATACAATTAATGTTTTTTTTTCTATTTTTAAATTTATTAACGATACTCACCTCGGTCTTAGGTCCAGATGTCTCTGTTTTTTATCTGTTTTTTTTTTTGCTTTCATGTTTCATTATAAATAATTTTCATGATACAGTTTGAGGGGGAGCAAGGAGTAAGAAGTTAGTATTGGATTTAATATCTAATTTTAGAAGGAAGAATGTGGGTTTTATGTTTGATTAGTGTTTGATTCTCTACAGTACTGGTAAATACTTCAGTCATGTACACTTTATTATCTTTCTCTTTTTCAGACTTTTTTATGTAGTTATATTAATGTTATTGGTGGTCTGTGTTTTGATTTTTATTTCATATCTGAAGTGACTATACTACAAGAATTCACTCTTAGTTGCAAATATGCTGAATAGGTACTGAGTTGTTGAGTTTGTTGAGTAGTATCATAAGAATGTAGGCTTAGCACGGGGGTTGAGATGTGAGTGTTTTTACAACCCTGTCAGTTTTCTTTCTTTTTTTTTTTGTTATTTGCTATGTATTGTGTTGGTTTGTTATTTAACACGTAAATTCATGTCTTGGAAATTAATCATAACGTTGGAAGAATGGAAAAAAACTCAGCTAAACACATTGTGGCAAAACATGTTGTGGCAGTCCAATGCAACAACCCTTTTGTTCTTTTTGCGAAATGGTTGAAATCCCTGGGAATCGAAGTTGTCTTTATTTATAAAGCACCGTATCTCTATATTTATATGCATCTATATTTAACAAACCAAAATTTAAAGTTATTTACTCTTTAGTCTAAAATTGTTGTAATTGAATCTTTTTAGTGTTGTGGTGACCCTTTGTAGACCCCTATCGGGCTAGATTTTTGGGAAACCCTTTGTATTAGTTTGTTTTATGTTGTCATTCCACATCATATATGTTTAAATGAATTATTTTACCATGATCTTAATATGGATCAAAATTAGAATATCATCGTATTCTCACAAGTGTTTATTTAACCCTTAAAACAAATAAATTTGAGAACTATAAAATCAATAATTAAAAATTTAATAGAAATTTTTATTATTTTAATAAATCAACTTCTATTTTTTACGTTATCACGTTAATCTATTAGAAGTTCATGTTGAAGGCTTTTAATAAATAACCATGGGATGATCAACTGTATTTAAATTTGAACTACTGGCAGCACGGGTACAAAATATCAAGGGACTAAATTTATCGTCGTGCCATCAGTACGGATACAAAATATCATGAGAACAAATTTATCACCGTGCCATCAGCACGGGTACACCCTAGTATATATATATATATATATATATATATATCTGTGTGTGTGTGTGTGTGTGTGTGTGTGTGTGTGATTTATCAAGAAAGTATCAGTAGGAACTTCAAACCATATAAAGACTAGTGTTTTTCATTGCAAAATGCACACCGATTGAAACATTAAACAACGAATTGTTACATAAATGGCCTACGTTAAATGTCTCAATAGTCAACAATAATAAGACTGTGGACAAAAGCTATCCCAAAACATAATTTCATTTACAACATAAAAAAATTGTGATTGGAAATCTAAATATTTAAGAAGAAAGGCTCACCCGATTTAGTCGCCAAGTCTTACATTGTAGGAAAAAAAACCTAGGGAAGAGAAATTGCAGCCACGACGGTGGAAATTGCAGTAGCGGCTTTTCAAAAGGGCGTGAGTGAACCCCTTTTCTTGTAGTCCGATTTCGGTATTCCATTAATTTCTGAGGAGAAGAGAGGAAATTGGTAACATTAAGAAGGCAGTTAGTGATTATAGCAATTTCGGTAATTCAGAAACCGAAATTCTAGAAAAGTGGTAGGAGTGAATAGTCCATTCCAGAAAGCGAGAGAAAAGAGACCTTGGGAAGTTGGGAGGGAGGGAGATGGAGCTGGGGGAAGATGGAGATAGGTTTCCAATGTGTTGCCCACTAAACCATCAAAAAGACTAAGAGCCCGCGAAATAAAGACCCGCCAATTTATGTAAATATTCATTAAAATTTTATAATTATCCCTCAAAACTTCTAATATGCGGTAAATTTATGGCACTTTTTCTGCATTACTTTTCAATTATCGTAATTTTTTTACATTCTAATAAAAATGTCATAATTTTTCAGCACTTATAAATAAATTCCTATAAAAGTTCTCTTCTCGGCATTTATAAATAATGCAAAGAAATAAGTTCCGGAAAGATCCTTTTTTTGTATTGATTAAATGAATTTTCATAAATAACCCTTATTAATTATCTTAATTAATTAAACTGATCACTTATTTTCTCAAATTAAAAATCAAATTTAATATTTATAAAATGATGGAATTGAAGGGTTTTTCTTAAATAATATAATTGGACTTCCCCTTCCCCCTTTAACTCCTTGACTCAATGCGGGTTGACCCGACGGTGACCCAGATTCAAGCCAGGGTATTCTAGTTAAGCACTTTGAAGAACCAGAGGAGGCACCAAATGCATGCTGGACCGTAAGAGTAGTTCCAAGAGCTTGATCCATCTTTATTTCTAAGGTAAATAGCGAGATGATATCATTGACCTGCTTAAGGAATTTACAGATGTTTTTGCATGGAAATATATAGAGGTTCCGGGATAGACCTAGAAGTGAGATCTCATAAGTTAAATGTTTTATCTAATCCCTTGCGTGTGAGGTTGGTAACGTGGACCTAAAAGCTCGAATCTAATTCGAAGACTGAGGGGAGGTGGAGAAGCGTCTCGTAACTGGGTTTATTAATCATATTTGACACCTAGTTCGAATATTTTACCTGCGGTGAGGAAAGAAAAAAACATATATGAGTCTATGTAAACTTCATAGACTTGAACCGCACTTGCCCAAAGGATGAATTTTTTCTCCCAAGAATTGACAGTTTGGTGTATGCCATTGGTGGTCATGAAATGTATAGTTTCAGGGATGGGTACTTTGGCTACAATCGAATCCAGACGGATCCAACACACGCAAAGAAGATAAATTTTCAAATCCCTTTAGGCAATTTTCATTACACAGTCATGCTTTTTTGATTGAATAATGAAGGAGTCACTTATTAGTTGACCATGATGGCCATATTTAATGATTTATTTTATAATATATTGGAATTTTATGTAGATTATTTGGTGATGTAGTCAAAGAAAGAAAGCAAGCATGTCCAATATCTCAGAAGAGTCTTTAAGTGATGCCATGAGTACAGAATAAGGATTAACCCCTCTAAATGTGCTTTTGGAGTGAATGGATCGGAAGTTTTTTGGATTCGTGGTAAATAGACAGGGAGTACAAGTTGATGCAAAGAAGAAGAATGCAATTTTGATGATGCCACTATAAAAATGTCAAAGAGCTTCTTAGGAAATGTTTCCTACCTAAAGAGGTTTATGCCATCTCTAGTGGAGGCCACTCACCCCTTCACACCCCTTATGAAGAATAAGTCCAAGTGGGTCTGGTAAAAGAGAAAAAGAAGGCATTAGAGAGGGTAACGAAATTACTAACATTCGCTGCAATAATCATCCCACTAAAAAAGGGTTCACCTTTGTTGGTATATCTCACATCTACTGAGTGATTAATATGAGATCTTCTCGCTCAGGAGAAAGCGAGAGTGGAGAGGCCAGTATACTACTTGTCCCATGTAATTTCAGGAATGGAATCAAGATACACAAAAATAGAAAGGCATTGTTTAGCCTTAGTCTTTATAGCATAGAAGTTAAGACATTACCTTCTCACATTCATAATGCATATTGTCACCAAATATGACCCCATCAAGTACCTACTGGCATGAAACATCTAAGTGGGATAAATAACCTGGTGGTTCCAAATACTATCTGAATATGATTTGAAGTGAGTTATTCCAAAAGCCATCAATGGTCACAAGATGGTTGATATGTTGGTCAATTTTCCAGACCAAAACTTCTAACCACCTAATGAAGAGATACCCAGAGAAAACTTCCAAGAATGTATAGGGGAGGAAATGGAAAAATGGAAAATGGAGTTCGGTGGATCATGTGCACAAGGGACACGTGTGCCAGTTATTATTCTTTATAATAATAAGAAAAACATCACCATATCCTAGAAGCTAGATTTCAAATGCTCTAACAATGAGACAGAGTATGAGGCTCTCACACTTGGCCTATTGAAGGCACTACGAAAGGGTATTAGAGTTCTTTATAAAATAGGAGGTTGTAACTTTATAGTTTAATAAGTCAACAAAAAAATTGTTCTTGGACATGCAAACTTGTCGCATATAGATCAGTTATTAAGAGGCTGCAGGGCCATTTTTTAGAAGTGAAAATATAGACATACTAGAAAATAATAAAAAGGCACCTGGATGCCCTAGAAATAATTGTACAAAAGTTAAAAATGGAAGAACATGAGGCCATCATCACTGTCCATCAGAGAACGGTGCAAACGATAGTGTTATCTTTATTCCCAAGTGCTGTAAGATTAGAGGTACTGAATTATGAAGAAAATAGAGACAAGAGAAGGGAAGATGAAGTTGTCAGAGCTAGTTAACTATATCCTCCTATAAAGTCTGGGTGAATTTTTATCATGGTATGTATGGGAATAATAGGACAAGGAAAGGTTAGGAGAAATGCATGAAAGTCATTATGGTGATACTAATATCCCACTTTATATATAGTTGCAACCAGGAGGCTACTATTGGCCTACCATGAGCGTGGAGGCATATTGTTTGCAACAGAGTTGTCAGAAGTGTCAAACCTAGTTTGACGAGCCAACTGAGGTAAATTTTCTGGAAACCTTTGAAGATTCATGAATACTATATATTTCATGTCTTAAGCATGGAGAGTTACTTGTTGAAAGGGCCAACGAAGTTTATTAGAAGAAAAGGGTGGTCTAATTCCACTTGGTAGACGGGGAACTCAACATAAGAGGATATAATTAGAAGGTACTGCGATGAATGGTAAGGGAAAATGTATCGAATGTACTAAAGTAAGCCCATGAACCTTCACATATTGGTGGTGCCAAGATATATGATCAGTTGATGACATTGGCTTATTATTGGACAATAATGGATGCTAACTCAATTAGTTTATGAAAAAATGTAGAGCATGCCAAATACATGACAATATGGTTCACACCGCTTGATAAGCCGATAAAGCTAAACCACCCCTTACCCCTTTCACACTTGGTCAATTTATTTGATGGGAAAAACAGGTCCAGTTTCTCATAAAAAGCTTTCATCCTAATAGAAATAGAGTTGTTTACCAAATGGGCAAAAGTGATCCACTTGAGAAGGGTGGCACAGTTCCTTTGAGAGTATCTAATAAGTAGTTTTGATATTTTGAAAGTCATTCTCACAGACAATGGGAAGAATTTTATGTGTAATTAAATGGGGTTCCTTATGGATAAATATAATATCATTCATAGAAATTTGACCATCTCTTATCCTAAGGGGAATGGTCAGGCAGAGGGTACTAGAAGTTCATGATTTGTCAAGGGCATGGGATGATAATTTGTCGGTGGTCTTATGGGCTTACTGTGACACCCCGCCTAATTAAATACCGGGCGATCACTCCTTTATTAAATTAAATCAAGGTGAACAGTTGGTTCATTCTTAGTATCACTGTCGAAAAATAACTTTTACAATTTAAACAACCTAATTAATTAAGCTAAGTGTCAAAACCATTTTTAGACATTACTTACCAAATTTTATTTTATAAACCAAGATTTAAATGTTTACAATAATTCAATATTAAAGAATCACAACACAATTATCCTGGAACATATAATCCAAATAATTTAAACATTCAACAACTAAATCCAACATTTAAAACATAAAGTAAAACATCCAGACAGTAATAAATCCCAAAGTGACAAAACTAGAAATAACTGAATCCCAATGTCCAATAAAACAACAGAATAATGGAAAGGGTTACACATGCCCCACTAAATGAATATGCTAGGAGTGGAATCAAATAAATGAAGTCGTCTAAGCAAGAGGCCTGCAACTCCCACCTAAGCTGCAGCGCGTTCCTTCCAATGGATCCTACGCAAGACGCCCTTGTGGCTGGGCACCTGTAATATATACATATACATACAAGAGAGAAAGAGAAATAGAAACGGGTCAGAGCCCGATAGTGTAAATGATTTAATTTTTTTTAGCAAGTATTTAAAATGTTTACAGGCCAATGCAACATCAAATTAGTGCAACACTCTCTTGAGAAATTCTCACCTCTATTCTAATGTGAACACCTATCGCACTAATCTTCCCAATGGCTTAACTTATCTTAGGTTACTCGTAAGATTTAAAACTAAACAATATAATTGTTTAAGAGGAAAATTTCATTTGGTCACAAAGTTCTCATTTAAACCTCATTTGCTAATAAAGTTTCCCAGTATCCCATTATACTTTTCAAAACAAGTATTTCCAAATTGAAGCCAAGATTCATTTCTTACTTACCATAACACAGTAGGCAGTTCCAAATTTCAGAATTTCATATATATATTAATTACTCGTATAATATATATATATTCTAACAGCACCCCGCATAAAAATTATGGTGCGGGCATACTCTGCTATCCAATCCCCGTATCTCTCATACTAAGGGAAATACAAGTTCGGAATCACTCTCGAACCGTATTAAAACATACACAAACAATATTGAGGCGAAGCATAGATTCCAAGTCTCTAAGAGGTCATCACATACCCTCACGTCTCTTAGGACCGTATGACCATCGATCAGATAGCCTGTACCAAGGATTTCTATCTTCTAGGGTACGAGTCAATATCCCCCATAAAGGTCCCATCCAGATAAGACTGTCCCAGCGCGGTAACCTCAGGGATAACAAGTAGCGCGGGCATGATTTTCACATGTATATAATATATGTATACACAGTCATATAAATATACTACTTTTATCATATCAAATTAGGTTCATCCCATAACCCATAATCACGACATTTATTCTTATTTTCCCATTATTAGTTATCATGTATAACGGTTCGTCTCTAACTTTAATTTGAGGGATTATTTTAACTTACTACGTAACACTCATGGACTCTATCCTCCCAAGTGTAAAATTCAGTAGGTATTCATCTATTTTCCATCGTAACCATTTTACGTATCTCTCCATTTAATACGAAATTCCATTGTCCCTTATATAAACACCCCAAAAATTCAACTTTCGCCTTACATTAAAGGTCCCTTAATCATTAATAAATCCTACTGGTCATCTTTATCTCCCAAAATATTATAATAAGGATGTCTAAGGAGTATTCTTCATTTAGAATCAATTCAAAAAATTTTAAAGGGGGATTTAAGTCTGCCAGGAGGGGTCGATCGATCGAGGGAAGGGGTCCGATCGATCGAACGTTCGATCGATCGAAGCTCTTGGCTCGATGGATCGATCAAACATGTATGGAAATTCTGCAGTTAACCAGTTACGGGTTCAAACACACAACATCATTCAAATCCATATTTTTCATTCCCAATCGCCCAAAAATTTGTACTACTAAGTATATAAACCCATATCATACATCTCCTACGTAAAGCATGCAAATTTCCATTAATAACCATGGATTAACAGGCTAAAATTCATGTAAATCTCAAGAACCCTAGAAATCTCTTTAACATGGTTCTAATCAGTCTTTTCCTAGAAATTCTACTCCTAATGCATCATAAATTCGTGGTTAAGCCTCTACATATGAAGGGGTTTCCAGATTATCAATCAAATCATAACTACATGCGGTTTTCCTATCTCCAACCTGGGTTTTCTTCTATAAAACTCATCATAATCACCCTAGGCTAACATGAATGATGCATTAACGAAAATAAAAAAGATAAATACTTGCCTGGGATTTTTAGAATTCTCATTTGCGGACGATTTTGGTGTGGCTGCGTTCCTCGTCACGCGATCTACGCATTGGTGGTGGCGGCGGTGTAATCGGGTGACTTTTTGGCCTTGGATTGCTTGGAAAGCTTCCTCCTTCCCTCTCCTATGGCCGTTCTAAAGTTTTGAGTTGTTTTAACGCTAGAAGGTAACCTTAGACATCTGATGTAACCCTTGAAATTTCGTGGATTTAGTTACCCAAAAATGTAAAATGTCCAAAATGCCCTCCCGGGGTACTAATTAAGCCTGAAAATGCCCCGAGGTCCAAACTAAATCCCCAGGTACACTTTTCTGACTATCTCGATCCTTTCGGACACTTTGACGCACTCGAAATAACCATATGGGTGAATTATAATTTATTAACTTTTATTCATCAATATTTAGTCCCGACGCGACACGGGCGCGTCCCGACTCAAAATTTTAAAATTGTCATTTTATTCACTCTTGACATGTAATAGAACCAAAATTATATTACTTTACTCATTAGTAATATTGAACAACAAGTTTCCCATAATTACTAACTCACATCACGTTAATAATTATAAAGTGATTAATTTTTTGATTTATTTTGAATTAATAACTCACATTAAATTTAATAAATCCCCAAATTAATAAGGCATAAAAATACGGGGTATTACACTTACACGACTTTATGATAAAGCCAATGGATTTTACTCATTTTTATCTAATTTGTGGTTCATAAGTCATCCTTCCAGTAGAGTTAGCAATGCCCTCACCATGGGTGGCTCTAAACCAAAATCTTACGATAGACCTAAGATGTGCAATTGGAAGTTTTGGATTAGGACTGCGATAAAGATAAAGAAACTTTAATGTCTAAACCCAACAACACTCTAGAGATTATGAAATTTTAGCTAAGCTTAGTGAATCCTAGGTGAAAGACTTAGTTTTGTGACCATCCACTCATCATCTCGGAAGCATGTCAGTCTCGAAATTCAAACCTTATTGGGAAGGTCCATTCATTGTATAAAGAGTGGTGAGGTCAGGATATTGCCAAATTTCAGAACTAGAAAGTGAGTGTTCAATCAATAAATTATAAATTGCTTAAGAACTAGTACACATAAGGTGCCCCAACTCTGTTTTTTGTTTATCAGAAGCTCATTATAGAGAGGGAAGTCCCTCGGGTGAAAATGCAAGTAGCATCCTATTATAACAACACAGTAAACAAAAATTATATCACCTTTTTGAATAGTGAATGAAATAGAAAATGTTCAGTTATAGTCAGATTTATTTTCATAAGTTTTTTGTTAATATTCATAGTGTTTGTCATTATACATAGATAAAGTTAATCATGTATCTGCCCACAAAATTATGTGAGCGGATGTATCACCCTATTGTTTCCTTTCCTCTAATCAATTTTCTCGTACCTAATAAAATTTAAAGCAGCCCGATATTTCGATAGTATAAGAGAAAAGATGATTCAATTTAAGTTGCATTGCCCATTATAATTGGGGGATATATACACCCGTATGACAATGTATGATGAAAAAAGCTCATATACTTACAAATTTCTTTTAGGTTTAAATTCCCAAATTAGTTTGCTTTCTCAAAAGAGAGGTGTTAACCTCAAGCCCATTTTCTAAAATTAATGAAATATAAGGCAAGAATTCCATAGACTACGAATAAGTTGCATACATTACTCACCAGATTGTGAGAGAGAACACCCACAGAAAAGGGAGTAGTATTATTCTACAAGTGGAAATTTATAGAATGTGGGATAGTCCATACCATATGAATGAATTTAATTGAAAATAAAAAATTCAAACATAATAGATAAGAAAATACTACAAAAAAATGAGATATCTACTTCTCAATCATAAAAAGACATGCTTAAAATAAAGAAGGCCTAGTGACTACAAAAAAAGAAATGAAATTGTGTACAAGGGTCAATTGGATAAAAGAAACAAAAGATTTTCTTATGAATAGAGTCCTTCAAATGATAGGTCAGCCTCTTAAACTAGATCCCTCTCCAGCGTAGACATCCGGACAACATCCTCTTCTCCCTGGCTTAAATCTTAGGTAACTTTGCCTCTAGTGACTTAATATGATCGCGGATGCCATCAACTTCTGAACGATTTTGCTCGGCCTTGGCCCTCTCGAAAGAGTTGGCTCTTATTAATCTCCTAGCAGCTAGACAACTAAGGTGGAGAATACAAGCATCGAGCCAATAAATCTTGAAGTAGTAATAGTTCTTCAAGTCCTTGATTGTGGCCATAAAGAGGCTGGCAATCACACTAGCAACTTGAACTAGAAGAGTGGAGGTGAACTCATGAACATGGGTGGAAAGTTCCCTCAAATTGTGAACGGTTGGACTATCAACCTTGGAAGCACTCCTGACTTTGAAGGTCTCAGGGTGGTGCTTGAATATCAAGTTTAGGATGTCACGATCTGCTATTCTAAACCTATTAAGATAATTCACGCATAACATGTCCCTCATGTAATTGTTAGGAGGATCTATACCTATTACGTTAACTAAAGTATCTAGGGAGCTTGCCTCAGAGGTTTAGGACTCGTCTCCAGATCGCCTCTAACTCCATGACTCCACCTATCTCATTTGTCTGCTCCTAAAAAAAATAACAGAGAGGAAGAAAAGAAAGGGGACCGCTCATAACACAAACCTTAAAACAAAGAAAGGGGAAGTGGTCACACGATAACTTTCAAAGTAACATCAATTGATAAAAAAATTAGGTATGACAGTATAATACTTAAATATTAGTGGAAATAGCACTCATAGAAAGTTTTGTAAAAAATTGTATGCTCATGACGCTAGCCTAAAAACAAAGAAACAAGAAAGTTTCAATTGAGTACTTGAATAGTAAAAGCAAGTTAAAAAAAGAGATCTCAGGTATGACAAAGTAATGCCTGAGGAACACCTGCCTCCATGCTTATAGAAAGTTCCACGGTCAAAGGAACGCTTGTAACACCATATTGAAAACAATGAAATATGACTGTGGTATTTAAGAACTTGTACAGAAAGAGGAAGTTATAAAAGCATTAGCTATGACAGAATAATACCTGAGCAGCACTAGTAGCAATGCTCACAAAACTTTTCACATGTAAAGGAAAACTGGTGTCACAATTGAAAATACCGAAGTAGTAAAATGTTACCAAAAATGCTTGCACAACAAAAGAAAGTCAAAGAGGAACCAAGTATGATAGAGTGGTACCTCATAAATGCTCGTAGATGCACTCGTAGAGGCTTTCACAGTTAAAGGAACACCTACAGTGCTAACATGAAAATAAGAGGGAAACAAATAGAATAAGAAAACTCACATAGTAAAACCAAAGTGTACAATGGTAGGTATGACAGAATAATACCACATCATTCATAGGCTTTCTCACAACACTATTAGCTAGACATGCAAAAGGCGAGGAGGTGCTAGCAGTACTCGCCTAAATTTTAAAAAATAGATGTAATAAATATAAGAGCGAACAAATGAAAACAAAAATGTCTAAGCACCGAAACCAAGTGTAAGAGTATTCTAGCCTAAATACCTAAACTCAAAGGGAAGAATATGCGTTGAAATCGACAGTAGGAGGTGGAAGGATTCTCATGCTAACCTGTTATCAAAAAAGTTATTAATAAAAAAAGAGGGGATTTATAAAAAATGATAGAATCATATAATTGGCTACCTATGCTGATCAACTACTTTGAATAATAGGACCACTCGTAGACACACTAAAAATTGGCTGAGTGGGAAGAGTCTAGATGGGGGCCCATTATCAAATGGAAAATGAACCCAAAGGATAAGTATCCTCCCAGAGGGAGATAACCCAGGGATAACTACCACCATCGGAAGGAGTACACCACTAGTGACAAGAGGACCGCTCAAATGGAAATCCTGTAATTAGTAAGTTGACATTTTATGTTTACAACACAAGTATTTTATAAAAGTGAAATGAAATGTTTGAATAAATCCTCTCCAGAAGTGGCCATAACATGGAATAGGGGCTGAGCCAGAGATCTTTCTCACTATAGAAGTAGTGAGTGGCCTGGTAATTTATGTGAGGGGAGCCATAAACACATATCATAAATAATATACAAGTTTATAGGGAATACAAATAGTTAGTTGATAAAATTCCTTTATAGAGTACCAAATAACTCAACAGAGCGACCAGTCACTGAAGAACTCCTCACGGTGGTAGGGAAAATAGTCGAAAGCTGCCAGAAAATAAATCCATGAGTAAAGTAGGTCAAAATTCAAAAGAACAAAGAAAAATATCGTAGGCACATAATAGTTTCATTTGAAAATCTCTCTAGGGAAGCTTAAAGTAAACACCAACATGGAATTCCTCTCACACTGAAAAGGAGCTTGAGGAATAATGGGAAAAGAGGAAGAAGCAACAACTCTCCCTAATATAATAAGTTTACTCAGTAAATGAGAAAAGTTAATAAAATTATAAAATATAACATAGATATTTTTTAAAGAGTAAAAGTACGCAGTGAACTAGACACTTATATGGTCATCATGACAAGCTTCCCCACAAGGCAAATGACCAATGGTAGGTCTAGTTAAGAACGTGAGTAAATCATGGTGTCATCATGATCACTAAGGGAGGGATCCAAATCTAGGGTTGATCACCTCGTGGATGATAAAAAAGGAGAAGTTTTAGGTGATTGATCTTTGTTGAGACTATGTAAGCCAATGTCATTTGAAGAAGAACTAAGGTAACATAAGAAGGAGTGCTTCCATAATCAACAAGTTCCTCTTAAGATGAACAAGATGAGGATCAAGTGATCTTTATTCCATTACTTATATTTTTACTAAGTAAAAGAGGAGTAACTACCGTACCTTCCATTGGGGGAGTAAATAATTGAGCAGAAGGTTGAGAAAGAGTGCCTTCGAGGGCCTCATAAACCTGCTCCTGAAATTTCAGAAAGATTTTTTCAATCCTGAAAGTGTCATTCTCTAAACTTTTCTCTTACATAATATAATGGCCAGTGGTCTTAGAATCCTTCTTCTTTTTCCTGGTTGCTCAAGTTTTAACAGGTGATGGAGGGGAGACAATCCCCCTAACTTAAGCAGGAAAAAAATTAGGGACATCAACATCAGGATACTTCCTCTTTGAGGGAACTTTTTACTTGTCTTTGACATTACCTTTCCCCTTTGACTGTTAATTTTTGGCCTCTATATTCTTTAAATATATACTCTCCACATAGAGAGGATTCACAGGGATGGGAGCCACTTTCTCGATAGGAGCCCTCTTTACTTGGATGTAGTGCCAAATTCCTTTTGAGTGCATTTGATCAAATTATTTATCATTTTAAGGGATACCCTCAATAAATTATTCACGTGGGACATCCTGAATGCAATTATTTATTGATAATATCTAACTCTACCACAAGCCAATCCTTGAGCAACTGAAAGAGGGAAACTAATCGTGAGCTAGTATTCAAAAGTTCCCAAAATTAGAGGTTCTTTTCACCATTACCTTAGAGGTGAAGTTAGAGAATTATTCTAAGTATAAGTCTGGTGGGAGAGGTTGGTGGAAACATATCGGGTATATGCTTCCTAGTCATACCAAATTTCCTTCTAACCCTCTTAAAGTGATAAAATTCAACTCCATGTCTAAGCTCAATCAAGGAAGGTAATATGCATTAGAGTATAAAATCTATTATAGAGATGTGAAGGAAATCACTCATAGACTCAACTTTTTCTGGAGAGAAGAAAGTCCCAGGTGAATCAGTGTAGAAACATAAAGAGAATATGTCACCACTCATTTGATTAAGGGAGGAAGTAAAACTCATATATATTTTCCAAAAATAGGCTAAGTGAACTCTTAGGGATTTCTTATGCCACCTAGTAATATAAGCATCTTGGACGTGAAGCAAGCAAGGCTTAGGGGCCCAATTAGGGAACTGCTCGAAAAGGAAACCCATTAGTAGAAAAGAGTTGACAAATTTCTTGCATCAAAAAGACAGCGTGAACTCTTCATAACAACATGGGTTCAATTTAGAGAAGTATAAATGGAACCTAATGTGAGGGAAGTAAGGGGGACATTCCTACCTCGAGCAAGTCTAATAGCCAGATGAAGGAGCAATTTATGAGGAGAGTCATTTGGCTTCCCTTGGAATAGGAACCTTCTCAAAAAAGTAACAAAGTAAAAAGTCATGTGGGTACTCGAATTGATTTTGGGAAAATATTGACTCCTGATTACCCTAGCTGGTGAATCTCCCCTATAACACTAAAACCAATAACATTTCCATTTGGAAAAGTAGAGTTAGCTCGCCCGAGTTTTGGTAAGAGTAACATAGAGGGTAAAATTAGCTAAAGCCAGGTGGATCTCCTCGCACATCTCCTTCTTAAGGGATTCCTCATAACCATCAGTAAAGACATGGTTCCCCAAAACATGTTGAATAGTCTACTCATAGATGTCCCCTAAGGTAATAGAAAATTCTCCCCAACTAGTGATGAAGGTATAAGACTCCACACTCCAATCAGAGAGAAAAATATTATAGGCATTTGTATTCTTGGAGATAGTACATGTGTTAAGGGTAGTAAGTGATTGAGTGAGTCCTACCTTGTCAATAATGACACTGTAGGCTCGGATGGAAATAACATAGTCAATCAATAGGGCCCACTCTTCTGGGGCTCTTACATAAACATCCATGTTTACATTTGAATAAGGGAAGTCACCTTATCCACTAAAACACTTAAAATACTATTAAAGAGGATCATAGGGGTATATTTGAATTAAAAAAACATAAGTGCCTGCTCATTGATCTTCTCCATGATATCAACCTCAAATCGCTTGAGTGAGGGCATAAAGTCATCATCCTAATCGAGTAATGGAGCTAGACGGTGAATCGAATAATCTATTTTCATCCTATTTTCCAAAAATTACCTTTGAACCTTAGATTAGGTCAAAATAGCCCCCATGGAAAGACAAGCTCCACTAGAAACGGTGGAGGCAACAATGGGAATAGCTAAGGAAAAAGTGATCATGGTGATCCCAGTGGTGGAGGAGGCAGAAATGAGGTTTTAAGCTAAAGAAACCATGGAAACACTATGGTTTTGAAGAAGAAATGAAGATGGAGGAAAGGTTTTTTAACTTTGGAGAAAAGAATCTCTCTCTCTGTAAAATTTAAGGTAAAATGATGATGAAAAGTTTTAAAACATTTGGGCAATGATATTCACAGTGTGTAACTCACACACGTTTGACGACTCCAAAGTGTGGGTAATCGTTACCCAAATCATAAAAGAGTAGTTCCTAAAGAGATACTTGTATCATAAAGACACCAAAAGACACACCAAATACAACTCCTCTCACATAAGCATAAAATGCACATAGCAGTAATGATTTCCTTTTGAGTTCCATCGAATTCCTAAAGATTCCTTTTAATTCATACAAAATTCTTTGTTTCCACACAAACAAATATTTTTGCAGAATGGGGATTAGGTAGAGGGATACCCTTCTAACCTCACATAAAAAGTAACTTTGGGTGCGAGTGGGTATGAGAAAGAAGGTCAAAAAAAGGTGCAAACAATCCTTTGCTAGTAAGGGGGTGCCAAGCGAGTGGATCTAAGCCAATAATTGGGTGCCATGTGACCAACTCCAAGCTAGCGAGGGGGTGTCAAGTGAGTGGATCCAAGCTAGCGAGGGGGTTCCGTGAGACCAACCTCATAGTATTTAATAAATATCATGCAAGAAACCTTAGGTCCACGAGGGGTTGACAAGAAAGTAGATCCAAATCAGAGAGTGGATGCAAGGCGGGAAATCCTTAAAATAGTAAGGAGGCTCTATGTGAATAACCTAACGACAAAGAGGGGGTTATCTGTAAGAAGCCCCGAGAATATATTAGAGATAAGTTTACACAAATAATATTTTTTAAAACTTTGTTATTTGTGTATACATGAATGCTTAGCAAGAAGCCTTAGCTAAGAAATCAGGGATCGAGCAGATGGCTAGTTAGAATTTCTTAGGAGTCTTATTGGGCAAGATGAGTGTGACACCCCGTCTAATTAAACATCGGGTGATCATGATTTTATCAAATTAAAACAAGTTTCTCATATGCTACATTCTTAGCATCGCTGTCGAAAATTAATTATTAACCACATAAGTTAATTAAACCAGTGCCAAATTTTATCTTATAAATAAAACAGGATAATACATTAGTTTGAAAACTAAAACAACATAAACAAGATACTAGAATCCAAACCAACACTAATATGTAAAAGCAACTGAGTCAAGCTGAATAAACCATCGGCTAAAACCACAACAAAGCAAAAATATGGAATCCAACTACAAAGTAAAAATGAATAAAAATATGGAACTGTAATGGAGTCAACTGACAATATGTCTACATATAAAACAGAAGAATGATATCCTATGCTAGATCTGAATGAAAGAGGTAGCTACCCAATTATCTTGTCAGCTTCCACAGTGCTACAACTCCAAATCCATGGAATTAACTTAAGTAAGGCGCCCTTCTGGCTGAACACCTAAAAGGGTTTTGAAAACATTTTTATAGTAAGAGTTAGTACTCAAAATAGTTTGAAAACATTTACGAAGTAATTTATTTCAATTAAAATCGATTATTGATTACACATGTTAGGTTCATGCAAACACTCCATTGAGTCTCCTCATCCCTCATCTAGTGTTCACACCTAACGTCATATACTTAGACCACTTCTCCATCATATCCAAGATATCTCGACTAAAGTATATAACTGATCTTATTAATGGTCTACTCTCATGTACCACACATACATCACGCTTTATCATTACATCCTCGCATATTTTAGTTTTCATAAAACATGAACATGTGTTGTATTTAATCACCATAATCAACTCTCACTAATTAATTCATAAAGACTTTTAAATTTATCATTCGACTTTCATAATTAAGTTTCACTTATTAATTTACTATAGATATCCCCAATCTATTTTTAATTTCACAATTAAGTTTCTCTCTACTTAATTTATCATTCAGATGGGTGTGTGTATATATATATATATATATCATCTACAAGTCTACTTTCACACATAAGTAGAATATTATGAAGTGTATATATATATATTACCCAATATATACTATAAGGATTATTGGCCCGGCTAATCATCGACCCCAATCATCCTATTATTTACATTGGTCTGAATATCCCTCGACCCCAAAGTAAATGTTATGCATATGTATATTGATCTGAATACTCACCAACGCCAATACCTTTTAACTTTGATATGGTCCGGATCATCATCGACCCCAAATCGAGCTTTTATGTATTGGTCTAGATAATCATCGACTCTAATACCGAATTAAGCATACTTTAGGTATTCACACAGCCTAAGTATCAATATAATAGGTATTCACACAACCATATTATTTATACTAGTACGAAATATTTTGCTCTCTCATATTCCAAGTACTTTACCATATTTTATAAGTTTACTTCACTATCGTACACCCCATGTAGTCCTACTATAAAATATTAAATCTCCCAATATTATTTTCATGAGTGCATAATTATTCCCCCACCGCGTCCATTTATGAATACAAGAGAAAAAGGAAAATTTCATAAATTCTGAGCATCAGATCGATTCGCCTCCCAGGACCAGACTGGTTAGTTTTTCTATTAAGGACAGACCGATCTTCTTACTAGGACCAGACTGGTCCATTTCTTGGCAACTCAGTTCTCTATTTCGCAGTAGCATTTTTACACCTTTTTGATACCCAAAACTCATAAATTCTTCACCAAATCCAGAATCGATTGTTCCTAACTATTTTTACCATATTTAAGATGATTACTAACTTTTCAAACACATTAAAACTTCACCTAAAGCCATCAAGAATGAATCAACCCCCAAAACTCTTTCATAAACTAGTTTTGTGTTCATCCATTAAATTCCATTCAAAACCCAGATTTAAATCCATAGTAACCATCCAAACTCTTCTTATTTACAATCCTCAACAAATATAAAGCCTAACAACATGCAATTTTACCTAACATGTAATAAATTGGTATTCTTCATCAAGGTTTTGAAATACAAATCAATCTATTCATGAAATCCCTACACATGGATATTATAACATTAATTCAATTTTCAATAAACACTAGCCTTAGAATGAATAATCTGATTTTGTAATTCTTTTATTGATGATTGATTTCTTCTTCTCCAATCTTCTTTTTCCAATTGACTTGAGGTGCAAGAAACCCTTCACCACCTTCTCAATTCTCTCCTTAGGTTTTGGGAAAATAGTTCCTTCTTTTCTCTTATGGCCTTTCTAATCTTTTGTGTTATGAGCCATAATCCCAATCTCTAAATATCAGATATATGGATCTAATTTTCGTAGGTCCCTTGATCTCTTTTAGAAAAATGATGTTAATGCCCTTACTAAGTGCCGATTTGGTCCAAAATTGACCCAGGACCCAAATTATACCCCTGGGTACCCTACTCCTACTATTTTGACCCATTCGGAATAATTCATGACCTCTAAATTCCCATTCGAGTCAGTTAAAATTTATTTCTCATTTCTCATCTCAAAATAGTCCACACGTGGCTCATGGTGAGATAAAATAGAATACGCACATATCATTCGCTATGCCGTATAATCACATTTAGTAAATTTTATGAAAATATTAATCAGTACCTATCTCTCGATTAATATTTAATAATAACATTTATTAATTAAATAACATTAAGTTACACAACCCACGTAATTTAAATTAAATGTATTTTCCTAATTAATTTCTGAATTAATTATTTAAAATACACAGAAATACGGGTTGTTACATACTTCCTCCTTACTAAGGAATTTTGTCCTCAAAATTAAGGCATACCCTCAGTAAATAACTCTCGATACTACTCTCGCATGTCATCCTCCCTCTCCAAGTTGACTCCTTAATATTTTGGTGACCCCCCTAAACTGGCACCAAGGGCACCACCTTGGACCGTAGTTTACGCTCACCACGATCTATAATGGCCAAGGGTCTCTCCTCATATGAGACGTGTGGTTGTAAGTCAATCTCCTCAAGTGGAATGTGATAATAAGCCCTCTTGATCCTCTTGTACTTTTTAAGTGATGACACATAGAACACATCGAGTATCTGTTGAATATGCTCTAGAAGTCCCAATTTGTATGCTACCGGTCCCACCCTCTTTATAATAGGAAACGACCCCACATTCCTTGGCGCTGGCTTCCCTTTTTTTTCCAAATATCATAACCCTCTTCACATGAGATACTCCAACCAACACCTAGTCACCAACCTCTAACTCCACATGTCTCATGTCAGCGTTAGCATAACTCTTATGCCTATCTTGAGCTATTTAAATGCGTCCTCGAATCAATTTAATCTTGGCAGTAGTCTCCTGAATCATCTCAGGTCCTAATAACTCGTTGTCCCCTACTTCTAACCAATAGGTGGGTGAACAAAAATGTATCCCATACACTGCCTCAAACGGTGCCATCTCGATAGTAAATTGGTATGAGTTGTTATACGCAAACTCTACCAATGGAAAGTATCATTATCAACCTCCCTCAAAGTCCAGGATACACATCCTAAGCATATACTCTATCATATGATTCACCTTCTATATTTGTCCATCGGTATGGGGGTGATATGTCGTACTCAATCTCAAGTTAATACCCATAGCCTCCTAAAATATCTACCATAAATGCGACACAAATACTTTGTCTCTATCTAACACAATATTAATATGGACTCTGTGCAGCTTAACAATCTCTAAAATAAAATAGCTACGCATACTGCATCATGTCGTAGTCTGTGCGAACTGGCAAGAAATGGGCAACCTTTGTGAACTAATCCACTATTACCCACATCAAATCGCGACCCCACTGCGATGTAGGTAACCCAGTAATAAAACCCATCGAGAGTCTCTCCCATTTCCACAAAGGAATCTCAAGTGGCTGTAGCATCCCCGAAGGTCTCTGATGGTCGACCCTCACCAGCTAATAAGTAACACAATTTGAAGCAAAATATGTTATGTATCTCTTCATGCCGACCCAGTAGTATTGTCTCCTCGTGTCCTGTTACATTTTATCCCTACCTAGATGTATCTTAAATCTATGATAGTGAGACACAGTCAGAACTGCATGCCTTAATACTCATCCTCGGGTAATACTAACCTCCCACTAAAGTGCAGGCCTCCGTCAGAGATAACTGAGTAGCCCTCTTCACCCTCAGCTAATAGTTGTCGTACTTACAAAGAGAGAACACTGGAAAAAGGGACCTAAGAGATCACTTACACACTTACACAGTTCACACTTAATGAAATAGGTGAGTAGTCTAGGCACTACTCACAAAGCCATTTTTAGTTACAAACATTGGTGAGTGGACTTTAAGTCTGCTCTCAAGTTTTCAAAAAAAAATTATAAAGTAAGCATTTGAAAAGATTTATAAAATCATACTTTTTGGTACTACACCTGACATATTTGCTTTTTGACTTTCGGTTGCACCAAATATGTTCTATTATAGTGGACATAATGCAACGGTACAGTAGGAAAAAAAGTACAACTCGGATATTCTCATAAAGGATATCCTTTTGGCATGCATACAAAACATCATCCTTAGTATTTCAGTGTAAATAGAGAACATAAGCAAGGTCTATCATAACATAATTGGAGCACTATTACTGTGCAAAAATACATACATAAAGTATTCTCTCCCTTCTCTCTCATTAGTAGTTCAAATGCTTGTCTCTTTACTCCTCAGAATTATCCCTTTCAAGTGTTCCCACATTTCATTGTTACTAAAAAGTTCATATCTAATCATATTCTTTCCCACTGAACAGTCATAAAATCATCATTTTACCACAAACGTTAGCTTTCAACCACTTGCTGCTCTTGAAGCTTTGAACATGTTAAAGGAAGATTTTATTGGAATGGGTCACACCTCACTCGATTCAGTATATTCATAGACTCTAGTACCACTACCCTCCTATGCATAATTAAGAAATTTTACTCTTTGAGGTTATACGATTTTAATAAAATTAGTTTTTTTTCAATTTGTACAAATGTTTGACAAACATATTTGTTAAAGAATGAGAAGAATTTATTGTGCTATAATAATGCAGTGCTAAGGCTTAAAAGTGGGTCTACTGTGGAGTTGGAGATTTAAAATGGTGTTATAAAAGGTTTTGAAAGTGGTTTGTTAGTGGAATTTGGTAGTTTAAAGAGTTTAAGTCTTTTAAATGGTTTGATAGTAGAATTAGGGTTTTGGCGTATGATGATGGAATTGTAATAAATTGGAGAAATATATATATTTTTGTTAATATACCTAAGTTTTCTTCTAATTGTTTTCATATGGAACTTTATATGATAATTTTTAGATGACTAACATGTTAAATGGTTCTCGAAGTTTGTGGATGTGTAGTGAATTGTGGTTGTCAATTTCCATGGGCTGTCAAAGTTTATTTCATTGTGTCATTATTCAATGTTGATGTGTGAATAATATGTGGTTTATATGTTTGTTCACTGAATTCTAGATTTGTGGGTTATAAGAAACTAGTTTTTAGTAACTAAGTTAATGAAGTCTCGTCCTGAATATCTTATATATGTTTTATTTGCATTTATCTTTTAAATGAAGATCATGTTCACTATGTCAAGGTGGTGCTCGTGTTTAGCTGAGATTATTTCATAATTAATACACAAGTTCCCTTTTCCATTCTAATGATAATGTTTTATTCATTTTCAATATTGATTGATATGCCCAAAGTTCACCCTCATACTTGGAGTCACTAACCTCGCCTTGTCTCACAACCGAGTTGGCAAGAAGGTCAACTGTCGTCAGAAAGGTCGTATTCTACAAAGGTCATCTCTCCACTACCAAACTCGGTTCTGTAGTAGCCGAGGTCAGTAGCGCCTTATGGGGATAGGTTATTGTCAGCATCCTACTCTACTTAATCCAACGCTACATCTCATCGTGCCCAGCCACGGCCAGTCGTCCCGACCGAGGTCATCATGGCCATTAGCAAGCCAAAGCAACATCACCAGACTCACCAACCTTGTACTCATCTTGGCCGAGGTTACATCAGTCAATGACAAATGTCTGAGCATATGCAAGAACATTTAAGGTTTGGAACACGTGAGCAAATCAGTTATAATAGAATCATTCTCGTCACGTGAGGTAATATTGTGGTCATCATTATCTACATAAGATATGACAAGTGTCATCATAATATTGGTTCCATCCTCATACACACGCTCATTTCATGCTTGGGGGGGGGGGGGATACATTATACCCCCCAAGAACTATAAATAGAGGTCTTCCTCTACCTTATAGAGGGATCGAGAATTACAAACCCTAGACAAACTCTGGTGCATTTATAGTAGAGAGAGAAAGTGGAGTGATTGTATTGCTAAGGCCATTAGAGACATCTTATGATAATGATACTTACACTCACTTGCACAGTGGATGTAGGCAATTGCTGAACCACTTATATTAGTGTGTTTCTCCTCTTCTCCTCATCTCCTTCTACATATCTGTGTTTTTATTTTCTTCCATTGTTATGCTTGTTTGAGCTCTACTACCTCTTTATCTTATGGTGCTATTTTCAGCATCATTATTTTGGTGTCGTCTGTGGGAATGAGAAGATTCACCTTTTCCTTTTTTTCTCCTTAACCTCAACGGAGACTCTGATGGTGAACAGACATCACCCTTCGCGTGGAGCTATTTGATCATTGAAAGAGGTGATTTATTGTTTCCAATCTCTATAGTCCTCTCATTAAAAGCTCAAGCATATGGCACAGAAGTTACAACCACGTCATCCACCATCTGGTGTTGGAGAACCCAGTTCTAGCCAGCAACCACCCCGATTCCAAATGGCTAACGTGGCAGCAACCTTGAAGTTTTTGGCTGCAACTCAGTAAGTGATTCGGGAGCAATTTGTCTAGGTAAACCAAAATATAATGATATCACCTAAAGTCTCGTTAGAGATGATTACTCCGATGACTGCTCAGTCACAACATGAGGCCAGGGGACCACCCCAGGCACCAAGAAAGGACCAACCTACTCCTCAATGAAGGAGTGATGTTGCTGACCCTAGGCATTTACACCTGGGGAGGCAAGGAAACCCTTACACTGAGGATAGGCACGATGACATTGAGGCAGAGGATGCCCCAGCAGACTGTTGGGAGACGTATGAGGTCTGGAACAACACTATACACCCTCTACATCAGAGCCAAGGTCAGTGTAAAAGACGAGATGGTGATGTAATATAGAGAGGGTCAAATTTTGATCACTTAAGTAGAGGGTAGACATTTGAAAGGCTCGGCCCAATTAATGATCTGAGGAAGAGGGTATCGAGGTCAAGAAGCATAGCTGGATCACAAAGGGAAGGTGGTGATCATTGGCCTCACCATGACTGACCCCTACATGGCCGAGACTATGGTCAGGGGGAGGTCAACAACCGACGTTCCATAGTAGCTGGGGAACCCTCAGTTCACACCATAGAAGTGGCCGGGGATAACCTCGGCCAAGCCAACGTTGCAATACAATGTAATGATTCCATCTAAAGGCTAGAAGTGAAAATTGGGAACCTCATAAAAATTCGAGACCCATTATAAAGGGTGTTTTCAGAGGGCTCGCCATTTGTGGCAAGGAGTGTAAACTTTCCAACCCCTGCCAAATTCAGACCCCCGGTGGTGTCTCCCAAGTACGATGGTAGTACTAACCCAGTCCATTATATTGAAATTTATCAATCTGCAGCAAACATTTCTTCAATCTCTGATGAGATGAGGTGCTGAGCTTTATCAAGAACTTTGACTAGTGTTGCACATATCTGGTTAATGTCTCTTCCTAAAAATTTAGTTGAAAATTTAAAAGGTTTGTCTGAGTAATTTATTCATAATCTTTTGGGGTAATATCTCAAAAAAAGATGACTCACTTTCTTTATGTAAAGCAAGGGAAGAATGAAATCCTCATAGACTACATCGCGAGGTTCAATAGGGAAAAATTGAAGGTAGAAGATTATTAAGAGAGCATAGCCATGACATCCCTTGTTGAAGGATTTCAGAAGGGAAAGCTACTTTGGAAGTTTGCTGAAGACCCTCCCGACTCTATAGGGGAGCTGTTACCAACAACTGGAAACTTTATAAACATAGAAGAAGCAATGGTTGTGAAGTATGAGGATGAGAATGGAAGTAGTAGTGGGAAGTATCAAAGGAAGAAGGATGGAACAAAGAGAACTACAGATGACAAGTTTGCACACTACAATCCTTTAACTATGAGCTGCGAACATATCCTTAATGAAATAAAGAATGATAGATCCCTAAGATGTCCAGAGAAGTTGAAGGCTCCTCCACATAAGAGAAATAACAATATATGGTGCCAGTTCCATCAGGATCATGGCCATATGACTGATTAGTGCTTCACCCTGAAGGACAATGATAATTTGAAAATATCTAGATTAGACTTAAAAACTAGCCGTTAAAGGGTGAAAAATCAAACCAGCGCCCAAACGGCCCCATAAGAGGCATGAACACCTCGCACGGGACCAATGTAACTTGTAGGAACTGACCATGTAGTCATGGGTCTCCCAATTTGAGAATATGGCGATAATTTTAAAATATCTAGATTAGGCTTAAAAATAAGCCGTTAAAGGGTGAAAATCCAAACCTGCCCCTAAACGGCCCCATAAAATTGACGATCACGTCGCACTGGAATAATATAACTAATAAGAAGTGACTGCGTAGTCACGGGTCTCCCGGTTTGAGAATATAACAGTAATTTCAAAATATCTAGATTAGACTTAAAAATGAGTCGTTAAAGGGTGAAATCTAAAACTTAATATTGTGGTGACCCCCCTAAACTGGCACCAAGGGCACCACCTTGGACCGTAGTTTACACTCACCACGATCTATAATGGCCATGGGTCTCTCCTCATATGAGACATGTGGTTGTAAGTCAATCTCCTCAAGTGGAATGTGATAATAAGCCCTCTTGATCCTCTTGTATTTTTTAAGTGATGACACATAGAACACATCGAGTATCTGTTGAATATGCTCTAGAAGTCCCAATTTGTATGCTACCGGTCCCACCCTCTTTATAATAGGAAACGACCCCACATTCCTTGCGCTGGCTTCCCTTTTTTTCCAAATATCATAATCCTCTTCACATGAGATACTCCAACCAACACCTAATCACCAACCTCTAACTCCACATGTCTCATGTCAGCGTTAGCATAACTCTTATGCCTATCTTGAGCTATTTAAATGCGTCCTCGAATCAATTTAATCTTGGCAGTAGTCTCCTGAATCATCTCAGGTCCTAATAACTCGTTGTCCCCTACCTCTAATCGATAGGTGGGTGAACAAAAATGTATCCCATACACTGCCTCAAACGGTGCCATCTCGATAGTAAATTGGTATGAGTTGTTATACGCAAACTCTACCAATGGAAAGTATCATTATCAACCTCCCTCAAAGTCCAGGATACACATCCTAAGCATATCCTCTATCATATGATTCACCTTCTATATTTGTCCATCGGTATGGGGGTGATATGTCGTACTCAATCTCAAGTTAATACCCATAGCCTCCTAAAATATCTACCATAAATGCGACACAAATACTTTGTCTCTATCAAACACATTATTAATATGGACTCTTTGCAGCTTAACAATCTCTAAAATAAAATAGCTACGCATACTGCATCATGTCGTAGTCTGTGCGAACTGGCAAGAAATGGGCAACCTTTGTGAACTAATCCACTATTACCCACATCAAATCGTGACCCCACTGCGATGTAGGTAACCCAAAAATAAAACCCATCGAGAGTCTCTCCCATTTCCACAAAGGAATCTCAAGTGGCTGTAGCATCCCTGAAGGTCTCTGATGGTCGACCCTCACCAGCTAATAAGTAACACAATTTGAAACAAAATATGTTATGTATCTCTTCATGCCGACCCAGTAGTATTGTCTCCTCGTGTCCTGTTACATTTTATCCCCACCTAGATGTATCTTAAATCTATGATAGTGAGACAAAGTCAGAACTGCATGCCTTAATACTCATCCTCGGGTAATACTAACCTCCCACTAAAGTGCAGGCCTCCGTCAGAGATAACTGAGTAGCCCTCTTCACCCTCAGCTAATAGTTGTCGTACTTACAAAAAGAGAACACTGGAAAAAGGGACCTAAGAGATCACTTACACACTTACACAGTTCACACATAATGAAATAGGTGACAGTCTAGGCACTACTCACAAAGCCATTTTTAGTTACAAACAATTGTGAGTGGACTTTAAGTCTACTCTCAACTTTTCAAAAAAAAATTATAAAGTAAGCATTTGAAAAGATTTATAAAATCATACTTTTGGCACTACACCTGACATATTTGCTTTTTGACTTTCGGTTGCACCAAATATGTTCTATTATAGTGGACATAATGCAACGGTACAGTAGGAAAAAAAGTACAACTCGGATATTCTCGTAAAGGATATCCTTTTGGCATGCATACAAAACATCATCCTCAGTATTTCAGTGTAAATAGAGAACATAAGCAAGGTCTATCATAACATAATTGGAGCACTATTACTGTGCAAAAATACATACATAAAGTATTCTCTCCCTTCTCTCTCATTAGTAGTTCAAATGCTTGTCTCTTTACTCCTCAGAATTATCCCTTTCAAGTGTTCCCACATTTCATTGTTACTAAAAAGTTCATATTCAATCATATTCTTTCTCACTGAACAGTCATAAAATCATCATTTTACCACAAACGTTAGCTTTCAACCACTTGCTGCTCTTGAAGCTTTGAACATGTTAAAGGAAGATTTTATTGGAATGGGTCACACCTCACTCGATTCAGTATATTCATAGACTCTAGTACCACTACCCTCCTATGCATAATTAATAAATTTTACTCTTTGAGGTTATACGATTTTAATAAAATTAGTTTTTTTCAATTTGTACAAATGTTGGACAAACATATTTGTTAAAGAATGAGAAGAATTTATTGTGCTATAATAATGCAGTGCTAAGGCTTAAAAGTGGGTCTACTGTGGAGTTGGAGATTTAAAATGGTGTTATAAAAGGTTTTGAAAGTGGTTTGTTAGTGGAATTTGGTAGTTTAAAGAGTTTAAGTCTTTTAAATGGTTTGATAGTAGAATTAGGGTTTTGGCGTATGATGATGGAATTGTAATAAATTGGAGAAATATATATATTTTTGTTAATATACCTAAGTTTTCTTCTAATTGTTTTCATATGGAACTTTATATGATAATTTTTGGATGACTAACATGTTAAATGGTTCTCGAAGTTTGTGGATGTGTAGTGAATTGTGGTTGTCAATTTCCATGGGCTGTCAAAGTTTATTTCGTTGTGTCATTATTCAATGTTGAAGTGTGAATAATATGTGGTTTATATGTTTGTTCATTGAATTCTAGATTTGTGGGTTATAAGAAACTAGTTTTTAGTAACTAAGTTAATGAAGTCTCGTCCTGAATATCTTATATATGTTTTATTTGCATTTATCTTTTAAATGAAGATCATGTTCACTATGTCAAGGTGGTGCTCGTGTTTAGCTGAGATTATTTCATAATTAATACACAAGTTCCCTTTTCCATTCTAATGATAATGTTTTATTCATTTTCAATATTGATTGATATGCCCAAAGTTCACCCTCATACTTGGAGTCACTAACCTCGCCTTGTCTCACAACCGAGTTGGCAAGAAGGTCAACTGTCGTCAGAAAGGTCGTATTCTACAAAGGTCATCTCTCCACTACCAACCTCGGTTCTGTAGTAGCCGAGGTCAGTAGCGCCTTATGGGGATAGGTTATTGTTAGCATCCCACTCTACTTAATCCAACGTTACATCTCATCGTGCCCAGCCACGGCCAGTCGTCTCGACCGATGTCATCATGGCCATTGGCAAGCCAAAGCAAAATCACCAGACTCACCAACCTTGTACTCATCTTGGCCGAGGTTACATCAGTCAATGACAAATGTCTGAGCATATGCAAGAACATTTAAGGTTTGGAACACGTGAGCAAATCAGTTATAATCGAATCATTCTCGTCACGTGAGGGAATATTGTGGTCATCATTATCTACATAAGATATGACAAGTGTCTTCATAATATTGGTTCCATCCTCATACACACGCTCATTTCATGCTTGGGGGGGGGGGGGATACATTATACCCCCCAAGAACTATAAATAGAGGTCTTCCTCTACCTTATAGAGGGATCGAGAATTACAAACCCTAGACAAACTCTGGTGCATTTATAGTAGAGAGAGAAAGTGGAGTGATTGTATTGCTAAGGCCATTAGAGACATCTTATGATAATGATACTTACACTCACTTGCACAGTGGATGTAGGCAATTGCTGAATCACTTATATTAGTGTGTTTCTCCTCTTCTCCTCATCTCCTTCTACATATCTGTGTTTTTATTTTCTTCCATTGTTATGCTTGTTTGAGCTCTACTACCTCTTTATCTTATGGTGCTATTTTCAGCATCATTATTTTGGTGTCGTCTGTGGGAACGAGAAGATTCACCTTTTCCTTTTTTTCTCCTTAACCTCACCGGAGACTCTGATGGTGAACAGACATCACCCTTCGCGTGGAGCTATTTGATCATTGAAAGAGGTGATTTATTGTTTCCAATCTCTATAGTCCTCTCATTAAAAGCTCAAGCATATGGCACAGAAGTTACAACCACGTCATCCACCATCTGGTGTTGGAGAACCCAGTTCTAGCCAGCAACCACCCCGATTCCAAATGGCTAACGTGGCAGCAACCTTGAAGTTTTTGGCTGCAACTCAGTAAGTGATTCAGGAGCAATTTGTCTAGGTAAACCAAAATATAATGATATCACCTAAAGTCTCGTTAGAGATGATTACTCCGGTGACTGCTCAGTCACAACATGAGGCCAGGGGACCACCCCAGGCACCAAGAAAGGACCAACCTACTCCTCAATGAAGGAGTGATGTTGCTGACCCTAGGCATTTACACCTGGGGAGGCAAGGAAACCCTTACACTGAGGATAGGCACGATGACATTGAGGCAGAGGATGCTCAAGCAGACTGTTGGGAGACGTATGAGGTCTGGAACAACACTATACACCCTCTACATCAGAGCCAAGGTCAGTGTAAAAGACGAGATGGTGATGTAATATAGAGAGGGTCAAATTTTGATCGCTTAAGTAGAGGGTCGACATTTGAAAGGCTCGGCCCAATTAATGATCTGAGGAAGAGGGTATCGAGGTCAAGAAGCATAGCTGGATCACAAAGGGAAGGTGGTGATCATTGGCCTCACCATAACTGACCCCTACATGGCCGAGACTATGGTCAGGGGGAGGTCAACAACCGACGTTCCATAGTAGCTGGGGAACCCTCAGTTCACACCATAGAAGTGGCCGGGGATAACCTCGGCCAAGCCAACGTTGCAATACAATGTAATGATTCCATCTAAAGGCTGGAAGTGAAGATTGGGAACCTCATAAAAATTCGAGACCCATTATAAAGGGTGTTTTCAGAGGGCTCGTCATTTGTGGCAAGGATTGCCAACTTTCCAACCCCTGCCAAATTCAGACCCCCGGTGGTGTCTCCCAAGTACGATGGTAGTACTAACCCAGTCCATTATATTGAAATTTATCAATCTGCAGCAAACATTTCTTCAATCTCTGATGAGATGAGGTGCTGAGCTTTATCAAGAACTTTGACTAGTGTTGCACATATCTGGTTAATGTCTCTTCCTAAAAGTTTAGTTGAAAATTTAAAAGGTTTGTCTGAGTAATTTATTCATAATCTTTTGGGGTAATATCTCAAAAAAAGATGACTCACTTTCTTTATGTAAAGCAAGGGAAGAATGAAATCCTCACAGACTACATCGCGAGGTTCAATAGGGAAAAATTGAAGGTAGAAGATTATTAAGAGAGCATAGCCATGACATCCCTTATTGAAGGATTTCAGAAGGGAAAGCTACTTTGGAAGTTTGCTGAAGACCCTCCCGACTCTATAGGGGAGTTGTTACCAACAACTGGAAACTTTATAAACATAGAAGAAGCAATGGCTGTGAAGTATGAGGATGAGAATGGAAGTAGTAGTGGGAAGTATCAAAGGAAGAAGGATGGAACAAAGAGAACTACAGATGACAAGTTTGCACACTACAATCCTTTAACTATGAGCTGCGAACATATCCTTATTGAAATAAAGAATGATAGATCCCTAAGATGTCCAGAGAAGTTGAAGGCTCCTCCACATAAGAGAAATAACAATATATGGTGCCAGTTCCATCAGGATCATGGCCATATGACTGACAAGTGCTTCACCCTGAAGGACAATGATAATTTGAAAATATCAAGATTAGACTTAAAAACTAGCCGTTAAAGGGTGAAAAATCAAACCAGTGCCCAAACGGCCCCATAAGAGGCATGAACACCTCGCACGGGACCAATGTAACTTGTAGGAACTGACCATGTAGTCATGGGTCTCCCAATTTGAGAATATGGAGATAATTTTAAAATATCTATATTAGGCTTAAAAATAAGCCGTTAAAGGGTGAAAATCCAAACCTGCCCCTAAACGGCCCCATAAAATTGACGATCACGTCGCACTGGAATAATATAACTAATAAGAAGTGACTGCGTAGTCACGGGTCTCCCGGTTTGAGAATATAACAATAATTTCAAAATATCTAGATTAGACTTAAAAATGAGTCGTTAATGACAACAAAGTGGTGATAAAGTTTCTACAGGAACACATACTTTCTCGCTTCGGAGCACCGAAAGCGATAATTAGCGATAATGGCACGCACTTTTGCAATAGTCCATTTGAGAAACTCATGAGAAAGTATGGGGTCGTCCACAAGGTGGGGACGACCTATCACCCACAAATGAATGGGCAGGCCGAGCTAGCGAATCGGGAGATCAAGAACATTCTTGAAAAGACCGTCAATCCTACCCGGAAAGATTGGTCCCTTAGATTGACCGATGCACTTTGGGCCTATCGCACCGCATTTAAAAATCAGCTTGGAATGTCCCCTTTCCGTTTTGTGTATGGCAAACCTTGTCATCTCCCTGTTGAACTCGAACACAAAGCATATTGGGCAATTAAGCAATTGAACTATGCCTTGGACAAGGCCGGGGAAGCCCGTAAGCTACAATTGATTGAGTTAGAAGAACTACGCAATGATGCGTATGAGAATGCCAAAATTTCAAAGGAGAGGATGAAACTTGCTCATGATAGCATCATTCGAAGAAAAGAGTTCATCCCGGGCAAAAAGTTCTTCTATACAACTCTCGGCTTCACCTCTTCCCAGGCAAGTTGCGGTCACGATGGTCTGGCCCGTTCGTGGTAAAGAACATTTTTCCCCATGGAGCTGTTGAACTAAACGATTTAAAAGGGGAAAACATGTTCAAGGTAAATGGACAACGCCTAAAGCCATACCTAGAGGCGTTTGTGGATGAGGTCGACACGATTTGGTTGTCGGACCCTGTTTACGGGGTCAATTGAGCTAAGCGAGTGAGGTCGTCGCACCCCCGACGCGTATGGGGTGATTTTGTGTGTAAAATAGTCGTGTGTAAATAGGTTAGTTAGGAGTCCGGAGCCTGCGTTGCATGAGAGATAGGTTAGCACGTTTTTCGAGGGTACTAGTACGCTTTTCAAGGTCGTATTCGAGGAAGTTTTTGAGAGCCCGAGGGTCTAGAAGGGTTTTAGGGGCCGTATGCACAAGTTAGGGGATGAGAGAGCACTTAGAAATGGAGAGAAGAGTGAATTTCCTCGATTGGACCAGCCTGGTACCCCCGAACCGGTTCGCTGTACCTTCGAACCGGTTCGGAGGGGCGAACCGGTTCGCTGTACCCCCGAACCGGTTCGCATGTACCTGCCAGATTCTTCCCCCCTTTTCTCCTAGTTCATTCCCTTTCCCTCCATTCTTTTCCCCTTCTTCCCCCTACGTTTTTCTTCCCTCCAAATCCTTCCCTCCACCTTCTCCTTCCCAACCTTTCATATTTCCCACCAAAAACACACCCCTTCACACCTATAAATACACCCCACCCCTCCTCCATTTTTCACACCAAAACATTCTCCCTCACTCTATTCTCTCCCATATTTTCTCCCATATTTTCTCCCTCTTTCTCCATCTTTTCCATCAAAATGCCGCGCCGCCCCGCTCCCCGCCCAAGGAAATATGATGAGACCACCATACTTGATGACCCGGGTAGGGGGGTATTCCGATGCGTCCAAGAACGCCATTGGTCCGAGATCTACTTCTCCTCCATGCGCGCCATTCACATCGAGCGCTTCGTGGATTGGGACACCCTTCCGGGCGAAGTCACCGCCCTTTTTGACCGCCGTGGGTGGTGCTCTTTCCTCGCCCCGACGTGCAATAACATTTTTGATACCGCCATTCGTCAATTCTATGCGACCTTGGTTCGCAAATCTTCCACACTTCACGAGGCGTATCTCGACGGTATCACCATTCCCTTCTCGGCAGCTCTTATTGCACGCAAAATGCGTGCCAAAGGGGTGATCCTCCCCGTGCCCTTCCAATACCCCAACAATGGTGCCCCACACTCAAAAGACGAATGCGTTGCCCGCATGGCACCCGGGGCGGAATGGACACGCGAATCCTTCCCCATTGGTGGTTTGGCCGCCACGATCCGCTTCACTCACATCATTGTTTGTGGTGCCATTCACCAAACCACCAATTACTTGGTGGTCCGGTCCCGTCACGCCAATTTCCTCTACTATTTTTTGGACCCCGAGAGCACCATCAACCTTGCCCAAGTCTTCTATGCGGATATCCTCAATGCCGCCTATGACGAAAATGGCAAGGTGGCACTCCCATACGCCCGTTTCATTACGGAGCTCTTGATGGATGCGGGAGTGGATGAACCCGGAAACCAAATTCGACTTCCTCGCCCCGTAAGCGGCACGTTCACAACTCGGAGTGAGCGCCAAATGCGCGTGGCTCACCCCGACCGTCCTATTCACGAGGAGGACGTGGCTGAGGAAGCTCCCGATGACCCGATGATGGATGTAGACGAGGAAGAATTCGAGGATGAGGAGGATGATTCCGATTTCGAGCCCCCGGGGGCAAACTTCGATAGGCGCATTTCGGCGGTTGAGGCCCGTCTCGACGGGTTCATCAACCAATACAATCAAGACCAAGCGGACTACCGAAGGGACACCCGGATGATGTATCAACTTCAAGTCCATCTTCACCAGCTCAACTTTGGCGGTCCTCCCCCCCCCCCCCCCCACTTCTTTTATGACCCATATGACCCGAATGCACCAAGCTCCTCCCACCCACCTCCCCCATGAGCTTTTATTGTTTTTATCTTTTGGTTTACTTGTTAGTGGTAGTAGGGATTGCACATTTTTCACAGTTGTTTACCCATTTCTTATGTTACACAGGCTTCTCTTGGTTATAATACAATCTTGCATTTTTTCATATAGGTTTGTTTTATTTTTCCGCACTTTTTATTCGCCTTAATTTAGATTTCAGTCCTTTTTGCTTGAGGACAATGCAAAAGTCTAAGTTAGGGGGGGTCACAAATGCGCATTTCTAAAACTTCACAAATTTTCAAAAATGCCTAAAATTTCCAAAAAAAAAATCATAAAATTTTGAAAAATCCAAAAATATTTTTGTTCAAAATAAATAAAAATTGGAATTCAAATTTTTCAAAAATATCATTAAAAGTCGAATTGGAGTCTCAAATTGTAAACATCCAACATACACAAAGCCGAAATTGACTAAAGATGGAAGTTGTGCGAAAATTGACGACTTAACGAATAAATGTGGAGATTAACAAACCCGGTGAGATTCTTGCCTATCACGTTTTGTGAGTTTTTAAATCAATCCGAGTTAAATGTTAACTCAAAGTTCTTTTCAGCATTTAAAATAAGTTGTCAAGGATCTCAATCCTTTAATTTTGACCGGTTTTGAAAAATGTGTGCAATGTTGCCTTGAAAATCGTGCCAAATTAGTCTCTAAACTTAAATTCACCTCGAAACGCATATGGTAACGCAATTGACATTTTGGACAATGAAGTAGGCCCTCGTTTGTCACCCCAAAAATATTGGCCAGAAAAAGTAGCGAAAAATTACCCTTTGCAACCCAAATTGAGCCAAATAATTTTCCCTTTCGTTTGACAACCCGAAAAACCCAAAATAGCCCGGAATTGCGAAAAATGAAAAAAATTCAAAATTTAAGTCCGAATAGTGCAACAAAAAGGGGCAAGAAAAAAAAATAGAAGAATGCTCAACAAAAATAACAACAAAGAAAAAAAGAAAAAAAAATAGAAAAAGAAGAAAAAAAAATGAGCAATAGCCCGGAAAATGCACAAATGGACATCACGAATGACTTTTCCAATTCCAACCTTCCACACCTCCTCCACTTTACCCAATGCAACATTCAACCCGAAAAAGTCCTAACCGAGTCCAAATTGCGAATATTGATTACCGCGTGGAGAGCTAAGACACCAAAAGATAATATAAGAGATGAAATATGCGCGAAATAGAGGCAATGTTCCCGTTTTTAAAATCGTAATCCGTTGAAGAGATCCTTTCGCCATAAAATTTTCGTCTTTCGAATTGCATGCGTGAATTTGCTTCAATTACATTTACTCTTTATATCACGCATGCCGAGAGAATAGCCATAATCCGAGAGGTTCGTTTGAGAGAGTATTCCGTGAGAAATTGAAATCAAAACGAATTTTCGGATAAGTAACGTAATGATCAATCGATGGAAATTGGCAGTTATACTTTCGGCTTCGCACACACACACTACGGTTTGAGACTTGTAAATATGACTTGATGATGACTATTTTATGGAAAAGTTTGAATTGTACAATTTTTGCATATTTTGAATTTTCTTTGAGTCGAATTTTGTGGGTATATTCACTGCAAACCCTCATGAGACACAACTCGTCCTACTAGGGTAACCTAGAGGTTTAAAGGCTTGTTGTATATGCTAAATGCAATCGCTTGCCCGCGAAAGTGGTATTCTATCCCAATAAAGTCCTTGAAGTGACCTTAACTCTTACTTTCATTCTTTTACATTGCTCGGGACGCGCAAAGTTCTAAGTTAAGGGGGTTTGATTGGGCATAAATATTGTATATTTATCCCCCTAATTTCAGTACTTTTGTGAACCCGAATGATGTAACATATATGGATTTGATTCAATTTTATGCTTCTAACCTTCTTGGCGAGTATTGCGTGTTTCATGCTTCTCCTATTGGTTTTACAGGTTAATTATGCAAGCAGTGCAAAGGAGGAAACAAGACTGTGCAAGAAAAGCTAAGAAGGCAAGTTCAAGGGCATGTCGGTAATTTTGCAACCCGATCTGGAAGAATAATTCAACTAGGAAGTTGAAGAGCTCAGAATAACGATAACACTGGAAGAAACGGCACCCAAATCCGAGCTACGGTTGAAAAGTTATGCTCAGTTGAAGTTGAAGAAAAATCCAAGAAAAGAAGAGAAAAACCAGAAAAAAACTAAGTGTTGAGAGCAAGGCCAGGAGGGTACATGCGAACCCCACCCCGAACCGGTTCATAGGGGCGAACCGGTTCGCTGTACCCCCGAACCGGTTCGCTGTACCTGACACGCGAATTTTGTATTTTATTATGAGTTATCTCCAAGTATCCTATTACGTTTTAAAGACTCCAAACTTGTGGGGAACGGGGGCATTAACCTAGGAGCAGATTTTAGGGCTATTTTCAGAGAGTTTTTGAGAGAACAAAAAGAGAGAAATAGTTAGGAACATCAAGGGCACAAATTACTTCAAGAATTCATTGTTTCGGGTTTGTTTTTACCAGTTTTAATTCAAAATTCTTGTTCCTCATTATTGTTCTTGCATGCTTAGTTTTCCTAATTGATTCAACTTGTTTTTGCATTTAAAATACGTATTTACATGTTTAGAACTAGTTTCATCATGAATTCCTACACATGCAACGTCATTATTTCATGCATTAGTCCATTTAACATGTCCGGCTAAGTTTTTCAAGGTTGGGATGCATGAACCCAACCTGATGTGTTAGTGCGTGTGTATAACGTCGATCCGCTGAATTTAATGATTAGTTTAAATCGTATCGCGTGATTTCTTAAGAATTGTAGATCTTTATATCTCGTTTGCCTCTGGGTACTCGTGATGATTTAGAGTACAATTTGAATGCAATTACCGCGATACCGATTTACTCATCCTCAGATTAGGTATGACGCGGGCTTGAACCTCGTATACATAATGCTTGGGAGTACTAAATTCCGGGTTTGAATTAATCGGATAAATTTATGATCAACGTTATCACTGCATTACACTAGGGTTGGGGGATTGTATTCCCATCCTGTTTTCTCATCCTTTAGTTAAAAAGTTTCAAATCAAACCTTCATTCGTAATCTAGATAGTTTAGTTAATTGCATTTTTCATTATATTTTCATAATTGCATTTAGTTTAACCAATCCCAAAAAGCCAAATCAATCTTTTTCTTTTCTTTTTAGAGTCTTTGTTAGGATTCCTCCGTGTTATCACATCGTCACAACTCCGTTGTCCTTTTTCCCTGAGGATCGATACCCGACTTGTCGGATTATTACTTGAACGATAGGCTTGCACTTGAGCCTAGAGAGCACACACTTTAGAAACACATTCTTTGTCGTGTCAGACAAGATTGAGATGATTTTGAAGTTTGGAAATCTCACAAAGTATGTGGATGGTAGTTCTGCAGATGTCATGTTTTGGCCCTATTTTAAGAGCTCGGGCCTCAGCAGAGCTAGGCTTGTCCCTTATTATCATCCCTTAATTGTCTTTAGCGGTGAAAAAATTCACCCATTGGGAATGTATGAAATGGACGTTAGAATGGGAGATGAATGGCCTAAGAGATTGACCAAAAAAATGAGTTTCTTTGTGATGGATGAAAACGTCTTCTCAGCCTACAACCTCATCATAAGAAGAGTAGAACTCAAGAAGTTTGAGGTCGTGCCTTCAACGGTCCACCAAATGATAAAATTCCCAACTCCCTATGGAGTGGGGGAAGTGCAAGGTGATAAAACATCGATAAGAGAATGCTACTTCAACTCTGCAAAAGAGAGAGAGGCTCATAAGGGGAAAAACCATGTACACCATAAACACACTTTATCCTAGAGATGAAATAAAGCTCAAAAATAGAGAGGTCGCGAAGGTGGTAGAATCCATGGTCCTAAATGAGGATGAGACAAAAAAAAACATCCAAGTTGGAAAAGCCCTAAGACCTGATATTAAGGAGAACTGGCAAAGGTGTTAAGGAAGTCACAAAGTATTTTTGCCTGGAGCCATGTAGACAGGTCGGGTATTAATCCTCAGATTATGTGCCATAAACTCAATTTTGTATGAGATGCGAAGCCCATCAGGAAGAGAAGAAGAATATACTCAAGAGATAAGTATGAGGTCATCAGAGATGAGGCTAGAAAGCTTTAAGAGGCCAAGTTCATCAGAGAGGTCATATACCCTGAGTGGTTATCTAACATTATCATAGTGCCCAATAGTAATGGGAAATGGAGGATGTACATAGACTTCACTAATTTAAATAAGTCTTGCCTAAAAGATAGTTTTCCCTTACCTCATATAGATTAAATAGTGGATGCCACAGCAGGACATGAGCTCATGAGCTTCATCGATGCATATTCCGGGTACAATCAGATCTTCATGGACTCGGTAGACTCAGAGAAGATAACCTTCATTACAGAAAAGGGGAACTATTACTACAAAGTCATGCCCTTCAACCTGAAGAATACAGGGGCTACTTACCAACATCTTATTAATAATATGTTCAAGGATTAGATAGGAAAATCCATGGAAGTTTATATGGATGACATACTGACGAAGAGTCTGAAGGCCGACACTCATGTGGTCGACCTTGAAAGAAGTTTTGACACCAGGAAAGCTCTTGGGATTCATTGTCAACTAAAGGGGAATAGAGGCTAACCCTGAGAAGATTAAGGCTTTATTGAAAATAAAGTCACCCAAAACTATCAAAGATGTTTAGAGGCTAACCAGGAGAGTTACTGCACTTAACAGGTTCGTCTCAAGAGCCATAGATAAGTGTCTTCATTTTTTCAAAGTTCTTCAAAAGGCCTTGGCATGGAATGAGTAATGTGACATTCCTTTTAAAGAGATAATGTCCTACCTTGGTTCTCCCCTACTACTATCTTGGACAGTTTAGTGTGAGAAGCTATATGTATACTTAGCACTCTCAGAGTCATCTATTAGTTGTGCTATAGTAAGACAAGAGGATGGAGTGCAGTGACTAGTGTACTTAAATAACAAGGCACTCCAAGGGTCTGAGTAGAAGTACCCTCAGATTGAAAAGTTAGCCTATGCTTTGATACATGCTTCTGTGAAAATGAATCCATATTTTCAAGCCCACTCTATGGTCATCCTCACTGATTCCCCACTCAGATAAGTCCTCCATAAGCCTGAGAAGTCAGGTGGGATAATGACTTGGTCAATCAATTTGGGGGAATACGATATTATTTATCAACCCAGGGTTGCCATCAAGGGACAAGCACTCGCAGACTTTGTAGCCAAGTTTACCTGGGAAGAGGACGATGTTGAAGAAAGTCATGGGGTCGCAAATGAATGAGGTAGAAATGTCTTCTGAGATTCAGACGAGGTTGACTCAAGCAGAGCCAGATAAAGAATAGTTGAGAATGTGAAAGAGAGATAGATCTTCATGTAAGGGACCCTATCAGAGGGAAACTTCTACTTAAATGCAACCATTTGGAACCTCTTTGTTGATGGGTCATCTTGTGAAAGCGAAAGTGGAGTAGGGTTGATAGTGTCAGCAGCAGATGGTACCGATATTGAATATGCTTTGAGGTTTAACTTTAAAGCTTATAACAATGAGTTAGAGTATGAGGCATTAATAGAAGGTCTCTCTTTGGAAATATCCCTTAGTATCGGCCAACTCCTAGTCCACAATGACTCAAGGTTGGTTGTCAACCAAATCCTGGGGGTGTATGAGGCCAAAGATGAAAGGATGGCCAAATACCTGAAGAAGGTGAGAACGGTGCCGGAAAGCTTCAAGGAAGTAAATATGAAGAGGATACCTTGACTAGACAACAAACGAGCTGATGCACTAATGGGGTTGACCTAAGCAACAAGGACAAACATAAGAAGAACAGTACCGGTTAAGATTCTGCTCAAGCCAACCATCGAAGAAGAAGAGGTCTCCAGACCTTGCCTAAATTTGAGTATAGGAGCCTCATAAATGGATCCTCTCATTAGATACATAAGAGAGGGAGAGCTTCTTGATTCAAAGTTATAAAGGAGAAAGTCGAGGTTCAGAGGTTCCAAATTCTCAATTATAGGTGATATCTTGTATAAAAAGGGCTTCTCACTCCCTCTCCTCATACGTTTCCACCCTTCATAGGTTTAACACATCTTGCACGATGTTCATGAGGGATCTTGTTCAAGTCATATAGGAGTAACACTATTGGCTAAGAGGATAATCACTCATGGGTATTGGTGGCTGACCTTGGCCAAAGATGCAGCTGCATATGCGAAGAAGTGTGATAAGTGTCATAGGTTCTCCACCATCCCTCATTAGCCTAATAAACCTATGACTTCAATCATATCCAATTAGACATTTGGAATATGGGGAATTGATATTATAGGACCCCTACCAAGAGCTGTAAACAACTATCGATTCTAAATAGTGGCAATTGATTATCTCTCAAATGAACAGAATCGTTGAGCAGAAGACCTTTCAGTTCGTTTGGAAGAACATCATATGAAGGTATGGTCTTCCAAACACCCTCATCTCAGACAATGGAACCCAATTCAAGAACATATCCTTGGAAAAATCCTGTGAAGAGTTATTCTCTTCTCTTCAAGAACATATCCTGGGGATCAAGCGGTTGTTATCTTCTACTGGCCGACCCCAGGAAAACGGCCAGACTGAGGTCACAAATCGAATAATTCTTGATGGGATAAAAAAGAGGTTTGAAGAGGCCAAAGGAAGATGGATAGAGGAGGTATATGAAGTGCATTGGAACTACATGATGGTAGCAAGGACACCAATAGGAGGAACTCCATTTATGTTAGCCCATGGCTCAGAGGTTGTCATCCCAACAGAGATAGGAATTCGTACTCATAGAATTTTGACATATGACTCTCAAAACAATGGGGAGGAAAGAAGACGTGATCTTGATTTAATTAAAGAAAGAAGAGAGAATGCAGAGATAAGATAGGCACCCTACAAGTAGAGCACTACGAGATTCTATAATCAAAGGGTGAAGTCAAGGCCCAAAGTTGTGGGACACCTAGTCCTAAAGAATACATAGCAAAAAGAAAATAAGCTCCATCCTAATTGTCATGGTCCTTATAGGGTAGTTGATGAGGTTGTGCCTGGTACCTACTGGCTAGAAAATATTTAAGGAGAACCTTTCTCCAACCATTAGAATGCCGATCACTTAAAGAAGTATTACATTTGATGTTGCAATTGCTCTTATCTTTTTATAATACATGTACTAGTCATACCAAGGATGTTATTGAAAAGATAGAAATGTTTTGCTGATACTTGTATTATGTTTTAAAATCCTTAACTTTCTCAGTTATGAGGTGAAACATCATAATTTGATGACCTGAGACCCAAAAACATCATCAAGTTGGTGAAAGTATGAGGTAAAACATCATTGATTTGGTGACATAAAATTATTAAACATCATTAAGTTATTGAAAATATGAGGTGGGACATCATATTTTAGTGACCTCGGATCTTAAATGCCATTAGTTTGGTGAAAATATGAGGTGGAGCATTATAATTTTATGACCTCAGACCTTAAAACATCATTAAGTTGGTAAAACTACGAGGAAAAACCATTTATTTGGTGACCTCAAATTATTAAAAATATTTAAATTGGTGAAAGTATGAGGTATAACCATTTATTTCGTGACCTCAAATTATTAAGCATCATTAAGTTAGTGAAAATATTGGGTGGAACATCATAAGTCGGTGACCTCAGACCTTAAACATCATTATTTGATGAAATATAAGAGTAAAATACCCTGATATGGTGACCTCAGACCTTAAACATCATTAGGTTATTGATAATATGAGGTGAAACATCATAATTTGGTGACCTCAGACCTTAAACATCATTATTTGGTGAAAGTTGGAGGTTAAACATCAGAATTTAGTGACCTCAGACCTTAAAACATCACAATTTGGTGAAATATGGGTATAAATCTCACAAATCTCACCATACAAATAATGTCTCAAAATCATAAGGGAAAAAATTACAGCTTCTAATTCTAAATCATGGGTTGGATAATTCTCCTCATGTGGTTTTAACTATCTTGAGGCATAAGCTACTACTTTTCCATTTTCCAATAGCACAAATCCCAAACCATTTTTAAAAGCATCACTATAAATCACAAATCCCCATGTCCTAGAAGTAATAGTCCAAATTGTGGTAGTTAATAATCAATTATTAGGTTCTTAAAAACTATTCCAAACTTCCTCAAACCATTCATATTTCACTTTCTTTTGTGTTAACCTAGATAGAGGTCTGGCAATACTAGAAATCCTTCAAATTTCTTCGATAAAAACTGTCTAATCCAAACAAACTATGAATCTCCATCACATTAGTTGGTCTTGACCAATCTAGTGTAGCCTCGATCTTTTGAGGGTCAACCGACACTCCCTCTTTAGAACTGGCATGTCCTATAAAATAAACACTTGGAAACCAAAACTCACACTTCTTTTATTTTGCGTATAAAATCTCTTTCCTAAGGCGATATATTTGGTCTGATAAAACCTTTGTCTAAAAGGTCTTCTAATGGAACTTTTAACTTTCTTAGTTCTATAGATGTCATTCAATATCGTGGTTTTGAGATTGGTATATGTCTAGGAATAAGATCATATGTAAACTCAATGTCTCTATTAGGAGGTAGACTAGGCAAATCATCGTGAAAAACATCTAGAAAATGTTTATCTATAGGAATATCTTCAAAGCTAAGTTATAATGTCTGGAAGATGGTAACATTTGCTAGAAATCATCCCTTCTTAAGTAAATCATGGGATTACGTTGCTGAAATAACACTCATCGAAGATATGATGTTAGTTCCTTCAAAACTAAATTCTGGTTGGTGAGGAATCTGGAAAGTAACACTCTTCTACCTTAGCACGATATGATGCTAACAACTCCATCCCCTAAATGACTTTAAAATATCTCACGTATAAACCTATCAAATCAGCAAATGTTTTATCATTGGGGAAAGCCTTTCATACTAATGTACCCGTCAATAAATCACGAGAAGGAGTAGAAACGTGTATACAATGATTTAAGGGTTTAGTCATATTAGGAAAACAGATAAAAAAATATACAGACACGAATGAATGTGTAGAACCTGGGTCTATTAAAACTTAAAAAAGTTATCCACATATAAAGACTGTACATGACATTACTGTGTTAGAATCTTGGGTATTAAATAGTGAAAAAACTCTACCATGTATTCCTTTTTCCTTCATTTCACCTATAAGATTTATCGAAACTATTATTGTGGTTAGGAAGTCTTTTATTTGATGTCCTTTATGTCCATATATAAAATAAGGTCTCCAATCCTTGTAAAAAGGTCGTCCTCCATTCATCTTCCGACGTTGCTGACATATCTTGTTATTATAGCGTCTGTTATCACTAGCTCCCCCAACATTGGATGTACTCCTAAAATTATTTCTATTATTTGGGTTCTTCCATATTTGTTCCCGAATTTTCCTCTTACCATATCTAATTTGACTGTATTCCTCGCCATCTCTCTCAGCTAACATAGACCTAGTCATGACATCAATATATGATGTCAAACTCAAGATGGAAATTCGACTATCAATATTCAACCATAAGCCACGGTCAAAATTTTTAGCTTTTAAAACATCAGTTACCACAGCATGAGGTGAAAAATAGGATAACTTTGTAAACCTTGCCTCATATTGACTAAAAGTCATATTCCTTTGCAGTAGACTCATGAACTCAGCTACCATTTCATCTTTCACCATTTTAGGGAAATATTTATCATAAAAGATCACTAAGAAGTCATTCCAACCTATGTATGTATTCCTTTCCTCGTGTATTATCTTAGTAATTCTCCACCAATGTTCGTCTTCACCTTCTAACATAAACATTTCAAGTGAAACCCTTTGTTCATCTATACACTTAGGAACACCAAGTATCTTTTTCATTTGTATTACCCAACTTTCTCCTTCAGTGGGGTTAGGAGAACCTTTAAAGTATGGAGGATTAAAATTCTTGAACTGTCCAATAGTACATCTACTTAGTTCAGGATTCTTTGGTGCTCCATTATTCACCTGATGCTCCACAATCTTTGCTAGACTTTCAATCCCCTTGTATGAACCTTCCAGTCCTTCCATACTAGAACCACTAGTTCCCATAGTTGATCTTATCTTTGTCATTTTTTACAGTCATTGCCAAATGTAAGATGTATTATACTAAAATTTTCTGGCATCAAAAGTCTAGAAGTCAATGGCTAAAAGATGGTGAGAGGAATACAAAATTCTATCATGCTCAAGTCCAACATAATAGAAGAAGGCTGGCTATTTTCAAAATCAAGGATGAGGAAGGCAGAGAGAATGTAGATCCTATTTCTATTGCTAACTGTTTTGTTTCTTATTTTAAAAATTTATTTAATGCAGGTCCAATAGAAGAAAAAGGTTACTTGGAACATATTCCAAAGTTGATCACAACAGAGCAAAATTCAAAATTATCAGCTATACCTGAAGAGTTGGAGATTTTTGATGCTATTAAAAAGATGAATCAGAATAGTACTGCTGGATCAGATGGCTTTAATGGTTTCTTCTATGTTAATTGCTGGGATATAATTAAAGAGGATCTCATCAAAGCTATTCAATCTTTCTTTTTGGGTTGTGATATCCCCAAATCATGGAGCTCTACTCAAATCTGCCTTATTCCTAAATCTCAAAGACCTACTCAATGTAAAGACTTCAGACCTATAATCCTGTGTAATTTCAGCTACAAGGTGATATCTAAAATCCTTTCCAATAGATTGAGTCCTATCCTTCCTTTAATCATTTCTCCCAACCAATCTGGATTTGTCCAAGGTAGAAATATTCTTGAAAATATTCTATTAGCTCAAGAGATGATCCATTATATTGATAAGAAATCTATGGGAGGCAATGTTATTTTCAAATTAGATATGGCTAAAGCCTATGATAGAGTATCTTGGCACTTCATTATTAAAACTTTAAGAGCCTTTGGTTTTTCAGAGACTTTTATTGATTTAATTTGCAGATCTATCTCTTCGCCATGGTTCTCTATTATCATTAATGGTCAATCTAAGGGATTTTTCCAACCTTTTAGAGGTCTTAGGCAAGGGGATCCAATCTCACCAAGTCTTTTCATTATAATGGCTGAAGTTTTCAGTAGAGGGATGAACAACTTTATGACTAAAGGTATCATAAAACCTTTTTCTCACCCTAGAGGTTGTCCTCTTGTTAGTCACCTCAGTTATGCTGATGATGTTATTATTTTTTCTAGAGGATCTAAGATTAGTCTTACAAATTTTATGAAGTTTTTGGAAGGCTTTGAAGATGAAACTGGTCAACTCATCAGCAAAGAGAAAAGCTGTTTTTACTTGAGTCCTAAAATGTCTTCTCTTAAGAATGTAATTTCTGAAATAACAGGATTTAATTATACCTGTGGTCTTCTGAAATACCTTGGCAACCCTCTTTTTAAAGGAAGAAGGAAATCTATTTATTTTGAACCTCTTGTCCAATCCATAGCCTCAAAAATTCTTAGTTGGAAAACCAAGTTTCTTTCAATGGGGGGGAGAATTATCCTTATCCAATCTATCCTTTCTTCTATCCCTTTATATTCTCTTTTTGCTTTAAAGCCTCCTAAGTTGATCATTAAATCCATTCATAAGATGTTCAGCTCTTTCTTTTGGGGAGTTAATCAATTTTTTGGGAAAAAATTTCACTGGTTAAATTGGGAATCCATATGTTTGCCTAAGCAAGAGGGAGGGCTTGAGATTAGGAACTTGTATTCAGTCATGGAAGCTTCCAACTTACGGTTAGCCTGGAATTTTAAGCAAGGAAAAAGCTTTTGGGCTTCTTTTATGTCTGCTAAGTACTCTAATATGGGTTGCAAAAATGGCTCATTGGCTTTTAAAAGGATTCAAGATGGTATGGAGATAATTGATTCGAATTCGCATTTTTCAAACGGAGAGTTGATTTGGAATCTAGCAGATAATGGAAGCTTTACTTTCAAATCTGCATATAATCAAATCAGAAATCAAACTTTATCCTCTCTTGCATTTAAATCAGTTTGGAACTCTTATATTCCTCCAAAATTGTCTGTGCTTGTTTGGAGAGCTCTCAACAATGCAGTTCCTGTGGAATCTCGGGTTCAATCAGTGGGGATTAGGTTGGTTTCAAGGTGTCAATGCTGTCATTCAGATATTGAAACAATTAATCACTTATTCATATCGGGTCCAGTTGCGAAGCAGGTTTGGAGGTACTTTTCCAACCTTATGGGTATTACAGATTCTTGCTCTTCATTACATAGTTCTATTATTCACTGGTGGTTACAAGCGGGGATATCCAAAATGTCGAAATGGCTTTTTCAAGTGACTCCTATCATAATCATATGGGAAATTTGGTTGAGCAGGAATAAGGCTGTGTTTGAAAATATCCCAATGAATCCAGGTTTAGTTATTCACAGAGTAGTAGCTTTAATCTCTGAGCTTACTATGCTTACTCCTTTTAAAGACCTAACTCAAGGAATAAATCAGGATATTAGGAATGTTTTTTCTCTTTCTACTCCCAATGCTTATTGGAAGAATGTTAATCATTGGAAGAATCCTGGGATAGATCAAGTCAAAATCAATGTTGCTGCTACGTCAGAAAATCAGAAGATCAATGGTATAGGTACAGTTATTCGAGATGATCATGGTAGACTAATTTGGGCTTCTTCAAACTTCATAATTCATGATGTTCCTCAGTATGCTCTCCTTCAAGCTGTTTATGCTGGTTTAAAGTTTTGTTTGGAGAAGAACTTTTCAAAGGTGATGTTAGAGTTCCACTCAAGTCAGATTCTCATCTTTTTGGAGGCTAACTCAAAATCAGTTCATTGGAAAATTAGAAATAATCTCAAGGATTTACAGGAATTAATTCACAGTCTTCAGTGTCATTTATCTTGCTGTTCTCCAGAAGCTAACAAGGTGGCTACTCTTCTTGCTTTTCATGGTGAATCGTCAAAATGTAATAAGTCATTTATCAGCTGGTCGGATCTTCCTAATATTGTAAAAGCATCTATGATGATAGATGCTTCTCCTCTTCCTTTTATAAGAAACGTCTGATGTCTTTTCATTCTTATTGTATTGCCACTTGAGAGGGCTTTTCTCTCTTATATCAATAAAATCCTAATTTAAAAAAAAAAAAAAAAAAAAAAAAAAAAAAAAAAAAGATGTATTATACTATCCCAAGATTGCAATTTAGAAAAACAATTGTATATAAACAATTATATGTTATGTAAGACACATAGAGGGTTATCATATAAGTCGAATATGTAATATTATCTCCTTAAAATCTATAACGTTAAAAACCGATGTTCAGTAGTATACATAACCTATGCTCTGATACCACCTCTGTCATGAAGACGACCCAAAATAGTAGTCGGGAATGAGTGTCTTGACATGCCACCACTTTAATTTTTTTCCTTAAATAAATGTAACAGAAATATAATCACATGGTCATGAATCATAAAATATTGAAAGTGAACGAATTACGTCATCACATCTTTCTAAAGAAAACACCATATATATTAAAAGTAATAACAATTTACAACTTAAGAGACAATTTAAAACTTATTACAAGAGATCCAAAAATGCGCTTTATGATAAAACAAACATTTTACTTAAGGTAACAAAAAAGCTATAAAAGCTAAATCTTCAACATAGTCCTTTTTCGTACCATCCGCGAGCCCAATTATTTCTTCAAAAAATTGTTATTTATTCAACATCAGCTAATAGCCAAATGAGGTTCATTCTCGAGACATTCTAGGGTTTTATCAAAAAATTGATACCTATTCAATTTACAACAAAAGGCATATATATATCTATAGAGATATGAATACACAGTAAGATATATAAAGTAATAGATAATATATATTTTCAGAATAAACAATGTAGAATAGAACTTATAAAACAATTGAGCAATATGTCAATTATTCAGTTTTAGCGTCCATATACGCTCTAATACCCGAACAAATACTATTACCAAATGTTTCCACTCAGTAACAACATAGACAAAAAATCATGATTTCTGGAGCAACGCCTTGTTTAGGGCACACCAGCGATAAACCAGCTAGGAAGGTACAACCAAAATATTTCCATCCAATAGCCAAGGCCAACATAGTAAAATAGTTTTCATAAGCCGAATCAATAATTTCATAATTCAAGTAAGGTTTTTATATGGAGATATATAAACATATAAAAATGACAGAATAGTTGGTATCAGATGCATTTTGAGAATAAAAACAACTAGTAAAAAATATAAAGTTTTCGTAATATCATATAATGAAAAGGCACAAGTAATGTCATAGAGTACTCGCCTAAAAGAGAGGTTTGAAGTCACATATATTGAGTCCTGGATCACTTGTTAATCTTAAGATGAAACTTCTTGTTAAACTTTCCCTCACTTTCTCTCATTATTTTGTTCTAAACTTCTCAAAGAAATTCGTGTAAATAAATGGTCCCAAAGGATCTATTTATAGTTTTCCAAAGATATAATGGTGTCGACACATGTCTAGGTGACGAACCTTTTACAACGGCGAGTTAGCGTTTAAATGTCGCGTAACAGATGGGTCTTGTAGTCTAAAGTCAACACGTGTTTAAGCTTTCTCTCTAAAGGCAACACGTGTTTAAGCTTTATTCATATGGAAGACACGTGTAAGGTGGTGGTGACAAAAGAAAGCACAAGGTGGAAAGGTATTAAGGGTATGAGGGTTATTTTAGACATGAAGGGTATTTTGATAATTTTACATTATATTTTCAAAATTTCATCAAGGTCCTTGAAAATATTTTATTTACAAAATGTCCTTTTTTATTTTTTATTTTTTTTTCTACAACTTTCTTAATTAAAACTAAGTCCCTAAAGTTTCATAAAGTTACATTTTCTACCCCAAAACTAAGCGTTTAAGTTAGAATGTATCATAAAACTTCAATTTAACTCATTTACAGTTAATTCTTCCCATTTTAAAAAAACAGTCTTTGTCATATAGTGAACTTATAATATCACAATAACAGTTACAAAATAATAAGTGACATACAATTGTAAAAATAACTATATATATGAGATTATAAACACGAGGTCAATACGCATATAATACAACATAAATAAATGATGATTGCCCAAGGTAAACACCCTTTGTATCCTGACATGGGATAGGGGTGGCAGTTAGAATCAAGGAGTCCTCATCCACTTTGTAGTCGATCTCAGTAACTTTTGGGATTGTTGTGATGTTGTTGGCAAAAGTGACAATGAGGTCATAATGAGCAGGGCGTGGGCCTCTCTCCAATGGGGTTTTACGCTGATAAGGGTTCTTCCTCTTTAGATAATATCAGGACCTCAAAAATTAATTTCAAAATCTTGTGGCTTCCTTTTGCGATGGTGATCTTCATAGTGAATAAGTCAATTAGTAATAGAACAAAAAATAAAATTTAATATATACAATATTGGGTGACCTACGAGGGTATCCGACAACTATATGCACCCAGACACCTTTGTACTTATCATAATACAAAAGACCAGAAAACACTATGACGTTTTTAATGTCTTTTTGTGATCTAGGCAACCATGTAAATAAACTATAAGACTTATCCCTATCTTGGAAATCGTACTTATCAGACATAAGGGAACCCATTAGGTAGTAACATTGCTTGATTTCACTAAGACCAAGGTTGATCTGGCATATTTGGTTTATAGAAATTAAGCCCATATTTAATCTTTTGAAACTACTGTTTAACTGGATTTGAAATTCTAGACACCACATTCTAGTACCCCCCTAAGTCTCTCCTTAGGACGCTAGGACCTCCCCATTTTGCTGCAAACCCACGGTTATATTTCGACTACTGATATAAAGTCCATCGAGCACTCTAGATCCCCGTTTGAGTCCAGTCAATTTTATTGACTGAGAGAAAGCTCAATAAATATTCGAAGGGCTCTGAATCACCTTTTGAACAGTCTGCCCTCTCAACGAATCGGCATAACAGTTTGGACGAAGAAACATTTTACCATCAAAAATTTATCCGGAGGTCGCTGGGCACTCCTAGGCTCCGATTTAACACCACTAAACTTCATCGTTAGAGTGAAAGCTCTTTGAATCTTTGAAAGGCTTTGGAACCCATTTTCAACTATCCACCCCATGTCTGAAACAACATAATCATTAGGACGAACGATATTTTTTCCCCCAAAAATTTATTTTGGGGATTTCTTTGACCAAGGTCAACTCTTCAGCTCAAACAAGACTGAATGAATATTTAAAGGACACTGAATACCCTTTCCAACGATCTGCCCCATGTGCGAATCAACCTTACTCTATGAACGAATGACCTATTTTACTCCAAAAGGTTATCAGGAACTTTTGAGACCCAGTTGACCAAGGTAACTTTTCGAACCGAGTGAAGCTCTTTGTAATGTCTAAGTAACTCGCATATGTTTTCCAACAATAGGCCCCGTGCAAAATTTTGACTTACCGTTCTGATGAACGATCTGTTTCCATCTGACGATCTCCCGTCCAAAGGACGGACAAGTGCTTCTGAGCCCCGTTTGACCCAAAGTTAACTCCCAAACCAGGAAGATGCCCCATAAATATTGAAGGTCTCTAAATTACCCTTCTAACGGTATGCCGCGTGCACGATTTGGAGCAATAGATTGCATTCTATGACCATTTTTCTTGAAAAATCTGCACAAGACAATTGATTGGCATGTTCATTTACCTACGTATTGTTAGTGTGCCTAGGGTTATCCCCCAACTGGCAGGGCTAGGGCTATGCCGATCAAAACCCACTTACCCTATAAATTGAGGGGATGATGTCCCTTACAAAACACACCTCAAATCCATCAAAATCAGTGATCTTAATAACATTCTCTTGCAATCAACGAAGGTTCCTTATGTGAAATTCCTTTTCATATTTCATTCCCATCATTTTTATTCCCAATTTAGTAAAATCTCATTCTCTCTCATCCAAAATTCATTCCAACATTCAATGGAGCTCATCAAAGATCAAGATCAAGCTTCAATTCTCCAAACAAGGTCCAAAAATTCTCCTCCCTCTTTGAATTTTGTTATTTTCATTAGTTACATAAATTCTCAGTCTACTTTTTTACCATTTGTACACATTAATATCTCACCTTTTTATTAGTTATAGGGAACATACTTTATTTTCTATAAAAAACAAATAAAAAGAGGGTTACACCTATAATTTCCAACGGGATCATCCACCACAATTTTCGTAAACATAAAATACAGTTTCTTCACACACATATTATAAATTACCGTTCAAATCAATGGGATAAACCCCACCATTATTCCTCATGCGAACTACATGGACTTTAATTCCTTTATAGACTACATAGGCCATTCGGGTTAAATCCTAAGACTCGAGTCCAATTTTTAATTTTTCTAATTTTCCCATTTTCGTATTTGTCACATTTCATCCAACATATATTATCGTTCTATCATAACAATCAATACCGCGATAAACACATACATCGTATTTTCTACATATTATTTTGGGAACATTCCTACGCATGACCCCACTCTATCATTTCCATGGTATGAGTTAGGTTATTTTGATCTTCATTTATACACACACACACTTCACGGATAAATTAAGGAAAACTATAACACAAGCACCTGAGAGACCGAAAGGGTGGGATGGGTTCCTAACACCGCCCCATTCCATAACTTAGGCCCCGGACCTTTGAACTATTGGTTTCGTAAGCATCAGTTTGTCTTTGATGCCTCTCTCTTGAGGCATTGACATTTTCTTTTGCATGTTTTATGCACAATAGGCTAGAGAATCCATCTCTTTACATTCACCCTAAACCGACGACAAATGAAGCACTATTAGAGAAAGTGGGCGCGAGATCTGTTTCTCCCCTATAGGGACAAAGGAGAGAGAGATCGGGATGGCCACAGTGGCGACTCCAGTGGGGACACTTTCATTCATAAGAGGGCTAGACTCTATTTGCATGGGTGTCATCATTTTTTCATTGTGTGTGTATGCACCAATATGTACGTTCCCTTTTTTCTCCTCAATCATTTCTTAGACATATATACCTCATGCTTATACCAGTAATCACTCACACACTTGCAGATACTTTCCATGTACACTTCAGACTACATGCACATAGGATTACTTATGTCCACATGTTGAACACACCACCTAGAATATCCATGCGTAGGTGTCACTTACACACACCTCCACTTATCACAGTTATATATATTCATGCTCACTCACACTTGTCAGATACCACTTGTAGTTGATCCATGCTTTGGTACACTACAACACACTCACTTATAGATATTCACACATCACTCACCCTCAAATATCCATGTTTACTATAATCTTCATGCTCCATGCTAGATTCACGTTTTATACTTGTACATTCTTCCCTATTAGTATAGTGCTCATCATGAAAAATAAAATACTCTCTCCATATTATACTAATCAAGAGTCATGCATTTTTCACACTACATCACCAAAGATCATGGCTATTGACCAAATATTATCCCATAACTGGGGGGCCAATTCGTGATGGGCATTGGTCAACAAGCTCGCAGTTAATATAAGTGATATGACTCTTACCTTCCATTGGCCAAGTACCTTTGATGTATATCAAATGGTTCCCCCCGCATCGTACCGCTTGAACGAAGTCATGACGAGAGGTATATCGTAGGGAGATCATTAACATACGTCAAGTATATCTAATTCTCTCTCAAACGTACTGTCCCCATAGATATATAGCGAGGCTATTCACGTACACTCAGGTTTATCAAATTTTTTGTCCACACATACCGATTGCCCTCAAAGTAAAGACATATATCATGGAAGTCATGCCAAAGGGGGGAACCCTTCTAATTAACCCAATAATTGCATACCCTTACGTAGGTGTCAAACCTAGGAAACTCATATTTAGTTTCTCGGTTACTACCCAAAACTATACCGAAATGATAGGTAGACATTCCACCCAAATTTTCGTGTGATCTCATATTTTTCAAAATGGGATCCTGTCCATGAGGTGGAAACAAGTCCAACCATATTTTTACATATTTTTTAAACCCAATTTTCCCATGCACGGGTCCCGTTCGAAATTTCTTTCTGCATTTAAGTAAACCTAATACAAGTGAGAACATAATAATAATAATAATAATCATGCCGAGACCCTTTTTCTCAATTCTCCTCTTTCATTACCAGAAGTGTCAAAAAACATTTTCCCCCTCTTTTATCAAAACACCAGAAGCATTTATCCTTCCTTTTACCATAAAGGTTTTCCCTCTTTTTTTTACCCAAGAAACATTTTGCTCTTCTATTTTCCAAAAATGTGAAAAAAAAGGTCCTCTTTTTTCAATTTAATAACAGTTTCCCCCCTTCTCTTTACAAAATAAATGATTTTTTCTCATTCTCATGTCAATCACATACCCGACCCTTGTCCTGGTTCCCTATTGGCTTCGGTCTATCTTTAAACCACACCATGGCTCCGTCAGTCCCCTCGCTACTTACTCCGAGTCTGAAATTCATCTTCATCCACTTTCCATGGAGAGCACTAACCGAGTACCGAATGGGCAACCGAATTTGATTACAAACCTAGTCCAACTCACTGCCAATATTGATAATTTTCAAACTGAGGTTCACGAGATACAATAAAATTGGGTCCCTATTCTGGAAGGGCCCGAGGTGCTATTCCTTCACTCTTTGGGTACACCCGCACCTGACCCTATTTGGGTCCCCGAGGAATATCAGCGTGCTCCACGTGACTCTCCTGCTAATGGGTTTCCCCCACCTCAGCTCCATATGCCAAATCTTGCCCAGCCAGGGGCTAACTTACCCATGATTATTGATCCAAAGGAAGAAGAGTTCAACCAGGTTAAGGACGACCTCAAGATGTTGACCAAGAATTTTGACCGAGTACGAATCTTCGATAACTACATGGATTAAAACCATATATCTCCCTATCCTAAAACAAGCCTGCCAAAAAAAGTTCAAGATGCCCAACATTGAGAAATTTGGGGGTAGTGGACCACCAATTTTCAATATCCAAAGTGACCATCGAGCCATGAGTCTCCTAGGATCATTCAAGGAAATAATGTACCAAATGTTCCAACATACTTTAAAGGACAACACTCTTCACTGGTTCCTATCTCTTAAGGAGTACCGAATCCACAATTGGAAGGATGTTGCACGTGAATTCATGTCACGGTACAACTATAATGAGGACTTGGAAGTTACCCTCCGTGATTTAGAACTTCTCAAATAGAATCTCGAGGAATTTGTTAGTAACTTCATAGTAAGTTGGAGAGAGAAAGTGATCACCATAACCAACAGACCTTTTAAAGAGGAGCAAGCCAGAGTTGTAAAGAATAACTTCGTACCCCATCTTCGAGAAACGATGGGAGGATAGTACTACCGTCATTTTTTATCCCTACAAGAAGTAGGAGTGGATATCAAAGAAAGTCTTACCAAACAGAAGTTGATCGAAAGAAATTATTCTAACAGTTCACTCCCAGAAAGTATGAGAAGCCTAAAAATACCACAGTTTCAAGCATCAATAACAACTCTCAGCCTACCACTTCATGCGCACTAAAAAGCCTCCCTAACTGAGTCAAAAACGAATACAACGATCTTCACGCTCGCCTATCTAAAGTTTACTAGTCTCTTTTAAGATAAAATCTTATCAAGCCATTGGACCCTCATCCATTACCAAAGCCACTTACCAAAAATTTCAAACCAAATTCCCATTGTGATTTCTATCAAAATCGCGGCCAAACCACTAATTAGAGTTTCCACCTTTGAAATATAATCCAAGGTCTGATTAACTGGGGTATCATTGCCCCACTAGTTATTACTAATCCAAACACTACCCATAATCCATTTCCAAATCATATAAATTCCATTTTCCTAGAAGAAGATTAAAAATTTTATCCATCTACCCAGATTGTACCTTGTAAATCATCCATTATACCCATATATTACCTTAAACCCCTCCACATTTGCCTATATTTCTCCTACGTCCTACATATTTTGTCAATTAGTCTCTATCACTTCTTACTAGAGCATGCATTACTGTTTGTATTCAATCTAGAGGGAAATATATGGAAATGTCAGCAGTATTGAACAAGTTTCTAGAATTCGGGATAAACTTGGCCTCAGAGATGACTATTGATTGCTAAAGATTTAATACACTATTCTTGGAATCTCGGAGATGGCCTGAAGAGTCAGATAATTGGGTGGTACATACCGATGAAGTCAATTTAGGTATTCTGGTCTAGATCATGGTAGACTTATTTCGACACACCTGTGAAATGTTTAGTGTTTCTGAGCAACTTGCTGCTTTGAAACTACAAGGTCGCACATTCCCTTCGCTTTTACATATACATATTGAGTGGGAGGATCTATATGAAGAAGACGTTTAGGTTATGGAATGAATTGGATTTTTATGGAAGTATGATGCCATTACCACCGAATGGGTGGAAGAATTCGATAGTTTTAGATGAAAAGCAAAGTCCACACAAGACTAGCCTAACTGTGAGCATATGTGCAATGATATTGTTTGAGGAGATGCTAGGAGAGATCAACAAGGCACCAGGACAACCCGATATAGATGAGCAAATTTGGTTTCTATTTTTCCCTTCTTCTGTGAACCATATGACTAGATTAGGGAAGCATTACCAATTTCCAAACCCGTAACCATCAGCGATCGATAATGGAAAAGGTGTTGAGAAACTTCCTATGCCGAAAATGACTATCAAGGAAAGAAAGATCCTTGATTAGTTAAAGAAAACCCAAGATAACATCACTCTGTGGGGAATATTTATGTCTTCCCATGTCCATCTAAATGCCTTAATCAGACTATTTACCGAGCTGACAGTCCACTATTCCACCACGCCAGAAGATGTAATGAATTTGGTCGGATCCATAACCTCTACTAAAATAATTTCCTTCTCTTAAGAAGAAATCCCTAAGTTTGGTACAAATCGTAACTATGCTCTCAATATAACTGTCGAAGTCATGCGAGAGACTATTCCACATTTGCTTGTCGATAATGGATCAGCTCTTACTGTTTTCCCATTGAGAAACCTAAATTGCTTAGGACTAAAAGTGAGCGACCTTGCTCTAACCTCTGCCGTGGTGAGCTCTTATGATAATAGTCATCGAAAATTTATGGCATCCATAAAGGTTATAATAGGGTATGGCCCCTTAAATATAGTTATTGAATTCCAAGTCATCAACATTTCGGCTTGTTTCAATATGTTGCTTGGACGACAATGGCTCCATAATATCAAGGGTATGTCTTCTTCCCTACTTCAGAAACTAAAGTTCTTTTCCAATGGGAAGGTCATCACCATCTTGGGTGATCATGACAATAATGAGAATGCAAGCACTAGTAATTCGGTACTAGAGATACAACAAGGGGTAAATGATATGCTTACGTCAGGTTTCTGAGTCGAACCGCTTTTGCTCCTAGTATGGAACAATTTCAAAGACGGAGTCTGTCTAGAACACAAACCTCAAGGTAATGTCAATGTGATATAGATGTTAAAGAACGTTTACTTTATGCCTATACTAGGGCTGGGATGACAAGAACTGGGAATATTTGAACCCATACTATGGAAGGAAGATTTTCATCCTTGTGTCTTGGGTTATCAACCTTTAGTTGAAGAACTCAGAATGATCCACCATCCTCAGTTAAAGAGAAGGTTAAAGAGACCAAGACTGTCTCAAAAGATTCCTTGAACGGAAGATTAAAAAGGGTGAAAATTTACCCTTTTGTGGATTTCTCGAATCGTGGTGTGATCATGTGCACAAGAAGATAAAACCAGGAATGGAGATCTTTTTCCAAGACATATACTTATGGGCCGAAGATTCCTAGAATCATGTGCAACCACTAGTTCCGAAGACTAAAGTTGCTATCAGATATTCTAAGGGAAGTGACTCTGAGGATTTGTTCAATTTTTAGATAGTGTGGATGACACTCTGTATGGTCCACTCATGCACTACATCATCGAATTCATCCCTCCTGATCAAAGTTGCTGATGCACCTCTCCTCAACTGGCATGCTATACCAGTTCCACCCATCGAAATGCAATCCAATCGAAATCTTTATCCCATTTCCTCTTCTTTTATTTTTCCTCGCTATTACGATGTAATCAAAACCTCCTTTGATGAGGTTCTCAACATTGTTTTTCCCAACAATGAAATAAATGAAGATTTTGAGTATCTTGTTGTGCCTTGCATTAATTGTCTTGATTCTAACCAAACTCTTGATGGTGATGATTTTTCAAACGAACAAATTTTAACTGATATTAATAAGGTTAATTACAAATAACATAAACTAATTCAAGTTAATGAAGATCAAACTGTTATTATTAATCTCGGTTCTAATAGATAACTGTGCGAGATTAGGATAGGGTCCACCCTTGACGAGCAAGAGCGCATGAAAATCTAGGAATTACTGAAAGAATTTATGGATGTGTTTGTATGGTCCTACGATGATATGATCAAAATTTATCCCAAGATCACTCATCATAACATTAACTCTCATAAAATACAAATAGGTCAAACTGAAGATGTAAAAGCTCCACACCGAATGGTCGCTCAAGGTTAAGGAAGAAGTGGTCAAACAATTTAATGTGGCTTTCATTAGTTTGATCAAATATACCATATGTCTAGACAATATCATACCCATGTAGAAATTCGAAAGAAATGTTCGCATGTGCATTGACTACCGAGATTTTAATAAGGCCTCCTGAAGAATGATTACCCGCTACCCATTATCGATATGATTGTGGACAATACAACTAGCCACGCTCTCAAGTCATTTGTTGATGGTTTTATCGAATATAACTAGATCAATATTCACCTGGATCATAAATAGAAAACTGCATTTATCACCCCTTTGGTAACCTTATGTTACACTATTATGATATTTGGTCTAAAAATGTAGGGGATACCTACCAGAGTGTTTCCACAACCATCTTGCATGATCTAATACACAGAGGAGTTTAGGTTTATATGGATGATATGCTTATCATGTCTAAGACTGTGTAAGGTCATGTTCCTTCTCTCCTAAAGTTCTTCTAGCGACTACGGCAATACCAAATGTGACTTAACCCACAAAAATGTGTTTTTGGAGTTGCCAAAGGAAAGCTCTTGGGATTCATGGCTAGTGAGAAAGGGACAGAAGAATATGATGCCAAACTCAAAGCCATACTCGAAATGCCACCACCTCAAATGAAAAAGGAAGTCGGGGGATTCCTTGGAAAACTGCAGTATATCAGCAGGTTCATCAGCCAGTTAACTTTTATATGTGAATCGATCTTTAAACTCCTCCTGAATGGGAGTGTGGGAGGGCAATGGGAGTGTGGGAGTTATTAGGCTCAATTGGAAGTATCCCAGTGCCATATCCTTTCTTGTTGGTGGCATCGTCAAAGAACATTTTCCATTGGAGGTATTCTTGGGAGGTAAAAAAGGAAATATTCATTAGGGAACTTGAAAATACAAATATCGATTTCTTCCATAGGATGGTCAGCGAGATAGTTAGGGACGGATCTTCCTTTCATAAATTTTTACATGACATAAATAATGTAAAATTCATCTAGGAGTATTAATTATCGACCATTCTGCTTGACAGGGAGGGTTTATCGATCTGGTATTTGATAGGATCCATTTGGGACACAATTTTGATAAGAAAGGCAATCATATAGTGCCATAATTTTTAAGTGACCCAGGCAAGGGAGACACACGCTTTCTCCAAGGTAGTGTAGTTAACCTTATACCCGACCAACTTACGACTGGCATAATAGATGGCCCTCTATTTGCAGGAAACTTCAAGATATTGGACCAACAAAGCCTCAACTACGGTACCTGTCACAGTCAGGTATAGGAGTGGGGAAGACCAAGTTACGGCACCATGAGTAATGGAGGTCGGGTTAGATATTGATTGATTCAGTCAAAGTCCTTTGGGAAAGCTTTGTTCCAAACCTTAGTTGAATTATTCAGGATGAGTTTAAAGATCGATTCACATATAAAAGTTAACTGGCTGATGAACCTGCTGATATACTGCAGTTTTCTAAGGAATCCACCGACTTCCTTTGTCATTTGAGGTGGTGGCATTTCGAGTATGGCTTTGAGTTTGGCATCATATTCTTCTATCCTTTTCTCACTAGCCATGAATCCCAAGAGCTTTCCTTTGGAAACTCCAAAAACACATTTTTGTGGGTTAAGTCACATTTGGTATTGCCGTAGTCGCTTGAAGAACTTTAGGAGAGAAGGAACATGACCTTACATAGTCTTAGACATGATAATCATATCATCCATATAAACCTAAACTCCTCTGTGTATTAGATCATGCAAGATGGTTGTGTAAACACTCTGGTAGGTATCCCCTACGTTTTTAGACCAAATATCATAATAGTGTAACGGGCATGAATTCATCTTGGCTGCCATCAATTAATTCACCAAATGATCAAAGCCAAGTCATACGCAGTTCTGAATGCCAAAAAGGTGTCTAAGTTCCTCAGAAAAATAGCATATACTGATATGGGGTCCTGCACGAGCTAGTGTCAGATAATGGGTTACATTTCAAAGAAAAAGTGACAGAGGTGTTCGACGAGTACTGGATCCAGAGAAATAAATCTTCTCCCTACTGACCTCAAAACAATGACTATGTTAAAGATGCCAATAAGAACCTCAAAGCAATCATCAACGAGATGATCGAGAGTTTCCGAGATTAGGCCGATTAATACCTTATGCCCTTTTGGGATACCGCACTTCAGTTTGAACATCTATTAGGGCTACCCATTACTTTCTAGTATATGGCATGGAAGCAGTACTACCCGTTAAGTTAGAGTTTCCTTTACTACTCGCCATGCTTGCAAGAAAAGTCTACGAGGAATATTGGCATCAAAGACGTCTTGACATGTTGACACTCTTGAATTAAAGGAGGTTAAAATATATATATATAATATACAAGGTTACTATCAAAGAATGTAATGGCCATTCAATAAGAGAGTCAAGGACAGTGGTGTCCAAGAAGAGGATTTAGCCCTTAAAAAAATAGTAGAACCTATCTGGCACACTAGAGGGAAATTAAAGCCCAATTGGTGCGGCCCCTAAATTGTGAAAAAGATCCTACCCGGTGGCATCTCTATACTCACCAACCTCGATGGGGAAGAGATGGCCCATACAGTCAACCTGGACCATCTCAAGAAATTCTACCCTTAGTCCAAAATCTCAGCATGCTACGATTCTTCGCATCTCCCTTCAATTAAAATAAATAAAAAAAAATATCCATTTCTCTCTACTTATAACTATGTGGAGGCCGATCCTATAAAAATCTTTTTTCTTTCAAAAATAGAACTTAGAAAATTTTAAAAACCCCTAGAGGTACGTTGGAAGATCATACGCTTCACATGAGCATGACACCCTTCTTTTTCACGAAATGTTATTATTTTCATATCTCCGAGAACGACATTTCATTTTTATCATGTACATGAACTCAAGGATTATGTACGCCTTAGAGATTGGTTTAGATAATTCAAATGAAAAAACTCATCAAGAGGCATAATAATATAATTACAATTTTCTTTGTTTCATTGACGAAAAATTTCATTACATTTACATTATCGTAGGGAGTCAAGCAACTTCCCTCACCAACCTAGCCCTATTTTCCTAAAAATAAAATAAGCCGAACTACTCTTATATGAACTTCCCAAAATTTATTCCCACACATAATCAAACACATTACAAAATATACACAAATAAAACTCCCCAAGGATCCTACCCACAGCTGCCAAAAGAAGAAGATACATCTTGGGGTTCCCAAATCTCCCATAATTGGAGGGAATAATGAAGGCGCTTCATGGAAAGGTAAGACTAGACCAGCGTTGGGAAAATAATACCATCTCCCTCTATGGTGTCAAACATGGCGAACCACTTTTGACCAGTCTCCTAATCAACCATCTTGGCAACTACCTTCCTCCATAACCACTTCATGTTATCCCCAAAAACATGCCAAACTCTACCAACAAACTAGGAAGGACGGGTCAATGATCGACCATTCTCCCACAGAGAGCCCAGCCACATACGCATGTGCTCTGTCAAATCCTCCACAGGAAAAAATTCAAGCGTCTAAGGTGGCACAATATGATTCCACCCAAATTGATGTAGGAGCATCCAGTGAAAGTTGAAAGAAGTTTATCAGAGGCCAACTTATCGAACATACTAGTATTCCAAAAATTCTAGAATGGGATGCAACTCTCCTCACCAAGGCACTGACCAATGCAAACCGTGAGCCCTATCCTCCACAAACCAGTTCTTCCTGCTCCTTATATTTAGGCCCAAGATGATAAAGTAGAGAATAAAGAAGTTTGAACAACTTCCAAGGGATATTTAGGAGGCACTGCCTTACGGAATCTCTCCGACAGTCACATAAACAACATAATTGGGATACACCTCATAAAGTCATAATGGACTTCCCTCCAAGCATATAGACCATTCGTTGTCTCCTCCGGTATGACCGCCATAGGATTGTGATGGTATGACATCCACAAAGTGATGGCTATACGTTGTGGATCCACCAACAGGTCCCCGATCACCAGCATTAATTTTCAAGTTAAGCCAAGGATAATGGCTTCAGCATATCCCACATCACCAACAACCTACAAATGCACAAAATGCAACACAATCAGGAGAGAGATCATTGCTCCTATACCCAATGACCGAGCTGCCAAGGGCAAGATACAGAGAAGTCTTGCTAAAAGTTCTCGAGGAGACCGAGAAAATTCAGGCATCGTCGTCATAACATTGGGATTTATCCCTAATATGACAGATGACTCTTAATAAGTCGAACAAACTTCATCCAAGCCAAATTGAAAGACATTGTCCTCGAGGTACCATCATTGTAGCTCCGCCAGTAGCAATTCCATTTAATAGGTCGTTTGTGCCATAATGAAACCAGATGCATGTTAAAAGCATCGTAGTTTACATTATATGAGCACATAGCCTCAAACTTTTTAGAGATAAGAAGAAAATTCAACACTTCTCGGGAGAGACATGATTGCAAAATGATGAGACAAGAAGTAAGAAGTAAGCAAGAGAAAGGAAATGTGGATGGGTGAAGAAAATACTCCACCATTTTATACTTGGAAAACTTATCCAAACACAAAAGTCCTACAAATCTCGGAGGAAATCTTGCCCCATCAAGGACCAAGTAGTTGGAGAAAGTGTAATCAAAGCCTTGGGTTGATTATACTGGACTGGCCTTCTGATAGGCAGAACAAGGGGTATGTCGATCGGCAACCCCCCATTTTTGGAAAATTCCCTTTATCATTTTTTGTCCAAATTAAAAACTCAATAAAAATAATTTTTATTCTACAAAATTCAGAATTTACTTCTCCATATATATCCTTACTCATCCTGTTTTAAAATAAATTTTCTCTTGAGCCATTTTAAATCCTTTTTACTATCTTCGCAGGAAAGTATAGAGTGTATATGCATTAAGTCACTAAAATATAAATTAATAAAATCCCATTCCATTGCTTATATATTGGTTTATTACATTTTCCTTGCAGGAAAACACAAAAAACCATGGGACTTGGCCCAAACCCCCCAAAACATTCTCTCTCTCTCTCTCTCTCTCTCTCTCTCTCTCTCTCTCTCTCTCACCTTCTCTCTCTTCTCTTTCTTTCTCTCTCTCTATAAGACCCTATACCCCTACGATGTACGTACTTTCCTCGGCTACGAGATGATGAGCCTCCACTCCTTGATCCACACCCCTCCCTAGACGAAGGCGATGGCACCAAGAAATAAGGAACTAGGATTGACTCGCGAATATGAACCTTCGCAGAAGCCTCCCAATGCCTAATATTACTTAGCCAAGTGGTCGACACCCGAACGTGCGGGAAGAAAAATAAGGAAACAAAAAATCACAAAGTTTGAGGCAAAGAAGAAACAAGACAAATAAAAGTCAAATAAATGAAAAGGTATAACTCCGGCTGAAGGACATCATCTGTCAGCCCCATCACCTTTGGGTCCATTGCGTTGGGCCGATGCAGAATACTTATCGATCATCCAGTGGGTCTTGTGATGTTGTGAGAGGGATGATCCAGATGCAACGCCATCCCCGCTGCTGATGTGGATGCGCTACCTGCACTGTGGGCAGACCCCACTAGCCAACTAATGCACCTACTATCACCCGTGGGTGGAAGAGGTATAATGTCAAATATGATGGGCGACTTCTTCCACGTCGACATGAAATTAAGATAATCATAAGTCGCCGTCGTGTTAGTATATGACGAATAAGGCTGATCGACTATCGCCGCTGCTCTCGCCTCCTTTGACATTTCCTTCTACCGCCTCATATGCCTCGAGGGAATCGTAGTTGTCACCATCACCTTTTCCTCCACCTCATGTCGAATTACTCTCTTCCCCAGTTACCAACAGTAGACGAACTCATGCGCCAGCAGACGACGCAACTATGCATTCTCCTCGATCACCGTTGTGTGTTGGATGGCCATCCACAAGGGATATAAGGTCACCTATAAGATCCCCAGTGGAAATCAATATCTGAAAATATCATCAAGGAAAAATGGTATTAAAGGGGAAGAAGAATTTACCCGATCGGTCGCCTGGCCATTCTAGACTTAATGCACAACTACCAAAGAGAGAGACAACATATATTATCAGTTGAACTTCTGCCACCGGTACATAAGGGAGATAATCGACTCATCTACCAAACCAGTCAATTAGGAATTGAGCCCAAATACCTCGTATATCATATCTATAAGGGACAAAGGATCGTCAATCAGAAGAGAGTAGTGAAGGAATAAAAAATAAGATGAATAAAGGAAAGAATGTGGCAACAGTAAAGGTTTATTTGAAGCACCGACTGAATTCATTCAAAGAATAATAAAGGGTCACCAAAGTTAGGCTCCCCCATTCAAAAAGAGGGATATTAAAAAATACCCTCAAATAAGGCAAACACCACAAGTTGACGGCATCGCCAATCGTCGCCACAAAAACCCTCCTAATAGTAAAAGGATAAATAAACTAGCCATCTACCACACGTGCAACCCATTAGTCTCGTCAATCCGTTGACTCAGAAAAACTTCCTTTAAAAATGAGAGATGGATGGAGTCCCCTAAGACTATCCTCCCCCACATCACCCATCTCCACCTCCACTGTCGTCGGTGTCATCCCAAAAGTGAGGTCCACTTTTATTTGGCCCCCTTGCAGTCTATCCCTTGCAACAACTACACATCGATGGGAGTCATTGTTATCTCCCTAAAGCCAAAATGCATGGACACCACCTCTATCCTAAAGTGCAGAGAACGATCATCGAACGAGGCATCTCGTCTATAGAAGACAACAAACTACCAAAGTCACATGATGAAACAACCCAATGCACCACTAGAGTAAGGTGCTCCCAGGCATCCTTGAATCCCTTCATCCCCTGAGAACGCGGGATCGACATAGATATATTAGTTTGCCAAATAAAAAGTAAATAACCTTATTAAGGTTAAAAAAATGAGAAAATATCAATAGCAAAGGAAAAAATAAGTACCAAAGGTCATTAACACTTACATATCCATTACGGTTCACCACCGTAGAAGATCGATGGTGCGCATGCTCTCACAAAAGAGTTCGCACAACCTCATGTGGCTCGAACGAGTCAAATGCATTCTTACTATTGAGCGCCAGGGTCACCCTAGCCCAATAATCTAAATTCTCCCCCTATTTAATATTTAACCACACCATGTGGACCACACTTCTTGAACAATCTACCATTTCATGGTTTTGGAATGCTATAATAGTTCGCATAATGGAAAGACAATAGATAAAAGATTTTAAAGCTATGAAAAATGAAGAAATCTCCACCCTTTCTAAGAGGCATGTTAAGGGGCATGTTGATCGGCAGTCCCCTGACACAAACAATTCGACACTATCCCTTCATTACATGAGGTAGCATAAAATACCATGCCACTACCATTTGGCACCCCGTACACACTACCGATCGGCACCTCCCTAAAATTCTGTACAAATATTCCTAAATAAATGCCGAAAAATCCCAAACAATCCCTAGAAAATTCCTAAAATTACCAAATGAATTTTAGAACCTTTTTAACCAAGACAACAATTTTCCAAACCTCTCAATAATTACCACTTTTTACCCCAAAGGATTTCCCAAATCTAATAGGAAATATCCCCAACAATGTCTCCAAGGAACACCGTAGAAATCAAAAAATTCCCAAGCAGGTTGCACCCAATTCTCAGATTAATATTTTTTCCCCAGCAGAGTCTCCAATATTTCCTAAACAAAATTATGCCCCATAACTTCTACTTAAAATCCCTCAAAATTGACTTCGACCCTCAGAATTGGTCATAATCTAATACTGCAGAAATCAGAAAATTCCCAAGCAGGTTGCACCCAATTCTCAGATTAATATTTTTTCCCCTTCGATTCTTCAATCTTTCCTAAAAGAAACTATGCCCCATAACTTCTACTTAAAATCCCTCAAAATTGACTTCGCTCAAAATTGGTCACACTCTACTTAAGCTCTCAAAATTAGCTTTGACCATCAGAATTGGTCACACTATACTTAAGACCTCACAAATGGCAAAATAAATATGAGTGCCCTAGATTTGATGCCTTTATGAGGGTATGCAATTATTAGGTGAGTTTAAAGGTTCCCCTTTTGGGATGACTTCCATTATATACGTCTTTCCTTTAAGGATAGTTAGTACATGTGGACAAGCCATTTGATATACCTACGTGTACATGAATTGCCTTACTATATACCTCATGGGAACAATACAAGTGAGAGAGAATTTGATATACTCGACGTATGTGAATGAGTCCCCTACTATATACCTCCCATCATGACTTAGATCAAGAAGTATGATGTGGGGGGAACCGTTAGATATACGTCGAAGGTACTTTTCCAATAAGAGGTGAGAGTCATATTGCTTAGGCTAACTACGACCTGCTGGACCAGCTCCCATCACAAAATGACCCCCCAGTACGGGATAATATTTTGGTCGATAGCCATGCTCTTGGTGATTTAGTGAGAAAAATGCATGATTCTTGATTAGTATATTATGGAAAGACTACTTTATTTGGCATGATGAGCACTATAAAGGCTTGATTGTCAGTAACCTTATCATTTTTCATATATAGGCAGGATATATAAGATATGGTTATTCTTATAAATATAATATGATATGGTTATGGGTTCCTACTGTTACTTTCAACTGTCCATGAACAATGAAGAAAAAGCCCGAGCTATCGGGGAAGGGTTAAATTTGTGTTCAGTTCTGCAAGATTACTATATTATCATAAAATGAGATTCTATAGTTATGATTGATATACTCATGGAAAACATTCTCCTCCTTGGTTTATTTTAGTTATTAGTTTGAAAAAGATCACTTTCGAGCATGTCTATAGATAGTGGAACAATCTATCGGATTGCCTGGATAATTTGGGAAGCAGGCACAAATCCAACTTTAATTCTCACCTCATAAATGACTTCCACACGAACCTCAAAGTCCTGTTGGTCATGGACATATGAATATTTTCCTATTTTAGGCATTTGTAACCATTTTTCTTCCTTCGAGAGAGTCTTTCACATTCTTTTATAAGCCACCGTGTGGTGGGGGGGGGGGGGGGGGGGGGGGGGAGGGGTATTCCCCCTTCATTTGTGAAAGTTTCCACCTCCATTAAAAAATCAAAAAAAAAATCATAGTTTATAATATTCCATAAGTCATATTGTATAACGTGCCTCACAATTCATCATTTAAATTCTTCGTAATTTATTTTTTTTAAACATTGTTAAAGACCAAGAACGTGCCTAGCACCCCACTCCCCCCCCCCCCCCCCCCCACCCTAGAGCTGACTAGTCCTGCCATGCATATACAAGAATAATAACTATAAAGTATATCCCCATCATAACAAAGTCCAATTGACAGTATAGACACTTCAAAACATCGTCATAATAAGTATAATCGTGTCAGGCCCCTAGTCCCCATTGGGGTTAGCAATCCAATCTCCACCACGGACACCCCAAAACATCCTTAACATACAAAATAATAAATCATGCCCCTGCTCAGGGTCATTCATAATAAAATAATATATCTTCACTATCAACAGACTCCAACTAATTAATTTCTAGTATCGCTAATCATGACAATAATGCAAAATGATAACGATGCTGACAACTAACTTGGCTGACAATTTTATTGCTCCCCCGAAGTAAATTGCCAACATTGCTGCTTATTTATTAGAAAATGGTAATGTTGTTTCATCTTCATAAGAAATTGTTAAAAATATTGTGGATAGTAGTGATGATCACGTGACTCGTTGAAATTAACAAAGATGTCATGATTATAACATATTTTTATAAGGGCGATGACCCTCCTGGTCCAAGTGGGGCCACAGCCTCCCCTAATTTCTTTAAAATCCTTTCAGGTATATATTCTTTTTGTTTACTTAATAAAGAAAAAATATACTTTTAGTTGAAAATCATGTGTTGTCATGCCGTCATTATTCATCTCAGAAATGGTAATACATCTTCTTTATTCTATCACTTATGTTGTTTGTTTGTTGAGCTATTAAAGTATATTGATAATTGCCTATTTCACCCCTATAGTAAAATGGGCCAATTTAGAAAATATTGACTAGCGGAAAACATGATATAATTCATATATTGAGTCAATATTGGAGTTTTCAATTTCAAAATATATATTAGATACTTATTTAACAAAATATTTTAGTCAAATATATTTATTCATGTATTATACATCCAAAAATAATATTTGAAAATAGTGGTTTTAAGTCAAAAATCGTAATCTTTAAATTGCAATTTTTAGAGTGCAATATACTCACAAATACGTTAATAGTACAATATTTTGTCATATTAAAGGTTTAATTTTAAAAGAAAAAACTTGAAATATTCTTATATTCATTCTCAGGATATTTTTCTTCTCTTTTATGTTGCATCTCATATCCCACCTCAATTAATTTTGAATATTTTATGTGAAATTTTTATGATGAATTTATATAGTATATATTACTAACACACACACACACACACACACACACACACACACACACACACACACCCAAAAAAAAAAGAGGGGGAAAGTGGAAATCAATAACAGATGTTTTATTTACGAATTCTGATTGAATACACACCCATTATTTTTTTAACTTGGATAGGACTTCAAAATTGTCCTGCTTCTTTTTTGAGGTATCACCCTTGTAGAGGCTTTCAATTTAGACTACAAGACCATGATTTCATTTTCGGGTTCCTTTTGGGATTTGATATTTTGACTATTGATTTGGTACAAAAACTATATTTTGTTTTCATCTTTTATGAGATATTAATCGGCCTATGAAATAGTCATCTTCTTTTATATTGTGACAGTTGATTTTAGTTCTGTTTGAATTTGAATCAGTATTTGAAATATTAATTGACAAATATTTTATTTCCCTTTCTCTAAAAACATTTATATTTCGTAATATTTTTTTGAATTACAAACAATTTATGGTGGATTGAAGACTTCTTTTATTTCTCTTAACGTGGTTTGACGCTTCAATTAAATTCTTTAGGTTTCAACTTTACTTGATTATTTATTTAAGATTGCATTAACTTATTTCCATTCTATTTTTGTTCTTGCCGTCAATTGTTTATAAATATTCAACAACAAGAATGGTACTAGGGTTTAATTATTTTTTAATTGTATTTAATTAGTGATGAAATGTGGTAGTCAACTTCGAAGTTAACAATTTTTGTCTCCTTGACCTATGAAATCAATACTTTCTAGTTTAAGCCATGATAAAAGAATTGTTTCGTTGATCTTAATATTAAAATTCATGGTAGAGGTCTTAATTAATTCATATAAGACAACCTTTCGATGTTATTTTATACGAAAATCACATTTGTACTACTAATATTTACAATCCTAATGTCGGTACAATTTCAGAAATGGGAACAGACAAGTCATGGATATTTATGCATAGATTATCGAACGAGTACTTGCAAGGGGTTGAATATTTTCTTAAAGTTGCATAGATGAATGTTATAAATAGTGACGTTGTATGGTGTCCATGTACATCATGTGGAAATTGTTTTCAATTGAGTTTAAAAGAAATTAAAGGTCATTTATATGTGAATGGTATTGATCAAAGTTATTTTATATGGATATGGCATGGGGAAGTTGCTCATAATTTAACTTTCTCACATGACAACATGGGTGACCCCATCTAGCACGATAATTTCGTTGAAAATCTAAAAGATGCTAATTATGTGGTAGAGATGTTTGAGACGATAAATTAAGACTTTATGTGGGAACCTAAATCATTTGAGATGTTGCTTGAGGATGCCAAAAATCCCTTTTACAAATGGTGTAAAAAGTTTACGAAGATGTATGAAATGGTGAGTCTACTCAATTTGAAAGCAAAGATTGTGTGGACTGATACAAGCTTTGAAAATATGCTTGGATTATTTACCCAATTGATCCCATAAGATAATGAACTACATTCATCTACGAAAAAAGTCATACATACATTGTCCATGCTTGGGATGAGGTATGAAAAAACACATGCATGCCCTAATGATTACATAATCTATATAAAAGAGTACAAAGATTCAATTGAATGCCCTACTTGTGGAACATTGAGGTATAAGTTGAAAAAAATACAACTGAGGTGAAGGAGGGAGTGCCTACAAAAGTATTATGGTATTTTTTGCCCATTCCTAGGTTCAAAAGGTTGTGTTAATTTGTACAAACTACAAAGTCCTTGACTTTCCATCCAAACTAAAGACAAACTAATGGCAAATTATGTCACCTCACGGATTCCCCTACATGGAAGTTGGTGGAGGACAAGTGGTCGGAGTTTGGAACTTAAGCTAAACACCTTTGATTAGCACTTTCAACAGATGGAATTAACCCACATAGTACTATTAGTAGTAAGTATAGTTGTTGGATTGTCATGTTGGCAATTTATAACTTTGAGTCATCGCTGAGAACAAAGAGAAATTTTTCTATGCTAACAATGTTGATATCGGGTATGCTGCAACCTCGAAGTGATATCGATGTTTATTTGGCACCATTAACTGAGGGCTTTAAAACCTTACGAGATGAAGGTGTAAAGTCTTATAATGCTTACCTCTAAGAATCCTTTACTTTGAAGGAGATATTACTCTGGACCATTAATGATTTCCATGCATACGGTAATTTGTGTGGTTATGTTGTAAAGGGGTACTATGTTTGTCCAATTTGTAGTGAACAAATAGATTTTATTCGATTAAAACATTCTAGTATGAATGTATATACATCACATAGAATATTTAATCCACAAAATCATCCGTTTCCAAAGCAAAAGAAATCTTTTAATGGTAACCAAGAGTTTCGTGAACAACCCGATCCATTGAACGGAGAAAAAATACTAGAGTAGGTTGAAAATATTAATGCATCTTGGGAAAAAATATGGGTCCTTTAACAAAGGGAAAGAAAAAATTAAAAAAAAAAGAGGAAACGCGTTGAGGAATACAAATGAGCCTAATAACTCCAAATGTTGGAAGGAAAAATAAATATTCTTTAGGTTGGGGTAATGGAAAAATTTGCTTGTTTGACACAATTTGGATGTTATGCATATTAAGAAGAATGTTTATGACATCATAATAGGGACGCTACTCAACATTCCCAGTAAGACAAAAGATGGAGTCAAGAGTCATCTTGAACTTTTAGAATTTGGCCTAAGAGGGAAGTTAGCACCACAAGATGAGGGAAAACAGGTGTATTTACCACCTAAAAGTTATACATTATCTAGAGAGGAGAAGAAAAGGGTATGCGAGACGTTGATTCGACTTAAAGTTCCGTATGGATACTCATCAAATTTTAGTAACCTTGTTCCGATGCAAAGTTAAAATTGTTTGGTCCCAAGTCCAATGATTATCACATACTCATGGAAAAAATACTTCTGATGGCCATTCAATCCGTGCTACCAAATCATGTTAAATTTGCAATCATAAGGGTGTGCTTGTTCTTTAATTCTCTTTGTACAAAAGAAGTGGATGCGGAGAAGTTAAAAAATATTCAAGATGATATTATGATCATATTGTGTTTGTGGAAAAGTACTCCCCTCCAACATTCTTCGATATAATGGTGCATCTAATGGAACATCTTGTTAGGGAGGTTAAACTTTTTGGTCCAGTTTTCGCTCGTTGGAAGTATGCATTTGAAAGGTTTCCACATGCTTAAAAAATGTCATTACTTTATAAGGTTATAAGTAAACATTATCAATATTTGGTTTATTTAAAACGTTTGTAAGAACATGAAATTCGAAAAAGTCCAAGTAAAATATCGAAGACAACCATAAGGTTACATCGCCTAACGCTATATTGCTGAAGAAGCAATTGAATTTTGTACGGAATTTTTACACGTGCTCGATACCATTGGGGTTCCTTTAGGTAGAAATACAACAAATGATGATGATATAATATACGATGGCAAACCAATAAGGGTGGTAAAGTAATTGAGATGTACAAATTATCATGGGAGCAAGCACATCGTTATATGTTGCAAAACACATATGATGTTCAACTATATATCGAGTAATTTCACTTTTCGTTGCTTTTGAAACAAATCATGTACTATATTGTATTTTGTTTTAATGGTTAAAATATTATTATCTATTAACACCCTTATAGGGAGCATATGGAGAGATTGAGGAAAACATATCCTCAAAAGTTTAAAGATGTAAAATGGTTATAAGATGAACATAACAAGAACATTTTTGGATGGCTTCGTGAAAGGGTATGATTAGTATCAATATGCGACCATTTAATATACTATTAAAATCGTAACTAACATTTAAGAAAAATGAGCTTGAAAAAGAGCTAAATCTTCCTAAGAACAATGTTTCAGACATCTTAAACTAGATATCTCAAGGACCTCGGCAAGATGTGATAAAATATCAGGGTTATACCATTAATGGTTGTCATTACCATACAAAAGGACGTGATGATGAATGAGTTAGCCAAAACAATGGAATTAGCAATATGTCCACAATAATGCAAATTGCTACAGCAAAGGATAAGCATCCCGTGATTTCAAATTTGACTTTCCATGGTTTCATCAGTGAAATATTGATGCTTGATTATTTCACTTTCAAAATTATAGTTTTCAATTATGATTGGTTTGACAATGGTAATAGGATTGAAGTGAATGATCTTGACTTTAATTCAGTTGATCCTTGTAGAGTTGGCCATAAGAATGAGTCATTCATATTCGTTTCTCAATCCAAACATGCTTTTTGTATTAAAGACCAACTCTATCCTAAATGGTAAATCTCTCTTGTGACTCCACAAAGAGTTTGTAACTATGGGTGTGATGATGATGACTACGCTCCTAGATGTGCCGAAAATCATGTCGCCACTAACGGATGTCCAAACGTTGAGTTGAATAATGAAAGTGGAGATTCCTGTGCACGTGTAGATTGTAAGGGAATTTGGATTGATAATAAAAAATAAATATAGTGTTAGTTGTGTTTTGCTCATGCTTAGAGTTAATTATTCTTTTTAAAGAGTTATCTATGTTTATTCTACACTTTATAATTTATATTTTAATGGTTGATGGCGATTATTATTTATGGTGAATATCTTTTGGTGTACATATGAGATGAATTGACTCGTTATCAAATGTGGGATAATGTTATTGATTTTTATACTTCCCAGGATTTTCATACTTCCCAATACCCTAACATTTGTAAGATTGGTAAAACTTGACCTTGTTGTCATGTTTTTCTCATGCAAACTAGTAGATCGGTGATTGGGGTAGATATGGATACAAATACAAAAAGTACATTTTTTATAAGAGTGGCATGACTAATCACCATAATATTCTTCATGTTTTTAGAAAGCCATATTCTTTCATTAATGATTTCTCTAGGAATGTTTAGTTGTTCATTCAGAAAAGAAAGGATGAGGTATTTATCAAGTTTAAACAGTTGAAGGCTTTGATTCAGAACTAGACTGGTGAGAAAATAAAGCTCTTGAGAATTAATAATTTGATGGAATTTTACTCGAGCCTATTTGTTGAGTTTGGAAAAAAAAATTAGGGAATTGTGAGACACCACAAAGCTTGAAAGACACCTTAGCAAAATGGAGTATCCAAGAAGATGATCATGACATTTATTGAGAGAGCAAGGTACATGAAGTCTAATGCTGGTTTACCCAAGGAGTTTTGGGATGAAGTTTTTAACCAACATGTTATTTAGTGAATAAGTATCCATCCTCGGCTATTGAGAAGAAGACACCAAAATAATTGTGTACTAGATAACCTGCTACATATATTAATTTGATAATATTCGAGCGCTCAACTTATGATCATGAAAATAACGGAAAACACGAGAGAAGTGGAAAGAAAAACATATTTATTGGTTATGAGCATGGAGTCAATGCATATAGATTATGGTATACAAGTGCAACAAATAAGAAGTTGATGATTAGTAGAGTTATCACATTTAATGAGACTGTTATGCTTGTCAGGGAGGATAAGCAGCACTGGACCAATGAAACTCAGGAGGTTACTAAGTAGAATGTCACTAAGTAGGTGGAGCAGGTCGGTGTAAATATTATTAACAACAGGATCATTTTTTATCGAATTCTAAATCAATCGATTAATGTGGCGCTAAGAGATCATCTTGGGATAATGGTGATGAAGCTGCCGAGATTTATCCTTCAAAAGGAGAAAAACAACTTGATTAGCACAGTCTGACTCAAGATAGGCATAGAAGCAAAAATAAAACCACCTCATTAGTATAAATATGTTGATTTATTTGGTTATGCTCTTAGTGTAGCATAGAGAAATAATGATGATAAATATTAAGCATTTATCATGATGCCATCACTTATGAACAGTTTCCATCGCTAAGGAAGTGGAATCACCCCAAAAGAACCAAATTTGTGATCTTGGTGAGAAGACAAAATGTCAAGATTATTAAAAGAAAATGGTTCTTCAAAATCAATGAAGGCATACCTTACGTGAAAGATGATAGGTTAAAAGCATGTTTAAAGGACAAGGTTCTTACACAAAGTGAATGGATAGACTTAAATGATGTATTATCTCTTGTTATTAAACATAGATCAATTAGTGTTCTACTTATCATGGTTGTTTTATAAAAAAACTTCAAACTTGAACAAGTGGATGTAAAAACATCTTATTTATATGGTGTGTCAGAGGAACATATATGTATGCATTATATGAGGGGTTTGAAATTGGAGGAAAATAAGACCATATGTGTTTACTGAAAAAGTCTCCATACAATTTCAATTAATCTCCTAGAAAGTGGCATAAGTGGTTTGATATATTCATTCTGGAAAATAACAATACTTGGAGCGACTCTAAAAATTGTATCTACCACTGTAGGTCGGATGATGGGCTCTTTGTTTATGTATTGTTGAATGTTGATGATATGTTTATATATTGAAAGAACATATTTGCAATCCATAAGTTAAAGGCATGTCTCAATAGTGAGTTTGAGATGAAAGATCTAGGGGCTGCAAAGAAACTATTGGGCATGGAAATTCAAAGGAACAGATAAGTAAGGACAATCAGTTTTTCTCAAATGAGATACATTGATAAGGTGTTAGATTATTTAGAATGCATGAGTCTAAACATGAAATTTCCCCTTTAGGAGATCACTGTAGGCTCTCGGCTAGGTTTTCCCCCAAGATCGATGAGGATTTAATGTCATGTCATGTATTCCTTATGCCAGTGTTATTCCCAGTTTTATGTGTGAATGATCGACACTTTGTCAAATATTTCACATGCATTGAGTGTAGTTGTCCAATACATGGAGACACCTAGTAAGGACCACTGAAAAGATGTTAAATGGATACTGACATACTTGAAGAGTGGTACTAATGTTGGTTATAAAGTATGACCAAGGTCATAACACTTGAGGTAATATGGTGGCATATTTCGATTTAGATTATTCTGTTGAACTAGATAGGAGGAGGCCTTTTACATGTTATGATTTCACACTGTGTGGAAGTGTTATTAGCTGGGAGGAAAATCTTCACTTTGTCATTGATGTTTCTACAACTGAAGCAGAGTACATGGATGCTATAGAAGTTGTGAGCGAAGACTTATGGCTATAGGGTTTAGTCTGAAATAACGAAATTGTGAAATTGACATTACAATAATTAGTGATAGTTAGTGTGCCATACATTTAACAAACAAACAAATTTTGCTTTCTTGCTTATTTTTTCAAGAAACACACTTTTTATTTAACCAGGTATAATTAATTTTTTTGTAAAAAAATTGTAACAATTATTTTTCTATCATGGGTAGTTGTATATGAAATCAATTTATGTACTGAGGACAATGAATAGCGAGCGTAGTTCCATCATTCTTTATTGTGCCCTATAAATTGTGTCGTAATCACCTGAACCTTCTTCCTACTCTACAATAAAAGATTCAAACTTTGGCAGTACTTTTCATTCTGGTTGAGGAAGACTAATATATTTACTTTCGCAGTACTTTTTCTTCAACTTTTCTTTTAAAATTTGTCAAAAAAAATAAATCGTGTATTTGAATTTGTTCAGTCACTCTCAAACAAAAAAAAAATTATGAGAGACAACTCTCAGAGTTGGAAACACCACACAAAATGAGGGAATAATAATTGTATTAGTACGCATATAGAAAAAAGTCATATTTTTCATTCTAACTATCTAAAGAATAAAATTTTTACACACGGTTGCATTAAACAAATGTCAACTTTTAATGTATTTCTTGTTTGCTGGAGTGAAAACATGAATACAAGTTCTAGTAGTTAAGTTTTCTTTTTTTTTTGTGGAATATTTAGTTGTACATGTCCCATACTAACTATGTCATCTCTCTCTGTCTGTCCAAAAGAGTTTACAAGTTGGAAGGTGCATGGAAAGGAAATTTTACGCTTTTATTCTAATCTTTGCTAATTTGATGTATAAATTTTAGAGAAAATCTAATTTTATACTATTATTTAGGGACGACTTTGCTCACGTATTTAACAAAGCCCATGTTTGATGCTAATTGTCAGGTGTCTTAGCTAGTTTATATTTTAAAAACCTATGATATTTCATATTCAAACCATATCAAGTAGTAAATGAAAAAGATTCATCCTCCTTTATATTTGAAGTTATATCTATCTTATTTTAGCTGAAGATGCTGCAGGCGTTCCAATTGCTTGTGATGCATTTTTCTAGTAGTAGACGTTAAAATTGAAATTGTTAACATTCAATTTCTTTTTTGGAAAGATTACCCTTAAATTTCATTTCAACGCTTGGATGTTTCTGAATTAATAATTTATTACTTAAGTTTTTTAGTAAACTCTATTCATCAAACTTATGTTATGATGTAATAATTTATCAATCCTATAGAAGTAGTTACCCGGGATCCAAGAATCAGAAATCCAATGAAGATTAGATTCCCTCCAACAATGAAATATTTATAGATTTGTAACTTACAGTGATGCTTACACTTATAAATAAGAATTATATGAATAATATATGTTTTATTTTTATTAACAATGTTCTTGATTCCTGCAAATTAATTTCAACATGTTATTTGTTATTCATTTTTTATTCATCAAGATGTACACTTACTTCAATATGCTTATTTGTCATTGTAGTGGACATGGACGAGGAAGATGATTTTCATTCAAAAGTTCTAGACGATTTAGCAAAGTTATCAAAAAATTCAAGTAATAAACAACAAAAAGTCAGAGGCATGGTTGTTGTAGAACGAATAAGCAAAAGGTGTTTTTGTGATCGAATACTAGTAACTTACAATATAAAAGAACAACCAAATGGTGGGAAGGATTTTGCAAGTTATAGGGGGATTTTGGCAATGACAATGGTGTCCAAAAGTTAAACAAGTTGGTCCAAAGTCCCATAGTCATTGAAAGAGAATTTATGGATATCGATGGAGGTAAATGCTAATAATTTATATTGATGTTATTTGAAGTCTATATTGGTATTATTTTAATTCCATTATGTGATATAATACTCATTAATTACAGGTCAAGTTCAACATGGACCCCAAATCAAAGAACCCCGACTAATTAAATACCGGGTAGCTACTCCTTTATTAAATTAAACCAAAATGTCAAGTTGGCTCAGTTAATAGAATCACTGTCGAAAACATTTTATTATTACTAACCACTTAGTATTTAAAAAGTAAGTTGCCAAATTTTAATTAATGTCTGATTATCATGCAAAAAGAATAATGAAGAATAATAACACCATTCACCATCACGAAGTAAATAGAATAACCATCACATAATGTAAATAAAGTGTGGAGGAAAACTCCTCACTACAATACCACAAACTGAAATAACTAAACTAAATACTGAATCAATACATGCCAAAGTCTGAAAAACTGAAATGGAAACATGTCTCTAATAGAAATGGGCAACATGCCCTACAACTGATAGATAATGAATCTGGAATCCAAATGATAGAAGCGTCTAAAAGTAAGTCCCTGTAGCTTCCCCAAATAGCTACAGAGCGTCACCTGAATGAGTATCCTATGCATGGTGTCCTTGAGGCTAGGCACCTAAAATGGTTTTACAAAAAAATAGATTTGAAAGCAAACGGGTCAGAGCCCGAATGTGGAGATATTTTAAAAACCTGCAACTGCTTTAAAAACATTTAAAACATAAAATGCAAAGTACATGTTAGGACGTGCACTCACATGAAATTCTCACCTCTCGTCTAACTGTGCACTCCTAACGTAAGTACCCATCTAAAACGACACTAACCACTAGCTAAGTAACATCATATCTAGCTAGACTGTCATAGGTTCTACCCTTATTACTCGGTTCCCATTAACATTATAACGCTCGCAATTTAATAGGGGTTTAACGTAAACTCAGATGCTCAATGTGCAATATATTTCACTATCAGCTAACCCGTTATGTTTTTCTCGAAACAATACCGTAATTATATTCACAACATTAACATGAAGGTTCCCATTAATTAAGGTCATATTATTCACATCATAAATATACAATACAAGCACCCCGAGAACTAAGCTACGGTGCACACATACTCTGCTATCCATCCCAGTACATCACGTACATAAGGATCACATATTTCGAATCTCTCAGGAATAGTTCACAGATAACAACATCACAAATAATGGAGGCGAACACAGTCACATCACATGGGTCACGCACATACCTACGCTCCCACGATCAGCGGACTTATTAACATCCCAATAAGTCTTTCTCTGACCTATGTTCATCGAGGTAACCAGTCTAAATCCGGGCAACACAAGGATTAGAGGGCCCTAAGCGAATGCAAACCTCCCGTGATAGCAAGTATGGTAGGTATGTCATACACACAATTCATATACCAATACTAAGTAAGCACACATCTTAGTAATCCCGTAGTTTAATTGTAGTACTTATCACATTCTCGTACCAACTTAATATATATACAACTTATATAATCCCTGTCCATATTTACACGCGCCATAATTTATTCTCACGTCGTGGTAAACACTCACGTCTCATCTCATATTTTCCTTTAGGTTCAAACTACACTTCTAGGTTTGACTCCTCATTATATCCCAAATATACCAATTACTCATCAAGGGAAGGCTATCACTACCTATACACAAGGTTACGGGACACTCGGGATCAAAACAGGCTAAAAAGCCTAAACTACCAACTCGTTCGAAGTCTCGTTCGAACGAGGCTGTTCGAACAAGAGTTCGTTCGAACGAACTGGGTCTTCTAACGAGATCTCGTTCGAACGAACATCACTCTCGTTAGAACCCAAATTGTCAACTCGTTAGAAGCTCGTTCCAACGAGCTCGTTCGAACGACCTGGGTAGGTCTTCTAACGAGTGGCCAGTTTCAAGCCCAGAAATTCCTATCTCGTTTTTGATCATTTTCTACCCTCAAATCTCAACCAAAATTCGTCCAATTAATGTTTTAAGGTTTCCAATCATCCTAAAACATACTAAGGTCATATACTAACATCTTTTTAAGGAATAAACACATCCTAAACATCATCAAATCACAAGTCTCTACACTTTCCCCCAATTTTCAAGGATATGAACCCTAAAATTTTTAGATCCTTAATTTATCCATTTAAATCCGTTTTTGTGTCTTACAAGATATATCAACATCAGATTAGTCCTCTAAATATGATTCTACATGCCATCCTTTCATCAAAATTGAGTATTCTACTTCCAAACTCATGGGTTTTTCATTATCTTCCAAGAACAAACATAAATTTGAATTATCTAACATGGAAGGAACATTCTCTGAAGTTAAATGGAATTAAGTCACTTGCCTTGAGTTTATCTCTGATTTTGATGTTGATTTGCTGAAGTTATCCCTCTCTCTCTGCAAAATTCCCTCTCTACAAGCTTTCTTCTCCAAAGGTGGCTATGGTGGCTAAGGTTTTCTTTGGGAAAGTTGGAAACCTAATTTGATAACCTCTGTAGCTTATTGGGTCATTAAGGGTTGGTTAGTGGGTTTAGTGGGTCTATTCCCAATCAGATAAAGACTCCTAATTTTCGTCATTAATAATTCCCAAAAATACAATAATACCAAACTACCCTTATAAGATGCCGGTCTGGCCTAAAAATACCCCGGGACCCAAAATAAACACCCGGCTAGTGTTTTCTGACTATCTCGGCCCTTCCGAACGCGTTGGCGCACTCAAAACGACCATACGGTTAATAGAATTAAAATTCACTTTTATAATCAAAATAATTATATCCTGACGCAACTGTCACCCGCGTCCCAATAAAATGACCAAATTGCCGTATATCAATCTCACGACAAATTTCATAATTTAATATTCATATAACATCATATATACTCAATATAGTCAAATACCAACTCACATCTCGCTAGTATTTTACCCGGATTAATTTTCAATTAATTCTCATTTAATTAATTAATCCCAAAATAAATATCGCCAAAATACGGGGTATTACATACTTCCCCCCTAATAACTGAATTTCGTCCCGAAATTCGGAACTAGAAAGTACCTGCTGAAAACAACTCTGGATAATGTCCGCGCATCTCATCCTCGCGCTCCCATGTGGACTCCTCGACATTGTGAAGTCGCCACTGAACACGCACTAACGGAACTATCTTTGACTGCAGCTTCCTCTCACTTCGGTCCAAAATAGCAATCGGCCCCTCCTCGTAGGAGCTATTCGGCTGGAGATCGATGTCCTCCACAGCAATGTGAGAATGAGACAAATTATCCCTAAGGTATTTCCTTAGCGAGGAAATATGGAACACATCGTGAATTCGATGCAAATGCTCTGGTAACCCAAGTCTATACGTAACCGGTCCGATCCGCTCAATAATAGGAAACGGCCCCACATACCTTGGTGCCAACTTCCCCTTCTTCTCGAAACGCATAATCCCCTTTATAGGAGATACTCTGAGCAAAACCTGGTCCCCCACTTGTAACTCCCTGAAAAATCTCTTTGCATCAGCATAACTCTTCTGCCTGTCTTGAGCTACCCGAATGCGACTCCGAATCAATTCAATCCTTGCCGAAGTATCCTGAATCACTTCCAGCCCAAGTAGTTTGTTGTCCCCCACCTCTAACCAACATGATGGGGAACGACAAGGCCTACCGTACAACGCCTCAAACGGAGCCATGCCAATAGTGAACTGATAGGAGTTGTTGTAAGCAAACTCCACCAGTGGAAGGTACTGCTCCCATCCACCCCCAAAGTCAATAATGCACATGCGTAGCATGTCCTCCAACATCTGATTTGTGTGCTCGGTCTTCCCATCGGTCTGCGGATGATAAGCCGTACTCAACCGCAATTCCGTGCCCAAGGCCTCCTGGAAACTCTCCCAAAACCGCGAAACAAATATCTTATCTCTGTCAGACACGATATTTAGGGGCACGCCGTGAAGTCTCACAATCTCTGAAATGAAGAGCTGGGCATACTGTCCCGTAGTGTAGTCAGTCCTTACGGGTAAAAAGTGAGCGACTTTGGACAATCTGTCCACAATTACCCAAACGGAGTCGCGACCCCTCTGTGATGTAGGCAACCCCGTGATAAAGTCCATGGATATACTCTCCCACATCCACACCGGGACCTCCAACGACTGTAGCAATCCTGTCGGTCTCTGATGATCCACTTTTACAAGCTGACAAGTGGCGCATTTTGAAACAAAGTCAGAAATATCTATCTTCATTCCGTTCCACCAATACTGACGTCTCATGTCTTGGTACATTTTGTCCCCTCCGGGATGTACCGCGAACCGTGAGCCGTGCGACTCTTCCATCACCTCGTGTTGCAATTCCTCCCCTTCCGGAACCACCAATCTCCCATGGAAGCGTAATCCCCCGTCTGAGCTAACGGTATAGGACTCGGCTCCCTCTGCTAGTAATCGAACTATCTACTCCTGACAGAACGAGTCATTAGCCTATACCCGTACTACCTTCGTGATAATATGTGGTGTAACAGTCATCACAGACATGAAAGATCGGGCCACTGCATCCTGGTGTCCCAACTCCTTCCACTTGGCCTTCCACACCTCTGCCACTTCATCTGTTGGCCTACGGCTCAACGCGTCTGCCACCACGTTAGCCTTACCCGGGTGATACTGGATATTGAACTTGTAGTCTTTCACAAACTCAAGCCACCTACACTGCCGCATATTCAACTCCTTCTGCGTGAACAGGTATTGTAGGGACTTGTGGTCCGTGAACAATTGGAACTTCTCCCCCAAAAGATAGTGCCTCCAAATTCGTAGGGCAAATACCACCGCCGCCAACTCCAAATCATGCGTGGGGTAATTCTTCTCATGAGGTTTAAGCTTACGGGAAGCATAAGTTATTGCCTGTCTCTCCTGCTGCAATACACCTCCAAGTTCTTGAAAAGACGCATCGGTGTAAACCAAATACTCAACTCCCGGTCTCGGCAATGCTAACACAGGTGCTGAGGTCAATTTATCCTTCAGTTCATCGAATGCCAACTGACAGGCGTCACTCCAGATGAATGGAACACCCTTACGAGTCAGATGTGTCAAAGGACCCACTATCTTCGAAAATCCCCGAATGAACCTCCTGTAGTATCCTGCTAGGCCCAAGAAACTACGAATCTCAGTCAGTGTCGTTGGTTGTCCCCACTCCCTCACCGCGGATACCTTCCCCGGATCAACAGATATCCCCAGGTCGGAAATAATGTGTCCCAAAAACTGGACCTCCTTCAGCCAAAACCCGCATTTCTCATATTTTGCATACAACTCGTTCTGACGAAGTGTCTGTAAAACTTGCCTCAAATGCTCAGCGTGCTACTCCTCTGTCTGGGAGTAAACCAGAATATCATCGATGAAGACAATGACAAACTGATCTAGGAAATCCCTGAACACTCTGTTCATCAAGTCCATAAACACAATTGGAGCGTTAGTCAAACCAAACGGCATAACCCGAAACTCGTTAGAACCATATTTCGATAAGAACGCAGTCTTCGAGACATCCTCCTCCCTGATACGCAACTGATGGTATCCCGATCTTAAATCAATCTTTGAGAATAAAGAAGCTCCTCTCAACTGGTCGAATAAGTCATCGATTCGAGGCAACGGATACTTATTCCGTATCGTGACCTTATTCAACTCCCGGTAGTCCACACACAATCTCAGTGAACCATCCCTCTTCTTTACGAACAACACAGGGGAACCCCACGGTGAAGTACTCCTCCGAATAAACCCCTGACCCAACAACTGTTCAATCTGATCCCGTAACTCCCTCATCTCAGCTGGAGCCATACGGTACGGTGCGCGTGCTATAGGTCTCGTACCTTGTAATAGGTCTATAACAAAGTCTATCTCTCGACTGGGGGGGTAGGCCTGGTATCTCCTGAAACACATTCGAATACTCCCTGACAACTGGGATAGAATCTAAAGGAATCACAACCTCCTTAGAGGTATCCTCCTCTATGTAATACAGATGAGCGGTCGATCCTCCCTCTGGGCGAGGCATCGCCACTACAAACATCTCTTGCCCCAAAATGGCAAAAACAGTGCTCCCGCTGAAGCAATCAATCATGGCCCTATAAGCTACGACCCAATCCATACTAATAATCACATCGTGAACATGCATATCTAATACCAACATGTTTGCAGGTAATACCAAACCACCAATCTCTACCCCCACTCCCCAGCATATAAAGAAAATAAGTGACCCACTCCCCAATGGTGAGTCGACACACGTCACTGTGCTCTCTACCATAGCTAACAACCCTAAGGCTTTCGCAAAATGTGTAGCTATAAAGCAATGTGTAGCCCCCGTATCAAATAATACCCGACCCATTGTGCCATGGATAGGAAACGAACCCTCAATCGCGGGCGGTGCCTGTGGAACTGCAGCCTGGTGGACATTATAAACACGTCCATATTGTAGCGGCCCCTGCTGAGCTAGGACTGCTGGAATGGGTGGCAATGCTGCCATCTGTGGCGGTGCGGGGAGAGCGGCGGGAAACATAGGCCTCTGCGGCTCCTGGCGAGCACCCTGTTGCTACTGCTATGGGGCCCTGCCCCTATCAGGACAATCCTGTCGTTTATGGCCAGTCTTGCCACAAACAAAACACTTCCCTGGGAAGTTCCCTCCTCTCTGCCCCTGCGGTCCCCGGCCTTGGTGGTCCTTACCGTTCCTCCCTTGGCCCTGCTGAAACTGCTGCCCATTCTGCCCCTGTTGGCCCTGATGGTCGTTTGGACCCTAATGGCCCTGACGGAAACCTCCCAGTCCGTGCCTATAGTTCCCTGATCTTAACCTCTTCTGGTCCCCCTGCTGAGAACTCTGCGCACCCTGTCTCTGCCTCTGAACAGATTGTACCCCACTAGCACCATGTCCTCCAGTCCTGCCCTGATGGCTAGACTCTCCAGATCTCTTGCCCTCAGTCATATGAAAGTGGTGATCCTGGTAGTGTAACAAAGCAGCGTTAACCACATCAGAATAAGTGGCCAACAAAAGGTTCCCTAATAGATGCTGACGATCCTCCATGTCAACCCGTCCGTGAACTTCTCAATCTTCTTCTTCTCTGTCGGTATCTCATCTGGAACGATATTCAACAGATTTATGAACTCGGCCTCATACTCGGCCACAGTCTTACCTTCCTGCTTCAAACTCATCAATCTCCTCCTCATTTCCGTATGAACAGCTGACGGAAAGTACTTGCGGTCGAACCGCACCCAGAACTCCTGAATCGTGAGAGTTTCCCTCTCCTCCATGGTGGTAATAGACTCCCACCACTGCAGTGCAGATCCAACTAGCTTGAAAGTAGCTAGCACCTACTTCTGAACATCCGTGCACTCATACATCCTCAAGTGCCTCTGCATATCCTTCCTCCACTGGCTCGAGACTACCACATCTGAGCTACCAGCAAACTCTAGCGGATGCGCTTTCTGAAAAGCGTCACGTACACGCTCCCAAACAGACGGGAATGCATTTGCCTGTACTGGCGCGGTAACCGGCGCCTGAGGTGGTTCCTGCTGAACTACGGCAATTGCGGCATTTACCGCTTGGGCTACTATAGCTGCAACCTCGGCGGCGTTCATCATGCCCTGAACTGGAGCGGGCTGGGGTTCGGGTGTTGCATCCCTGGGAACTCATCGTGCACGTCGTGGAGGCATCTGAAATAAGAATGAAGTTTATAAGTTTGCAGTTATAAACTTAAAATAGCTAAAGAACGAAGCATACACATAAAGAGTACAACAGTCCTAAAATATAGGGCTCTATTTCAAAGAAAGCTTGGCGAAAACATAATAGCCGTACAGATCCTAAAGGACACTAGAACCTGATGCTCTGATACCACCTGTGACACCCCGACTAATTAAATACCGGGTAGCTACTCCTTTATTAAATTAAACCAAAATGCCAAGTTGGCTCAGTTAATAGCATCACTGTCGAAAACATTTTATTATTACTAACCACCTAGTATTTAAAAAGTAAGTTGCCAAATTTTAATTAAAGTCTGATTATCATGCAAAAAGAATAATGAAGAATAATAACACCATTCACCATCACGAAGTAAATAGAATAACCATCACATAATGTAAATAAAGTCTGGAGGAAAACTCCTCACTACAATACAACAAACTGAAATAACTAAACTAAATACTGAATCAATACATGCCAAAGTCTGAAAAACTGAAATGAAAAGATGTCTCTAATAGAAATGGGCAACATGCCCTACAACTGATAGATACTAAATCTGGAATCCAAATGATAGAAGCGTCTAAAAGCAAGTCCCTGTAGCTTCCCCAAACAGCTACAGCTCGTCACTTGAATGAGTATCCTATGCATGGTGTCCTTGAGGCTAGGCACCTAAAATGGTTTTACAAAAAAATAGATTTGAAAGAAAACGGGTCAGAGCCCGAATGTGGAGATATTTTAAAAACCTGCAAGTGCTTTAAAAACATTTAAAACATTAAATGCAAAGTACATGTTAGGACGTGCACTCACATGAAATTCTCACCTCTCGTCTAACTGTGCACTCCTAACGTAAGTACCCATCTAAAACGACACTAACCACTAGCTAAGTAACATCATATCTAGCTAGACTGTCATAGGTTCTACCCTTATTACTCGGTTCCCATTAACATTATAACGCTCGCAATTTAATAGGGGTTTAACGTAAACTCAGATGCTCAATATGCAATATATTTCACTATCAGCTAACCCGTTATGTTTTTCTCGAAACAATACCGTAATTATATTCACAACATTAACATGAAGGTTCCCATTAATTAAGTGTATATTATTGTGACACCCCGACTAATTAAATACCGGGTAGCTACTCCTTTATTAAATTAATTTAAAATGTCAAGTTGGTCCAGTTAATAGCATCACTGACGAAAACATTTTAATGATTACTAACCACCTAGTATTTAAAAAGTAAGTGCCAAATTTTAATTTAAGTCTGATTAACATGCAACAAGTATAATGAAGAATAATAACACCATACACCATACTGAAGTAAATAGAATAACCATCATAAAACGTAAATAAAGTCTGGAGGAAAAATTCCTCACTACAAAACCCACAACTATTAAGTAAACTGAAAACTAAATCAATACATGCCAAAGTCTGAAAACTATAATGGAAATGTGACTCTAATAGAAATGGGCAACATGCCCTACAACTGATAGATAATGAAGCTAGAATCCAAATGAATAGAGGCGTCTACAAGAAAATCCCTGTAGCTTCCACAAACAGCTACAGCTCGTCACCTGAATGAGTATCCTATGCTTGGTGTCCTTGTGGCTGGGCACCTAAAATGATTTTAGAAAGAAAAGTAGATTTGAAAGCAAACGGGTCAGAGCCCGAATGTGGAGTTATATTTTAAAAACCTGCAAGTGCTTTAAAAACATTTAAAACATTAAATGCAAAGTACATGTTAGGACGTGCACTCACATGATATTCTCACCTCTCGTCTAACTGTGCACTCCTAACGTAAGTACCCATCTAGAGTGATACAAACTACTAGCTAAGTGACAACATATCTAGCTAGACTATCATAGGTCCTACCCTTATTACTCGGTTCTATTAACATAACAACGCTCGTAATTAAGTAGGGGTTTAACATAAACTCAGATGCTCAGTATGCAATATATATAACTATCAGTTAACTCGTTATATTTCTCGAAACAATACCGTAGTTATATTCACAACAACAACATGAAGGTTCCCATTAATTAAGTGTATATTATTCACATCATAAATATACAATACAAGCACCCCGAGAACTAAGCTACGGTGCACACATACTCTTCTATCCATCCCGGTACATCACGTACATAAGGATTACATATTCTGAATCTCTCAGGAATAGTTCACAGATAACAACATCACAAATAATGGAGGCGAACACAGTCACATCACATGGGTCACGCACATACATACGCTCCCACGATCAGCGGACTTATTAATATCCCAATAAGTCTTTCTATGACCTATGTTCATCAAGGTAACCAGTCTAAATCCGGGCAACACAAGGATTAGAGGGCCCTAAGAGAATGTAAACCTCCCGAGATAGCAAGTATGGTAGGTATGTCATACACATAATTCATATACCAATACTAAGTAAACACACGTCTTAGTAATCCCGTAGTTTAATCGTAGTACATATCGCATTCTCGTACCAACTTATAATATCTACAACTTATATTATTCCGGTTTATAATCATACGCGCCATAATTCACTCTCACGTCGTAGTAGACACTCACGTCTCAACCCAAACCGTCCATTTAATATAACTCTCATATATAAATTTCCTTCTCATAAATACCCAAAAGTCCCAATTCTATCATTACATCATCATCAGAATGTTATCTATATCCTCTAACAAGTTTACGGGACTCCAAAAATCAAAACAGTCCAAAAAGGACCAAACTGTCAACTCGTTAGAAGTCTCGTTCGAAAGAGACTGTTCGAACGAGATTCCTCTGTCAACTCGTTCGAAGTCTCGTTCGAACGAGGCTGTTCGAACGAGATTCCAGTTCGTTCGAACGAACTGTACCTTCTAACGAGATCTCGTTCGAACGAAGTTATCGAACGAGACTCCCTTTCATTAGAACGACTGGTCCATTCGTTAGAAGCTCGTTCGAACGAGTTCGTTCGAACGACCTGGGCAGGGGCTTCTAACGACCTACCAGATTCGTCCCAGATTTCTCTAAGTTTCATTTTTCACCATTTTTACTCCTCAAATATCTTCTAAAATTCGTTCCAACAATGTATTAAGTTATCTAATCATCCTCAAACATGCTAAGGTCATATACTAACATCTTTTAAGGGTTTAATACATCCTAAACATCATTAAATCACAAGTTTCTACATTTTTCCACAATTTCTTCAAGAACATAAACCCTAGATTTTTCTCATCATAATTTCCCAGATTTTAATCCATTTTTACACTACATAAAATGAAATCTCTGAATTCAAACTTCAAGCAACGTTTCTACATGCAAACCTATACTCAAAATTAAGCTAATAACTTCCAATTTCATGGGTTTTCCTTTAACTCTTAATTAAGATAGATTATCAAGATTTCTAACATGGAAGAAGCATTCACTGCATAAAGAATGTAATTTAAATCACTTGCCTTGATTCGATTTCTGATTTTGATGTAGGTTTGGTGAAGATTTCTGCAGAATTTCTTCTCTCCAAGCTTCTTCTCCAATGGTGGCTTAAGGTGGCTAGGGTTTGATTTGGGGAACTTAGAAAACTCTTCTACTAACTTACGTAGCCTTCTAGGTTAATATGGGTTGGTTAGGGGCTTAGTGGGTCAAAACCACATCAGATGTAATTAACCAATTTTCGTCACTTTTAATTTCCCAAAATACGAAATTACCAAAATACCCTTTATGATGTCGGTATGGCCTAAAATACCCCGGGACCCAAACTACACCCCCGGCTAGTGTTTTCTGACTATCTCGACCCTTCCGGACGCGTTGGGGCACTCAAAATGACCATACAGTTTATAGATTTTAAATTCACTTTTATAATCAAAAATATTATACCATGACGCTGTGGTCTCACGCGTCTCAACAAAATTCCCAAATTGTCGTATATTAATCTCACGACAAATTTCATAATTTCCAAATTCATATATAATCATATATGCACATAATCAAATACCAACTCGCATCTCGTTAGTATTTTTAACCCGAATTAATTTCCAATTAATACGCATTTAATTAATTAATCCCAAAAATAAATATAGCCAAAAGTACGGGGTATTACATACTTCCCCCCTAATAACTGAATTTCGTCCCGAAATTCGAAACTAGAAAGTACCTGCTAAAAACAACTCTGGATAACGTTCGCGCATCTCATCCTCGCGCTCCCATGTGGACTCCTCGACATTGTGATGTCGCCACTAAACACGCACTAACGGAACTATCTTTGACCGCAGTTTCCTCTCGCTTCGGTCCAAAATAGCAATCGGCCCCTCCTCGTAGGAGCTATCTGGCTGGAGATCGATGTCCTCCACAGCAATGTGAGAATGAGCCAAATTATCTCTAAGTTATTTCCTCAGTGACGAAATATGGAACACATCGTGAATCCGATGCAAATGCTCCGGTAACCCGAGTCTATACGCAACCGGTCCGATCGGCTCAATAATAGGAAACGACCCCACATACCTCGGTGCCAACTTCCCCTTCTTCCCGAAACGCATAATCCCCTTCATCGGAGATACCCTGAGAAAAACCTGGTCCCCCACTTGGAACTCCCTGAAAAATCTCTTCGCATCAGCATAACTCTTCTGCCTGTCTTGAGCTACCCGAATGCGACTCCGAATCAACTCAATCCTTGCCGAAGTATCCTGAATAACTTCCGGCCCAAGTAGTTTGTTGTCCCCCACCTCTAACCAACATGCTGGGGAACGACAAGGCCTACCGTACAATGCCTCAAATGGAGCCATGCCAATAGTGAACTGATAGGAGTTGTTGTAAGCAAACTCCACCAGTGGAAGGTACTGCTCCCATCCACCCCCAAAGTCAATAATGCACATGCGTAGCATGTCCTCCAACATCTGATTTGTGTGCTCTGTCTGCCCATCGGTCTGCGGATGATAAGCCGTACTCAACCGCAATTCCGTGCCCATGGCCTCCTGGAAACTCTCCCAAAACCTCGAAACAAATATCTTGTCTCTGTCAGACACGATATTTAGGGGTACACCGTGAAGTCTCACAATCTCTGAAATGAAGAGCTGTGCATACTGTCCCGTAGTGTAGTCAGTCCTTACGGGTAAAAAGTGAGCGACTTTAGACAACCTGTCCATAATTACCCAAATGGAGTCGTGACCCCTCTGCGACGTAGGCAACCCCGTGATAAAGTCCATGGATATGCTCTCCCACATCCACACCGGAACCTCCAATGGCTGTAGCAATCCTGTCGGTCTCTGATGATCCACTTTTACAAGCTGACAAGTGGTGCATTTCGAAACAAACTCAGCGATATCTCTCTTCATACCGCTCCACCAATACTGGCGTCTCATGTCTTGGTACATTTTGTCCCCTCCGGGATGTACCGCGAATCGTGAGCCGTGCGACTCTGCCATCACATCGTGTCGCAATTCTTCCCCTTCCGGAACTACCAATCTCCCATTAAAGCGTAATCCCCCGTCTGAGCTAACGGTATAGGACTCGGCTCCCTCTGCTAGTAATCGAACTATCTTCTCCTGACAGAACGAGTCATTAGCATGTGCCCGTACTACCTTCGTGACAATCTGCGGTGTAACGGTCATCACAGACATGAAAGATCGGGCCACTGCATCTTGGTGTCCCAATTCCTTCCACTTTGCCTTCCACACCTCTGCCACCTCATCTGCTGGCCTACGGCTCAATGCGTCTGCTACCACGTTAGCCTTACCCGGGTGATACTGGATATCGAACTGGTAGTCCTTCACAAACTCAAGCCACCTACGCTGCCGCATATTCAATTCCTTCTGCGTGAACAGATACTGTAGGGACTTGTGGTCCGTGAACAGTTGGAACTTCTCCCCCAAAAGATAGTGCCTCCAAATCCGTAGGGCAAATACCACTGCCGCCAACTCCAAATCATGCGTGGGGTAATTCTTCTCATGAGGCTTAAGCTTACGGGAAGCATAAGCTATGGCCTGTCTCTCCTGCTGTAATACACCTCCTAGTCCTTGCAAAGACGCATCGGTGTAAACCAAATACTCAACTCCCAGTCTCGGCAAAGCTAACACAGGTGCTGAGGTCAATTTGTCCTTCAATTCATCGAATGCCAACTGACAGGCGTCACTCCAGATGTAGGGCACACCCTTACGAGTCAGATGTGTCAAAGGACCTGCTATCTCCGAGAAACCCCGAATAAACCTCTTGTAGTATCCTGCTAGACCCAAGAAACTACGAATCTCAGTCGGTGTCGTGGGCTGTCCCCACTCCCTCACCGCTGATACTTTCCCCGGATCAACAGATATTCCCCGGTCGGAAATGATATGTCCCAAAAACTGGACTTCCTTCAGCCAAAACCCGCACTTCTCATATTTTGCATACAACTCGTTCTGACGAAGTGTCTGCAAAACCTGCCTCAAATGCTCGGGGTTCTCCTCCTCTGTCTGGGATTAAACTAGAATATCATCAATGAAGACAATGACAAACTGGTCTAGGGAATCCCTGAACACTCTGTTCATCAAGTCCATAAACACAGCTGGAGCATTGGTCAAACCGAAAGGCATAACCCGAAACTCGTAAGAATCATATCTCGACAAGAACGCAGTCTTCGAGACATCCTCCTCCCTGATACGCAACTGATGGTATCCCGATCTCAAATCAATCTTCGAGAAGAAAGAAGCTCCTCTCAACTGGTCGCATAAGTCATCGATTCGAGGCAGCGGATACTTATTCCATATCGTGACCTTATTCAACTCTCGGTAGTCCACACACAATCTCAGGGAACCATCCCTCTTCTTCACAAACAGAACTGGAGCGCCCCAAGGTGAGGTACTCCTGCGAATAAAGCCCTGACCTAACAGCTGCTCTATCTGATCCCGTAACTCTCGCATCTCAGCTGGAGCCATACGGTACAGTGCACGTGCTATAGGTCTCGTACCCGGTAGCAAATCTATAACAAAGTCTATCTCTCGACTGGGTGGTAAGCCTGGTATCTCCTGAAACACATCCGAATACTCCCTGACGACTGGGATAGAATCTAAAGGAATCACAACCTCCTTAGAGGTATCCTCCTCTAGGTAATACAAATGAGCGGTCGATCCTCCCTCTGGGCGAGGCATTGCCACTACGAACATCTCTTGCCCCGGAATAGAAAAAACAATGCTCCCGCTGAAGCAATCAATCATGGCCCTATAAGCTACGAGCCAATCCATACCGATGATCACGTCGTGAACATGCATATCTAATACTAACATGTCTGCAGGTAATACCAAACCACCAATCTCTACCCCCACTCCCCGGCATATAAAGAAAATAAGTGACCCACTCCCCAATGGTAAGTCTACACACGTCACTGTGCTCTCTGCCGTAGCTAACAATCCTAAAGCTTTCGCGAAGTGTGTAGCTATAAAATAATGTGTAGCACCCGTATCGAATAATACCCGACCCATAGTGCCATGGATAGGAAACGTACCCTCAATCGCGGGCGGTGCCTGTGGAACTGCAGCCTGGTGGACATTGTAGACACGTCCATACTGTAGCTGTCCCTCCTGAGCTGGGACTGCTGAAATGGGTGGCAATGCTGCCATCTGTGGCGGTGCGAGGAGAGCGGCAAGAAACATAGGCCTCTGTGGCTCCTGGCGAGCACCCTGCTGCTGCTGCTGTGGGGCCCTGCCCCTATCAGGACAATCTTATCGCTTATGGCCAGTCTTGCCACAAACAAAGCACTTCCCTGGGAAGTTCCCTCCTCTCTGCCCCTGCTGTCCCCGGCCCTGGTGGCCGTTACCGTTCCTCCCTTGGCCCTGCTGGCCCTGGTGAAACTGCTGCCCATTCTGCCCCTGTTGGCCCTGATGGCCGTTTGGACCCTGATGGCCCTAACGGAAACCTCCTTGTCCCTGTCTGTAGTTCCCTGACCGGAACCTCTTATTATCCCCCTGCTGGGAGCCCTGCTCATTCTGTCTCTGCCCCTGACCAGATTGTGCCTCGCTGGCACCATGTCCTCCAGTCCTTCCCTGATGGCTAGACTCCCCCGACCTCTTGCCCTCGGCCATATGAAAACGGTGGTCCTGACAGTGTAACAATGCAGCGTTAACCACATCAGAATAGGTGGCCAACGATAGGTTCCCTAGAAGATGCTGACGAATCCTCCAAGTCAACCCGTCCGTGAACTTCTCAATCTTCTTCTTCTCTGTTGGTATCTCATCTGGAACGATATTCAACAGATTTCTGAACTCGGCCTCATACTCGGCCACAGTCTTACCTTCCTGCTTCAAACTCATCAATCTCCTCCTCATTTCCGTATGAACAGCTGACGGAAAGTACTTGCGGTCGAACCGCACCCAGAACTCCTGAATCGTGAGAGTATCCCTCTCCTCCATGGTGGTAATAGACTCCCACCACTGTAGCGCAGATCCAACTAGATTGAAAGTAGCTAGCACCTGCTTCTGGACATCTGTGCACTCATACATCCTTAAGTGCCTCTGCATATCCTTCCTCCACTGGCTCGAGACTACCACATCTGAGCTACCTGCAAACTCTGGCGGATGCGCTTTCTGAAAAGCGTCACGTACACGTTCCCAAGCAGACGGGAATGTATTAGCCTGTACTGGCGCGGTAACCGGCGCCTGAGGTGGTGCCTGCTGAACAACGGCAATGGCGGCATTTACCGCTTAGGCTACTATAGCTGCAACCTCAGCAGCGTTCATCATGCCCTGAACTGGAGCGTGCTGGGGTTCTGGAGTTGCATCCCTGGGAACTCGTCGTGCACGTCGTGGAGGCATCTGAAATAAGAACAAAGACTATAAGTTCGCTGTTTATAAACTTAAGATAGATAAAGAACGAAGCATACACAAAAAGAGTAAAACATTCCTAAAATATAGGGATTTATATCAAAGAAACTTAGCGGAAACATAATAAGCCGTCAGATCCTAAAGGACACTAGAACCTGATGCTCTGATACAACCTGTGACACCCCGACTAATTAAATACTGGGTAGCTACTCCTTTATTAAATTAATTCAAAATGTCAAGTTGGTCCAGTTAATAGCATCACTGTCGAAAACATTTTAATGATTACTAACCACCTAGTATTTAAAAAGTAAGTGCCAAATTTTAATTTAAGTCTGATTAACATGCAACAAGTATAACGAAGAATAATAACACCATACACCATACTGAAGTAAATAGAATAGCCATCATAAAACGTAAATAAAGTCTGGAGGAAAAACTCCTCACTACAAAACCCACAACTGTTAAGTAAACTGAAAGCTAAATCAATACATGCCAAAGTCTGAAAACTGTAATGGAAATGTAACTCTAATAGAAATGGGCAACATGCCCTACAACTGATAGATAATGAAGCTGGAATCCAAATGAATAGAGGCATCTACAAGCAAATCCCTGTAGCTTCCACAAACAGCTACAGCTCGTCACCTGAATGAGTATCCTATGCTTGGTGTCCTTGTGGCTGGGCACCTAAAATGATTTTACAAAGAAAAGTAGATTTGAAAGCAAACGGGTCAGAGCCCGAATGTGGAGTTATATTTTAAAAACCTGCAAGTGCTTTAAAAATATTTAAAACATTAAATGCAAAGTACATGTTAGGACGTGCACTCACATGATATTCTCACCTCTCGTCTAACTGTGCACTCCTAACGTAAGTACCCATCTAGAGTGATACAAACTACTAGCTAAGTGACAACATATCTAGCTAGACTATCATAGGTCCTACCCTTATTACTCGGTTCTATTAACATAACAACGCTCGTAATTAAGTAGGGGTTTAACGTAAACTCAGATGCTCGGTATGCAATATATATAACTATCAGTTAACTCGTTATATTTCTCGAAATAATACCGTAGTTATATTCACAACAATAACATGAAGGTTCCCATTAATTAAGTGTATATTAATCACATCATAAATATACAATACAAGCACCCCCAGAACTAAGCTGCGGTGCACACATACTCTGCTATCCATCCCGGTACATCACGTACATAAGGATTACATATTCCGAATCTCTCAGGAATAGTTCACAGATAACAACATCACAAATAATGGAGGCGAACACAGTCACATCACATGGGTCACGCACATACCTACGCTCCCACGATCAGCGGACTTATTAATATCCCAATAAGTCTTTCTATGACCTATGTTCATCAAGGTAACCAGTCTAAATCCGGGCAACACAAGGATTAGAGGGCCCTAAGCGAACACAAACCTCCCGTGATAGCAAGTATGGTAGGTATGTCATACACATAATTCATATACCAATACTAAGTAAACACACGTCTTAGTAATCCCGTAGTTTAATCGTAGTACATATCGCATTCTCGTACCAACTTATAATATCTAGAACTTATATTATTCCGGTTTATAATCATACGCGCCATAATTCACTCTCACGTCGTAGTAGACACTCACGTCTCAACCCAAACCGTCCATTTAATATAACTCTCGTATATAAATTTCCTTCTCATAAATACCCAAAAGTCCCAATTCTATCATTACATCATCATCGGAATGTTATCTATATCCTCGAACACGTTTACGGGACTCCAAAAATCAAAACAGTCCAAAAGGGACCAAACTGTCAACTCGTTAGAAGTCTCGTTCGAACGAGACTGTTCGAACGAGATTCCTCAGTCAACTCGTTAGAAGTCTCGTTCGAACGAGACTGTTCGAACGAGATTCCAGTTCGTTCGAACGAACTGTACCTTCTAACGAGATCTCGTTCGAACGAAGTTATCGGACGAGAATCCCTTTCATTAGAACGACTGGTCCATTCGTTAGAAGCTCGTTCGAACGAGTTCGTTCGAACGACCTGGGCAGGGGCTTCTAACGACCTACCAGATTCGTCCCAGATTTCTCTAAGTTTCGTTTTTCACCATTTTTACTCCTCAAATCTCTTCTAAAATTCGTTCCAACAATGTATTAAGTTCTCTAATCATCCTCAAACATGCTAAGGTCATATACTAACATCTTTTAAGGGTTTAATACATTCTAAACATCATTAAATCACAAGTTTTTACATTTTTCCCCAATTTCTTCAAGAACATAAACCCTAGATTTTTCTCATCATAATTTCCCAGATTTTAATCCGTTTTTACACTACATAAAATGAAATCTCTGAATTCAAACTTCAAGCAACGTTTCTACATGCAAACCTATACTCAAAATTAAGCTAATAACTTCCAATTTCATGGGTTTTCCTTTAACTCTTAATTAAGATAGATTATCAAGATTTCTAACATGGAAGAAGCATTCACTGCATAAAGAATGTAATTTAAATCACTTGCCTTGATTCGATTTCTGATTTTGATGTTGGTTTGGTGAAGATTTCTGCAGAATTTCTTCTCTCCAAGCTTCTTCTCTAATGGTGGCTTAAGGTGGCTAGGGTTTGATTTGGGGAACTTAGAAAACTCTTATAATAACCTACGTAGCCTTCTAGGTTAATATGGGTTGGTTAGGGGCTTAGTGGGTCAAATCCACATCAGATGTAATTAACCAATTTTCGTCACTTTTAATTTCCCAAAATATAAATTACCAAAATACCCTTTATGATGTCGGTATGGCCTAAAATACCCCGGTACCCAAACTACACCCTCGGCTAGTGTTTTCTGACTATCTCGACCCTTCCGGACGCGTTGGTGCACTCAAAACGACCATACGGTTTATAGATTTTAAATTCACTTTTATAATCAAAAATATTATACCATGACGCGGCGGTCTCACGCGTCTCCACAAAATTCTCAAATTGCCGTATATTAATCTCACGACAAATTTCATAATTTCCAAATTCATATATAATCATATATGCACATAATCAAATACCAACTCGCATCTCGTTTGTATTTTTAATCCGGATTAATTTCCAATTAATACGCATTTAATTAATTAATCCCAAAAATAAATATAGCCAAAAGTACGGGGTATTACAATTATTCACATCATAAATATACAATACAAGCACCCCGAGAACTAAGCTGTGGTGCACACATACTCTGCTATCCATCCCGGTACATCACGTACATAAGGATCACATATTCCGAATCTCTCAGGAATAGTTCACAGATAACAACATCACAAATAATGGAGGCGAACACAGTCACATCACATGGGTCACGCACATACCTACGCTCCCACGATCAGCGGACTTATTAACATCCCAATAAGTCTTTCTCTGACCTATGTTCATCGAGGTAACCAGTCTAAATCCAAGCAACACAAGGATTAGAGGGACCTAAGCGAACGCAAACCTCCCGTGATAGCAAGTATGGTAGGTATGTCATACACACAATTCATATACCAATACTAAGTAAGCACACATCTTAGTAATCCCTTAGTTTAATTGTAGTACTTATCGCATTCTCGTACCAACTTAATATATATACAACTTATATAATCCCTGTCCATATTTACACGCGCCATAATTTATTCTCACGTTGTGGTAAACACTCACGTCTCAGCTCATATTTTCCTTTAGGTTCAAACTACACTTCTAGGTTTGACTCCTCATTATATCCCAAACATCCCAAATATACAAATTACTCATCAAGGAAAGGCTATCACTACCTATACACAAGGTTACGGGACACTCGGGATCAAAATAGGCTAAAAAGCCTAAACTGCCAACTCGTTCGAAGTCTCGTTCGAACGAGGCTGTTCGAACAAGAGTTCGTTCGAACGAACTGGGTCTTCTAACGAGATCTCGTTCGAACGAAAACTTCGAACGAACATCACTCTCGTTAGAACGCAGACTGTCAACTTGTTAGAAGCTCGTTCGAACGAGCTCGTTCGAACGACATGTGTAGGTCTTCTAACGAGTGGCCAGTTTCAAGCCCAGAAATTCCTATCTCGTTTTTCATCATTTTCTACCCTCAAATCTCAACCAAAATTCGTCCAATTAATGTTTTAAGGTTTCCAATCATCCTAAAACATACTAAGGTCATATACTAACATCTTTTTAAGGAATAAACACATCCTAAACATCATCAAATCACAAGTCTCTACACTTTTCCCCAATTTTCAAGGATATGAACCCTAAAATTTTTAGATCCTTAATTTATCCATTTAAATCCGTTTTTGTGTCTTACAAGATATATCAACATCAGATTAGTCCTCTAAATATGATTCTACATGCTATCCTTTCATCAAAATTGAGTATTCTACTTCCAAACTCATGGGTTTTTCATTATCTTCCAAGAACAAACATAAATTTGAATTATCTAACATGGAAGGAACATTCTCTGAAGGTAAATGGAATTAAGTCACTTGCCTTGAGTTTATCTCTGATTTTGATGTTGATTTGCTGAAGTTATCTCTCTCTCTCTGCAGAATTCCCTCTCTACAAGCTTTCTTCTCCAAAGGTGGCTATGGTGGCTAAGGTTTTCTTTGGGAAAGATGGAAACCTAATTTGATAACCTCCGTAGCTTATTGGGTCATTAAGGGTTGGTTAGTGGGTTTAGTGGGTCTATTCCCAATCAGATAAAGACTCCTAATTTTCGTCATTAATAATTCCCAAAAATACAATATTACCAAACTAACCTTATAAGATGCCGGTATGGCCTAAAAATACCCCGGGACCCAAAATAAACCCCCGGCTAGTGTTTTCTGACTATCTCGACCCTTCCGGACGCGTTGGCGCACTCAAAACGACCATACGATTAATAGAATTTAAATTCACTTTTATAATCAAAATAATTATATCCTGACGCGACTGTCACCCGCGTCCCAATAAAATGACCAAATTGTCGTATATCAATCTCACGACAAATTTCATAATTTAATATTCATATAACATCATATATACTCAATATAGTCAAATACCAACTCACATCTCGCTAGTATTTTACCCGGATTAATTTCCAATTAATTCTCATTTAATTAATTAATCCCAAAATAAATATCGCCAAAATACGGGGTATTACAGGAGTTATATCCGTTATTGGTTATTCGTGGAAGAATTTTGAAGGAGAACCCACCAAGAGTTGTGTCAAGCCATTTAAAGATGATCCCGGTACTCTTTGGAACCGTCCAAAAAACTTCTAAAATTTTATTGATCAAAATTATTTGGATCAGTTTATAAGAGGAAGATTATCCCCAAAGTTTGAGGTGTATATTAAATTCATTGTATTATGTAAATGTATAACATTTATCCACGGTATGGTTAAATTCTTACATTATCATAAATTCAATGCGTAGAAATTAAGTGATGTACAACGAGAAAGGCGAGAAAAGAATAAGTTCAACCACAAGCTTAGTAAATTGGGGCATGCGGGTCTTGAGGATATTATGGTATGTGGTTGAATTCTTATATTATTTGAAGAGTATACAACTAAAATTAATTCATTGTGGGGATTTTGTGTTGTGTGCCTAATTTCTTATGTTTTATTTTACAATTGGGACAAAAAGAGACATGGAGATGCATTTGATGAGGATGATAGGTCTATAACGTGGATGACGGTCTGATAATAGAGAAACAGACAATATCAAGACGATGCGATCAAGGAAGTTGGTGAAAAAATTGAGAGCTACTTTCAAAAGTCCATAAGGCGTACACGTATATTGTACAATCTTTACAAATTTGCATATATACTACATATGAGGATTGAAAAGAATATGATTTTACAACACTCTTTATAATTTTCTTTATTGTAGAATTCTTTGAAGAAGAAAGTCCGTGATGGGAACTTAATAACTCAAGGGACTATAGACGTATTAACCTTGGGACTTGGTACTCCATAGTATAGTGGTCGAGTAAGGGTGGTGGGAAAAGGAGTCACTTCTACACACTACTTTCATATCCTTAGACAGGTATCTGAATAACATGTTGAATGATTAGATTCTGGGCTTCATCAAGAAGAGGACAAGGTGAAAGAAAAAGATCGACAACTTCAGTAATCAATGGAAGAATTAAGTAAGTATTAAAGTAGATCAGTTGCACCATCGTTAATTGAGAAGATTTCCTCAAATAGTCAGAAAAAGTGATAACAAAAAATATAAGAAGCATACAAATTATGTGAATGAACCATGTGATTCTCCATCCAAGAGGAAAATAAAGAAGGTAATCATGTAATTGGTAAAACTTTATCACATTTATGTCTCATACTTTACTATACTTATTTTGAAACTTGACACATGTATATTAGCCCAATGCAATGTTAATAGACAACACATAATTTCGTCGTCGGATCCTCAATCTAATATTGGGAAGGTTTGTAACTAATTTATATATATTAGTGATGTTTATTTTTTTATTAGTATATATATGTCATTCATTATTCATTTTGTTTTTTATATATGGAAAACGATGTAGATTGGCATTGAATTCATGTGCGAATATTGTGCGCTGGAGTGCTTTTTTATTGTATTTCACCTAATGATACCATCTACGATTTTTGGTTGGGGGATAAGATATACATGTATCAATAACTAATGTTCACTCTCCCAAAGCTAATCTTCATGTACCATTACCTAACGCGAACATGTATTTTGTTAAAGATGTGCACAATTCACATGTTTCTTGGCCTAACGAGGTTTTGTTGTCATGTGTTGAGGTAACTTCCCCATGCCGATTTTATTTACATTCGATGACACATTTTGAATTCATTATCCATGCCACATTCAATAACATTAGTTCATTATCAAATCCATGCCCATATCAAATCCATCCCCTGTGAGATTTTGTGACCATAACATATTTTTAATTTTGTTATTGAAAATATCCGCATTACAAATGTTGACTGGTGGGCGATTGTATGGTGTGTATTATTTTACTGAATGTAGGGAAGAATAAAAGTAAGTTTACTGAAGTAGCATTAGGAAACTTAAGCTAAGGAGATCATCTAGAAGCAATAACACATGGAGGAACTCAAAGAGAATGAGAGAGTGCTAGGTGAAAATGTGAGCTACTATTATTTTTCTTCTTATTACGTTTAATATCAATGTTGAGTGTTTTGGTGAAATAAAAAGTTACTTTTCATTTCATATACTTTCTTACTTTAATACATGTGTCTTTTGATCAAAACTCACATTTTATTTCACTTGGTTGGTTACAAAATAGCTCATGAAGGCAATAAAAAAATAAATCTCAATTGGCCATTCTGTGCAAGCCGAGTTAATATAGGGTATCATTGAGTTTTGATTGAGGTATAAGCAAATGGGTGATTACAACAGAAGTTGAGTGTGGAGGAGAACAAAGACCAAGTGTAGAGATCTCAATCCTGCATGGGACGAAAATATTGAGTTTCCGGTTCATAATATAGACTCAAAGCATAATCAAATTCTTGAGCTCAATGTGTATAATGACAAGACTAGCGGTAAACGAAGCATTTTTCTAGTTAAAGTGAATATCGTCAATAGCGCTTCCCCCAAATCTGGTTCTGAGGCTTTAGTTTACTATCCCATTGAGAAAAAAAGGGTTTTCTCTCATATCAAAGGCGATATTAGACTTAAAATTTGGTACATGGACGAAGTTAAAGACCCTCCGCTAGTTGACCAAGATCAGAAATTAAAGGTTCCACTGACAAGGGCAGCAGAGGAGAAATAAGAGGAAAATAAACCCACTGAAACTGCTAAGAGAGATGAAAAACCAACATAATAAGAGGTCAAGAAATATACTGAACCGGTGGCCGAGTCACAACCACCACCTATAATGGAGAATAGTAATGAAGCAGTAGCTCATACCGACAAACCAAAAGAGGTAGAGGTAAAGGCCAAGCGTCCAAATAATGACGCCTCTGAACTGCGATCTTTCCTTGGCGATCATAGGCATAGCAGTGCTTGTGATCTTATAGATCGCATACCATTTCCTTATCTAAGGGTATCACAGGCCAAAATAACAGAGTCATGGGCTAATACTAGTTGGTCCATTTATGCCAAGATTGTGATTGGACTCATGCTATCCAATCCAAGTCCTAAACACCAGATAAATATTAGGACCAAGTATTTGCATTCGACAAAGAAAGCCTTAACTGAAATTCGTTGGATGCATCAGTATGGGTGGAAAAGGTAAATAAATATGGGGAGAATAAACTTTTATAGGGAAAGCTATTTGGGGAGCGTTTCATTAGAGTTACAAGAAGTATCAAAGAGAGTCCCATAGGATAGGCCTTTGGCTCCCTGATGGTACACCTTTGAAGGATCTCCTATAACTGATGTGATGATGGCTGTGTGGGTAGGACTCAAATGAACGACACATTTTAAGAGACCTGGAAATCTAATTTCGATGGTATCATAACCAAAACCTGAGCCAAAGATTATATCTCTCCCAACCTCTAGTATTTGAGGCTAACTGTCATCCAAATACATGACTTGCAGCTATCCCATTCTCAGCCTAATCCTGAGATATACGTAAATCCTTAGCTAGGACCTCAGCTTTTTAAAACAGTCAAAATAATAGTGGGCTCCTCTAACCCCGCCTGGAATGAAAATCTCATTTTTGTGGCAGTCGAGCCATTTGATTCATTTTTTATAATAAATGTGGAAGATGTGTCCAATGGGGAGTGCGTGGGCATGCTAAGGTCCCTACGCCCAGCATTGACAGGTGTACATATGGTCAATCCGACATAAAATCAAGATTGTTCAATTTGGTTACTGATGAGAACCGCCCCATATGCGAGGAGGATACATATTCACGTTTGCCTTGAAGGTGGTTATAACGTGCTAGATGTGGTTGCTCGTATGAGCAGCGATGTCCGACCAACCTCAAAGAACTCGTCCAAACCACCCATTGTATTATTAAAAGTCGGAATATATGGGTCAACAAACTTACTTCCCTTCAAAAATCGTAATCGGTAGACATGGCACCACGGATGCCTATGTGGTGGCCAAGTATGGGACCAAGTGGGTTCGTACCCGTACAATCATTGGCCTCTTTAACCCATGATGGAATGAGTAGTACACATCGGCTGTATACAATCCCTGCACTATTCTAACCATTGGGGTATTTGTCAACAGAAGGTATAAGCACCACGCTGAATATGAAAAACCCAGTAAAGATGTCCTATTCGGAAAGCTTCGTGTACACCTCTCAATCCTAGACACTAATCGGGTGTACATGGGTTCATATTCCCTTACTGTGTTCCTTCCCAGTGGGGCCAAAAAAATTAGTGACATTAGGATTGATGTAAGATTTTCATGTTCATTGTAGTTGAGTCTCATTCAGGCATACACTAGTCCTGTGTTACCTAGAATGCATTATGTGCACCCATTGGGCCCAGCCCAACAAGATATCCTAAGACACACTGCTATGATGATTCGTACAGTTCTACTCCCTCGTTTCGAACCTGCCTTAACTTAAAAAGTTATTCAGCTAATGTTAGACCCGGACACTCACATATGGAGCATGAGGAGAAGAAGGGAAAATTAGTTCAGATTCATTGGTTGTTTGTTTAGAGAAGCCACATTTTCCCATTGGATTGATAGAATTCAAACATTAGTTCAGCCTCCCACAACGGTATTAGTACACATGCTACTTATGTCTATTGTGTTGTTCCCCCACCCAATGTTGCCTACTCTTTTCATGTATGCTTTTCTAATTATAGTGTTACGATTTTGGTATCACCAGCGGAATGAGACTCAAGCTTTCGGGATGACATGTCATATGTTTCGATCAATATTGTTCGACGACTTCCACCTCTTTCAGATAAAATTTTATGAAAACTATCGCCAGTAGGAATTCACTAGAACCATTAATATCAATTTTTACTTATCGAAAAAAAGATAGGACATAATTTTCGTCTATTTATTCCCTTTAACCTTTTGTATTTTGACATTTATAATTAGGTAAAAAGTCAGGAAAGAAATAAAGATTTATGTGGCAAAGATAGCGCAATTATTGCACTTGCTAATATGCTTGACAACATCATGACGATGGATACGGTGAAGATTCCGGCGGTTATTTCTGATGATGATCTTGAGATCACCTATATTCCAAAAAATGAATTAATATGTTTTTGTAAGATGCAAGAACTAGATAGAGTTTTCATTATCGCGTACACGAGGTTAGATTTAAGTTTTACCATGTTTTATTTAATTCATGAATGCATACATGAGGTTAGATGGTGTTTACATTTTTGCATACATGAATGCCCTTTCAACTCACGTGCGTTTGGTTTTTGTATATATGCATATATGAAAAATGTGGAAGGATTTTTGAAGTTATTTGATTAATAAATCCCTTCCTCATTCGAGACGCATTTTCTAAAAACATTGGGCATCAATTTATAACAGAAACTTTACAGAAGGCATCAGATAAATAAATATTTGTTATTCCATTCAATACCGGGTGAGTTTGGTTGATATGTAAAAGTTTTTTAGAATAATAAATGTGTATATGTATACTATTCCGAATCTCCAATAATTCTTCCTAATATAGGTATGATTAAATTTTGCTTGTGATTGACTTTATTTCGAACAATGTGTTTTGGGTTGATTCTTTACACGGGGAACCGGGCTTCCACTTTAAGCTCTATATAAACACATACGTAGTGTCCTAAAATAAATGGTTATAATAAAATTATTGATTTTATTATTTTTTTTATTGAATTGATCGTTTTTTACAATCAAAGGAAAAATATCATTACTAAACTGGGAGAAAGATATGGTATTTGTTCATAAATTTAATTTAATATTTAGTTATTCATATTTGACATGATTAACATAACAACTCCTTTATTTTCAGTGCCCTAAACAATGAGGAGAAATTGTGTGTGGCTTTTTTGTATTGAAATTCATGCAAAAGATCTTAGAAAATTCATCGACGTCTATAAAAATGAAGGTCACATGTTTTTTAATATTTTTTTACATTGTTTTTTATTTGGATGTGATAAAAGCTAAATTTAATTATATTTGTCTTGTTTAGATGAAGGAGTTGGCTGGAAAGTCGTCATATCAAATTCATGATATTAATGAACTTCAACATGATTTCATTGAATTTATTCAGCCTTATATTATAGGATTTTGAGAACTTTGTCGACACAATTTTGTGAAAGCCAAATGAGGACCAACGCATTTATGCGTGGTTTTTTTATGTACATTTTTGGAGACATATTTTTGAGTAATATACATAGTGGGTATATCTAGCTATGATATATGTAGTAGGTCATTATTTTTTGTGGATAATTTGGTATATCTATTTGTGTTCCACTCTTTTTTTATATTGACAAATGACTTGGTTTGGTGCATTTTAGGTGTACATGACTTCAAATAAAAAAAAAATCAAGAAGTTTTTTATGTTATTGTAAATTTTGATTTGTGTTTAGATTTATTTTCCAACTATTACATTAATATCGGTTATTATTATTTTTATTTTACATTTAATTTATGACCATTTATATTAAACCCGAATGTGATGAAATTTTTTATATGACCTTTTAAAAAAATTGAAACCTTTTTATCACGGCGCTTTTAAAATCAAATATGACATCTTACAGAGTATATTATGACCCTTTTTTGTAGTAGATATGACAATTTTGAAAAAATAAATGTCATATATAAACGTTATCAAATAAGACACTTTTTTATGGGTATGAATTATGACACCCAAACTTTTGACGCTTTTTATTGAAAAGTAAAGCGTCATAAAATGTGTTTTATTGCACTTAAATGTCATAAAATGTCTTTTTTCTTGTGGTGACAATGACAAAATTATTTTCCTTACAAATTTCCCCAATGGATATGATGGTACGTACATAAAAATATTCTAGTTATGCAACCCAAAATAAATTCCTAAGACGCACATTCTAATACCCCCCCCCCCCCCCCCTTCCGAAAAAAACACCTCAAATAAAACTATCAAAATACATGTCTTGAAATCTTCAAAATGATCAAAAACTTTAATGATCCAAAATTTCTTTGTCTTTATCAAGTGTGCTATGAATATGATCTTAAAATGTACCTACACACATGGGACAAGAAACATATACCCATGAGGCACAAAAGTTTGAAATAAAATGATAAGCATAAATGATGAATTGATTAAGCAAATCATTAAATAATAAAACTTTTTCACTCCCCCATAATTCGATCTCACCCTTTTGATGATGTCAATCTTTTTCAATTTTCAAAATTGTTTTCACAAAAATATACAACAAAAAATCACACCTTGAATTAACACTAAGAGAACCAAGTCGACAATAACATAATTGTAGGGGTGTGAACAAATTCGATAGGAAGATCAACTCAAACATTCATAATATATGTGCATGGTGAATTTTGGATACTCCTAACAAATTAACACAAAGGTGAATTTAGATGAAATTGACTCAATCTAATTGAAACATCAAGTCTAAAATGATTCCTATACGAATAACGTCTAAAGCTATGTAGTGCTTTTTCGAGACTTTGTCAGTACATGCAAACCCGTTGATTTCCATCCAAACTCCCTCATAAATAGTAATTCTTTTTATTTTTCTATTGAGGTGCTAATATCTCTTGACGAGATTTTCTATTGTCCCTCATAAATAGTATTTTTTTTTTCTTGGGCTCTTTTCAAATGGTGGCTTTCATAACGAGTTCACATGCCTCTCGCAGCCCTTTTCCGTGTGCACTCATTATTTTTTAAATATTAAATAAACTCACGCGGGCAAGGGTTTTTTTATGCACTACTTTCATTAACTCGTTTTATCCCATTTGGTTCATTTTACATACATAATTGAGATGAAAACACTTTGACCAACATTTGATAGACAAGTAAAAAAATCAAACAAATTTGTCCATGTGTGCATTAAAGGAGACAATGAGTCAAACAACTATAAAGTAATCAGTAATTACATCTTAATGACTTCAAACATTGCAATGCACATGGATGAAATGTAATTGTGCCTCAAAACACTACCAAATAGTCACGTGGATAATGGAATGATCTGGTGACTTGGCCATCCTAAATGTCAATCGATAAAAGGTGTAAACAAACTACAAAAATCTTTTTGTGTTTTTCTAAAAATAGAAAATATTTTGTATTTTTCTCAATTCTTAAAAACCAAAAGTCCTTTTGTAATTTTCAATTTAAAAAAAAAACTAAAATCCATTTGGATTTTTTCTAAAATATGAATAAGAAAAAAAATATAATACAAACGATACAGTCTAATAATAGCAATCAAGAATATGCACGTGAAAAATCATACTGTACTAGAAAAGTAACCCACCCATAATTAACTATGCAGCTACCTAAAGACTAAAGACTTTTTTATCTAGGGGAATCTAAAGCTTTCATGATGATGTCGGCTAACTAGCTATTGGTGGTCACAAAGCTAAGGATACTGTAACAACCCGTATTTTTGGTACATTTAAAATTTAATTAATTCGAAAATTCTAAATTACTAGTGTGTTGTCATTTAATGAATTAATTATGGTAAAATAATATATAAATATTAATCTGGGATTGAATGGTTAATATTTAGGGAAACTTATTTACTAAGTGAATAGTAATAATGTAATTACGTCATTTCGAGTATTAATGACGAGGTATGTACTTATCACATCCGGAAGTCGGTATAGACTATATTGGGTGGGGGATAAGTATTTTTATAAATTAATTCGGATGCAAATTCTGAGTGTACAGTTGAGTTCGGATGGGCCGAGATAGTCAGAAAAGTGTACTTGGGGGTAGTAAACGGGTCACGGGATGTTTTTAAACATAGTCGGGCCCACTCGGGGGCATTTAGGTCACTTGGACTTGGCCCATTAGTCAAAAAACGGGATTAGGGAAATTAACCTAATAAAAAGAAATAAGGGCATGGGTGAGCTTAATTAGAGAGAAGAATTAAAGGGTTAGAAAACCCTAACAGCAGCCAAAGCCATTTGGGGATCTCAAAAGAGCCAACAAAGGTCATCTTCAACCTTGGAACCCATCTCAAATTCAGACACTACGAAACCTAAGGCAAGTGAATAACTTGCAATAGTATTAAATCTGTCTTTCAATTCATATCTGTGTGATGTAATGAATTAAAATTCGTTTTGGGGTTTCATGGCATAAACATGGGGTTTTGAAAAACAAAAGAAAATATTAATCTGATTTGCCAAAGTTTATGAGGATTTATGTAAAAATATGATATTGGAATATTGATGTGTATCTGTTAGAATGATATCCGGATAAATTAGAACGAGTTTGATGAAGAAATTTGGGGTGTAAATGTGTTTATGGATAAAGATAGATTTTTCCCCAAAATTATGAATCAGTAGTTTATGGACGAATTGATGATTGTGGTGGACTTTCTGGGGGATCCTAATAAGGTTTCTAATATGTACCTGTGATAAGAAGGCTTGTAATTCATGTTAGAAGAGATTAGGGTTTGAGTAAATCCGTCCATGGCTGCCCTGTCTTCGCGAAGAAGACGAAGACTTGTTCGATCGATCGATCGACGGTCTGGGGTCGATCGATCGACGGTCGGCAGAACTTGGCAGTTTCTCCAGTTAATTATATAAAAAGGGGAAATTCATATAAAAATCTTATGTAATTAATTATTGAGAAATTAAATACACGAGTTTAAATCTAATTAGTTGTAGATAAATTAATTAAGGTTTGAGGCAGAAAATTTGGTTGAGCGAAACCGAAATGTAATAATTTAATTAGACAGAGGATAATAAATTAGAGTCGGGGATTTTGACTCGGGTAAATTTATTTTGGGCTACGAGAGTACGTCCAAATTTATGGTGGGGGCAACACCAAAAGTAACTTAATTAATTAAGGTGCAATTTAATTAATATTTAGAGTTGGACCATAAACTCTTAATAATTTTAATAGGCTTATGTTACGGATTTACCGCACGGTATAGCCGGGACTTGTATATTTATACGGATGTGATAGTATATATATATGGTGTGTGCATTAATATCAGTGATTCGATATTTTATACTATAGTGCTATAGGGGGAGGTTGCGCGTAGTGGATGAATCCCCTAGCTTGAGGAGTAGGGTGAGTATATTCCCAAGGTCATAGCGTCCATTATATGGGTGAGGGACATCTCACTTTCAGGGAAGGAATATGACCGCCTCCAATTATTTATTTTTATCAAGTTGGTGTGAAATTCTGACTTGGGATGACTAGGCTATGTGATTGTACCTAGTGGGATAGCATTTTATAGAATTTACATTCTGTGAGTATTTTACTCGGGTGGATGCAAGTTGCTAAATATATTACAGTATGATTGTGAATGCTGAAATATGATTATAAGTATATAATTGGATAATTAATTATATACGGGTTAGTAATGAGAAATATGAGTGGTTTTATATGTATAACAAGTGTAGAAGTTATATGAATTTAAAAAGGGAAATGTTTTAGTTAAGTTGATGTTACTAATAACTTAAAAATCATCATCACTATATACTCAGTTAGAGTAGGGTGGGTATAAAGAAACTATGTTAATTATCTAGTCATGAGATGAATAACTCGATAATTTAATTAAAGTGTTAGTAGTGTACATTAGAGGAGGGGTAAGGAAGTCCTCAAGAGAGTGCGATACTAACTAGAATATGAAGAGCATGCATATTTATTTATTACTGCAAGTTAATCATTTGTTAAATATTTTCCAAATGTTTTGGGTACTAACCCTTGCTATAAATCTATTTTAAAAACCTTTTAGGTGTCCAGCCACAGGGACGCCAGCCTTGACTATTCCAGGGATCCGTTGCTGCAGCATATGTGGATGTTGCGGGGTTTTGATAGACGCCTCATTCTTCGATCTTAATGTAGAAATTCATGATTAGTTATTCGAGCATGTCGCTCACATTCCGTTTATTTGTATTAGAATTGTTGGGAGTTAGTTCTTGTCTTTACGGGATTTATTATTATTTGGACCGATGGTTTATTCGGTTAATTACTTTTACTTGTGGATGATTAATTCAGTTATCTGTGATTGTTGTATTATTTTATTTTACTCATGGGTTTTTGTTTAAATAATGAAAGATAAATTGGCACGAGTCTATTTTTCTCACTTAGGTGGTTAGTAATTTAATAAGACGACAGTGATGCTAAGAATGGACCAAATGAGAAACCAGTTCTAACTTGATTTAGGACTGATCACCCGGGATTAATTAGGCGGGGTGTCACAGATGGTATCAGAGCATCACGTTCTAGTGTCCTTAGGATTTGTGCGTCTTTCTACGTTTCAGCGTAGCGTTCGGTTGTTATAGAGCCCTATTATTAGGATTGTTGATTATATTTTCCGCTTGTGAGATATCGTATGCCTTCTATTAGTTTTTTGTATAAATTGTGTACTTATACAATTCAATATATTTCAGATGCCACCAAAGAGACAGAGAGCGGAGAGGGTTGAGGCTAGAGATGAGGTGAGGGAGGCTCGCCAGGAGCCACAGATACCGCCACCACCACCCCCACCCGAGTTGATTTCTACCACTCAGGTGGCAGTGATAGTGGCCCAAGCGGTCGAGACAGCGATGTGAGATATGGCAGCTCATTTTCCACAGCCCCAGGCACCGCCTCCAATGGCTCCAGCAGTTCAGGCTCCAGTGGGACCACCGTCTTGGCAGCGAGTGAGGGAGACCTTTTCAGAAGGGTCACCCACCTGAGTTCCGAGGTAGCACCAATGTGGTGGAGGCTTGTGACTGGAAGAAGAACATTCAGCGCCATCTGCGCATGTTAGAGGGTACAGAGGTGTAGAAACAGATGTTGGCTACCTTCCGTCTGTCGGGGGCAGCCTGACAGTGGTGGGAGTCTCTTACCACCGCTGAGGAGCGGGATTTGATGCCAATTTCTAAATTCTGGGTGCGGTTTGACCGCAAGTACTTCCTTCCAGCAGTAGAGTCTGAGATGAGAAAGAAATTCACCGAGTTGGTATAGGGTGACAGATCAGTGGCAGAATATGAGGAGGAGTTCACCCGTTTGGCAAACTTTGTGCCAAATGAGGTGAGCGATGAGGAGCGGAAGAAGTCAAAGTTCATGGATGGCTTAGCCTAGAGGATCAGGCAGCACTTGATTGGAAATCCGGCGTTAGTGACTTATACAGATGTCGTTACTGCTGCACTTGTACATTGCCAGGATCATCGTTTCCATGCTAAGGGGAACAAGAACGCAGGTGAGCCGAGCCAGCAGGGGAAGGCGGTTACTAGTAGTGAGACAAGTGGCACACAACAGCAGATTATCATTCAGCAAGGGAATCAGGCTAAGAAGTTTAAGCCAGGTGGGTTTCGACCGGGAGGACAGGGGTTCAGGCAGGGGCAACCAGGCCCTAATCAACAACAATAGGTTCCTCCGGGCCGTCAGGGCCAAGGGAACAACGGGGGAGGCCAATAGGGCCAGCAACGTCAGGGCCAGCAGGGCCAACGGTAGGGTGACGACCAGAAACGATGTTTCGCCTGTGGCCAGCCAGGACACTTCAAGAGGGAGTGCCCGCAGAGGGGAAGAGGCCATCAGCAGGGTGCCCAGCAGGGGCAACAGGGTCAGATGCCGCCAGCAGCACCAGCTCCACCCGCCCCATAGCAGCAGGGGCAGATGCACTACGGACGTGTGTATAACGTTCGGATGTTCCCAATCCTCCAGCACAGCAGGCGCCGCCAGCGGTTGAGGGTATGTTTTTCATTCATGGTCATGAGGGTAGCATTCTTTTTTACACGGGAGCATCACATTCATTCATTAAATGTAATTTTGCTAAACGGGCTGGGTTATTAGAGACAGCGGGTAGCCTCCGTATGAGTGTAGAGTCTCCAGTAGGCAGCGGGGCTTTGATTCGTTCGATTTGTCGAGGAGTAGACATTTTTATTAGGAGGCTTAGTTTAGCAACAGACCTCTTAGTATTAGATATGGAGGGGTATGATGTCATCTTGGGCATGGATTGGTTGGCAGGTTACCGGGCTACGGTGGATTGTTATGAGAGTACAATAGTGTTCTCCATTCCGGGACAGGAGATGTTCCTGATAGCAATGTTGCTTCCTGAGGGAGGGTCGCGCACTCACTTATATTACATTGAGGAGGAAAACTCACAGGAGGTGGTAGTCCCTTTAGACTCTATTCCTGTAGTGAGGGACTTTGAGGATGTATTCCAGGAGATACCAGGATTACCACCCAGCAGAGAAATCGAATCTGTTATCGATTTGGCACCGAGGACGAGGCCGATTGCTCGGGCACCTTACCGTATGGCCCCTTCAGAGATGCGAGAATTGAGGGAACAGATTCAGCAACTACTGGGTCAAGGTTTTATTCGGCGGAGTACATCGTCGTGGGGTGCGCCGGTATTGTTTGTAAAGAAGTGAGATGGCTCACTCCTCTTATGCGTGGATTATAGGGAGCTGAACAAGGTGACGATATGAAATAAATATCCGTTACCTCAATTGATGATTTATTTGACCAGTTGAGAGGGGCGTCTTACTTCTCCAAGGTCGACTTGAGGTCAGGGCATCATCAACTGCGTATCCGAGAGGGGGATGTTCCTAAGACCGCTTTCTTGTCGCGGTATGGATCATATGAGTTCAGGGTGATGCCTTTCGGGCTCACCAATGCACCTGCAGTGTTCATGGATCTCATGAACAGGGTTTTCAAGGAGTACCTAGATCAGATTGTCATCGTGTTCATTGATGACATTCTAATCTACTCGCGCACCGAGGAGGAGCACGCAGAGCATCTGCGCATGGTTTTACAGACACTGAGGGATCATCAGCTCTACGCCAAATTAGGGAAGTGTGGATTCTGGCTACGGGAGGTACAGTTCCTTGGTCACGTCGTGTTAGATCAGGGTATTGCAGTGGATCTGAATAAGGTATCAGCGGTGAGGGAGTGGGGACAGCCCACGACACTGACCGAGGTGCGCAGTTTTCTGGGTTTGGCCGGTTACTACAGGAGATTCATTAAGGGATATCTTTTTTTCATCATATTAGATACCATTTTAGGTTAGATGAAGGGATTTTGAGTGGGATCTTGGGTATTGTAAGCTACTATTCACTGTATTCTTCATTAATATAGTCTCCATTATTGTATTTTCTTGATTTAAGATTTGTTATTTCCTTTTTTTCTTGCTTTACTAATTACGTCATGGCTAGATAAATTGTTGAAGTTTATTTATTTATTGTTTTATTTATTAATTAGTTGTTATTTACCTTAATCATGTCTAATACGTAGATAAATAAAGTTGGGGTCCTATTTTTGCCATTAATAGGCGTTGAGCTCCGAAAGTTAGTTTTCGGGGAATATTGCATTTAATGGAAACCTTGTGTATTAAAGTCGAATTATTATGCGTTTAACTTTTTTTGTCATGCAACGTAAGTGTTTATAGCGATAATCTGAATTTAATACGCATGTGACCATTTTTTATTAAATGTTTTATCTCGCATTTTTGGGTTAAAATCGCTTCATGTGTCATGGTTATGATTAACTAAAAATGCTCGATTAAATGCTTTCAAACCAAAATTCTAATTACACGTGTTTATCCCATGGCGGGGATGTGATTCCAGCTCTCGTTTTATTAATTCCTATTTAGCTTTAACGTCTTCTTTTTTTCATTTTTCCTATTTTAAACCCAAATCACCTTTTACACTTTTATTCTTGAAGTGATAAATTTGTTACGATCTATACGGCACTCCCTGTGGATTTCCTACGATACCCGACTTACCGCTACACTTGTTTCGCAAGTGTAGTTGTAGTTTAGGTTTTTGCATTGAGGTGGTGAACCAAAAACAATGACAGTGCTTCTACACGAGAACAATGTTCACGCCCGATCAGTAGTATTTATTAGTTTACTGAAGTTAGTTTGGAATCTAGATTGAGTACTTGAAAAATATTTTAGTGCTTGTTAACAGGATGAGTTCCTGAACGTTTTCTGTAGATTCAATACTTGCAGAGCATTGTGTGTAGCAATGGAATAAAGAAAGAGGGGATAGAAAACCTATTAGCATCCAAAAAAGTGTAAGTTACAATAACATAAAAATATAATCGGGACATTCATTTACATCAGATGCAAAGTAAATTCCACAACACCATAAATAAAGATATAACAAATGAGGTCAATAATGTGAATAAAATCCAAACAAAACTTTAAGCAAACAACCTGAATAGTAAAATGATTTCACATGAAAAAATTCGATCAATAGATAACACATGCAACCACGGAAATTTGAAAACAAACCATATGCATGATTTCCTCTTTAAACTGAAATAATTATCAAAAAAGGTATTTAATATAACATAAGAACAGGAAACCAAGTTCCTTATATTAAAGTGTTGGAAAGCCTCATGAACAAAAATTAGTCTAATGTTCTTAATGCTAAAAAATAAGAACATATAGTTGCTATCACTATTATGCAAAAACTAAAAATCTGAAATGAAACCCCAAATGTTTTAGCCTAAATTAAAACCCTAAGTTACATAGATTAGGAAATTCCTAATTTATTAAACTTCTTAATGACCAACTAAAGCTTTGTGCATTTTTTAATGGTGAGTAAGGTTCTAAAAATCATTTTAAGTAACGAACACAATGTAGGACAAAGACATCTATTGGCTCATAGTAAATTATTTATTCAAAATTTTGTCATAGTAAATTAATAACATAGTCATATTGACCCCCAGTTCAATGAGGCTTGTAGGTCCCGAATAGAACTTTGAGCCAAAAAAAAATTCTTGAGCGGAATTAAGTTAAGGATGAATACAAACCATTTTTTTCTTTTTGAAAAACTCTTTTCAATTTTCCTAAAGCACACCAAATTGTGACACAAGTTAACTTAACCAAATTTTATCTTGTTTAATACTAAGAATGCAACTAGTGATTAAAGCAAGTAAAGTGTAAATCAATAATCACAACACCGATGTACGAGGAAAACCACAAACGGGTAAAACCACGGACGGCCCAGGCCAGACAATCACTATGACAATGGTTTTACAAAGTCAGACGGTAGTCTTATACAATGACTCGATCCACCCACGAGACTTGATGATCTTATAATCTTTTACCAATCTTCACAGTGCCCACGCAGAAAGTAACCTTCTTCTATGATGCTCGTCTACAACAGTCGCCTCCATAAAGGCCACGGTATCCACCGATATGAACTTATGTCGTTGACGATGTTGAACACGAATATTACGTTATTCTCTTCTCCACTGCAAAACCAATAATGTTCAAGTGTTGAACAAACCCAACTTGGTGCAACAAAGATCACCTAAACATATGGTAATGATAAATTCGATCTTTGTAAACTCTAAGGATGTTTTATTGTGAAAAACCTAAAAAATACATTGTGAAAAAAAATCTCTATATTGTAACAAAAAAATCGTACTATATGCACTTTGAGAAAACTAGAACAACCTATTTATAATTATTTTAAGGCAGTGGCATCTCTCGTTTGAACAAGATACTGCGTTGTTCTAATAATAGAAGATCTAGTTTGAATAACATCGTATGTCATTTGAACGACATTGCCCAGATTAGAGTCCAAACCAAATTAATCTTTAAGTTGTCCTTATCATCTTTTAAGTTACGTGTAAACAAGTAAAGCACTTTTAAAAACATTTGAAAACATTTTCTTTTAAAAAAAACATCCTTATTTTTGTAAAATAAAATTCCCAGTTTCATTAACATTATGCATTCATACATGAGTGATCTCGGAATGAAATTATACTTTGAAGATGAGAAATTTCACACCAATTAAACTTCGGCTTAATTAATTCCTTGAAGCTTTGTCGCACGTCATCAATTAAACTTCGACACATCATAGTCTGTGTGGGATCGTATAATAAAAATCTACCTATGACTCAAATAAGTTTTGTTCCGATAATAAGTCGAAACTATACATGGACTCAATTGGAAATTTGTCCTTATAAGGCCCGGAGAAAAAATATAAAAGACATAGAAGTAAAGAATTAATTAAAATCTTACATAAGGTACAACAAGACTAACTTTTAATAAAATCATAAGATATGAGATAATATGTTTGTGTTACTATACTAATAATGATGGGGGCATAAAGGAAATATATACAGTAGATTTCAGAAGCATGTGAAATAACTAGTTAGTCAAGAATTTAAGCCTTTGCATCGTGTAGGAACAATGTTTACGTATGTTGATGAAATAAGCGGTACATAAGAACCCATAACACAACGTTGAAATAGAATCTCAAATAAGAGTCTATAGTAAAACAAATATAAACAAAATGAAGCGAAGAAATAAAGGATAAAATATCAAACACAATTTAGAGGATATTATAAATTTAAAAAAACGTTTATAAATGTCAGAGACTTTTTCAAACATATTAAAAACTAAAATACCATTAAGAAGATATGTCTATAAAGGTTGTAACTAAATATGAACCAAGCATGGTAAATATAAGAATTTACTAAAAAATTAAATGAATATACATGGGATATGAAATTAAGAAATCTTTATTCACCATTTAAACATAATTAAACAAATTATTATTGAAATAATCAAGCTATGATAGCCCAACAATAGCTCAAAGTTATATGAAAGTAACAAAACATATGTGAAAGTAATAGATTACGTTAATTATTTCTTTAGAAAAAGGTCAGCATTGATGAAAAAAGTCATGATAAAAGATGCACAAAAATAAAACCCCATACCAATTATGTTGTAAAAAGTTAATGTCGATAATATCAATTCACACATCATACCAACTATACATTGCAGATCATGTTACATGGTCCTTAAGAAGATTTGTTAGAACTTTCAATATGCGTGTTCACCAAGGAATCATAAGCCTTTACATCAAATCTGAGAGACTTTATGGTTTCAAAAGAGAAAAGAAAATGTGAATTTCGCGGGCCATGTATGGTTTAAAAAAATATATAATAACTAGCACCCACAAGTACATTTTTATTTCATATTTTGAATGAATAAAAAGGACTATATGAACAAAATGAATATATATACATTCCACATAACAACAAATAATGTATGAAATAAATGTCAGTCTCCAAGATCACTTTACCTAATAAACTAAAATAAAATTAAAAAAGAAACGCGTATATTAGGGCTAGATTGTATACCTGAAATAGGAACAAAAAATCTATTTGTCAAATCAAATATTTTAGGTTGGATTAGATCTGCAAAAAAAATACATTGCAAAAAAATATGTCAGATCCCATCTAAACCCCAAAAACCCAAATTTGAAAACACATACATTAAATATGAAGTACCCAACCTTAGATCTGAAGTACCATAGATATGCAAACAAAAAACAAGTTAGAGCTCAAAATTTAAACCCCACACTAAAAATTGAAACCCTAAACCACAAAATACTTGAACTCGATATGTCGTGAGGGCGGCAACATGAGATGATGAGGGTGAGAGTGTAGCGTTAGAGGGTTTGGGATCTAAATCATAACCTCTGGACCATTAAAACCAAGGTTTGATAAAAAAGCTGGTTTTCAGGGTTTGTTCTTCAGTTTATCAGTTTGTTCGAGTTAGAATGAGGACTTGAGTTTGGGGTACGGTTGGAGAGGGTCAGAAAGAAGGGTTGTCAGAGTTTTAGAATGAGAGGTAGGGTTCTCAGTGGGTTTGGTGTTTGTTTACAAAAAATAACCTTGTGTTTGAATTTAAGTGAAAGAGGGAAAGTTAATTAGTGAGACAAAAACGGGGGGAACTAAAAAATTTTAGGGCAAAATAAGTAGTGTAAGAAAAAATTATTGTGTGATATCATAAGCTAGGCTTATGACATACATAAGCTTTTGTAACATATATATATACACACACACACACACGCACACACACTAGGGTATGCCCGTGCCTGAAGGCACGCTGAAAATTTTCAAAATACATAATCGCTAAGCGGCAATGATTTCAAAAGTATGTAAGCGCAAAATGGCAAAAAAAAATTGATTAACCATTACGTATACATTCTTATCATTTTTTTATCATTGCGTTTTATATATTATAAGTGCAGATTTTCAAAGTATTGAATCGTCTAAATTTAACCCATAAAATTTCTTTTACAATACAAATGTGTAAACTTTTTTTTAAAAACTTTGGCAAAGTTCCCTTTGTTTACAAGACTATCTACCTTTTTTAAGAAATAAAAAATTAATCCAACAAAACAAATAGCCCGTTTTGGACATCGTATAAGAAACATAATCCAAATATACTAAATTGCATAGAATCAGAGAAAAGTATCAATTTAAAAAAAAATTGGCATAGTCTCCTTCGTTTATTGGACTATCCCCCTTTTTTAAGGGATAACGACCAATTCAACATTATTTAAATAGTGTACATTCATCTAACAAAACTTCATCTTGGCCTTCACAATACCCCCTTCCAACATATTTAACCCTTCTTCCAGACTACTGATTTTCCTCATCCTTCAACCATATTTAACGATTCTTCAATTACTGAGTACTTTAGCCCTGCATTTGAACCAAAAGTCAAAAGGTTGCATCCATTGACATGACATTTTGTAGTCCTATCTCTCCTAAAGCTTTCATCCATCGACAGGATATTTTGTCTATTCTCCTCACTACAAACCCAAAGAAAAAACCAATTTATAAGTAACATAGATTAATTATTTTATAAATTAAAAAATGCATATTTTCTTGTCCTCAACAACAGATTAGAAAGAACCCTATGTAATACCAGTTTATTTAATACCAACCTTAAACTACGTACATATAATATATAAAAACATACAAAAAAACCTACACATAAACAAAATCATAGTAGATATAATTGGCATCTTGAGTGTCTAGTATTCACTTGTGTAGTTTAGGAAAGAGAGATTACCAAGCGATTCCTATTAGAAGTCTCCAAAGTTGACTTCTCTATAGTTTAGGAAGGAGATACTCCCAACTGTATACTCCATTTTGGTTCACCACCTGAAACAATACCACATCTACTTATAATCATCAAAGAAGTCTAAGAATTAAACCAACATATCTGAATATGAACTAAAAACATCCATGCAAGAGAAAAAACTAAACATGAGAGAACTTGATAGTTAAAGTAATTTGAAATTATGTTTTAATTATAGTTATAATTATGCATTAATATATTCATTGGTAGTTATCATTATAGCTATAATGATGAACACAACTTGCATATGTGGGACCTGAATTCTCAGATTTTGATGGAAATTTACAAAAGGTTTTGCATAAGTACCTTCAGATCCGTGGGCACAAACCCAGCACAGCCAACGTTTTGTCCGAGTACATGATCTGTAAAGACAACAGTGAGTACCTCTTATGGATGAAGAAACTCAAAAATTTCATTCAGAAATAAGAAATTAGACTATTATTTGTTGATAGCACCGAGAAGTTCGATCAAATTGTTGAGGAAATTTGAGGCAAGCATAATATTTATAATTGTTCAATATAGCAGTGATTCACTCCTACTGGATTCACTCATATAGCTCAAATTCACCAAGTGCATACAATATTAAGAAAAAAATATAGAGCAGCCCCTAAATTACTTCCAAAGTGAAATTAAAGAGACAATGTTAAACATTATAGCAGAGTTACACGCACATATAACTAATTAGTTTGAATTTAGAAAATTCAAAACATAGTTTCATGAAATCCATATGATATCCGTACCTTTAACATTCAACAAACTAACATTTGTGACTATAAAATATAGAAAAAAATGTTAAACATTACAACAGAGTAATAATCAAATATAAACAAACAGGGTAACGAAAAGTTAATACACAGAAGTAAGGAACATCTACATTCTGTTAATCATTTAGAAGGATCTCACATACGAATTGTCAAACAAATGATTAACAACATGCACAGAATAAAACAGAGAATTACGAAATCAATCTAGGGTTTTGTTGTTGTATCAATCCTATCATCCTCACTAGAATCAATCTAGCTCCCTAAATGACTAAAAGAACCAATAAGGAAGGTATTGTTGGGGAGTATGGTACCCGTTACGGTGCTAGTCTGTGAAAGCAGGTCAATAAGGATACCTAAATGCTTTACTTTTCTTAGGTGACCAATGTTTCCCACATATATATATTAAATAATCCATCACGATATAAACAAAATGACGATCGAACCTCCAATCGGGATTAAACTCGACCACAATAAAGGGATCTCTCTTCAAATATGGTCAGCAACTATTCTGCCGTTAGTTGTGCTTCTACTATGTCAGATTCTCAAAGCATTAAATATCAAATGAAAAATGAAAAATGGATTAAACTAAGTACTTCAAACCATGCCTTGAATCAGTTTCATCTAACGCAAAGTTGGAAGAATGGAATACGTGAGAAATGGAAGTTTTTTAAACATCTTAAATTAAGAGAAAATCAATATAGTGAAAAAAATGTGAATACACCGACATTCGATTTTTGTGTTACATACCATAAATGGATTAGTGGATGGACTGGTGTGTGTGTTCCAAATTTCAAATCTGCAAAACACCAACAATCGAAATTGAAATGCCTTACATTACAATGGACGAAATCACAAAAGTCTTCCGATTTGTGTTCTCTGTGCGTGTTTGTGCATGTTTGATAGAGTAAGAGACCTAATTTTTTAAATCTAAAGAGGTAAAAATGGAGATTAAAATCATAATAAACAAAGTTCTAAATAAGTAGAAAATTGAGTTCCCAGTCTCAAAGAAAAAATCTAAATTTACCTATAATATGGCAGAACAAAGATGATTTTATTTAACTAAAGGCTGAATCACAAAACTGTATGTCAATATGAAAATAGATATTTTTTCTTTAGATAAAGTATTAAGAAAAGGATAATGAATATAACAAATTGAGCGGCTGCGAGTACACCTAGTCACTTAACTGAAAATCGGTGTTCTCCTCTATTGAATATTGCATGCGCATTGATGGATCTCCCATGAGTCGGATATTTATGCCATGGAGTAGGAGAAGCGCTGCAGAATCTCGGTGATGAACAGTTCATTGAAAGCAGTGAGGTTTACCCTAGTGTTGATAATGAAAACATCGGAGCCTCTGATTCTGCTTTGAAGAGAGCAATGATGCTTCTCCTAATGATGCGGAAGCTGTTAGTGAAGCTATTGAAGAAGAAAGTAAAGGAAGTATTGAACCTGAGAAGTCGGTTAATCAAGAAGAAGTTGAAGACACACCAGATCAGAAATCACACACACACACATATATATATATATATATATATATATATATATATATATATATATATATATATATATATATATATATATATATATATATATATATATTACCACATCTTCTTAATTGTCCCCAAACATCAACCGAACTGAACAACAATACTGAGTAAATATTCATGTGAACAATTAGAATTAGCATATCAAAATACTAAAGAAAACAAAAGAAAACTTAATACTGAATAAAACAACGCTGGATATTTAGTTTACTGTATATATTAGATCTCATTATTGTATTAATCATATCCACATAATTCTACGAGAACAGTGAACCCAAATAATGTCCCAATTAAGCCTCCCCCAACATATTTTGGACCAAATTCCCATGCCTTTTACCACAACTGCAGTAATCTGATAATATTAACCTATAGTTATTACATGAGCTCTTGTAGGATCATAATGCTTAAGGGAGTATAATTTTGTTTTTGATTCAAAACAATGTTTAGTTATATGAGGTAGCTACCTTACCTCTCTTATTTAGTGAATCCCTTAAATTAGAAACAAAACACCAATTCTTGGTTGGTACACTAATAAATAATAAACCACTGACGTACTCTAACAAAAACAATTAACTCCAGAATCACATAATGGACGTAATAATTGACAATCCAGTTGTACGGAGTAAAATACTCCATATAAAGATCCTTTTATATGGCATTTCCTTTAAATACAAGGAGCGCCATGCTCTTTATACTCAGACATGGAAAATCAAATTTGCTGAAAGGAACCAAGAGATGTCAAAATACTCCCTCCTATCTAAACACTAAATCTTTTTCTATCCCATTTTCATTTGCCAATAACTTTAGCTGCTTGAGGAGACTCCTCTAGCATGTCCTTCTCAAGACGATCTTTTCGTTGTTGCATTGAAGTTGTTCCACCAGCAAGCAATATACTACTAAATAATTCTCTGCGAATGTTAACATCCCAGTTCTTATGCTGTCTATAACCATTTGTGGCAGGCCACGGGTAGAAGAAGTGATATGTATAAAACTTTTCGTAACAGGAATAGTCTAAACGAAAGATGGATTGAATAGAACATCGGGATTATTGAATCCTTCAGGAAGATCATATGGTGTCATTGAAATGTTTAAATACTAATTTTCATCATATGTTGACAACATTTCTCATCAAAACATTTAGTTATAAAGGGTAAACATTACCTATTTACAAATAAAATTGGGTTGGGGGGGGGGGGGGGGGGGGCGGGGGGAGAACAAATTCATATGATGAAAATTTTCCACACTATTGACAGTAAATATAGTAAGGAACGAATAATCTTAATAGCGACAATATAAGTTGATTTGAGTAAAATACAACCATTAGATTTTACACGTGGAAAATGTACACCTTTTGATTACTTTGATAAGTTGAGCTAAGAAATTGAATAGTATAACACCATCCTACTATATATATATATATATATATAAGAATATATTGACCTTTTAAATCATTATAAATCGTTATAGATGCATATATTGACCTTACTACTTCACTTGTGCATCATAAATACTTTGAGAACATTCTCAACAAAAACTGAACGTTAGTACAACAACACACACACACACACACACACACACACACACACATATATATATATATATATATATATATATATATATATATATATATATATAGCAATTTGAGTTATATCAATAGAAAAACACAATGTAGATTACCTTAAATCACCGCACACCTTATTCAGTATCTATGTATCTCCTTATTATGACTACTCAATGCATTCTTTAACACTAAAAATTAAAACCAAACTCACTGGTTAAGTCAAATTATAAACACAATCATATTCAAATTATAAAAACAATCATATTCAAAATTCAAATAATCATATTATATAACATGTTATGTCACTATTAAGAACTAATAAACAATTATATTGCATTAAAATAATGAAATTGCATACTTACAATACTAAAACAAACAAAATTAAGAACCGTATTGGAATCAACATAAATTAGACGGCTCCATCTGTTTCTTAACATATTGGAATCAAGAACCATCTCCAAGTCGAAGTGTGATTATAACATTAACAACCTTTTTAATTATGGTGACTCATGAGTCTCAATCTATTTCTTATATTCCTTCAGATATATGGGTTATATAATCGTATCCAAAGGGGATTAGAGGATGAAGAGAAGGGAAGGATTTTAGTTTTTCATCTCTAGTCAATGTGAGACCCACCTGTACCTTTCTCTTTTCTGCCAATACACAAATAAAATCCAAGGTGAGAAAAGACAATGAATTTTACACTACGAGGTGGTGAAACCTGATTTCCAAATTAAAAATGAGTGTGGACAACCCAAGAAAAAAAAATATCAAAACTTACCCAATGGACAAAACAATCAAACCATAGTGTCTACACCCAACCCAAAGAAAAAAAATATGGCCAAGTGATATAAATGGATCACCTTTTCAAAAAATCTATGAAGCATCCGCTATTGAAAACCCACAATTAAACCAACCAATAAACCCCAAGCCCAATCAATACACGGTTACTTTTCCCCAAGAAGAAATTCCACTATCCAACCATTAAATCCAAAATATTGAAAACCCAAATAAGAACAAAAATCCCCCACATCCTCAAAAAGATATGGAGTCTCCCAATATAGAACCAACAAACACAAAAATCGAGAGTTTACTAATTCCTCTATCAAAAAATACTTTTAACATTCAAATAAATGTCGGCTCATAGAATCATATCATTTAAAGAAAAGAAAAAGAATTTGGTAATGCTTTGGCACCTATTGATAAATATAAAGAAAATGAGCATATTTAAGGTGTTCATTTCAAGTATAATCAGTTCCCCTGCAGAAAAAAAAACAAAACAAAAAAAATAAGTAGATCCCAAAACATAAACATGGAGATAAACATACATGTAAATGGCCCCATGTTTTCAGATCTATTTTCAAAGCATAAACATAAACATACATGTATATCTCAACCAAAATAGAAATGAACAAAGCCCTAAATTTATTGGTACCAATTGATAAACATAAAGAAAAGGATAATACCTATTTAAGGTGTTCAATTCAAGTATAATCAGGTCCCCTGCAAAAAAAAAAAAATAACAAAACACAAAAAATAAGTAGATTCCAAAACATAAACATAAACGTACACGTAAATCGCACCATATTTTTAGATCTTTTTTCAAAGCATAAACATAAACATATATGTAGATCGTTACCAAAATAAAAATGAACAAAGACCTCGGTAGATCTTAATCAAAATATCCTCAGACCAACAAAAGAAATGACAAAAAAAGTGTGTGTCAAACAGGGGAAGAGCAAGAGGAACGCTAATGAGAAAGGGAGAGAATGAGGTGAGTGACGGGGCGCGGGTGAGGAAGGGTTTGTGTTTCCAGAGTGAACCGTACAGTACAAAGGGAGAGAGGGAGGGCAGTAAAGTGTGAAAATGGGTGCAAATACTAATCTACCATAGTTTTTGAATTTTGAAGGAATGAGGGAAATAAATTAAAGTGTGTCAAAAGAGGGGAAAATCAAATATTTAAGGGGAAAATAGGGAGTGCATGAAAAAATTATGTGGATGACATCATCGATCAATCTTATGACATACATAAGTTTCTTACTTTATTATATATATATATATATATATATATATATATATGTGTGTGTGTGTGTGTGTGTGTGTGTGTGTGTATGTGTGTATATGTGTGTGTGTGTGTGGTGTGTGAAATGTGTGAGTAAGAATGAAGCTATATACAAGTGAGAAGAATGTGAGAATGTGCTAGTGAAAATAGCCATGAATATCTAAAAGGGGTGTGCGAAATGTGTGAGTAAGCATAACCCTATGCACAAGTAAGAAGAGTATGAGAGATTGTGGGAGTGAGACTAAACATGGATATCTACAAGTGGTATGTGCAACATGTTTAAGTGGGAGTACGTGGAGTGAAGTGTAGCGAATATATACAAGTGAGTAAGATATGATGACACATGTGATAAGATAGTGATATATACACGTGAGGAAAGGAGGGCATAGTAGATATGAACATCATGATAAGAATGAGACATATATACAAGATGTAAGAATAATATATAGGAGAACATACAATTAGTAGAGGTATATGTAGACATATATAAAACTAGGAGAGAAAAAGTAATAACACCCATGTTAAAATAGAGTATAGTCCTATAGAAATGAGGAAACTTATTCAAAGGAAGTATAGATATAGCCATTACATTCACATGCAGTGTCAACAGTCAACTAATACTTTATAATCCACACATATTGAGATGGTGTAAAAGCATTCAAGAAAATATTCCAATTTAACCTACCTTGATAAAAATAGTTGGGTGAATCAGAGCTAGTGTTAATTCAGTTGAAGCTGAAGGAGTTGAGGGAGTTGATGATTCAATAGATCTACTTGAATTCACGACTAGTTCGTCAATCATTTGCAATATTTTTGCAATAGTAGTATCACATTCAGAGGAGGTCCTTCGAGAATAAATAAGATCATTCATTAATGAATGGGGCAATAGATAAAGTGAAACATTATTTTTCTCAACAATTGGACTTAATTAATCCCTCAAGGAAGGACCATCATCAATCAGCACTATGGCCACCCGTGTCAGATTCCTTCGACACGGTCCGACTCTAAAATTGAAGGGGAGAGAAAATTGGAGAAATCCTTCTCTATTGTGCGTGCAGGGATTTGAGGATATGGGAATCCTCTTTCCACAACTCACTCTAAGCTTCGCAGGCTTCCTTAAATATAAATTGATCATCATCAAAAGGATAGAAAACGTAAAAAAAGTAGTGGCCAACGTAATTTCCTGAAAACTCGAAAAATAATATATCCACCCCCAATAGAACATCATGAAAAGACATACTAATGCATACAAAAATAAATGAATCAAGGATCCAAGGACTAAGTTACGGAGTGGGAAAGTTTTAGGTCCCCATTCTGCCCTTTCAGTATCTCATGGGAAATGATAATATTCTGCTTTTTTTTAAAATGTGACATGTGCATGCATGTGTGTGGTGGGAAAATGAAGAGAAAGAAATCATCCAACTCACTTCATGGGAAGTACAGAGTGGAATCACTCTAAGGAGTGTGCAAAAGAAATAACGTAAAAACAAATATAATGTGAGTGTCCACCGAATCACATATCACTATGAAGAAGTGAGTGTGTGTGTCAAGCAAGACACGAATATGTAGGAGTACACAGAGTCGCAATACTAATAAACATAACAAAACATAAAATGGATAAATGAGAAAATAGGACTCAATACTAATATTGGATTGGGACATTTACGTATCCCAAAGGGCAATAAAGTCTAGGTAGTTCAATAACACGCAAGGGTGGGGTTCAACCCATAAATCCTAACTTAGAACTTCCATTAGTTTGTCTTTTAGAAAAAGTGCACAAGTGTAGAAAGTGTAAAAAATAAGGAAATTCTAATTTAATGTTTATAAGAACCTTCCTTTTGGATTTTAAGATTTTTGAAAATAATATTTGTGCATACTAAATAATTAAAAATGGGATTAGTTTTGAAGTGAGGGATTGAAATAAAAAGAGATATCAAAAGTGGAAAGGAAAGTAAATGACTATTACGAATTGAGTAAGTTGTAAATGAACAAGGTTAGACCTTCTAAAGAACTTTAATTCTGATTTTACGATGCTATAAGGCTGATTTTAGTACAATTGGATAGTGGTGAGGTAAGGAAGACAAGTAAGATGAAAAATGGAGGAAAATGATGTAAGGAAATGGAGAGAATGTTTGCAAAAATATAATTTATGCGCACTGATTTCGAGTGAAATATTCTGACTTCAGAAAGGGACCATTGAGAATAAGGTCATAGTCTCATTAAATAGTAAAAAAAATAAGTTTTAGAGGGTGCTGATCATCATAGACCCTGACCTACCTATCGGCACAACTCTTTACTTATTGTCAAAGGAAAGTACACTAAATCGATAGGTAGGGAGTCGAGGGTGCCTATAGGCACTCCAAAACGGACATTTCCAGAAAAATGGGCATAAAATGCAAATCGTAAGTCCAAATCACATAAGGCTAAAACCATTAAAAAGGGTATTTAGATCCCTACAAGAATACAATATGACACATATGTGTTCATGAGTTGACCAGAGTCAACGGAGCTTAGAAGCACCCTATTGTCTCTAAAAAGGGGATTGTTCGAGTAAAAAGGTAAGTAACTGCGAACCATAAGGCCAATTCACTCAGGATATGCACTGTTGGAAATAAGATTAAGATTCCTATGAGGTTTCAATGATTTTTGCTCTGGATAGAGAATTAACAGAGGTCAAACAGGCCCAGAAATGCCTGAACACTCTTAGATTAGGTCTCGAAGTAAATAGTGAGTACGTGAAAATCGTAAGACCGATTCATGCACATGATGGATCATTGGAAAGGGGATTCATAGCCTTATGAGATTTCAATGAGCTTTACTTCTTTTGGAGAGTTAATTGAGGTCAAACGGGGACCAAAAGTATTCGGTGGCCTATCGATCAGTATTCGAAGTAGGACCTAGGGTCTTATGGTGAAGGGGAAGTTTTAGGGACCTAAAGAGGAATTTAGGGGGTACTAAGATGAGGTATCTACAGGCACAATTATAACTGGAAATGGAAGAGAATCCTACAGATTGAAATACAGAGCATATTATAAGGAAATTTTCTAATTAAACAAAACTCCACACTTAGAGAAAAAGATCACTTGTTGAGTTTATTGAGCTTGCTCAGATGTAGCATCATGCATGTAAGAAACCTCCACAACATCGCTTGTCCTATCAGTTAAGGTTCCCTTAGAGTAATCTGGAGGTGAAGGAGTTAGAGTTATGATCACAAGTGATTGACTTAGGTTTTTCCTTTAATAAGGCATATTAATGGGAGATCCCCCCTCCGTTTGTACTGTTTGAGCAATTTGCCAACAAGAAACTTGAGAAATAATAAAACCATAAGCTGGACGACTTCTGTCTAAACCAGTAACAACATCATCTGTACGAACAGGAATGAAATTCATTCTAGATAGAACATCATCTACCATTGAGCTAAACTTTTCAATAATATCTAGCCTGATTGGGCAAATAGACTCTAAGGGTATGGCATCTAGATAAGAAGATGCCTTGGTGATTTTATAGTTTATAGGATCATTGGGGGAAGCCCTCTCTTGCGAGGGACCAACATTTGAATAGGTTTTCCTCTTCGCTCTAGCAGCTACTCTAATGCCTCATTTTTTATCTTTCTTCCCTGTTGATTAACCTCATTAGTAGGGGCCAAAGGAGGAGTCTGTTTAGGACAAAAAAAATTTAAAGTGATGAGGTGAAATTCAACCCCAACAGTTGAGAAATTTTTTAGATCAATCTCAAATGGTACATAACATTCAACATATGGGTATTGTGGCTCTGCTTTCATAAAATTCTGAACAATTTGAGCAGAGTTAACCAGTAGTGGCACAACCAAGCTTCCATGGCACTTCAGGCAAATAAGAGATTCATTATTGTTAATGAAAAAATGGTAAGATAAAAAAAAATACATGTCAATATTGTTAATTAGCCGGGAAGGATGTAGGATGTTAGAATCATACCCAAATTATCTTGACCATCTATCAGGATTATAGACCTCACTCTTAACATTCCACTCTATAAATGAGGGTGGATAGCTTGGCATCGTTATAAGAACCACTAATAATGATGGATCATCATATACAACATGTCCTTCGAGATTAAGAGAAACAGTATACGCCTCTTCTTTGAAGAAGGACCACATTTGAGCATGCATGTCCTAAGAGTATGGTCGTCTCTCAAGGAATTTAGGCTTATCATCAATCAAAGGAAGAATCTTCTTACTTTGCTTCTTATTCCAATGCATTAACCATAAACATTTGATTGGTCACTTGTTGATAGGAAAATTAGCGGGCGAAAGATCAAGGAACCTCGTATAGAGGAACCTCGTCAAAAGAATGGTGTTAGAAAAACTGGACATGTACACTACACCAAAACATGTCATTAGTAACACAATTTTACCGTTACTAAAAATATTAGTACCACAATTTTTCCGTTAGAAAAAATGCCTAGGCACGAAGCTAGTAACGGAAAATTTTGTTACTAATAGTAACGGTAAAATTCCGAATTAGTAATGGAAAATTGTGTTACTAATAGTAACGGTAAAATTCAGAATTAGCAACAGAAATTCTGTTACTAATAGTAACGGTAAATTCAGAATTAGAAACGGTTAAGTGCTATTACTAATAGTAACAGTAAAATGCAGAATTAGTAACGATAAAATTCTATTACTAATACTAACGGTAAAATTTAAATTAGTAATAGTAAAATTTTGTTACTAATATTAATACGTACTTAAAAAAAATATTATTCGAGATCCAATATCTTGAATTTAAACAAATTCAATTATTCTTATCACACTATTTAAATCCTAAGAGCATATCCAAAAATAGTCCACAAAAATAAGGGCATTATATTCAACATTTACATTTATATAAGCCTCCACTCTATATTTACAATTACAATCGTCCCGAAAGTTACATTATTTTAATAAAAGCATCCAATATAACATCCTAATACAATCATACCCAAATGAGATATTTTTATATCATAACCAATCAAATGAAATATAAAAAAGATGTTTGCTGTTATTGACTATCAACTTTCGATCTATTATCATCGCCATCAATTCATCAACCCGCAACGCTGATATATTATCAGAAGTACATAATATATTATCCTCGATTAGTTTTTCTTAGTCAAGATTTTGGAAAAGTTCATGTGATTGCTCAATATCAACTTTGATTCGTCTCGGTTCAGAACATACTGGGTGAGCTTTTGAAGCAGCTGAAATAAGATCGATTTCTCTAGACGGGGCTCTACCATGCGGTCTTCTTTTGCCACTTGCATCTATGTCGTCATCTGAATTAGGATTATTTGAAGATGGGACGCTGACACCAGGATCTCTCTTCAATGTTGACTGAAGCGATTGGTAATTTTTTTATAAGGAAAAAAAAGAAAAGAAAAATATGATTTGAATGTCCGTTACTAAAGTACGTGAGTGTAAATCTTACAAATCCATTTTTTCGCTCTGTAAATTTAGCAAAAAAATTATTTTGCCAACTTGTGGGAACTTTAATTCCTCCTAAAAAGATGTTAAGTTTCAAAAGAAATAATTAAACAAAACTGAAAGGAATTTAAAGAGCCAAATGACGAAATGAGAAAATGAAACCCCAATAAAAAACATGAAATTCACTCACTATGGGAAATACTGGTTTCCAGTCAAAATAAATAGAGTTAGCCTTTCTACGACATACATTAAATTTGTTGGATGGTATTTATCATTCAACCTACATAACAATAATATCAATTACGAGAGAAATACAGTACTGTCATAAATAATTAAGCCACCCATAACTAATAAAACAAACATAAAAGGGTAGTAATTTCTTACTTGCATGAGCCATAAACATTCGGAATTTGTGTTATATTGAACCATATGCAAGTGAATCCACAATATTAGTAAAACTGATATTTTTTCAGAAGCAAGGAAATTACCAACTTGAAGGTATTGGTTTGGGCTATCGATAATGCTATAGGCTTGGCATCCTCAATCACCTTCGTGGTTGTGTTGCATCAATAATTGTCTGCAAACAAAAAGAATCTTAAACGTTAATCAAGATAGTTGATAAATGCTCGAACACACATAGATTATGATTTCACGTCTCTGAAAGCATATTCATCATCAGTCATAGCAGCCATGAAATTTACAAAGTGACTTTAACAATTTAGTATTGCTGGTGCGCCCAAAATAAAGCTTGTGATTCAAGTGCAAATCTATCGCAACAAGTAATATCCGGTAAGTACGGAATCGTGATCCATAGGGATTGAAACACTCCTAAGAGAACAGGATTGGGGTAAAGGGATTCTCTAAACGTCACAAAAGTTAAAATGTAAAAGATGATTTAATAGTTTGGAAATGTGATTGAGAGTGATCTCTAAACTAACATTCTATTAATGATCAGTTGATTAATTAATAATTACAGAACTATGAAAAGAACTAAGATAAGCTTGAGTTCAAGAAATTAAGGGGATCGAGGATCATTCTCCCACCTCGGATTCACAAAGAAGGGGATTATAGGGCTTGGTTGAAATTAATTCTTATCGAGCATAACTAATTAAGTTCGAACATCAACCATGTAGAGACTAAACTCAATAATGGAGGATTAGGGGTTAATTAATTATTGCTAGATGGGTTGGGTTTGTAGTAAAGCTTCAAACACTAATCCTTGCACGATAAGAGAAGTTAAGAAACTATGATACTCCAATACCAACACATGAAGTTCCATTAGAACAATTATAAACGAAACCCTAAATATTAAGTTCAAGCATCCAAGGTGGGATTTTGATCCCCAATCATAAGTCTAGCTACTCATAATTGAATCTACACTACACATGCTAGTTAACAACATACTTAAGTTAGTTATCTAGTTTAAACACAAATAATTGCAAGAGATGGAATCAAATGAAAGTTAAAGATAGTGGAACAAGTAGAGATGAAGTAAATGAACCTTTCTTGCATTAATAACCACAATACAACTAGTAATCAAAGCTTTACAAGTTGGTGAAAACCATAAATGAACTTGACCTAGGAGAGAGAAGAGAGTGTTTTTATATATTACCAAATATCTAACAAAAGTAATCTATCTCCCAAAAAGGAAAAACAAGGGATAAATTCCCAAAAATCCAACCAAAATGGCAAACTAGTAATAAGAAGAAAGCTGGAAATGCAGGGCCGAATCGATTCGGTGCCAAATCCGAATTGATTCGAAAGTGTAGAGAATTACCCCTGTATGTAACCGAATCGATTCGGTAGTAATGGAGAATTGATTCGGGCCTGCTGTAAGAAGGAGAGTTGCCTATATATGCATTAGTTGTCCCATGATTCACCGAAACTTCCGTAACTTCTTCGTTCGATGTCGGATTCAAGCATCGTCGGAGTCCAGGCGAAGATAAGAAGAAGTTCTACAACTTCCGTGAAGAAAGCGGGATCAAAACCCGAGTGCTGAAATTACCAAAATGCCCCCGACTGTGCAAGTGTCAACGGAACTTTTCCGGATCAAAACCAAACTTGCCAAAATGCATTCCCGAGACCTATAAAAGCTCAATAAAGACACATACAAAGTATATATGATGATTTCAGGGGTAAGTTAATAAATGAGTATAAGAACCGGCAAATACATGCACGATAATGCTAGAATATACAAATTAACGGGGTATAAAATACAATAAAAGTGACGAATCAATTGCGATAATTATACAAAAAGGATAAAATAGAGTTTTCCCATCCCCACTTTCGTTTCACCCCACTCTCTATGTCTCTTCCTCGTGTCTCTGTCACATTATGTTTCACAAACACGTCCCTCCTATAAATTCAAACACCATAATCCTAAAACTAACACACTCTCCTAAAGTTCTCATTTTAGGGTCATTCGATTCTGATCTTCTCACTCAATTGTTTGTAGAAATATATATAGGTATATATAAACACATTATATGGAAATAATGTGAGCATGAGAGGAAGAGATGGTAGGACCAGCAAAGATAACACCCAAAGGAATGAAATTAGTGTCTGATATCGACGACCAAGATGGTCTTCGGTTTCAGATTTCAGCATTTTTAAATTTTAGTTCGGAAAATATTCATTCTTTACATATACAGATTACAGGTAAAAGATGACTGATGTGGACAAAGATAAATTTCCCAGTAATTGGAGGATTTTCAATGTAATTGTGAATTTAAAGAATATAAAGAATCAAAGCGGGTTCAGACAGAAATAAAGATAAAAATAATTTTAAAAAAAATCTTCCATTCCATGCTCTACAATTAATGTGAAAGGGATGCGCTAACAAATAAGTATTTACAACCTGAAAGATGACATATCAAGTATAATCCATAGACAATAAATTCAAAATCAATTCCTCAATGCAACTATGACTGTTAAGTTATTTCTTTCATTATATATATATATATATATATATATATATATATATATATATATATATATATAATGCATCCAAATAAAACATATCAAAATCAGCATATTGGATACCAAAGTGCCACAAATATAAAATTATAGAACAAAATCTCAATTGCGAGGATTAGTATGTAGTTATATTCACACTGGGAATCGTTCACCTATGAATATTAATTACCAGTTTACAAGTAGAATGTAAATAGATGGATAGATGGACAGACATTTCCAGGGGTGGGATTTTTTATAATTGTAATATAGAAGTCCTCTGAGGTACAGACCCACTATAAAATAGCAAGACTCGCAAAGAAATGAAAAGGGGAAACGTACAACCTTATATTTTTCTACCCCAACCATGGAAAAACTAGCCCATCAAAAACCGCAGATACGCTTAAAACCTCCTTAGCTTAAACACTAGCCCAATACTACCCGTTTACTGGGAATCTCACCGGTGGAGTTTCAGTCGACTGTAATGACGAAGGTCTGGAATTTCGAGAAGCTAGAATTAATTTCCAAATCTTGGAACTCATGCATGACACTAACCATGAAGCCATGGATTTGGTCTTTCTACCAGGTTCTATATGGGGTGACCCATATGAGGGTTCTGGTAGCCCAGTTGAGGTAGAACTTAACCATTTTGACTGTGGAGGAATAGGCCTTATGTCCATGACACACAAGATTGTTGATGGATCCAATTTTTGTAATTTCTTGAGTTATTGGGCTACATTGGCTCGCCAGTCTAGCCACCTAGTGCCTCCTCTTTATGTCCCACCAAAGTCCTCCTCATCTTCTGTTACAGTGCTCGAAATTGAACTTGGGCCACTTGATGGTGGTATAACAAAAGGGCTAATGTTTTCTAACTCAAAAATAGCAAAACTTAAAGCCACAGTTGTTGCTCAGGGAGTGTAAAATCCCACGCATGTACAAGTTCTCACTGCTTTACTATTCAGACCTGCCTTACTTGCAGCAGCTGAAAACAACTCAGGTTCGTTTACCCGTTTATATTATTTCAATTTGTGAACATGCGGTCCAAAATGTCCCCACCATCGCCTTCATATGTTGTGGGTAATTTCTACAAGAATATCCCCACGCTAGTTAGTAGTGAGAGTGAGGCACAGTTGAGCACACTAGCTTAGCAGCTTAACAAAGACAAGATGCAAATCAAGGATGCGGTAGAAGAGATGGATGGGAATGATAGTTGGTCAAAGATAGCTGACTGTGCGGGTAAAAAAGCTGAGTTGTATATGTGTACTAGTATGTGTAGGTTCCCATTTTCTGAGATGGATTTTGGTTGGGGAAAGCCAACCAAGGTGACTATACGTGAAGCTATTGAGCTTTCTTATGAAGCCATCTTCAAACCACCTTCTAATATTGTAAAATAACTTGAGCTTTCTTGTGATTCAGATTCGCGGCCTTGAGAAAACTAATTAAAGAAGAGGGTAGTCAAAAGAATTTGCATGTTAGTTGTTATATTGTATTTAGAGGACTGATAATACACGCAAAGATTTCAATTGTAAAATGTTACAATATATGTATATTATACCATAATATTAAGAGCGACCGTGATTATAGCTGCAAATGCTTAGGCGAATGGGAAAAATTGAGGCAACATCCCAGTCTACCATTTCAAAAGAAACAAACCACTATTTAGGATCAACACTTGAAATAAATAAACCACTATTTAGGATTAACACCTGAAATAAACAAAACCCAGTTTGTGCTTGCAAAATTGTACAAGAACTTATCTTTCAAATATCTCACATAATAGTTACAAAAACATATAGGAACTATCTCACAGCAAAGTTACAAAAACACATAAGAACTATCTCATATAAAGTTACAAAAACTACACTAGGCTTGTGTGAAATATAGAGTTATAGCCCAAATTTTTATTATTTCAAGCTTGTCATCTACTTTCTCACTAACCAAATAGAAAATGAGTAAAGAGTATTTAGGCTAATGATTTACAAAGTATCCTCTGATTCAAGTGAATCTCATATATTTTAAATAATTAAAACCCATAAAAAAGCCAATATACCAATTAATGAGTAGAATTATGAGTGACACAGTTAGGATAAAAAAGGCGGACGTGTTCATCTGTAATGCACAAATTTGTAACCGTAAACCCATAAAATTTAATGACGGGGACTACAAATGGTCCAAGTAAGTCCTAAAATTTACACTTAAACAATAATAACAATTTGAGTCTTAAAACGTTCTAAACAATTATATAAAAGTTCTTATAGTACGAAAACACAACTGTAATAACTTAATAAGCACCAATAAAATCACCACAAACTGTAAAAAAAAATAAGAAATGCACTCAAATCAAATATATGTAAAAATATCCTTATTCCAGTCCTCATCTAAACCATCATCCACACAAACCCTATTGTTCTATTATCCAAATGAAAATCATAGCATTACCCTTAACCAATCATAAACAGCAGAACCCTAACATTCATATTATAAAGCAATAACTGAAATAAAACTCTCCCCCCCCCCACCCCAACTATAAAGTTACATGAATGAATAAATTAGGAGGAATGCATATCATAAGAGATATAAGGAAAAGTTCAAGAGGAGATTATAAACGATTTGAACTATAATGCCTAAGCAGAACTCCAAGTCCTAATATCTACATAAACAAAAATTTAGAAACGAAAACTCAATTTTGAGAAATTGATAAACTCAAAGCATAAAATAAAATTGATTCGGGAATCAGAGCCTAAATCGATTAATAAATCCATAAATCGTAAACTCAAATGGAAGGTCTAAAGCGATTAATGAATTAGAACCTAAATCAATTCATAAACACTAACAAAAATCACAAAATACCAAACTAAGAGAAAGAAATCGATTCATAAACCAATTAATGTTTTGTAGTAAATAGTAAATCGATTCTGAATCGATTAAGAGAAAGAAATAAATAGGGGTTACCATGAGATTTGTGGTAAATCGTAAATGCTTTATGGACACCATGAGCTTCATTAGTTTATTGAAAATGGGAGAAATGGGTATGACAAATTGGGAGGGAAGTATCCCACTTCTATTTTGAGAGGGATCACACTTCTAATTTGTGAGCGTTTCTACAAAATTCATTTTCATTCATTACTTTTATAATTTTAAGTTAATTAGTAACACATATGTTAATTTAGTAACACATATGTTAATTTAGTAACGGTATATTATTGTTAAAATTAGTAATAGCAGGATACTGTTAGTAATCAACAAAATAGTCTGTTACTAAAAGCTTGTTTTGGTGTAGTGGTCATATCAGCTTGTGCCTTATCTAACCAACAGTAAAAAGACCCAAGTGTTATAGAAACCAAAGGGATGTTTAATCCACGATCCAATGTAACTGCTATATTTACCAAGTCTCGACGTGGCTGATTATTAGTCTTGCCTAGCAAGAAAAATTGAGAAGGCAGATTAAGGATTTATGTTGCTAACTCTAAGTCATGGCCTTTACCATGGCCAAATGGTGTGTCGAGGATTTTACCCAGTTCCTTCTATTCCTTGGAAGTCTTGACATGTGCCTTAAAGAAATATTTGATAAGTTGGAGAAAAATTGACCTTTGAGGAATCTCCTATGAACTCACGAACGAACTTGTCCAAACCTTTTCATTCTTTCATTTTTTTCATCATCAAGTGGGTTGTCATCATAAGGTGATGCACCACAATGTTGAATACCCATTAACTCACAGACATCTTCAAAAGTAATAGAAAATTCTCCCCAATATGTCACAAAAGTATAGGACTATCTACTCCATCGAGAGATTAACAACTAAAGAGCAGGATTTTCTTTGAATAAAGTAAATCCCCTAAACTAACAGGCGCCACGATTAATTCTGACTTAGCTGAGGCTATGGTTATACTTATCATCAATATAGGTAGACCAAGTTACAAAAACATTTGGGGAAATTTATGCTAGAATAAGGAAAATCGACAGGCTGTAAATCAAATCACAAAATATCAATCAGTGAAATGTAATTACCTTGGATTTGATCAAATGATTCCTCTTCCAAGAAAATAGGGTGGTTTATGCCTTTATGTTTCAATTTATATTCTCTATCCAAACTATAGAACTCATCTTTATCTCCAAAGAATGTAGCATAACAATAATGGCCAAATAATGCTTCCCTCTCCACCATTCCTAACCCCAAAACTTCAATTGAAACCTTTCCAAAAACCTCAAAAACTTAGACAAAAGGTGCCATTGATATTATAACAATAAAAGATAATGGAAATGTTAGAATAGGTTAAACGGTGACAAACTGAGTGGTGACTGAAGAGTGTATCAACAAAGAACACTTTCTCTCTCTAGAACGCTTGGAAGCTATAAGTTTTAATCGCAGTGAAAGAATTATACAATTTTATAAAAATAAAAAGAACAAGTATTTAAATGGGTGGGTGAAAATAGCGGCCTAAATCCTTTTCACAGTTTAATGTATCAAAATCATTTGAAAGGTGAGGGGGAAAATGATGGTTATGGAAACAATTTCCCCCGAATGATTTGTTGGTTACACGTGGAAAAAAGTGACGACGATGTCAGATTAAGGGATCTTCAGCATTTAATGCTTGAGATAAAAAATAACCCATTGACTCCTGTGCAACGTAAATTGGTTTAAATTAACATGTGTACATACAAGGTTCTTTGACTTGAGGCTCCTGGGCAAAAGGTTCTTCGATTTGAGATTCATATGATAAAGGTTATTTGGATTGACATTTTTTGGTTCAAAATGTTTCCATAATGAGGCTCAACCAAGTGAAATGTTCCATGCATATTCAATTTGCGGTGTTTGAGATAAACATCTTTCGAAATCAGTTTGGTATGTTTAAAATGTATTGAAATATGGCTCATCTGTGCGAGGTATTTTGAATAAGAGACATATTAAAGCCAAATTGTCACATGTATAAACCAACTTCTTCAATTTGAGGTGCTTCAACTTGAAGATTTATTTGTTTAAGGTGTTTTGATTTATAGTTCATGTGAGTGAGATGTTTGGCATAGAAACCTCTTGCATTCATAATAACTATCTATACGAGGTGAAAAATGTAGGAGGGTCTTATTTGTAAACCTCCTTACATAGAGATAAATTGCTTCAGTTAATAAATTTTATTCATGTAACCATAAGTTACATTATTGAGAAGGTTGCTCAGAGCTAATGGGAGAGTAGGGCCAACAGAATTGAGGTAGTTTCTATACTCCATCGAGCATCCTGACTTAGAAAAACCTAAGGAAAGTAGTTTCGAGAATAAAGTGAGCAAGACAATATGACATCATTGAGAATGTCATGAGGCATCTTTTAGTGATTGAACATACCACACGAAACAACCATCTTTATCTGGTAAAAGACCGATGATCTATAAAAGGTGCTAACATTGAGATCACTATCTGACATAAAGAAATATTCCTTTTGTACATGGTCCTATGCGTGTATACAGTCTTTCCATTATATATTGGGAAGTGTACCTCGACCATATGCTAAAAAAGGAGAAATTTTCACTAAAATAATGATTCCTCCATGTTTTAAGCCAAGTGATTATTTTCCCTATTAATCTGCTAGTAGTGACTTGCCAATAGTAGATTCCTAAAAGGAAGGAAACACTCAAGGTTCCTCGGGCTAGGGATGAAACTATAAAATGTTGCATTAATTATTTCAGATGATCATCATAATAAAGGGATATCATCTCTGAGGCACAGAGTTTTAAGACATTAGATTTTGATTTTATTGAGAGATTTTAAAAAATCTATACACTTGAGGGGACAATTTTTATTATTCATAGTGAGTTCTTATAACCACAGATTTTGATTCTATGAGTTAAATAAAACTAGATCTCCCGTGGACGCCCAAGTTCAGTGAACCACATTAATTCTTGTGTTCTTCAAAGTTAATTTCCTTTATTTTGAGTATATTTCCTCTATTTTTAAGTTTTCTTATTATCATTTGCGCGAACTATATTTATCATCACCATTAATAAAGGTTACGCCTCAACTTTCATTACAAGCACCTGGACGATAAGAAAAATTATCACTTATTCTTACTATCTAAAAAGAAGTACTCTCTTACACTATCCTTTCCTGGTTTTCTTTGTTCAATTCTTCTTGTTTCTTAAATTTCTTAAGTAAAGGTTAGTCATAATCTAAGTTAATCATTATAACTTATATCCGTTTATTTCCTTCGTTGCATTCTTCTTATTTGTTAAATTACTGAACTAAAGGTCAATAATGGAATTACGATCTCACTTATCTTCTTCAGTTACTATTCTTTTTTTTATGTCATCCATGTCTTAATGATAATGTATGGTAAATAAATAAGGATGCTTAAAGTTTTTGGCATATGTTAGGATTATTAAAATTATGACTTCTTTTTTTGTTAAAAAGGGGAGGTCTAATGTCTCTTCACCCTTAACCCACACACACAAAGAATGAAAACTCCCTCAACCCCCTAAGGTTCGAACCCAAAACCTCCTACCCCACATGGTAGTAAGGTATAATCAGAACAAAGGCCTTTGGTTGTGACTTCTTTTTGGGTTATGAGGTAAGAATGTTTTTTACATGTAATTACGTATTGGTTTTCTTTTCCATATTTCTTTATATCTAGATTACTTTAGGTTTTATGTCAAATATTGATCGATTACTGGATAATCATAATTGAATACGCAATACTAAACTATACAGGAAGGAGTTGAAATTATCGTTCGGCTAATAATGTTTAAATCAGTACTAGCCTCTTTAATCTCCCGACAACTCCCTTTTTCGAAACTAATTATTGGAACTAAGCATCAACATTAGCTTTTTTGTTGGAACTTAGTTCAATTTTCTAACAACCTTTATTAGTAAGGATTCGAACAGGTGACAATGATACTAATCTAAATTATCCCTCATCAAATGAATATTGAAAAAGTCGATTAGTATTCCCATTAGTTTTTTTCGATTTACTTCGCCTTACTTTACTGCTTACCTCAATAAATTTTCCTTCTTATTGAACTTCTACATCATGCACCCATTTGAAAATATCAAAACACATTTCATATTCTTCTTTTCCATTTAATTCTGAGCATTCCTTATCTATAATTTTATCTTTAAAATCTTCTACCTCCTGATCATTTTGATTATCTTCTTTAAACATGGCTTGATTTACATCTTCAACCTCAACAAGCTTATTTGGAGCCTCCTTATCAACTTCACCATTAAATATCTCGTTGTAATTATTTTCCAATCAAATATATCCCTCAAAATAAGAAGGGTTATCTCCATTCTCCTTTTAGACTACCTTTCTATTGAAATGATTCTTGAAACTTTTTTGAACCCATTATTTAGTAGCTTCTTTCCTCTTGGAAATCTCCTCCATTTTATTTTTCTTGTTTTGAGCGGTTGCTTCACCTTATATCAACTTCTTCTTTCTTTTTAAAAGGGAAGGCCTCTAAATCATAGCCTTTGTTCGCACAAAAGTGGCAGTAAGAAGTTATATCTTTGTAGATAATATATTGTAAGTAACCAACATCTTAATCATTGTTACCTATCCAAACCTTAGCAGGATGATCTTTACACAAAACAAATTACAAACATACTCTTTCTAAGCTAGGTCTATATAAATAAATAGTAGCCATATTAAGCTTAAGAGGTGTACCAACTACATTAACAATTGAGAAAATATTATCCTTCTTGCATAGGTGGATACGGAGTAATGGCATATTAATCCATAATGGGGTAATCGTTGATTCAACATCTAGATGTAATTTTTTAGTCCATTTGAAAACACACGTATGGTATTTATGAACAAACCACATCTCTCTCAACCACACCCTATAAAAGTGGACTTTGGGAAATAGCTCAATAAGGACATGCTTATGATCAATAAGTCCTATATTAAATACAAATTTTAATCAGAAAGATGAAAAGACTTTACAGATGTAATTGATTTTAAGTCTCCCATGTGAAAACATTCCCACAAGATCGTGTTTGAATTGAGTAGCTAACTTCTTAATGTCATCATCGAAGAACAAAATGACAGGCTCACCGATAAAGTTACCTACTTCTTTAAAAGAAATTGAGGAAGAATATTAGTTACCAATAACTTCTGCAGAGCATTTACATGGAATATTAGTCTTAAAAGGGATTTCAGATTAACTTAGAAGAGGAGAAGAGGGTTGAATGGCTACCTCCGCATTGAAGGCAGAAGTAGTTCCCATGCAAACCCTAGGACAGAAAGAGAAAGATTTTTAAATTGTTAAACTTTTAAACGACATCTAGTTAAAGGGGTCAATGACATAACTTATGACAGATAAAAGACGCAATTGATATTTTTGTATAGAAGCTTAACTGACTCAAGGGCTATAGTTTGGGGGAATTCATGTACGTAATAAATTAAATCATGATAAACCTTACATGCTAATTGATCTAGAGTGTAAAAGCAAAATTAAAAGATAACATATCAGTACTAGTATGGTATTACATACAAAATTCACTGAATTTCCTTTGATCCATATCACTAAATTCAACGTAATCTTATCACCCATTATATAACATTTCAATTTCAAAACCAAAGGTCTCCTTGGGATAATCCCTACATTGACCCATAACTAAAGTCACTAAAGTCGTTAAAAACCATGAGAAAATATGTGCGAAAATGCATAATAAAAGGAAACACATTGTCAAATGGAAGTTATGCAAACCCTAACCAGATCCTCTAGGAAGTAATTCTAGCCCAACTATGCTTTCCCACACCGAAGATTTTTTATAACTCCAAACTCTGCTGGAAATATCTAAAAGGTAAAAAATTGTACACATCCAATTTACATACATATATGTACGCAAATTGAAATGATTTTATAAAAAAAAAAGTATTTATGGCTTAAAGCAACACAACCAAAAACAAAATAAACCTATAATAGAAAATGATATCCCCCTGGCAGCCTATCTCCTTCCCCTATTGCAGTCGGTCGATTATTTATCTTTTTATACTTTCCTTTTTCTTCCCCATCCTCTAACCGTCGAAATGAGGTGTTTAATTCATTATACCCATTTAGTTTTGCTTTTAGCCCCAAATCACACTTATAGTATTGCACATTAAGTCCTATATTTTTCATGTTTATCTCGATCTATCTATCTTAAAGATCAATATGAGCATGAAACCGTATGCAAATGAGATCTTCTATTAGGCCTCTCTATGTGATTTGTCTCCATATATCCTTTTTTTATCAAGACCAAGATTTAAAATCAAGACCTATTTCAACTGTGATCTACATATATCTTCAAGTTCTCTTGTTTTGATTCTAGGATCGACTATTCTAGATGGGTCACTTTAGAGTGTCTTTAATACATACGATTGATTAATAGCATACTGAAAATCTTTGTCCAACCAAGATCGTAATCAGTGACATTGGTCTTAATAGGTTCTCCATGGAACATGTATAGTATTAGTACCCAAATTGTAATGAAAATTTAATATGCACGAGAGTTGATATGAATGATGACCTATATTTCAAAGTACTCTTGACCAGGATTCTCTTCCGATTTTGAGATTTTAGACATGCAAACTCACCCATAAGGACTAAAAATAACTCTTGGTTGATACTTTTAACCATCGTTGCCCATCACTTATGGGAGACTACATGGCTTGACATTTTTCTATGGAGTTTTGTGAGGGCAACTTTGGACCAATGACATGTCTTTTGATAACCATACAAACAACAATATATAAACAAAACAATATACATATTTTATAGTTAAATACATTGAGAGCTTATACAAATGATATATTTCCCATGAACAATTTTAAATGGGCTTATCTTAAAGCCATTACTCGCAATTTGCTAGTGCCCAAAACTATTTCATAGTAATGCAAAGAAACCACAAATTTTACTATTCCATAAGTTGACAACTTATTCAGGGGTAGGATTGAATGGGGAAAAATTGAATCTAATGGTTGTGGTGTTTTCTCGCACTTTTCCCATTCTAACTTTTACATTAATTCAAATTTCAGGGTATTTTTGTAAAAACCCCAGCTCAAGAGACCTCTCCTCCATACCCACTCAGTCAATCAACGTCTCCATCAAAGGCTATTCACACGCTCTCCATCAAGGTCCATCGTTTCCCTTCACACACTCTCTCTAGCTTAGGGCTTTTTATGGATTTTACAGATGTTTTCTTAGGTATACTCTCTCCTCTTCTCTCCTCTTTCTACGGTTTTCTCTCTCAACTCCATGTTTCTTTCCTCCCCTACACAATCAGGTATGGGTTTCGATTTTTTCCTTTGGTTTTTTTAAGATCTAACTATATGTTTCTGATTGATATTTTCTAACCATTTACTCTGCTTTTCTCTGTACATTTTCATAGAAACAACGCTGCTTTTATGTGTCTTAGTGTGGGATTTTATATCTGTCATGTTCTACTCTTCAATCTATATCCGAATGTTCTTACTTCTTTAACAAAAATCATGAATTAAGGGTGAGTGTTAGAATCAAGTCATATATAATTCATTAAGCTTTGATTTTTAAGGGTTATTTTTACTATGATTCCATCTTTGTGGTTGAAGATACTACCATATATAAACTATCAGGTTTTCGAGGTGAAAACAATCAGAAGTCATTCTGGTGTGGCGAAAAGGTTCTCTCTTGCTCTTATTTTTTGTAAAGTGTGTTCATTTACTCTAGAGATGCAATTAAAAAAAAGTTAGTGTCAATAGAGTGGTATTACTCCAAGAAGGTTGTCAACGAAATTTTGTGTTAATAGGTGTGATTTTTCATTTCTAGTGTGGTTTAAGACTGCTAGTAGTTTTTCTATTGAAATAACTGAAGTTACTTGCCGTTGTTTTTTTTCATTTTGCAGGGATAGTGAACAATTCCACACCCCTCTCTCTGGTAATTTTTATATTCGATCCATCATCTTTATGGTCTTTTGTAATGAGTTTTATTATTCGAGTAAATTGTTTACATTGGTTGGTGTTATTAATTGTGGTGGTATTTTGATTGTAAAAATCTTTATGAAAAGTTTTGAGAAATTCCAAATTTATCATACATAGTTTATCTAATGTGATCATCCATACAAATTTATACATAGTTTTTATATATACAAATTTGTGATTCATAGAACCGTGATTCGACTACCCAATGCGCATTTCCCATTCATAGTTTTATTTGCATTATTTTAACCACTGTTCTAAAAAACCCGCCTAGGCTTCGCCTAGGCACGCCTAAGCTTAAGGCTTGGGAGAAACGCCTCGCCTTACGCTTTCACGCCTTATTCTTTGTAAAACCCTTAAGGCGCACTTTTTTCTAAAAACAACAATGCTTTAGTGAAACGATGTCGCCTTTTAAAGAATTTGTTTACAAACCAGACCATTATCTCATCCAAAATAATCAAATAGTATTTTAATTTGCATATATTCGGACATATTTTTATGATATGTACAATTTTTGTATTTTAATAGCCTTGTTATGGTTAAAAAATATTAAAATATAATAAGAAGGCCTAAACGCCTTTTCACGTTTTTTCACGCCTAGGCCCGCCTAGGCTTCTAAGGCTTAAGGCTTGGCCTCCACGCCTCAATCACGCCCCGCGTTTTTTAGAACCTTGATTTTAACAGCTCCTTAGTTATCTTTGAAGTGGAGTATTGTATGTAGGGCCGATCTGTGTGGGTGTAATGAAAGAATAAGACATCAGAAAATATTAACTAATTGTTGTTTTAATTATTTATTGTTGGTGTTTCAATTACTTATTGTTGGGAATGCTACAAATGATCAGCTAAATAATATATATGCCCGAGTCATCTCATGCTACACAAGATATTGCACAGTTAGCTCCCATATGCAACATTCACAGTGGGCATTTGAATAGTTGGATGTAACATTTACAGTGGGACATTTATATTGTTTTTCATCTCTTTAGAATATCAAATGGTATATATATGGTAGGAACATTCTAACTAATTTCTATCTGAGTAGCATTGTTATAGATAAAATGAAGATTTTATGGATTATATCTTATTGATAAGGATTTTATGAATTTTATGGATTGTAAAATATGTCTCACCAACATTCACACAGATTTTATAACCCCTGTCTTTCGTTTACTTTAAACCCCGTCTTCATTTACTTTAAACCCCTGTTTTTCGCTGTTCCTTCGATTCATGTTTAATTTGTAGCGATCACGATTTGTACAGGTAATTATGATTTCTCTTTTGATTTAAAATTTGATGATATATGGATACCTACTATCTTATTTTTATCTAAAATTTGACAGGTGTTTAATAATAGTCCGGATGAGATGGCCTACTTCCGCATGCTGTTAAACTGGGAAAGCATAACAAATTCAGCAGTTATGATTCAGCCATCACTAATATCATATTCATTCAATTCGCTGCCTACTCCAGCTTTGCTGGGTGTGGCATTGATTGCAGTTGATCGTATGTAGATTAAAATATGTTTTCAGGCCGTGAATAGGCATTGTGTAGTAGATCAAGTGTAATAGTGTAGCATCTATCATATATGTCATATTGCAGCTATGATTCTGATATCATGTTTGAATATTCAGATTTAATGGTTAGAAGTCCATGAATGTTCAACTAATGAAAGATTTTCAGAGTTCGAAGTCCTCAAATTCTGATCTTTTATTCTAACTCTATTATAGACGTTGTTTTAGTACATGTGTGTTTTTGTGCCTTTTGACTCAACCTTTATCTGAAGGTTTTCTGATTTTTTAAAGCTAAACTATTTTACAGATCCATGATCTCACCATTTTACTTAATTTTTATCCATCATCAATTAACTTTTGCATGCTTAATCCTAACTTTGGTATCCTTTATTTTTGGAGTATGTTAATTAATTATGTGTTTTTGTTGCGAGTTAGAATGCAGAAGACAATGCGTATGTAGCAGTGGTGGAACCAACGATGGAGTTTGTGATGATGACTAATGATATAACTGGGGTTGGGGCAGCTGCTACTCTTTAGGTTTTCAAGGAGGTTGGCTTCTCTAAAACCCACATTGATTCCCTATAAACATATACATATTATACCTGTTTAAACATATGTGTCATTTATATAACATTTATACCTCAATCTTCTGTTATATATACATGTTATATGACATTAATACCTCAAGATTCACCATTCGGGCTTAGGTTTTAGTTCCATCCATGTTTTTCCTTTCCTCTAAATTGCACCACTCATTCCTCTAAAGATGCACCATTGCGTCTGAATCATACTAAAATGATATCTATTATTTCTTTTTCGTTTGTTTGGTTTAGGCTGTTTTCTGTGAGATTTAGGAATGATGAACCATTGCATTTCTAATATGTTAAACCTATAGGTGTTAGGAACATATAATTTAAATTTTAGAATGATCTGATGGTTGGATCGTGAGTTATGATCGACTTTATACAAGTTTGTACGTTAAATTTTCAGCAGATTATATGATTATTTCTTTGGTTTAGGATGCTTTTTTTGTGATTTAGGAATTATGAACTGTTGCATTTCTGATATGTTAAGCCTATACCTGTTATAAACATATAATTTTCATTTTAGAATGATCTGATGGTTGGATCGTAAGTTATGATCGACTTTATACAAGTTCATAGGTTAATTTTTCAGCAGATTATCTGATTGTTTGTTTGGTTTAGTCTGTTTCTGTGAGATTTCGCAGTAATTTACGGTTGAATTTCTGATATATTAAATCTATGCGTTTTATGAACATATACGTTTAATTTGAGAATGATCTGATGGTTGGATCGTGAGTTATGATTGAATTTATACAAGTTCGTGGGTTAAATTTTCAGTAGATTATCTGATTATTTGTTTGGTTTGGGCCGTTTTCTGGGAGATTTGGGAATTATGAACGGTTGAATTTCTGATATGTTAAATATATATGTGTTAGGAACATACAATTTTAATTTGAGAATGATCTGATGGTTTGATCGGGAGTTATGATTGATTTTATACAAGTTCATAGGTTAAATTTTCAGCTGATATCTGATTGTTCCCTGGAGCTTTAGGGACCATTCCGTAGACCAACGACCATGAGAGTGTTCGCTACACCAAAGATCAACTGTTACAGCTGTTATAAGAAGTTGAGAGTGAACTGTTTTGTGAAGATCAAAACTGGGTTGGTGGACTCAGCAGCCTTCCGGTCCGCAATTAGACATGGAAGATGATGACTTAAAGGTTGCAATTACAGCTAGTTTAAAGAGAAGTTTGAGACACTTGGTTATCTTGCAGGTACCCTTATTCTCAGAAGTTTGGACGCGGAATTGTCCAAACTCAGCGGCCTATCTGTTTGGTTTATTTTTGTTTCTCAAATTTTACTAATAGTTGGGGCCTCATATTTATTGAATTTTTTATCTCTCGAAGTTTGAGTTGCCTCTCAAGGTAATCAATTCTACCTTTATATGGAATAGCTTGCACATCCAATAGAGGCTGTTTTTTAATTCAACTCTACCTTTAATTGGGAATATATTTCGTTGGGAATATATTTCAAAGCTCTGTCTTGAACCAACATTTCAAAACGATGCTAGCTCAAGCTTTCACCAGATAATAAGGTCGGTCAATTAAATAGATTGAAATTTCTCTCTTTGATTCTTATTGATAAATCATTATTTAATTATTTGTGATAAATTTTGTTGATAATACAAACAATAGAAAGCACTCTCCATGAAAATTCTGATTGGGTGATATCTTTTGTAGCAATCCTGGTAAAGCAAATTTTTTTTCTTTTGCAGTAATTTAAAAGATTAAGAAGAGAAATAAACTCATGATGATAACTGCTTATACTGATGTTTTTACAGAACTTTGTAAATCTATCTTGAAGTGAAAGAGCTTCACAATCAAATGCAGAAGGTGCAAGGCTTAAGGAAGGTTTCCATATAAACCTTAGCTTGATGACCCTTACTTGAAGAATAGTTTTGTAAAAATATGTTTTTGTCAAATAATAAATATCATTTTTAATCAATTTGGTTGAAATGCTAGATTTGTAACCATTGTTTATGTTCACCTGATAGTTTTTTTGCAGACTTCAATTCTTATTGTGTTTTGGGAACTTTTTATCTCAATAATAAGGGATTTGTTGCTTTGGATATCAATTTGATTACCTTCTATGTGAAGTTTACAAGTATGGCATATACTTTTTAGTAAATTTCAATGTATATATATCTAACTTTGATCAGTTTGAGGAAGTTTCTAGATCTAAATCACCGCATCTCGAAGTAGCAGCATCGTATAATCAGTTTCTAGATCTAACTTTAATCAGTTTGGGGAACTTTTTATCTCAATAACAAGGGATTTAATCAGTTCGCTGCGTATAAAGTAGCAACAACCCCCCTCATTAAACATTAATTTTTAAGCCCATGTAACTGTCTCCCTCGGCAAACATTCGCAGCAGTAAGCCAATAGTTGTTAATGTAGGTAAGGAATTTACGGTTCGTGAACTTACGGTTGCTTTGGAATTTATACAGATTTATGTGTTTGTTATGAAATTGGAATTCCTATATAGCACTACCGTAACACCAAACAAAATTAGAAACACGCCGAGGATCTTTATTTTGTATGCTTTTGTCCCATGTTGTTAGTGTATGTAAGGAATTTATTTTATATGTATGATATAGTTATGTTTTAATAATACTGTTTAAACATATTTATGATTTCGACTCTTCAGTCATCTATTTTTTTAGTATGTTTTATTACAAATTATTTCAAGTAATGGCATCCCTATGACTACACATGAATATCAATGAGATTGATTAATTGATATATCAATGGCATTATCTCTGTTCATTTTTTATGTCATTTTTTATTTCTTCAATATTATTTTATTGTTTTACACTAATTCTTTTATATTGGTCATTTTTTTTATAAATGATATTATGGTCATTTTTTTAAATTACACGTTGTTTTGTCGGGGAACGAATTTTGTGTCGTTTATCTGTTATGTACTTTGAAAATTTTTGGCGTTTTGCGATTACATATTCTAGAAATTTTCGTCGTGCCTTCAGGCACGAGCATTCCGCTAGTATATATATAAGGAGTAGAGTGTTTGACACTATTCCATAAGTTGATAACTTAATTAGGGGTCCTGATTGAGCCATAACACTAAAAAATGAAGGGTTGAGATTATTTCTTTCATTTACCTACCACATCTCTTACTTTTACACATCTACCCATCAATTCTTTGATTTCCCCCTCTTTTCTTACTTGTCAAACTACATTTTTTTTCAAAATCTAGGGTATTTTTGTAAAAAAACATTGTTAAGTTGTACACATCCTCTCTCTCTCTCTCTCTCCTCATTTCTCACTCACCCGGTGCTTATCGTCCCTCTCACATACGGCTTCCTCCACCTTGATCTAACACACAGACTCATAAAGGCAAGATCCCTCACTCTCTCACAAACACATGCACATACACAAATCTCCCTTACTCTCTTACACACACACTCACATACACACATTTATTTTCATAAACTCCAATTTGTTGTGGTCTTTTTTGTTTGTTAATATGAAAATATAGGGAGATTTACGGCTTTGAAATTATAGTCCACCTCTTTCTCACACACGCACATTCATTTTTATTTCGGCTAATGTTTGTTGAAAAATTTTGTGCTTTGTAATTTAGGTTTTGTGTATAGATTTTGTTCATTTTGTTTTAGATCTGTTTATATGTATATTTTTTGTGTTTTGTTGCTTATTTTGTGCTTTGTTGTTTATTTTGTCTTTTTCAGGATCTTCTCAAGATATATTTCTAACAAAAGAGGTATTTAGGGCATTTATATTGTTCATTACTTTTGGTGATGATTTTTATTTTAGAATTTGGCCAAAAATGTTCACAATCATATATGCTCAGGATATTTTAAAAGTTGCATAGAATAATTACACATTATTTTATTATTTGAACTTTTTCTATCATCCATGAACTTTTGATTTGTTTTTGTTGATTTTGAGTTACAGTTACTCTTTAGGTCATCCATGAACTTGTAATTTGCTGTCATCCATTAACTTTTATTGTCATCCACTTCAATGTTCAGTTCAGTAATGCCTTAATCTCAAAAGAGGTACTTTTTCATTTTCACACTAATTTTTCTTTCATTTGTTTCATGGTAACCTCTTTGCTGATAGGAGTTCTTTATCTTCTTGAGATGACAATATTGATATTCTAAGTGAAGTAATTAACAATATTTATTTTCTTTCTGTGCATGTTGGATGAAGTCTAACCATTGGTCATTTTGTTTAATTATTATTTTCATTTCATGTTGACTTCTTGATATGTTGAATTTTTACTGAGTTGTTTATTAAAAGGAATCTTAATTAATTATCAACTCTGATGATAGTTTAATTTTTACATTCAAGTGAAAGATTTTGGGGATGATAAGTTCATGCTTTGAATTTTTATAGGACTAATTGCTATTAGTTCATTGCATTGATTTTTTATTTATAGCTCAATGCTTATGGACTTTACATGTTACGTGCTTCATGTTAAGTAGTTTTCTTCCAAGTTTCATTCAAACTTGACTTTTCAATGGTCTTATGATTCATAAGTTCATCTCACTCATAAATTCAACTTCATTTTCTAAAGTTTTTCACCATTAGTATGTCACCGTGGTATTTAATATTTAGTATTTCATAGTCACGGAGACTATCTCAGAAGAAAACTCCGGTTACTTGGTAAATTTCTTTCTTCAAACAACTTTTTATTAATTATTTAACCTTATAAGAACTAAGTGAATACACCATCCATTTGAAATTGGAGTATGGATCAACTATTGTAATTTTTTGTGGGGTTTTCAAGTGTAGATTGTGTTGTTTGTAGTACTGCCTATATGCACATTTTTTGTGATGTTTGTATTATTTCATTTAGGCACATTTTTATGATATACTTAAATTGCAGGCCAAATGTTTGATAAAAGTCTCGAGTGAGTTCCCTAGATGTTGTAGATGATCATGTGAATCGGCTTCGCCTATCATTTATCTCACTGATGAAAAGGTACTCTATCCCCCCAATGACTAACATTTTATTTTTGACTTTTTGGATTTGATTCGCGAGGGTTTTGTAACTAATTTTGTTTGCATTTATTGGAGGATTTTTTGTTTATTTTTCTTATCATCCTAGAATACACTAAAAGTACACAGTATGGTATATATGAGGTACTCGACTTTATTAGCATTGTTAAATGCATGTTTGTTTAACTTTTGAATGTGTATGAAAGTCTAATGAATGTGTATAAATATCTAATGTTTAATGTATGGTGGATCATACGAATGTCTAATGAACTTTTACGTTATGGATGTACTACTATGTAGGTATTGTCTTTTTTGACGACTTCAGTATTTGTGCCATATCTCTTATATTTGAATTCAGTTGTGAACAAGTTCAATTGTTTAGTGTTTGACGATTATGTTTTGAGTGTGCCAACTTATAAAGTAGCATTTCCTCCCACTTCTTTGACCGTTCTTTTTTCAATTATTCATTATGTGTTTTGTTTTGAACTTTGGATTTTTCAGCTTATCGGGTTATTGGAGTTGAAGTATTCTTAGAATTTCAAGTCATTTCTACTTGTGGTATTTAATTTTAGATAATGTTATTTTACAGTTGCATTTGGTGAGAGATGTGGCTTTGATTGTTAAATTCATATTAGTGAAATCAAATTAGTTGAAACATGAACGTTTCAGTGCATTTATGGATTTTTTTAGTAAGATATGTTGTATTTACATTATATGTGCAGTGCTTGAAGAAAAAATATATTATTTTTAGTAATATGATTATGTTTTCACTTACTAATAGAATTGTTATCTGCATTGATTGGATTGTTTTAAGTACTTACTCCGATGTTCAATATAATGTCATGTGTTGCACATATTTGTTTCATACTGATCACACTACACCAGAACTGGCGGTTGGTCATGGCCAAAATCCCTGACCAAACCTGTGGGTCATGGACTTGGGCCGTGACCATTTCGAGCGTGACCATTTTCGTGGGTCGCGGCCCAAGTCCGTGACCAAAAAAGGGTCACGACTGAGAGGGGTCAAGGCAGATGGTCGCGGACTTGGGCCGTGACGGGTCGCAGCCCTCATCCGTGACCCACAACCGTGACAAATTGGTCGCGGTCAAAGTCCGCGACCCACGTCCATGACAAAAAAATTAAAAAAATGGTCGCGGCCCTCATCCGTGACCCATAACCTTGACAAATTGGTCGCTGCCAAAGTCCGCGACCCATGACCATGACAAAAAAATAAAAAAAAATTGGTCGCGACCCTCATCCGTGACCCAGAACCGTGACAAATTGGTCGCGGTAAAAGTCCGCGACCACAACCATGACAAAATAAAAAAAAAATGGTCGTGGCCTAAATCCGTGACCCATAACCGTGATGAAAAAAGGAAAAAATGGTCACAGACTTTTTCTGCTACCATTTCTATGCGCGACGAAAAAAACTAAAAATATATTTTTTTGGTCCAATCCTAAAATTGGGGGTCCTATGAGTGCACCATTGGTTTCTACGTGTAACGTTGGACACGTACGAGGTGTTACAAATATTTATTATTGGCAAAACAATAAAAAAAATCACAAATTGCGAATCGAGAACGTTGTTAAGAAAAAAATATATATTCAAACTTAAAAATATTACACGTCATAATAATTCACAGACCAAAAAAAAAAATTTGGGCAGAGTTTCCTTTATTTTCTTGACATTCCAAATCCTGTAAATGTAAAACCTGCTTATTATAAAGTCCACACGGCCATAAAATTCAACAATCAAATTATAAAATCCCACACTACCATAAAACTAAACAATAAAAGCCCGCACGGCTGTAACACATAAAAAATAAAATCTTGAATGTCCACAACATATAAATAACCGTCATGTTGTAAACCATTGCCTCTTCATTTGTTCCACGTCCAAAAATCATACAAATGTTAGGATACATAAAAAAAATATTAGTAACCAAGTAGTTTTACAAAAATTTAATCAAGGTGAAAAATAGCATTTATGAGTTAAAATTATGAACATGACAATATTTTTATGCCTAAGTCTAGAAATATGCAAATTACCGTCGTATTCTCAAACCGGGAGTCCCACGGCTGCGTGGTCAGTTCCTACGAGTTTCATTGGTCCTGTAGGAGGTGTTGGTATCACCCACGGGGCCGTTCGGGGGCTGTTTTGGGTTTTCACCCTCTAACACAATGTTTTTAAGCCTAAGTCTAGAAATATGCAAATTATCATCATATTCTCAAACCGAGAGACCTGCGGCTATGGGCTCAGTTCCTACGAGTTACATTGATCCCGTGAGAGGTGTTGGTGCCACCTACAGGGCCGTTCGGGGGTCGTTTCGAGTTCTCACCCTCTAACGCCATGTTTTTCTTAAGTATAGAAATATGAAAATTATCGTCATATTCTCAAATCGGGAGTCTCGCGGCTACGCAATCAGTTCCTACGAGTTACATTGGTCCCGTGGGAGGTGTTAGTGCCACCCACGGGACCGTTCGGGGGCTGTTTTGGGTTTTAACCTTCTAACGCCATGTTTTTAAGCCTAAGTCTAGAAATATGCAAATTACCATCGTATTCTGAAATCGAAAGTCCCCCGGATGCGTGGTCAGTTCCTACGAGTTACATTGGTCCCTTGGGAGGTGTTGGTGCCTCCCACAGGGATGTTCGGAGGATGTTTCTGGTTTTCCCCCACTAATGCATGTTTTTAAGCCTAAATCTACAAATATGAAAATTATCATCGTATTCTCAAACCGGGAGTCTCGTGGCTGTGTGGCCAGTACCTACGAGTTACATTAGTCCCGTGGGAGGTGTTGGTGCCACCCACGGGGCCATTCGAGAGATGTTTTAGGTTTTCACCCTCTAACGCCATGTTTTTAAGCCTAAGTCTAGAAATATGCAAATTACCGTCGTATTCTCAAACAGGGAGTCCCGCGGATGCGTGGTCAGTTCCTACGAGTTACATTAGCCCCGTGGGAGGTGTTAGTTGGACCCACGAGGCCGTTTGAGGGTTGTTTCGAGTTTTCACCCTCTAACACCATGTTTTTCTTAAGTCTAGAAATTTACAAATTATCGTCGTATTCTCAAATCGGGAGTCTCGCGGCTGGGGGTTCAGTTCCTACGAGTTACATTGTTCCTGTGGGAGGTGTTGGTGCCACCCACGGTACCGTTCGGGGGCATTTTTGGGTTTTCACCCTCTAACGCCATGTTTTTAAGCCTAAGTCTATAAATATGCAAATTATCATTGTATTCTTAAATCGGGAGTCCCGCGGCTGCATGGTCAGTTCCTATGAGTTACATTGGTCCCGTGGGAGGTGTTGATGCTTCCCACGGGGACGTTCGGGTGATTTTTCAGGTTTTTCCCCACTAACGCCATATTTTTAAACTTGAGTCTTCAAATATGCAAATTATCATCGTATTCTCAAACTGAGAGTCCTGCGATTGCGTGGCCCGTCCTACGAGTTACATTGGTCCCGTGGGAGGTGTGGTGCCACCCACGGGGCATTTCGGGGGATGTTTTGGATTTTCACCCTCTAACGCCATGTTTTTAAGCCTAAGTCTAGAAATATGAAAATTACAGTTATTTTTTCAAACCGGGAGACCCGCGACTGCGGGGTCAGTTCCTACGAGTTACATTGGTCTCGTGGGAGGTGATGGTGCCACCCACGGGGTCGTTCGGGGACTGTTTCGATTTTTCAGCCTCTAATGCCATGTTTTACTTAAGTCCAGAAATATGTAAATTATCATCGTATTCTCAAACTGGGAGTCCCGCGACTGCGTGGGCAGTTTCTACGAGTGACATTGGTCCCGTGGGAGGTGTTGGTGCCAACCACGGGGCTGTTCGGGGGCTGTTTTGGGTTTTCACCCTCTAACACCATGTTTTTAAGCCTAAGTCTAGAAATATGAAAATTACCATCATATTCTCGAACCGAGAGTCCCGCGGATGTGTGGTCAGTTCCTACGAGTTACATTGGTCCCGTGGGAGGTGTTGGTGCCTCCCACGGGGACGTTCGGGGGGATGTTTCGGGTTTTCCCCCACTAACGCCTTATTTTTAAGACTAAGTTCAAAAATATGCAAATTATCGTCGGATTCTCAAACCGGGAGTCCCACGGATGCGTGTCCAATTCCTACGAGTTACATTGGCCCCGTGGGAGGTGTTGGTGCCACCCACCGGGCCGTTCGGGAGATGTTTTGGTTTTTCACCCTCTAACACGATGTTTTTAAGCCTAAGTCTAGAAATATGAAAATTATCGTCGTATTCTTAAACCGAGAGTCCCACGGCTGAGCGGTCAGTTCCTACGAGTTACATTGGTCCCGTGAGAGGTGTTAGTGCCACCCACGGGGTCGTTCGAGGGCTGTGTCAAGTTTTCACCCTATAATGCCATGCTTTGCTTAAGTCTAGGAATATGCAAATTATCATCGTATTCTCAAATCGAGACTCTCGCGACTGCGTGGTCAGTTTCTACGAGTTACATTCGTCTCGTGGGAGGTGTTGGTACCACCCACGGGGCTGTTTGGGGGCTATTTTGGATTTTCACCCTCTAACGCCATGTTTTTAAGCCTAAGTCTACAAATATGCAAAATATCATCGTATTCTCAAACCGGGAGTCCCGCGACTGCGTGACCAGTTCCTACGAGTTACATTGGTCTCGTGGGAGGTGTTGGTGACACCCACGGGGCCGTTTGGGGGTTGTTTTATGTTTTCACCCTCTAACACCATGTTTTTAAGCCTAAGTCTAGAAACATGAAAATTTCCATCGTATTCTAAAATCGGGAGTCTCGCGGATACATGGTTAGTTCCTACGAGTTACATTGGTCCCGTGGGAGGTGTTGGTGCCTCCCACGGGGACGTTGAGGGGATGTTTCGGGTTTTCCCCCACTAACGAAATGTTTTGAAGCCTAAGTCTACAAATATGCAAATTATCGTTGTATTCTCAAACCGGGAGTCCCGCGATTGTGTGGACTGTTCCTACGAGTTACATTGGTCCCGTGGGAGGTGTTGGTGCCACCCACGGGGCCGTTTGGGGGATGTTTTGGGTTTTCAGCCTCTAACGCCATATTTTTAAGACTAAGTCTAGAAATATGCAAATTATCATCGTATTCTCAAACGGGGAGTCTCGCGGCTGGGCAGTCAGTTCCTACAAGTTACATTGTTCTCGTGGGAGGTGTTGGTGACACCCACGGGGCCGTTCGAGGGATATTTTGGGTTTTCACCCTCTAACGCCATGTTTTTAAGCCTAAGTCTACAAATATGCAAATTATCATCGTATTCTCAAACCGGGAGTCCCGCGACTGCATGACCAGTTCCTACGAGTTACATTAGTCTCGTGGGAGGTGTTGGTGATACCCACCGGGCCGTTCGGGAGCTATTTTAGGTTTTCACCCTCTAACTTCATGTTTTTAAGCCCAAGTCTAGAAACATGCAAATTACCGTCGTATTTTAAAATCGGGAGTCCCGAGGATACGTGGTCAGTTCCTACGAGTTACATTGCTCCCATGGTCCGTGTTGGGCCTCCCACGGGGATGTTCGGGGAATGTTTTGGGTTTTCCCCCCACTAACGCCATGTTTTTAAGCCTAAGTATATAAATATGCAAATTATCATCGTATTCTCAAATCGGGAGTCCCGTGGTTGCGTGGACAGTCCCTACGAGATATATTGGTCCCGTGGGAGGTGTTGGTGCCACCCACGGCGCCGTTCGGGGGATGTTTTGGGTTTTCACCCTCTAACGCGATGTTTTTAAGCCTAAGTCTAGAAATATTCAAATTATCATCGTATTCTCAAACCGGGAGTCTCGCGGCTGGGCGGTTAGTTACTACGAGTTACATTGGTCCCGTGGGAGGTGTTGGTGCCACCCACGGGGCCGTTCGTGGGCTATTTTTGGTTTTCACCCTCTAACACCATGTTAATGACTGTCTGGAAAGGTTATACTTTGTATGTATGTATGTATGCTAATGCAAAAATCATATTGGATTGCACCCTAGTTTTTCCTAACTCAGAACCAAATCCCCCTCCCCCCCTCCCCCCAAAAATATTCTAAGTAACACATCACAAAAGTAGGAAAGAAACCATTACGGATCAGTTCTTGCTTCGTAGACTGTTCATCAAAATTCAAGATACTATTAGAACTCTCAGAGAAAATTTGTGCATATATATGCAGTATATATACTGCATATATATACCAATATATATATGCATATATATACCAGTATATATACTGTATGTATATGCAGTACATATACTGGTTTTGTAATACCCGCACCTTTAAATTGTACTTGCATGATTATCTTTTATTTAGCGACGCTCCGTTAATGAAATTTTAACGTTGCATGTTCCCGCATGAGTTATGATTTATGTTCGTATAATTATTTTAAGTACTTTGGTTAAGTTTCACGCGATTCGAACAGGCAACGAATGCTACGCGAACTTATGTACTAATTGTCTTACGACGCGCGACGCAGCAAAAGTCTAGTTTTGCGCGTATTGTTTAGGATGCCTTGGGAGGTCAAAAAAATATTCCGACCATATATTTAGGCTCATAAAAATATAAGGAATATTACCACGCCAAGAAAAATCAGAAAAAAAATATGTTTTGCGCGGAGGTCCCGTTTCTTGCGCGTATTGTTTAGGATGTCTCCGAAGGTCAAAAAAATATTCCGACCATATATTTAGGCTCAAAAAAATATAAGAAATATTACCACGCGAAGAAAAATCGAAAAAAAATATGTTTTGCGTAGGGGTCCCGTTTCTTGCGCGTATTATTTAGGATGCCTCGGAAGGTCCAAAAAAATATCCCGACCATATATTTAGGCTCATAAAAATATAAGGATTATTACGATGCGAATAAAAATCGAATAAAAATATATTTTGCGTGGAGGTTCTGTTTCTTTCCCGTATCGTTTACGACGCCTCGGAAGGTCAAAAAAAAATTGTCAATATGTTTATTGACTCACAAAAATATAAGGAATATTATTAGGAAAAAAATCGAAAAAAATATACTTTTGTGCGGAGGTCCCGTTTTTGTGCGCCATGTATACGATATTTCGGGAGGCCAAAAAATTAGTTTGAATATGATTTTTCACTCAAAAAAATACAAGGAATAAGACCCTTAGGTTAAAAGTTTCAAAAAAAATTTTTTAGAGAGAGAAAGGGACGCTGGCACACTTTGACAGCACATTGACCATGGTTTTGGGTGGTTGAGTGTAGTCTCTTTCAACTCCAGAAATCAGACTTTGGGAGGTGCTATACACGGTTTAGGAAATATAAATTCTGAGGTTATGGGTCAAGAGTTGAAGGTCCCATAAAATAACTTTTAAAAGAGAGAGAGGGAGAGGAAACCATGGGTATAATTAGGCACATAGCTGTTAACATTTTCTCCCAAAATCCCTCAAGTTCTAGCAAGAGTAAGAACCCAGATTTTCGTAGCTCCATCTCCCACCCCTTTTACCACCATCCAAACACCACTCTAAGGGTATCCAAACACCATTAAATCTAACCTCAAGGTTGGGACAACTTGTGGGGAAGTTTCAGAGAGCTTTTGGAGCTCAAAGGGAATCTTGGTTGGAGTTTTTGGTGAAACTTTTAAGAGCTCCACTTCATCTTCTTCACATCTACACTCACTCTCCTTCATTCAAGTAGGGTTTTTATCGCTCTTAAACTCTTTTATTTCAAATGATAATATGAACAAGATGATGAGAAAAATGTGACTTTTTAGCTCTTCTCCCTTATTTTCATATGCTATGAAAAACCCATTTTGTGAAAAATTATAAATGGAGAAGATGATGTTTAGAATAAATTTTCAGATTATTATATATGTTGAAATCATGCTATAAATGTAATAATCTCATGAAATAAACATAGAAAATGGAAAGCTACAAGAAAATGACTAGTTAATGCATTTGTTGGGTTTTCTAAGGAAGAAGACCCATTTTCATGAAATAGTGTATGTAGTATGTGTTAGTCTTGACATTAACATGATTAATGTTGAAATATAGTCGTCTAAATAGTAATCTCATAAAAACAGCCCCCAAAATCTAATATGTTGAAATATTAGTTTAAGCCTCTTGAATATGTTAAATAAGGCTTATAATTATGTAAATGGCTTTATATGTAAAAGTGTGCTAAAATGGGTTGTACATCACTAATAAAGGTTTAAATGTTGGTGGAAACATGTAGTACACTAAAGAATGATTTTTGTACTTAAAACCCACTTAAAAAGGTAATTTTTGGTTAAAAAAATGCCTTAGTGGCAGATTTGGTAAATATGAAGAAAAGTTACTTAAATGGTGTTTTTACATGAAAAATACTTGAAAAATGCTAAGGAAATGATTTATAGATAATAAAAGTATAAGATGGCATTTTGGTAAATCAAATTGTTGTAAAGGTGACTTAGTATATTTTAGAGTTCGGCATTGACACTAGAATGCCTCCTCGGCTCGTAGGATGCAAAGACTAATAACGGGTTTTAATAACAAACCTGGATAAGTTGAATTGTGAACATTGAGAATTATGTTAAACACATGAAAGATATGATATTCGAATGTCGCCGAGAGACAATAATTAAGGAGGGCATGACGTCCCTAGTGGTGAAAGACCCCAAACAAACTGCAGTAGTATATGGTGGCGGAGACGGGTAGTGTGAGGCCACGAAGTCCGTGAGTGTTTGTTGGCAAAATCCCAAAAAAATAATGTTAAGTAATGTATGAGAAAAATTCTTGAAACATAGACTAATGAATGAACAATTATTCATTAATAATTATGGGAATAACGTAATTGGAATTAATTACGTTCCTGGTATGGGACATCAAAAATGCTAAGTGTGAGTGGGCATGTAGCCCGGGGCATTGCATATAGTTGTATCTATGACTAATTTAAAGAATATTGTTAGTATAGATACATGATAACTTAGTTGAATATAATGAAGCCTTCTTGAATATTGTTAGCATAGTTAAATGTTAACTAAGATAATCATTAATGATAATTAATGAACATGGGAAAATGATGGTTTTCGGAATTACTAAAATGCATTGTATATGTATAGTATTTTGCTATGAAAATTATTGCTTAGTATTCCCGCCCTACTGGGCATTTCGGTCATACCCTATTTTCCAAAACCCCGGGTACAACAGGTGGTACGTCAGGTAAGGACGTTGGAAAGGCAGCAGAAAGCGCTAGTCGTCGTTAGAGGCTCTGCAACCGATTTTAATCTATAGACTTTTTTTGAATTGTAATCCCTTATGTTTTGTTAAGACAATTGGTTTGAACTCACTACACCATATGAAAAAATTATCACCTTTCAGCCGGCCACCCTTGTCAAGGTCATTGACCGTGATAAAAAAACACGCGTTTTGTGTCACGGTCATTGACCTTGACACGACCGTGACAAAGACTTATCACGGTCAGTGACCATGACAAGGCCGTGACAAATGTAGTTGTCACGGTCGTGTCATGATCAATGACCATGATAATTCTTTAAATAATTGTCACGGTCAATGACCTTGACACGACCGTGACAACTTCTGCAGTAAAAAAATCCCTAGGCTTCTTTTTTCCCACCCTTTTTTGGTTTCCCCCCTCTCTCTCTCTCTCTAAGCGATTTCTGCTCTCTCTCTCTCTCTAAGATATATTTTTTTCCTCTCTTTCTCTTTCTTTTCATATGTGTGTGTATGTGTATGTGTGTATATATATGTGTGTATATGTGTGTGTATATGTGTGTGTATATATGTGTGTGGTGGTGTGTGGCGGGGGAGGGGGGAAGGGGGTAGTGGGGGTGGGGTGGGGTGGGGGGAGGGGGTGCGGTGGTGGGGGTGGGGTGTGTGTGTGTGTGGCGGGGGGAGGGGGCAAGGGGTGGGGTTGCGGTGGTGGGGGTGTAGTGGGGGGGGGGGGGGGCAATTTTAACAATTGTATAGCTTTAATTGTAATTTTAATTGTATAGTTTTAAATGAAAGTAAATTAATAATTAGTGCCAATTTCATATGAAAGTAGGATTGCCCCTCATTGTAAATTAGTAAATTAATAATTGTATACTTTAATTGTTAGTTTAATTGATGGAATGAATTAATTGAGTAGACGAATTTGAAGGAGTACGGGTTACACATTTGTTGTTGAAATTGTTGTTGGATTATTTTGTTTAGTAAATGTTGGGTTGGTTAGTTTTAAAAGTGGCATGACCACTGGATTATTGTCCATATGAGGGTGGGATTTTTCAACTTTTTTTGAAAATTACTTTATATATCGAGCAATATATACAAAGTATGATAATTAAATGAAACATACTTGAAATTAAATATGTGTATATGTGTGTGTATGTGTGTGGTGGTGTGTGGTGGGGGAGGGGGGAAGGGGGTGGGGTGGGGGGGGGGGGGGGCTTTTAACAATTGTATAACTTTAATTAAGAAATTGTATAGCTTTAATTGTAATTTTAATTGTATAGTTTTAGATGAAAGTAAATTAATAATTAGTGTCAATTTCATATGAAAGTATGATTACCCCTCATTGTAAATTAGTAAATTAATAATTGTATACTTTAATTGTTAGTTTAATTGATGAAATGAATTAATTGAGTAGATGAATTAGAAGGAGTACAGATTACCCATTTGTTGTTGAGATTACTGTTGGATTATTTTGTTTAGTAAATGTTGGGTTGGTTAGTTTTAAAAGTGGCATGACCACTGGATTATTGTCCATATGGGGGTTGGATTTTTCAACTTTTTTTGAAAATTTCTTTGTGTATCGAACAATATATACAAAGTATGATAATTAAATGAAACATACTTGAAATTAAATATGTGTGTATATGGGTGTGTATATGTGTGTGGTGGTGGGTGTTTTTTAACAATTGTATAGCTTTAATTAATAAATTGTATAACTTTAATTGCAATTTTAATTGTTTAGTTTTAGATGAAAGTAAATTAATAATTAGTGCCAATTTCATATGAAAGTAGGATTGCCCCTCATTGTAAATTAGTAAATTAATAATTGTATACTTCAATTGTTAGTTTAATTAATGAAATGAATTAATTGAGTAGATGAATTAGAAGGAGTACGGGTTACATATTTGTTGTTGAAATTGTTGTTGGATTATTTTGTTTAGTAAATGCTGGGTTGGTTAGTTTTAAAAGTGGCATGACCACTGGATTATTGCCCATATGGGGGTGGGATTTTCCAACTTTTTTTTGAAAATTACTTTGTATATCGAACAATATATATAAAGTATGATAATTAAATGAAACATACTTGAAATTAAATATGTGTATATGTGTGTGTATGTGTGTGTGGTGGTGTGTGGTGGGGGAGCGGGGCAGGGGGTGTGGTGGGGGGGGGGGGGGGGGGGGTTAACAATTGTATAGCTTTAATTAAGAAATTGTATAGCTTTAATTGTAATTGTAATTGTATAGTTTTAGATGAAAGTAAATTAATAATTAGTGCCAATTTCATATGAAAGTAGGATTGCCCCTCACTGTAAATTAGTAAATTAATAATTGTATACTTTAATTGTTAGTTTAATTGATGAAATGAATTAATTGAGTAGATGAATTAGAAGGAGTACGGGTTAAATATGTGTATATGTGTGTGTGTGTATGTGTGTGGTGGTGTGTGGTGGGGGAGGGGGGAGGGGGGAGGGGGTTTAGGGTGGTGGGGCTGTTTGTGTACTAATAATTCCATGATTTACATCTATTCCGGCATATATAATATATATATAATAATAATTCCATGCTTTACATGTATTCCATGTTAGATGTTTTCAACTAATTTAGACATATTTATGTACGTGTACGTGTGCGTGTGTGTGGTGGGGGTGGGGTGGGGTATGGGTGTGTGTCTATGTGTACTAATAACATTTTTTTTATCTGTATTAATAACATTTTTTTACAGCAAATGTCTCCTTCAGGTATTAAGGCGATGATGATGATGATGATGTTGTTTATGATGATGTCGTCTGGGCTCGGTGGTAGCGGAGGCGACGAGGGCTCCTCCGCCCCTAGGCTCCCCAAATATGGAAAATTTGGGATTACCGTCAAGAACAAATCGGATCTATTAGCAAGATCCCTCGAGCTGCTAAAGACGGTCATCGGCCTGGGGTTTATGAGTTGAAAGGAGGTGCCATATGAGCTCAAGTTAGCTGTTTGGGCGGCACTATAGGTAATAGATTTATATTTATATGAATATTTCAATTTCAATTTCAATTTCAATCTCGATTTCATTTTATATTTATATTTATTCGCAACTAACATTGAATTTTTTGGACAAGAACAATTCAACTTGGATCCAAAGCTACGCGATTCCGTCTTGGAGCAGTTGAGGGAGCAAAACAAGACGTGGAAGAAAAATATGCGGACATGGTACTTTGGAAAAATACGAGAGTCCATTTTACAATTGCGTGGATCTGTCTCGTCCAAGGAGCCGATCTCATTGGCACAATGGAAAAAGTTCATTGACAATGAGATCGAGGATCGACAATTGGCATCTCGCCAATCGGGGAGGGAAAATCGGGCAAAAAAGACGGACGTACACTACTCCGGCCGGACCTCTTACACCGAGGTGGAGCATAGAATGAAGGTAAGATTTAATTTTTCTATAACTACAGAAATATATTATTCTTCATTATTTTACTTTACCGGTCGATACTAATTTTACTTTATTTTATTTCAGGGGGTAGGGAGTGGGCCAGGGGGTAAGCCATATAGGCTCGATACTTATGTGGCTCTTCGAACGAAGAAGGGGAAGGACAATGAGGTGTCCCCGAGCTTCACGACCACAATTGTAAGTAATCCGACAGTTTAATTTTTGTTAATTACGTTATAATTTTTTAGTTTACTTATTTTACTAATCATGTGCTTTTTGTCGTTTCAGGCAAAGCTTAAGGAAGTGCATGAGTCGCAATCTGATGCCGACAAGGCGTCTTTGTCCACAGATGCACTTAGCCAAGTGCTTGGCTCTGATCGTAAGGGGAGGACAAGGGGGTGAGCTCGCGGGTGGACAAATCTAGGATCATCGGATTGGAGACGAGCGACACCGGGTTGACTCGAACGGTGGATTCACATGACGCGAAGCTGTCCCGTTTGGAGGCGACGGTCCAAGATATGTACGTATTCATGAAGCGTACGTTAGGCAAAAACCGTAAGGGGAAGGGGAAAGGGAAAGGGAAGGAGAAGGTGGTGGAGGAGGAGGAGGTGTGGGAGAATGAGGCGCGGGAAGATGAGGTGCAGGAGGACGAGGATGTGGACCTTGCTGCTTCTTCACCGTCACGTGCGTATTTCGATGATCCACTTCCTTATTTGTCTCCCTTCCCCAGACCATTGTCGACACTTAGTTCGCCGAGCGTTTTCATATTGGACATATTTGATGGCCAGTGGATTGGGCGGGGGTTGAGGGACCCGAATATCGTCTAGGGTGGAATAGTTCATGGACGTGAGCTTCAAGAGATCGAGTCAAAAGTGCTCGTCACGCATGTGATACCCGGGAAGGAGAACTCCCTATGGTGGTTGCACGAACAATGCGGCACGATGTATATTAGTGGGTGTGTCAATTCGTATATCGTGTGGCCAACTCACCTCCTCACATTTACCCCAGACATGTAGTGACATTATTTTTAAGTTGGTACATTTGAATTATATTTAGATTATATCGTCATGTATATTGTTTCGATTTTGAATATTTGGATTATATCGTCATGAATATATATTTGCACTCTCTTTAGTTTATTTGGATATATGATGTTTGAATAGGTATAACCAACGTTGTTATAACAGGTACAAATATATTGCTAGGTAGTGGCAGTGGCCATACTGCCCAGCAGGATTTTTTTAAATTCTGCCCATAATTGTCATGGTCATTGACCATGACAAGTCCTTGACAAATCTTATCACGGACTTGTCACTGTCATTGACCGTGATTTTTTTTTAAATATTGTCACGGGTTTGTCACAGTTATTAACCGTGACTAAACTTGTCACGGTCCATGACCTTGCCACGACCATGACAATTCTAACAAACTTGTCAAGGTCAATTACCGTGACATGTCCGTGATAAAAAAAATTGTCCGGCCCCGAATTGTCACGGTCATTGACCTTGACAAGTCCAACTTGCCAAGGTAAATGACCGTGACAATAGTGCATATTTGGTGTAGTGACTGGAACTATTTGTGAACGAAGGATAGTTTGGCCCCCGATTTTTAATTTTTTCAATGAAAAATAATTAAAATATTATTTCCTTTTATATAAAAATCAAGATGCGGAAGCGTAAAGAAGTGTGATGGTTCACAAAAAAACAAATTACCAAATTTTTTAATTTTCTCAAACAAATTAAAATTAAGCCGAGTGAAATTAAATTAATGCATTAAAATCATTTTCACTTAAACCAAGTTAACTACACATTACCCAAATTAAACACGTAGAGATTAAATTAAACCAATTTTTATCTTTTTACCTAAGCATGTGTTCTAGGTGATTTTCCAAAAGATAAAATAAATAATTAATCCACTACACCGAGATGTACGAGGAAAAACCCAAGATGGGAAACAACCTCGGAAGGCCCTAGCCACAAATCCACTAAGTATGGAATTTACAAATAGAAGACAGAAAGGCTTACAACACACGACTCGATCCCTATCAAGCCCCGACGCTTCTTCTTGAAGATACCTCTTCCTAGCGGATAACCTTGGAGCTTCACCGCAGTCTCGAAATCCACCGAGCGAACTTTCTATGGTCACCGTCACCCGAGCAAGGAGCCTTTCTCCAAGTGGGTAATGTCGTAACAAAACTCTTCTCCTTTCTTTATGGGATGTAGAAGAAAACCTAAAACTTCTCTTTGAACGGAAGAGATGAACCCGGTGCCAAACTCCAAGCAAGATATATGAATATGGAAACTTGGAAGAAGCTAAATTGGGTGTAAACTAGAGTGGTGTATATTTTTCTCTTTGATAAAAACTCACTCAAAACATGATCTTTTTCCCTCTTTGATTTTACTCTCAAAACACTCTCTAGGAGTTAGTAGGATATGAAAAAGATTCTTAATCAAAATTGATTCCTGCACATAGTTATGCTGTGAAAAGTTAGTTAAGAAACACGTGGGGAAAAGGGTGAAAAACTGCTTAAAACTGCCAAAAACTGTTCCCGCCTAGCATCTCGTTCGAACGAGTCTTCTAACGAAGTTCCAATATGAACTCGTTAGAAACTCGTTGGAAACCTCATTAGAACGACAATCTCGTTCGAACGATATTTTGAACGAAGTTCCAGCATGCCTAAATGGAAAGTCATTGGAAATCTCATTCGAACGACATCTGATTCGAACGACAATCTCGTTCGAATGCCATATCGAACGAGCTTCCAGAAACTTTGGAATATTCGATTTTCAACCCAGAAAACTTTATAAACTTATTTTAAAGTTTTAATTAATTCTTTTTGAAAATAAAACACAGTTTTAATTAAACCTAACACCCAATAAACAAGTTCCAAGCTCCTATATATATAATATTGCATTCATACCTTGGGAGAATGGAACTATGGTTGATGACGTATAAACGAGGCACAAAATCGGCATGATGATGAAGCTTTATACTCTTTGCCGCTACGTCTTCAATAAACTCTTCATAGGCTTGAGAATATCACAATTAAATACAATCCTATGAATAAATGTTTTTGTTCGGAATTGAGCCAAAACTATATATGGACTCAATTGGAAATATTTCTGTCCTTACAATTTGGAAATTGTAATAATACAAGGATTTGTGCTATATTTATGGCTTAAATGTGGTTAAAGGTTTACTTGTTAAATTGTTAATTGAACACTAATCTGCATGATATGGGCCTCACCTTTTTACAATACAATAAGTCAAGATTTTATTAACATATAATGCGACAACTGTTTTTCAATTTAATAAAATGTTTTATCCCTTCCCCTTTAACACCTTGGTTCGGATACGGGTTATTACAACAGTAACTCCAGTTCGGGTCGGGGCGTTATAACTTGGTATCAAAGCCTTAGGATCCTCATGAGTGTAGGAGTGATTATCGTTTTAGTCCCTTTCATTTTTGTGTACCTAATTGTCATATTAAACTATCCTATCTTTTAGGATGGCCCCTACTCGCAAGACTGCCACTAGTGGTAACAGTGAGTTGCAGAGAATGGAGCAGGAAGTGTGCCAGTTATCTGAGACTATCGGCCAACAACAGAGGGGTGATCGAAGCGGTACAGTCGAAAGCACCGCAGCGGCCTCAATTCTCAAGGAGTTCAGGCCATTGAACCCCCTAATGTTTAACGGCATGACATGGCCCAATGTGGCCGAAGAGTGGCTCGATGAGGTTGCTTGTATTATTAACATCCTTGACGTGCCAACAGGGCATAGGGTTAAGCTTACTACTTTCCATCTAACCGAGCAGGCTCGGAGTTGGTGGTCCACACATATGGCCAGTTTGATAGAGCCTCATGTCTGGGATGGTTTTCAGATAGTGTTCCTAGATCGGTACTTCCCTCGGGTGTATAAAGATGCCAAGAAGGATGAGTTTTCTACATTGATCCAGGGGAAGATGTCTGTGAATGAGTACCTGTTTTTCTTTGAGAGGTTGTCAAAGCATGTGAAAGCAGTTAAGACTGATGAGACAGAAAAAACGCGATTGCTTGTGAAGGAGTTGAATCCCCATATCCATAGACTGGTGGTTGGTTTTGATCATTTGAGCTTTGGGGAGGCTGTTAATAATGCCTTCTAACTTGAGCTCGAGGCAGAGGATTCCTGAACTATCGGAGACAAGAAGAAGGAATATGATGGGACATAGAACAGGGACACCGGTGGGTATAGCGACGGTAATAGCAAGAGGTTCAAGAGCAGGGCAAGAGGTTTTCTTGCCAAGCTCAAGGCTGCTATGAGTATCACTGCACCAGGTCAGTGTAGCAGTGATCAGAGCCCGATATCACCTACCCCCAAGACTTGCTTCATTTGCAGGTCGCCCAATCATTTTAGGCGGAACTGTCCAGAGTTTATAGTTAGAGAGTAGCGGGTTGTTCAGCAGGACAGTAGTTTCACATCTAGGCGAAACTCGAGCTATACGGGCCCTACTCAGTACCAGCAGTAGCATCACCAGCAGTCCTTTTTGGGTCATTAACAACATGATAGGAACGGTGTTGACATACCACAACCTACTCAGGGATAGGGTAACTGGAGAAAGACTGTGCTCAGTGGTCAGGGTAACAGATTCAACCAGGAGTGAGCTTACTCCCTTACGCAGCAGTCAGTGCCTGTCCAGAATCCATCAGTGTTGGAAGGTATGATCTTATTGTTCAGTACTTGGGTTAGAGCATTGTTCGATTCTGGTGCATCATATTCCTTTATATTTAGTTCTTTAGCTTTATATTTGTGTCTTGAGGTCGACGAGCTTCATCCTCCAATATTCGTGGGACTGCCCGTGGGTGGTGGTATCTTCCTTAGTAGAGTCTGTCAAAATTGCATAGTCGTGGAAGGGGATTACATTCTAGAGTACTATTTGATTATGATGGATATGGATGGATTCGAGGTGATCCTTGGTATGGATTGGATGTCTACCTTTGATGCCACTATCAAGTGCCATCGACATAGTGTTTCGGTGTCTCTTCCCAATGGCTCTCGTTATCGCTTCAATAGTGAGCAACATATAGATTATCCTTGCAAGTTTTCCACTACCCGAGAGCAGAAGAATTTCTTCGGGTGGTTGAGTATCATCATGGCCCAAGAAGAACCAGATCGTATGGTTGCAGACTACCCCGTTGTTCGGGAGTTTCCCGATGTATTTCCCGAAGATCTCCTAGAATTGCCTCCGAGTCGAGAGATCGATTTTGCCTTTGACGTCCGTCACAGTGTGACACCTATCTCCATCCCTCCTTATAGGATGGCACCAGGAGAGTTTCTAGAGTTGAGGAATCAGTTGGATGATTTAATGAGTAAAGGCTTCATACGCCCTAGTGTGTCCAGATGGGGAGCACCAGTCTTTTTTTCCAAGAAGAAGGATAACTCTCTTCGGCTTTGTATCGATTATCGACAACTGAATCGGGTGACGATGAAGAACACGTATCCGATGCTGCGGATTGACGACTTATTTGATCATCTTCGAGGAGCAGGGAGGTTCTCCAAGATTGATCTTTGGTCAGCTTATCATCAGTTGAGGGTGAAGGAGGAAGATATTCCTAAGACCGCATTCTGCACACGGTACGGACATTATGAGTTCTTGGTCATGCCTTTCGGTTTGACTAATGCCCCAGCCGCATTCATGGATCTCCTGAATCATATCTATCACCCGTATTTGTATCGGTTTGTGGTCTTCTTTGTTGATGATATCCTAGTGTATTCATCTTTTGATATTTACCATGAGGAGCACTTGCGTTTGACACTTTAGGTGCTTAGGGAGAACATGTTGTATGCAAAATTCAGCAAGTGTGAATTCTAGATGGATGAGGTCAAGTTTCTTGGCCATGTGGTATCTGGCGCTGACATTTCTGTTGATTCGTCCAAGGTTGAAGCCATTCTCTAATGGGATAGATTGAAGACAGTCACGGAGATTCAAAGTTTCGTTGGTTTGGTCGGCTACTACCAAAGATTTGTTAAGGATTTTTCTAGAGTGGCATCACCTCTCACACGATTAACGCAGAAGGGTGTCCTTTTTGAGTGGTCAAATGAGTGTGAGTACGCATTTCGATTGTTAAAGGTTAGTCTTACATCGGCACCCATCCTCATTCTTCTTGAATGAGGAAAGGGTTATACCATATCTTGTGATGCTTCCGGATCAGGCCTTGGAGCAGTACTCATGCAGGGGTGTCAGGTGGTTACTTATGCGTCCCGTCAACTTAAGATTCATGAGAGGAACTACCCCACCCATAATTTAGAGCTGGCCACAATTGTGTTTGCCTTGAATATTTGGCGCTATTACTTGTATTGCGAAAGGTTTGAAGTATTCACCGATCACAAGAGCCTGAGGTACATCTTCACTCAGTGAGACCTTAACCTTCAACAACGGAGGTAGATGGAGCTTTTATAGGACTATGATTTCACGTTAGAGTATCATCCGGGGAAGGCCAATGTGGACGCCAATGCTCTTAGTAGGAAGTCGGGTCCCTCCTTAGCAGTAATAAGGCACTACCATAGGAAGATGTATGGGGAGCTTCAGAGATGTGAGCTTCTTATTCAGCGGAACAACGACAGAGCTTATTTATAGGGTATGATGGCTAAGCCAGTAGTTTACCAGAAGGTTCTTGATGCGCAACTCTGTGATGAGGAGATTATGTATTTTCATAACCGCATTCAGAACGGTGAGGAATTGATAATCTTACGGTTGATCAGGAGGGAGGTGTCCGGCACAAGAGCAGATTAATTGTGCCAGTTATCGAAGAGCTTCAAGCAGAGATCCTTACAGAATTCCATCAGTCTCGATTCAGCATACATCCGGGTGCGACAAAGATGTATAAGGACCTATGTAGAGATTTCTGGTGGTCTGGGATGAAGTGAGATGTAGCGATGTTTATGGCTAAGTGTTATACGTGCCAGCAGGTGAAGGCCGAACACAAGAAGCTAGCTGCGTTACTACAGCCACTCCCGAGAGCCGAGTGGAAGTGGGAGCACATCACCATGGACTTTGTCACAGCATTACCCCGATCTGAACAGGGTTACGATATAGTTTGGGTCGTGGTTGATCGCCTCACAAAGTCTGCACACTTCTTGCGGATCAGGATCACTGACAGCATAGAAAAATTAGCTAGGATGTACATACGGGAGATTATCAGACTCCACGGTGTACCCCTGACCATTGTTTCTGATAAAGATCCTCATTTTTTTCGCGATTCTGGAGGAAGGTTCATCAGGAGCTGGGCACCGATTTGAATTTGATTACGGCATACCATCCAGAAATAGACGGGCAATCAGAACGTACGATACAAATTTTAGAGGACTTGTTACGGGCATGTGCGCTTGACTTTCAGGGTAGTTGGGATGAAAACTTTCCTCTAGCGGAGTTTTCATACAACAACAGTTACCAAGCCAGTATCAAGATGGGCCCCTTCGAGGCCCTTTATGGGAGACTGTGTCGTTCTCCAGTATGTTGGGCAGAGGTGGGTGAGAAGCATTTTACAAACTCGAATATGATCAGGGAGATGCCCGACAAGGTTCAGTTGATACGAGAGAGGTTAGTGACGGCTCAGGTTAGACACCGTTAGAATTCAGAGTGGGTGATAAAGTGTTGTTGAAGGTCAGGGATAGGACTGGTAATCAGAGAGTTGGTCAGAACGGAAAGCTTTCACCTCGGTACATTAGACCCTTCAAAATTTTGGAAAGGGTCGGGGATGTCTCATACCGATTAGCCCTACCTCCACAGTTAGTTCATGTTCACAATGTCTTTCACGTTTCTATGATAAAGAAGTATCTACATGATCCTCGCCGTGTGATCAACTGGCAGAACATCGAGTTAGAAGAAGATACAACATTCTTGACTCGACCCATATCCCTCTTGGACTGAGAGAACCGGGTTCTGCGCAAAAAAGTCATTCTGTTTGTGAAGATCCTATGGGAATCGCAGGGAGCCGAAGGTGCCACTTAGGAGTGAGAAGCCGAGATGCGAGAAAAATGTCCACAGCTTTTCGAGTGACTTATGATGAATTTCGGGGATGAAATCTCCTAAGGAGGGGAGAATGTAATGCCTGAACCTTTAAATTGTACTTGCATGATTATCCTTTATTTAGCGACGCTCCGTTAATGAAATTTTTACGTTGCATGTTCCCGCATGAGTTATCATTTATGTTTGTATAATTATTTTAAGTACTTTGGTTAAGTTTCACGTGATTCGGACAGGCAACGAACGCTACGCGAACTTATGTATTAATTGTCTTACGACGCGCGACACAGCGAAAGTCTAGTTTTGCGCATATTGTTTAGGATGCCTTGGAAGGTCAAAAAAATATTCCGACCATATATTTAGGCTCATAAAAATATAAGGAATATTACCACGTGAAGAAAAATTGAAAAAAAAAAATATGCTTTGCGCGGAGGTTCCGTTTCTTGCACGTATTGTTTACGATGCCTCACAAGGTCAAAAAAATATTCCGACCATAAATTTAGGCTCATAAAAATATAAGGAATATTACCACGCGAAGAAAATTTGAAAAAAAATATGTTTTGCGCGGAGGTCCCGTTTCTTGCGCGTATTGTTTAGGATGCCTCGGAAGGTAAAAAAATATTTCGACCATATATTTAGGCCCATAAAAATATAAGGAATATTACCGCGAGAAGAAAAAACGAAAAAAAATATATTTTGCGTAGAGGTTCCGTTTCTTGCCCGTATTGTTTAGGACACCTCGGAAGGTCAAAAAAATATTGTGAATATGTTTTTTTGACTAACAAAAATATAAGGAATATTATTAGGGAAAAAAAATCGAAAAAAAAATTACTTTTGCGCGGAGGTCCCGTTTTTGCACGCCATGTATAGGACATTTCGGGAGGCCAAAAAATTAGTTTGAATATGATTTTCCACTAAAAAAATACAAGGAATAAGACCCTTAGGTTAAAAGTTTAAAAAAAAATAGAGAGAGAAAGTGACCCTGGCACACTTTGACAGTACATTAACCATGGTTTTGGGTGGTTGGGTGTAGTCTCTTTCAACTCCAGAAATCAGACTTTGGGAGGTGTTATACACGGTTTAGGAAATGAAAATTCTGAGGCTATGGGTCAGGATTTGAAGGTCCCTTAAAATGGCTTTTAAAAGGGAGAGAGGGAGTGGAAACCAAGGGTGTAATTAGGCACATAGCTGTTAACATTTTCTCCCAAAATCCCTTAAGTTCAAGCAAGAGTAAGAACCCAGATTTTCGTAGCTCCATCTCCCACCCCTTTTACCACCATCCAAACACCACCCTAAGGGTCTCCAAACACCATTAAAGCTAACCTCAAGGTTGGGACAACTTGTGGGGAAGTTTCAGAGAGCTTTTGGAGCTCAAAGGGAGTCTTAGTTGGAGTTTTTGGTGGAACTTTTGAGAGATCCACTTCATCTTCTTCACATCTACACTCACTCTCCTTCATTCAAGTAGGGTTTTTCTCACTCTTAAACTCTTTTATTTCAAATGCTAATATGAACAAGATGATGAGAAAAATGTGACTTTTTAGCTCTTCTCCCTTATTTTCATATGTTATGAAAAACCCATTTTGTGAAAAATTATAAATGGAGAAGATGATGTTTAGAATAAATTTTCAGATTATTATATATGTTGAAATCATGATATAAATGTAATAATCTCATGAAATAAACGTAGAAAATGGAAAGCTACAAGAAAATGACTAGTTAATGCATTTGTTGGGTTTTCTAAGGAAGAAGACCCATTTTCATGACATAGTGTATGTAGTATGTATTAGTCTTGACATTAACATGATTATTGTTGAAATATAGTGGTCTAAATAGTAATCTCATAAAAACAGCCCCAAAATCTAATATGCTGACATATTAGTTTAAGCCTCTTGAATATGTTAAATAACGCTTATAATTATGTAAATGGCTTTATATGTAAAAGTGTGCTAAAATGGGTTATACATCACTAATAAAGGTTTAAATGTTGGTGGAAACATGTAGTACACTAAAGAATGATTTTTGTACTTAAAACCCACTTAAAAAGGTAATTTCTGGTTAAAAAAATGCCTTAGTGGAAGATTTGGTAAATATGAAGAAAAGTCACTTAAATGGTGTTTTTACATGAAAAATACCTGAAAAATGCTAAGGAAATGTTCTTTAGATAATAAAAGTATAAGATGGAATTTTGGTAAATCAAATTGTTGTAAAGGTGACTTAGTATATTTTAGAGTTCAGCGTTGACACTAGAATGCCTCCTCGGCTCGTAGGATGCAAAGTCTAATAACGGGTTTAAATAACAAAACCGGATAAGTTGAATTGTGAACATTGAGAATATTGTTAAACACACAAAAGATATGATATTCGGATGACGCCTAGAGAATATAATTAAGGAGGGCATGACGTCCCTAGTGGTGAAAGACCCCAAACAAACTGCAGTAGTATATGGCGGTGGAGACCGGTGGTGTGAGGCCACGAAGTCCGTGAGTGTTTGTTGGAAAAATCCCCAAAAAATAATGTTAAGTAATGTATGAGAAAAATTCTTGAAACATAGACTAATGAATGAACAAGAATTCACTAATAATTATGGGAATGATGTAATTGGAATTAATTACGTTCCTGGCATGGGACATCGAAAATGCTAAGTGTGAGTGGGCAGGTAGCCCAGGGCATTGCATATAGGTGCATCTATGACTAATTTAAAGAATATTTTTAGTATACATACATGATAACTTAGTTGAATATAATGAATACTTCTTGAATATTGTTAGCGTAGTTAAATGTTAACTAAGATAATCATTAATGATAATTAATGAACATGGGACAATGATGGTTTTCGGAATTACTAAAATGCATTGTATATGTATAGTATTTTGCTATGAAAATTATTACTTAGTATTCCCACCCTACTGGGCATTTCGCTCATACTCTATTTTCCATAACCCCAGGTACAACAGGTGGTACGTCAGGTAAGGACGTTGGAAAGGCCGCGGAAAGCACTAGTCGTCATTAGAGACTCTGCAACCGATTTTAATCCATAGACTTATTTTGAATTTTAATCCCTTATGTTTTGTTAAGACAATTTGATTTGAACTGGAACTATTTGGAAATTGTAATAATACAAGGATTTGTGCTATATTTATGGCTTAAATCTTGTTAAATGTTTACTTGTTAAATTGTTAATTGAACACTAATCTGCATGATATGGTCCTCACCTTTTTACAATAAAAGAAGTCAAGATTTTATTGACATATAATGCGATAACTATTTTTCAATTTAATAAAATGTTTTATCCCCTCCCCTTTAACACCTTGGTTCGGATACGAGTTATTACAACGGTAACTCCAGTCCGAGTCGAGGCGTTACAGGTATGCAGTATATATATTATATATACTGTATATATAGTATATATATGCAATATGTTGGATAATTGTATATATAGTTCAATACGATATGAAGCCAATCAATTTTATTCTCGATAACAAAATGACTGAGCATGTTGGAGAATTTGGGTTGGCAAGATGTCAATGCACAATTAGTTTTTGTGCAATTATTGCACAATTATTTTTGGCATCCTTCTATGAGTGTGAGAACCACTGATGAAATGAATTTTATTATGAGTTGTTTTTCTACGTAGGCTATATGGATAATTGTGTGTAAAACTAAAAACCCGATAAGAACTTTTTCCCAAGTAGTTTAAGTAGGTTATATGTAAATAACTTTTTCCTCAGTATGCTAAGTAGGTTATATGTAAAAGTAGGCTATATGAACCACTGCCAATCAAAGTAGGCTTTTTTATTTCATATTTTTTATGGGGGGCAAATGTGATAAGAACAAATACATAGGGGTTGAAGTCACAACAACACTTTCTTTTTGAAATTTTGTCCATACTAAGTTAGTCTCCATGCGCTTATTAGTGTATTTTTCATATCTTCCAATTTCGAAAATGTTGGTCCTGAAAAATGTTTTGTAATTACAGATGTCCAAGGTGTGTCAGAAGAGGTGGGCGCTGAATACTATACATAATAATTTCCTTTTAACAAGAAATTTGAAAGACAGGGTTCTTAGCAAAAATTGGTTCCCAGTTAACTAGCTAAGCTACCTAAGGAAACATTATGATGAAACCTACTACACCAGTAGACATATTTAAAAAAAAACTTAAAGCCTATGGTTTTAAACAAGACACTTGACGGTGTTATGCAGCTGTAGCAGGTGACCTTAACAATAATCTAAGTAAAACAATTATGCTTAAAAGCTAAGGCAAGAAGTGTGTGGACAAAAATTGTCAACTGAACTCTGAATCCTCTCATTCTCATAGTTTTACAAAATAAACTCCTCTCTCTATTTCTATTATATTCCTTACAATTCTGCTACAATTCTGCCATAACTCCTCTTAACACACTTGACTTTTCTTTTATAGGTAGAAGTACTGAAACAGTTATGGAGACGATGCAAAATAAATTGTAAAAATTTCTTGAAAACCAGTGGCAATTGAAGTCTTAAATCGGGGCATTAACTTCTATTTGCACCAATTTGTATCGTACATACTACAAAAATCCTTGACACAACAATGAAACCTGCTAGAAACTTCACGAAAAACCTCACGGAGCCAAGACAAATTGGTGCAGCACCTATGGAACAGCAGGGCAGTGCTGCTAGTGCACCACCTGATTAGCGCTGAGCATGCGGTGAGGTGGGATAGGCAGGTGGGGTGAAGGGGGGATAGGAAGAGCCGAGGTGGGATAGACAGCGCCGGTGCTATGTAGATTGATCCATTATTCTAAGCATTTTTAGTTGTCTTCATGACCTCTTCTTTAATCCAACAAACACGCATGCACAAACACGCACACATGCATGCACAAACACACACAAACACGCACGCACGCACACATGCACACACGCTGCAATATGCATATATGCAAATGCATATATGCACTGCATATATGCAGATTGCATATATTAAAATTTAATATATGCATACACGCACACACGCTCCCCGTCCCCTCCCCCCTTCCCCACTCACACACGCGCACACACAAACGCGCCCCATACCCATCCCCTCCCCCTACCCCACTCACACATGCACAGATGTGCACACAAACACATACGCAAACACATGCACACACGCTGCATATGCATATATGCAGTGCATATATGCATTGCATATATGGATACACAAATACACGCACACACGCGCCCCTTGCCCTGTCCCCTCCCCCCTTCCCCACTCATACACGAACACATAAACACACACACAAACATGCACACACGCGCTCCATGCCTGTCCCCTCCCCCTTCCCCACTCACGCACACACGCGCAAACAAACACACACACACACAAACACACACGCACGCACACACATGCCCCCTCCCCCGGTCCCCTCCCCCGTGCGAGGTGTTCGTGACTCTTACGGGATCGTTTTGTGGTTTTTTTATGTTTTCACCCTTCGATGGCATGCTTTTATGCTTAAGTCTAATTTTTTGCCAATTTATGTTGTACACTCCAACCGGGAGCATCGTGACTACGCGGTCGGTTCCTACGAGTTACATTGGTCCCGTGCGAGGTGTTTGTGACTCGTACGGGACCGTTTTAAGGTTGTTTTATGTTTTCAACCTTCGATGGCATGCAAGTCTAACTTTTTATAAATTTACATCGTACACTCAAACCGGAAGCCCCGTAACTATGTCGTCGATTTCTACAAGTCACATTGGTTCCGTGCGAGGTATTCATGACTCTTATCGGACCGTTTAGTGGATACTTCAGGTTTTCACCCTTCGATGGCATGTTTTTATGCTCAAGTCTAATTTTTTGCAAATTTGCATTGTACACTTAACTCGAAAGCCCCGTTACTACGCGGTCAGTTCCTACGAGTCACATTGGTCCCGTGTGAGGTGTTCATGACACTTACGGAACCGTTTTGTTCTTGTTGTAAATTTTCACCCTTCGATGGCATGTTTTTATGCTCAAGTCTATTTTTTTTGCGAATTTACGTCCTACACTCAAATTGGGATCCCCGTGACTACGCGGTTGGTTTTTATGAGTAACATTAATCCCGTGCGAGGTGTTCGTGACTCTTACTAGACCGTTTTATAGTTATTTTATGTTTTCACCCTTCGATGGTATATTTTTATGCTTAAGTCTAACTTTTTGTAAATTTACATCATACACTCAAACCGGGAGACCCGTGACTACGCGGTTGGTTCCTACGAGTCACATTAGTCCCGTACGAGGGGTTTGTGATGCTTACGGGACCGTTTTAAGGCTGTTTTACATTTTCACCCTTCGATGGCATGTTTTTACGATTAAGTTTATTTTTTTACAAATTTACATCGTACCCTCAAACCGGGAGCCCCGTGACTACGCGATCAGTTCCTACGAGTCACGTTAGTCCCGTGTGAGGGGTTAGTGACTCTTACGTGACCGTTTTAAGGTTGTTTTACATTTTCACCCTTCGATGGCATATTTTTATACTTAAGTGTATTTTTTTGCAAATTTATGTCGTACACTCAAATCGGGAGCCCCGTTACTACGTGGTCGGTTCCTACGAGTCATATGGGTCCTGTGTGAGGTGTTCGTGACTCTGACGGGACCATTTTGTGCTTGTTTTAAATTTTTAACCTTCGATGGCATGTTTTTATGCTCAGGTCTAACTTTGTGCAAATTTAGAAAGTATTCTCAAACCGGGAGCCCCGTGACTACACGATCGATTCCTATGAGTCACATTGGTCCCGTGGGAGGTTTCGTGACTTCTACGGGACCTTTTTGTGGCTGTTTTACATTTTCACTCTTCGATTGCAAGTTTTTATGTTGAAGTCTAAATTTTTTGTAAATTTACGTTATACACTCTAACTGGGAGCCCCGTGACTACACTGTCGGTTCCTACGAGTCAGATTGGTCCCATGCAAGGTGTTCGTGACTCTTACTAGATCATTTTGTGGTTGTTTTACATTTTCACCCTTCGATGGCACGTTTTTATGCTTAAGTCTATTATTTTGTAAATTTACGTTGTTCACTCAAGCCGGGAGTACCGTGACTTCGTGGTCGGTTCCTATGAGTTGCATTGGTCCCGTGCGAGGTGTTTTTTTACTCTTACGGGACCGATTCGTGTTTGTTTTAGGTTTTCATCCTTCGATGGAATATTTTTATGCTTAAGTCTATCTTTTTATAAATTTACGTCGTACACTCACACCGGGAGCCCCGTGACTACACGGTCTGTTCCTACGATTTATATTGGTCCCATGCGAGGTGTTCGTGACTCTTACGGGACCATTTTAAGGTTGTTTTACATTTTCACTCTTCGATGGCATGTTTTTATGCTTAAGTTTATTTTTTTGCACATTTACGTCGTACACTCAAACCGAGAGCCCTGTGACTATATGGTCGGTTCTTACGAGTCATATGGGTCCCGTGCGAGGTGTTCGTGACTCTTACAAGACCGTTTTGTGATTGTTTTATGTTTTTAACCTTCGATGGCATGTTTTTATGCTCAGGTCTAACTTTGTACAAATTTAGAAAGTATTCTCAAACTAGGAGCCCCGTGACTACGCGGTCGGTTCCTATGAGTCGCATTGGTCCCGTGCAAGGTTTCGTGACTCTTACGGGACCTTTTTGTGGTTGTTTTACGTTTTCACCCTTCAATTACAAGTTTTTATGTTGAAGTCTAAATTTTGGCAAAATTTACATCGTACATTCTAACCGGGAGCCCCGTGACTACACGGTCGGTTCCTACAAGTCAGATTGGTCCCGTGCAAGGTGTCCGTGACTCTTACCAGACAGTTTTGTAGTTTTTTTACGTTTTCACCCTTTGGTGGCATGTTTTTATGCTTAAGGCTAATTTTTTGTAAATTTACGTCGTACACTCAAACCGGGAGTCCCGTGACTACGCGGTCGGTTCCTATGAGTCGCATTGGTCCCGTGCGAGGTGTTCTTGACTCTTACGGGACCTTTTGGTGTTTTTTTTAGGTTTTCATCCTGCCATGGCATATTTTTATGCATAAGTCTAACTTTTTGTAAATTTACATCGTACACTCACACCGGGAGCCCCGTCCCGTGCGAGGTGTTCGTGACTCTTACGGGACCGTTTTGTGGATATTTATGTTGTCACCATTCGATAGCATGTTTTTATGCTTAAGTCTAATTTTTTGCAAATTTACGTCATACAATCAAACTGGGAGCGCCATGACTGCACGGTTAGTTCCTATGACTTACATTGGTCCCGTGAGAGATGTTCGTGACTCTTACGGGACCTTTTTGTTGCTGTTTTACATTTTCACCCTTCGATGGCATCTTTTTTATTCTCAAGTCTAACTTTTTATAAATTTACGTCGTACACTCAAATCGGGAACCTTGTGACTACCCGGTCAGTTCCTACGAGTCACATTGGTCCCGTGCGAGGTGTTCGTGACTCTTACCGGACTGTTTTGTGGTTATTTTATGTTTTCACCCTTTGATGATATGTTTTTATGCTCAAGTCTATTTTTTTGGAAATTTGCGTCGTATGCTCAAATCAGGAGCCTGTGACTACGCGATCGGTTCCTACGAGTCACATTGGTCCCGCGTGACAAGTGAATAAGATGAGCGGTCACAAATTGGAAACCCAAGAATAACTTTCGAACCATGACTAATTTTTATTCCCATTTTCACATCTCTCCTATTCATCTCGGACTAATTAAGAATATCTTTAACTAATAAACAAATGGTTACCAATTAGTTTAATGTGAACCATTGCAGAGAAATTGACACGCCTTAAACCTTGAAAGTGGCAATCCGTTAGATAATGCCTTCTTTTTCTAGTGTTCACCCTAACTATTCTTTGTTCAAAAGTTATATTCTCCCCCCCTCCCCCCCCCCCCCCCCCATTGGAAGTGACAAGAAACAAATGCGCCATCAATACCCAAGTTATAGGGGGCACAAAAGAATTAAAATTACGGGGTTTAGACATAAATAGGATCCAAACCCAAAATAATTAAAAAATTGAATCAATGCATATTTAACCTTAAAATAAAGTTCATCATAGGTCTATCTATTACCTGGATATTTTGTTACACCCAACGCCAATCACAACCTTCTCTATGCCAGCAAAGATGCAATTTCAGATTATGTTTAATAGTAGTTCGACCCCAACATCAATGTAACCTATGACAGTGAAAAAATAATGAATTTTTTGCAAACAGATATGTTCTATTAAAAAAATGGTAGAACCAAAAAAACAAATTCAAAACCAAAGGAAGAAAAACAGAGCTAGTTATTTTGTCACTCATTGTCCTAACTTGACTAGTGGTAAACTTGTTTGAACTGAAATTCGTTAATCCTCATTGATATTTTCTTTCACGTATATAAGGATTACTACTGAGAAAAAAATTAGATGCACACATATGGAGAAGATTACAATTATATTTTGTCAAAAAAAATACACACACATACAATCTAGGTTTATTGGCATAATCTATACAAACACACACATACAATCTTGGGTTTATTGACATAATATATACATACACATACATACTATTTAGGGTTTACTAAACCCTAATATTTTTTTTGAAATAAATCTATACATACACACACTTATAATCTATACATACACACACATACAATATAGGGTTTATTGATTAAGAAACAATTTATTTGTTCATAGTTACACACAAAAACATATATATATATATATATATATATATATATATATATATATACACACAGATATAAACAGAAATCTATACATACACACACATACAAACATAAATCTACACATATATCCACAGAAATTATGATTTTAGGCAGAAATAACGAAATCCAAATGAATCAATACATACCAGGGTAGATTTATGTTTGCAAATCCAACTGAAATCCAAATGAAATCGCACGTGAATCGCTTAGTCCTAACAGCCTTACAAACCGCACATAAGAAATTAGAAACAACGGGTAATTTTCATTTTTAATACCTGAACCTCGTCACGGCCATGAGCCCTGACCCCATGCATGTGACCAATTAAATGCAGATGAGGTAGTCCTGGCTTCTTCGATCTGGTCACGGCCTAGAGCCGTGACCCACCATGTGCGCGACCAATAAATTGCAGATGAGGTATTCTGGCTTCTTCGAACTGGTCACACCCTAGAGCTGTGACCCACCATGCTGGAGACTTTTCAATCCACACTTAGTGCTTGAATGAGGCATGGTCACGGCCCATAGACGTGACCCTAGATCAGTGATGTGTGACCCTTCTCATCAACCCTAGTGCTTGAATGAGGTATGGTCATGGCCCTTAGCCATGACCCACATCAAGAAATGGTCACGGCCCTAAGCCGTGACCCCCAATGTGTGTACTCTCTTCTTCGTCATGCCATGGGTCACAGACTTGGGCCGTAACCCACCCATGACCAAGCTTGGAGGGAATTTTGGCACGTGTTTGGTGCCAAGATGGTCACGGCCCAAGTCCGCGACCACTATGGTCACGGACTTGGTCCATAACGACTTCCCGAGCATCAATAATTTAGTGTGGTAATAAATAAGGTCACGCTAAACATTGAGTGGGTCACAGACCAGGTCCGCGGCCAGCTGTTCGCAGACTTGGACCGTGACCCACTAAGCGTGACCATTCGCTGGATTTGGTGTAGTGTCACCACCTGTTATGTGTTGCACATATTTTCAGTACAATGTCATGTATTGCACATATTTGTTTCATAATGGTCACCATTTGTTATGTGTTGCACATATTTTCACTACAATGTCATGTGTTACACATATTTGTTATCTACATTAATGTTTCTTGAATACCTTGATGTTTGGTAGGCTTTAATATAAGTACTGTGTATTAATTTTATTTTTCCTTTCATCAATTTGTTTGTGCTCCATTTTTGGATTTATCTATTTTCATGTACGAATGGGTTCTTATTGGTTTTTTGAAATTTAAGTAGTTTCACTTTTTATTTTTTGTTTGTTTGATTACTTCGTTATAGAATGGAAATCATTGTATTTTATGATCTTCATTTGTTAGATGTGTGCCTAATTATTTACACCTTCATTTACTCAATATTTCATTTAGGCACGTGCCATTGTGCTTTTGTGCTCCCATTATCTCCCTGGTGCTGTCAACTGTGCTGATTGAGGAATTTGAAAATAGGCAGTCGATAGCAGATGCTGATGTGATTCCATTATCTCCCCAGTGGCAACTCTTAGCCTCTCCACTTACCTAGTTAATGCTTCATTTAGTTCAATCCGAGACTAAATTTATTGTTCCATCATTCGCAACTGAAGATTAAGCTCTAAATTTGAAGTAGCCAGATCTATTAAACAGGTCATTGTGGATGCATCTCCTGCCGAAATTAAATAGGAGCTCATGACCTAATGGTGGTGCAGAAGCCAGATCTATTAAACATGTCATTGTGGATGCATGTCCCACTGAAATCAGAAAAACATGAAATGTACGGAAGCTATGGGTAATCTGGAATTTCACACAACCTCATGATGGACCCTTCCACTATATTTGGAATGATGTTTGGGAGTGATTACTTTTATGATTATATTGGGCCGCTTGCATTGGTTATTTGGCATATGTAGATATTGAAGAGGGCTCAGAGGCTCCTTAAGCCAGTAGGAAAAAGTTCAAGAGAAGATTAAGTCCTTGAAGAAGGAGAGGGAAGAAAAGCTCCTAATGATTCTTAAAAATCTCCTTGAACCATTTGTTGAAGGTCGAACTGATGAATTCGTGAACCATTTTCATTAAATTTATTTTTTAACTTTTTCCATTTGTTAATGATTTTCAGTTGCAGAATCCATTTTGTGTTGATGTCTTAAACCATGACTCATCACCACTAAGTTGTTACTCCCTCAATAAGTCGTGATATTATTCTTCTTTTTCTCCCTTTCTTTTTCCCCTTTAGTGGTTAATTCTGCAATTTTTACCGTTGTTTTTCCCCTTTAGTGGTTACAATTTTTGAAGAGTTTTCGTATTTTGATAGTTAAACTTTTTTTGTATCCCTATCTCTTTAGTTCAAATTGGTTACAGTTTAATTATTTCTTACTATTTGACAATTGGTTGTTCATGTTTTAAAGGTACATGTCATTGATGCAGTGCATACTCCTATTTGTTAAGAAAAAGTAGGATAGTATCATGGTGTGATGACCTTCTATTCGATCGTGTTAACTAAATATATGACATGATTTAGATTGATGTGTATGTCAGAATGGGTATGGGAGGGTTTAACAGGGTTTGAAATATACGTTTTGGTAATGAATTACTCCATCTTGATTTACTAATATATATTTTTGACTTTGATCCATATGGAGGACTTGGCTCGGTCATGGACTATACCATTGGTAGGATGTAAGGAGACTTTGCATATGGAAGACTTAACCGGTTTGTTTCTAAATGTTGTGTTTTCGTCCATCAACTTTGTTAATAATTGTATTATGATCAACTGTGAGTTATAATTTTTACTACATCTGTTTGAGGTTGTTATTAGTATTTAATTTTTTTCCTTTTCTCAATTTCTACTTATTTGTCTAATTATATTTTTCTATTTCTATTTTTTGTAAGAAATGAAGAGTATTCCAATGTTCATCACTTATGTTGAATATTTTTATTGATTTCTCAGAGCAATGCTTAACATTTCATTCTTATGATAGTCAAACACCATTCTTATGATTTGGGGTATAACTGGATTCGATCTTTGGATGGTGGTGGGTAGGCTTCCATCTTTGGATTGAGTTTTGGGAGAGTATCTTCCATTTTTCATATTTATATTACGAGTTGGAATTATGATTGACATTGGAACCATTGCTCTGCAATCTCATAGTTGTAATAAATAAGTGATGTTACCACTTTCTTTCAATTGAATTTCATTCATTGCTTAATTTTTTTACTAATGTTTTTTGCATATTGCCTTTTGTAAGCTATTAAGGGAATTTATTGGGAAGATTTTTTTACTGGATTTTGGTTCTCTTCATAGAAACGTGACTGGTAGTGGTGAAGCTTCAGCTCCCATTAAGACTTCCTATGTCCTCATGTTCATAATACGCCACCTCCAATAGTGCAGGAAGCTCCACCACACAGTGCCTCATCTGGAAGTTGGAGTTTATTAGTTAAACAAGTGTGCACACTTGCACTAATATCTGCTTTATTGATATCATTCTCTTTTTTTGTTTTGATTATGGAATACTGAAGTTGTGTTGTGATTGATTAATGAAATATCTAATCTAATTTTATCTCTATATTTTTCAGGTTCTACAACAAATGAGGGTAAAAGGGTGAATTTCATTCTACTGTCAATCGTGTATGCAACTACTGTCAAGCATGTATGCAACTTGAGTTCACCCGGATATTGTTTCATATTGCATTCTGCTGTCAAGCGTGAATGCAATTGCTGATTGGTGTCAGTAAATTGAAACAGTTATGTGGAGGATGTGAAAGAAAGGTGTGAAGTTCTTCAAGACCAGTTACGATTGAAGTCTAACTCAGGGCATTAACTTCAATTTGCACCAATTTGTATTTCTTATAAGAAATACGGACATATTTAGATAGAAACATCACATAGTGTCCCCAATTAGGTTCAAGATATAGTGTATCCTAACGACCTCCTCATTATATCTCTAGAATGGTGTGAAAACAAAATATGGAGTTTTTGTTTAATCTATCTTCTCAATGAGTTGAGGTTTGTTTGAGATCTATACATGTGTCTATTACCATTTATTTTAAACACTAAATTCTCCACCAAAGAGTGCATAGTTAGTTGCTTTTTTTATTGGATTTATTCAAAATGTTGGAAGACTCATTAAAAATAAAAAAATAAAATGGTGTTTTTTTGTTCATGTACTGAAGCCGATATTTTGGGATTATGAGCTCAAAAGATAGTTTTTCTTCCTTGGTCAATGAATAAATTTTCTATTTTTTAACAATGGACATCTTATAAGAACTAAGATGACTTATAAATCCTTTTTCTGATTCCCATTCTAAAATTATGTTTATATGGACATTTGAATAATAATCTCTTGGTCTGTGACAAACTGTGTGACAATCACCTGGTGTTTGACATTAGTTTTTATGTGGTTTGTGTTTACTTTGATAAACATAGACTTTGTGGTGTTTGGTGTATTTTTCAGGGAATGACATTTTTATCGTTTTATAGTTATATACTTTGGAATTTTTCACTATTTTTTTTATTACATATTTTGGAAATGTTTGTCGTGCCTTCAGGCATGAGCATTCTTCTATAAGAAAAAAAAAGGGTAGTGGTTGAAGAGACCTGATGTTTAGCTGGGAGCTATGATGACTTCACTGCATCTATGATTTCTGTCCGAATCTGATTCTCTAAGTATACCGCCTCTAAGATTCTATAAGTTTGTGTAAAATCTCCATAGTTTATTTATGCTCTTTAACAATTGTTTAAGTTGGTACTAAATCCACCTCTAAACTTCTGTAAGTTCACTGTACGTAAGTTGATCCACCTCTAAACTTCTGTAAGTGAGTTGGACGTAAGTTGATTTATGCTCTTTAACAATCTGAATTGTTTATCCACCTCTAAACTTTGGTAAGTTGATTCTGCAAGTTAATTTATGCTCTTTAACAATTGTTTAAGTTGGTACTAAATCTGAATATTTTTTTTTTCAGCATAGGGACATAGCTTGGCTCCATTTAATTTGGTCTTGTATTACGATGACGGGTGTGTTGAATCTCAAAGTGCCTCACTTGATGCAATATGGCGAAGTTAATTTAGTTCTCCTGTTTATGCTTCTATATTATAGGGTTTTTCTCCTGCCGCAAAATGGATAGCTTGCATTATATTCTTTAAGTTATGTCATTCTGTATTAGATCTCTAATATTATATTTTTTTTCTAATTATTTAAATATTATGTTTGTGAAATTCGGGACGGAGTAATTCTAATGTGAAACTATCATCTATTATGTTTGTTCAAACTATTTGCATATATTATGTTGTATTGTGTCATTTGGTGGTGGTAGTGTCCTGAGTATATATTACAATCTACATTTACAATGGAGTAGTAACATTAACGCTGCTTGGGATTTGCTATATGCAGCTGCCGGGGAGGTTGCTAGGATTAGAATGGCTAAAGAAGGGGTCGGGTTTTATCATAATCGTGGTCTTTTAGGACCAGCTAGCAAACCAAGTCCTTTTGTTGTACCACAAAAAAAGCACCAATCCTAACCCCAACTCTGGGTACCAATCTTACCATCAATTGCAAGCTGCACAAGTAACTTATTACATCTTTAGTTTTCTTTGTCCCTCTATTTACTATTATATTTGAGGGTTAATGTTTTTTTAATTTTTTTTTTTACAGTTTCAGTAGTAGAAACAACAACAAATGATGAAAAAATAATACCAGTAATAGTATTAGAGATTAGTTCTTTAAGACATTGAATAAAATTTTCTTTGCATTGAAGGCCCCTTTTAGAGGTAAGTTACTTCTTTCATATCTTAAAGAGTTATCGTGTTTTTTACGAGTTTGTGTTAATTATTTCAAGAAGTGGTGTATTAGTTTCATAAAAAAAAGTCAAAGGTGTAATACCCCGTAATTTTATTGATATTTATTTAAGGGATTAATTAAATTAAATGTGAATTAATTGAGAATTAATCCGGATATAGATACTAACGAGATGTGAGTTGGTATTTGATTATGTTGTGTATGTATGGAAATATATGAATATTAGAAATATTAAAATTGTCGCGAGATTGAAATACGACAATTTGGGAAATTTAGTTGGGACACGCGTGTCAGTCGCGTCAGAAATGTAATTTATTTGAATTAAAAAGAAAATTTTATTTTTATCAAGCGAATGGTCATTTTGAGTGCGCCAACGAGTCCGGAAGGGTCGAAATAGTCAGAAAACAATAGTCGGGGGTTTAGTTTGGGTCCCGGGGCATTTTTGGGCCATACCCGCAACTTAAAAGGGTATTTTGGTAATTTTGAAATTTTAGGAATTAAAGCCTACGAATTTTAAGAGTTAATTATACATTATTAGTAACCCACTAAGCCCATTACTAGCATTTGACAAGTTAGAGGGCTATGGGAGTTATAGGAAGAATTGGAAGAGGTTCCCAAAAAGAAAACCCATAACCACCATCTGCAACCTTGGGAGAAAATCTATAGAGAAAGGGGAGAGATCAACCCTCAACCTTCAACATCAAATTCTGAAGAACAATCTAAGGCAAGTGATTTAGTATTTTTAATGCATTGAATATGTCTTCCATGCTTAGTGTAGGAATTATCTTTTATTGAAATTTTTGGAAGAAAACCCATGAAAACTGTTGGAGAAACATTGAATTTGGGTTAGGATTTGCATGTAGTATGATAACGGAATGATCTAATGCTTGAATAGTTACATATGATGATTTAAAAATGGATTTATGATGAGTAATTAGATATAAGAAAATTAGGAGTTCATGTTCATAGGGTTTGGAGATATATTTGAAGATTCATAATAATTCCATGATTTTTGTAAATATTTAACACCTTAAATATGTTAAGGAATGATCTAGGGTGATTAGAAATGGTTTATATACGTTAAAACATAATTTGGATGGTCTTAGGGTGGATTTGGAGGGGAGAAGAATTGAGAAAAACGGAATTGGGATTTTCTGGGCTGAAACTGCCATCTCGTTAGAAGACCTGCCCAGGTCGTTCGAACGAACTTCTAACGAGATGACAGTATGAATTCTAACTAGTTGGTATTTAATTCGAAGTCCTTCATTCGAACGAACTCGTTCGAACGAGATTTATAATGTGTTGACAAAATGGTCTTTTTGGTCTGAATTGATTTCTAGTATACCGTAGACTTATTTAAATGGTGAGATAACCTTTCCTTATTACTAGTGGGTATAGTTGGGAGATTGGGGTACATTGAGGAGTAAAACTTAGAATAAAGTCTTAAACCGGATGTCATTTGTGGATTGGGAAGCGAGTAACTAATCGCGAAGTGAGATTAATCGATGAATTAAATACATATAAACCAGGGACATGTCATTTGTATAATACTAAGTGTGGGTATAAGAACGAGAAGTATACCACTAACAATATATTTTAATATCTAATATGTGAGAATTCTTAGTATATGTAGTTATATGTGTATGACATACCTACCATACTTGCTATCATGGGAGGTTGGCGTTCGTTGAGGGCCATCTAATCTTTGTGTGCCTACGGGGGGGGGGGGGGGGGGGGTAGATTGGTACCTCGAGGACATAGGTCAAAGAAGGGCTTATTGAGAAGTTAATAAGTCTGCTGATCATGGGAGCATAGGTATGTGCGTGCCCCATGTGATTTGAACTATGTTCGCCTCCACTATTTGTGATTGTTGTTAAAGAAACGTTTCCTGAGAGATTCGGAATACGAGGTCCTCATGTACGTGATGTACCGGGATTTGATAACAGAGTATGTGAGCACCACAGCTTAGCCTCGGGGTGCTAGTATTGTACGTTTATGGTGAGAATAATATACTGTTTATTGAAATGAATAGTCGTGAATAATTGTGGGTATAAGTAAGAGTAACGGTTTGTAAAGTGAAAATGTAAGATTTATAATATTGAAATACTAAAGTGGGGAAACTGTGTAATAAGGTACAATACTCTATTAAATAGAAGATGTTGGTATTTGAGTTGGATATCATATTGAAATGTTAGATTTAGCATTTGACTAGATAGATATGGGAGCAACTACAAATGGGTACGGGTACGATAGGAGTGCACAATTAGTTGAGAGGTGAGGAACTCATGTGAGTGCACACACTATCATGTACTTTATATTTACTGTTTAATGATATTAAACACTTGCATTTTTAAAATTTATTTTCACATTCGGGCTCCGACCCGTTTGCTTTCAAATCTATTTTTGTAAAAACCTTTTTAGGTGCCCAGCCACAAGGACACCATGCATAGGAGTTTTATTCCGGTGACGTGCTGTAGCTGGTATGGAAGTTACATGACCTTGACAGTAGACGCCTCCATTTCTGATCTTGACTCCATTATCAGTTTTTATCATTTGTTGGGCATATCTCTCATTCCTTTTAGAGACATTTTACTTATTTAGTTATTTCAGACTTTGGGTTGTAATTAATTTTAGTGATGCGGACTTTGTATTTAATTATTTCGGAATTCGGATTGTTATGAGGAGTTTTCCTCCAGACTCATTATTTAATGGATGGTTATTCTATTGTGACTATATTGTTGGTTATGTTAACTTTTCATAATTCATTTATTGCATGTTAATCGATTTTAATAAAAATGGATAACCTACTTTTTAAATACTAGGTGGTTAGTAATATTAAAATGTTTTCGACAGTGATGCTATGAACTGAAAAAACTTGGCATTTTGTATTAATTTAATAAAGGAGTAGCTAACCGGTATTTAATTAGTCGGGGTGTCACAGGTGGTATCAGAGTATTAGGTTCTAGTGTCCTTAGGATATGTACGGCTTGTTATTTTTCCGCTGAGCTTTCTTTGATGTAGAGCGCTATATTTTAGGATTGTTGTAATCTTTTGTGTACGTATCGCTCTTCAGCTATTTTGAGATAACAACTGCGAACTTATAAGACTTTACTCTCATTTCAGATGCCTCCATGACGTGCGCATCAAGTTCCTAAGGATGCACAGCCAGAGCCACAGCCTACACTAGTTCAGGGCACTATGAATGCCGCAGAGGTTGCAGCTATTGTAGCCCAAGCGGTAAATGTCGCCCTAGTCGTTGTACAGAAGGAACCACCCCAGGCGCCGATAGTTGCGCCAGTTCAGGCTCATTCATTCCCGTCTGCTTGTGAACGCGTTCATGATGATTTTCAGAAAGCACACCCTTCGGAGTTTGCAGGTAGCTCTGATGTTGTCGTATACAGTCAGTGGAGGAAGGATATTCATAGGCACTTAAGGATGTACAAGTTCACGGATATTCAGAAGAAGATATTGGCTACTTTCAATCTAGTAGGATCTGCATTGCAGTGGTGGGAGTCCGTTACCACCGCAGAGGAGAGGGATGCTCTCTCTATACAGGAGTTTTGGGTGCGATTTGACGACAAATATTTTTCGTCAGCTATTCACACGGAGATGAGGAGGAAATTGATGAACCTCAAGCAGGAAGGAAGGACCGTAGCCGAGTATGAGGATGAGTTTACCAATCTCTTGAACATTATTCCCGATGAGATACCGACTGAGGAGAAGAAGATTCAGAAGTTCACAAATGGATTAACTTGGAGGATCCGTCAACACTTGTTGGGTAATCTCTCGTTGGCCACTTATTCTGATGTGGTTAACGCTGCATTACTTCACTTCCAGGATCATCGCTTCCACATGTCTGAGAGAAAGATATCAGGGGAGTCCAACCAACATGGCAGGACCGGGGGAAATGGTGTCAGCAGGGCACAACCTGCTCAGGGACCACACAGGCAGGGTGACTAGGGTTCCCAACAGAGGGATTCTAAGAGATTCAGATATTGGGTTTCAGAAGTGGACAAGGAGGTTTTAGACAGGGACATCAGGGCCATCAAGGTTAGAATGGTCAACAACAATAGTTTCAGCAGGGCCAGCAAAAAAGGTAGGAATGGTAACGGCCTTCAGAGCCGGGGGCAACAGGGACAGAGAGGGGGAAACTTCCCAGGGAAGTGTTTTGTTTGTGGCAAGATGGGCCAAAAATGCCAGGATTGTCCTGACAGGGGCAGGGCCCCACGAAGCAGCAGCAGGGTGCTCGACACGAGCCATAGAGGCCTATGTTTCCCGCCGCCCTCCCAGCACCACCACAGATGGCAGCGTTACCACCCATTCCAGCAGTCCCAGTTCAACAGGGACATCTTCAGTATGGGAGAGTGTATCAGCTTCAGAATGTCGCAGCCCCACAGGATCCACGGCCATTGAGGGTATGTTCTCTATTCAGGGGACTATGGGGCGTATTTTATTTGATACGGGGGCCACACATTGTTTCATTGCCATGAGATTCGCACGCACTCTTGGGTTATTAGACACCGCCGAGAGCACAGTTACTTGTGTAGATTCGCCGTTGAGTAGGGGTTTCGTGATTTCCCTTATTTATAGAGGTGTGGGTATAGAGATCGGGAGGTTTACTTTACCCACGGATATATTAGTGTTAGAGATGACTGAGTATGATGCCATTATTAGTATGGATTGGATAGTTGCGTACCAAGCCATGATTGACTGTTTCAGTAGGAGTATTATCTTTGCCATTCCCGGGCAGGAGATGTTTTTAGTGGCGATGCCTTGCCCTGAGGGAAGATCGTCCACTCACTTGTACTATATAGAGGAGGAGACCTCTATGGAGGTGGTGATACCACTTAATGGGATTCCAGTTGTTAGGGAGTTTGCCGATGTATTTCAGGATATACCTGGACTACCTCCGAGTAGAGAGATAGATTTTGTGATCGACTTGATGTCGGGCACTCGGCCTATTGCCCGCGTACCTTACCGTATGGCTCCAGCAGAGATGAGAGAGTTACGGAATCAGATTGAGAAGTTGTTGGGTCAGGGGTTTTTCCGGAGGAGTACTTCACCGTGGGGTGCCCCTGTGTAGTTCGTAAAGAAGAGGGATGGATCGTTGAGGTTATGTGTAGATTATCAAGAGTTGAATAAGATCACAATATGAAATAAGTACCCGTTGCCTCGAATTGATGACTTATTCGACCAGCTGAGATGAGCTTCTTTCTTCTCAAAAATTGATTTGAGATCGGGATACCATCAGTTGCGTATCAGGGAATAGGACGTCTCGAAGTCTGCTTTCTTAATGAGATATGGTTCCTACGAGTTTCGGGTTATGCCTTTTGTCTTGACCAACGCTCCAGCCGTGTTTATGGACTTGATGAATAGGGTGTTCAGAGAGTTCCTAAATCAGTTCGTCATTGTCTTTATTGATGACATTCTGGTTTACTCCCATACAGAAGAGGAGCACGCCGAGCATTTGAGACAGGTTCTGCAGACACTACGTCAGAACGAGTTGTATGCAAAGTATGAGAAGTGTCGATTTTGGATGAAGGAGGTTCAGTTTTTGGGCCATATCATTTCAGACTGGGGGATATCAGTTGATCCGGGGAAGGTATCCGCGGTGAGGGAGTGGGGACAACCCACGACGCCGACTGAGATCAATAGTTTCTTGGGCCTAGCAGGATACTACAGGAGGTTTATTCGGGGTTTCTCAAAGATAGAGGGTCCTTTGACACATCTGACTCGCAAAGGTGTGCCATTTATCTGGAGAGATGCCTGTCAGTTAGCATTCGATGAGTTGAAGGATAAGTTGACCTCAGCACCTGTGTTAGCATTTCTCAGACCAGGAGTTGAGTATCTAGTCTACACCGATGCGTCCTTACAAGGACTCGGAGGTGTGCTGCAGTAGGAGAGTCAGGACATAGGTTATGCTTCCCATAAGCTTAAGCCTCACAAGAAAAATTACCCCACCCATGACTTGGAGTTAGCGGAAGTTGTATTTGCCCTTCAGATTTGGAGACATTACCTCCTGGGGGAGAAATTTCGATTGTTCACGGATCACAAGTCTCTACAGTACCTCTTCACGCAGAAGGAGTTGAATATGTGACAACGACGGTGGCTTGAGTTTGTGAAGGATTATCAGTTTGATATCCAATATCACCCGGGGAAGGCTAACGTGGTAGCAGACGCATTGAGCCGTAGGCCAGTAGATGAAGTGGCCGAAGTGTGGAAAGAAAAGTGGAAGGAGTTGGGACACCAGGATGCAGTGGCCCGATCGTTCATGTATGTAATGACCGTTACACCACAGATTGTTATGAGAGTGGTAAAGGCCCAAGAAAATGACTCGTTCTGTCAGGAGAAGATAGTTCGATTACCAGCGGAGGGAGCCGAGTCCTATACCGTTAGCTCAAACGGGAGTTACGCTTCAATAGGAGACTAGTTGTTCTGGAAGGGGAAGACTTACGACACGAGGTGATGACAGAATCGCACGGCACACGGTTCACGGTACACCCTGGTGGGGATAAAATATACCAAGACATGAGACATCAGTATTGGTGGAGCAGGATGAAGAGAGATATCGCCGTGTTTATTTCTAAATGCGCCACTTGTCAGCTAGTAAAAGCGGATCATGCGAGATTGGCAGGACTTCTACATCCATTAGAGGTTCCGACGTGGATATGGGAGAGCATATCCATGGACTTTATCACGGGGTTACCTACGTCACAGAGGGGTCGCGACTCCATTTGGGTAATTGTGGACCGTTTGACCAAAGTGGCTCATTTTCTACCCGTAAGGACAGACTACACTACGAGAGAGTATGCCCAGATTTTTATTGCGGAAATAGTGAGACTTCATGGTGTGCCTCTAATTATCGTGTCTGACCGAGACAAGATATTTATTTCACGGTTTTGGGAGAGTTTCCAGGAGGCCATTGGCACTGAATTGAGATTGAGTACGGCTTATCACCCGCAGACCGATGGGCAGACCGAGCGTACAAATTAGATGTTGGAAGACATGTTGCGTACATAAATCATAGACTTTGGGGGTGGATGGGAGCAGTACCTTCCACTGGTGGAGTTTTCTTATAATAACTCCTACCAGTTCACCATTGGCATGGATCCATTTGAGGCGTTGTACGTTAGACCTTGTCGTTCCCCAGCATGTTGGTTAGAGGTGGGGGATAACAAACTCCTTGGGCCGGAAGTGATTCAGGACACGTCGGCAAGGATAGAATTGATACGGAGTGGCATTCGGGTAGCTCAGGACCGGCAGAAGAGCTATGCTGATGCCAAGAGGTTCTTCAGAGAATTCAAAGTGGGGGACCAGGTTTTACTCACAGTATCCCCTATGATGGGGATTATGCATTTTGAGAAGAAGGGTAAACTGGCACCGAGATATTTGGGTACTTTTCCTATAATCGAGCAGATTGGGCCAGTTGCGTATAGACTTGGGTTACCGGAGCACTTGCATAGGAGTCATGATGTGTTCCATATTTCCTCTCTAAGGAAATATCTTAGGGATGATTTGGCCCATACTCACATTGCTTTAGAGGACATCGATCTCCAGACCGATAGTTCCTACGACGAGGTCCTGATTCCTATTTTGGACCGAAGCGAGCGAAAACTGCGGTCAAAGATAGTACCGTTAGTACGTGTTCAGTGGCGACATCATAATGCTGAGGAGTCCACATGGATGCGCGAGGATGAGATGCACGAATGTTATCCAGAGTTGTTTTCACCTGGTACTTTTTAGTTCCGAATTTCGGGATGAAATTCTGTTATTAGGAGGGAAGTATGTAATACCCCGTAATTTTATTGATATTTATTTAAGGGATTAATTAAATTAACTGTGAATTAATTGAGAATTAATCCGTATATAGATACTAACGAGATGTGAGTTGGTATTTGATTATGTTGTGTATATATGGCAATATATGAATATTGGAAATATTAAAATTATCGCGAGACAGAAATACGACAATTTGAAAATTTTAGTTGGGACACGCGTGTGAGTCGCGCCAGAAATGTAATTTATTTGAATTAAAATTAAAATTTATTTTTATCAACCGAATGGTCATTTTGAGTGCGCCAACGAGTCCGGAAGGGTCGAAATAGTCAGAAAATACTAGCCGAGGGTTTACTTTGGGTCCCGGGGCATTTTTGGGCCATACAGGCAACTTAAAAGGGTATTTTGGTAATTTTGAAATTTTGGGAATTAAAGCCTACGAATTTTAAGAGTTAATTATACATTATTAGTAACCCACTAAGCCCATTACCAGCATTTGACAAGTTAGAGGGCTACGGGAGTTATAGGAAGAGTTGGAAGAGGTTCCCAAAAAGAAAACCCATAACCACCATCTTCAACCTTGGGAGAAAATCTGTAGAGAAAGGGGAGAGATCAACCCTCAACCTTCAACATCAAATTCTGAATAATAATTTAAGGCAAGTGATTTAGTATTTTTAATGCATTGAATATGTCTTCCATGCTTAGTGTAGGAATTATCTTTTATTGAAATTTTTGGAAGCAAACCCATGAAAATTGTTGGAGAAACATTCAATTTGGGTTAGGATTTGCATGTAGTATGATAATGGAATGATCTAATGCTTTAATAGTTACATATGATGATTTAAAAATGGATTTATGATGATTAATTAGACATAAGAAAATTAGGAGTTCATGTTCATAGGGTTTGGAGATATATTTGAAGATTCATAGTAATTTCATGATTTTTGTAAAGACTTAACACCTTAAATATGTTAAGGAATGATCTAGGGTGATTAGAAATGGTTTATATACATTAAAACATAATTTGGATGGTCTTAGGGTGGATTTGGAGGGGAGAAGAATTGAGAAAAATGGAATTGGGATTTTCTGGACTGAAACTGCCATCTCGTTAGAAGACCTGCCCAGGTCATTCGAACGACCTCGTTCGAACGAACTTCTAACAAGATGAAAGTATGACTTCTAACGAGTTGGTATTTCATTTGAAGTCCTTCGTTCGAACGAACTCGTTCGAACGAGATTTCTAATGAGTTAACAAAATGGCCTTTTTGGCCTGAATGGATTTCTAGTATACCCTAGACTTATTTAAATGGTGAGATAACCTTTCCTTATTAACTAGTGGGTATAGTTGGGATATTGGGGTACATTGAGGAGTAAAACTTAGAATAAAGTCTTAAACTGGATGTCATTTGTGGATTGGGAAGCGAGTAACTAATCACGAAGTGAGATTAATCGATAAATTAAATACATATAAACCGGGGACATATGATTCGTATAATACTAAGTGTGGGTATAAGAACGAGAGGTATACCACTAACAATATATTTTAATATCTAAGATGTGAGAATGCTTAGTATATGTAGTTATATGTGTATGACATACCTACCATACTTGCTATCATGGGAGGTTGGCGTTCGTTTAGGGCCATCTAATCTTTGTGTGCCTACGGGGGGGGGGGGGGGGGGGGGGTTAGATTGGTACCTCGAGGACATAGGTCAGATAAGGGCTTATTGAGAAGTTAATAAGTCTGCTGATCATGGGAGCGTAGGTATGTGCGTGCCCCATGTGATGTGAACTATGTTCGCCTCCACTATTTGTGATTGTTGTTAATGAAACGTTTCCTGAGAGATTCGGAATACGAGGTCCTCATGTACGTGATGTACCGGGATTTGATAGCAGAGTATGTGAGCACCGCAGCTTAGCCTCGGGGTGCTAGTATTGTATATTTATGGTGAGAATAATATACTGTTGATTGAAATGAATAGTCGTGAATAATTGTGGGTATAAGTAAGAGTAACAATTTGTAAAGTGAAAATGTAAGATTTATAATATTGAAATACTAAAGTGGGGAAACTGTGTAATAAGGTACAATACTTTATTAAATAGAAGATGTTGGGATTTGAGTTGGATATCATATAGAAATGTTAGATTTATCATTTGACTAGATAGATATGGGAGCAACTAGAAATGGGTACGGGTACGATAGGAGTGTACAATTAGTTGAGAGGTGAGGAAGTCATGTGAGTGCACACACTATCATGTACTTTATATTCACTGTTTAATGATATTAAACACTTGCATTTTAAAATTTTATTTTCACATTCGGGCTCTGACCCGTTTGCTTTTAAATCTATTTTTGTAAAAACCTTTTTAGGTTCCCAACCACAAGGACACCATGCATAGGAGTTTTATTCAGGTGACATGCTCTCGCTGCTGTGGAAGTTACAGGACCTTGACAGTAGACGCCTCCATTTCTGATCTTGACTCCATTATCAGTTTTTATCATTTGTTGGGCGTGTCTCCCATTCCTTTTAGAGACATTTTACTTATTCAGTTATTTCAGACTTTGGGTTGTAATTAATTTTAATGATGCGGACTTTGTATTTAATTATTTCGGAATTTGGATTGTTGTGAGGAGTTTTCCTCCAGACTCATTATGTAATGGATGGTTATTCTATTGTGACTATAATGTTGGTTATGTTAACTTTTCATAATTCATTTATTGCATGTTAATCGGTTTTAATCAAAATGGACAACCTACTTTTTAAATACTTGGTGGTTAGTAATATTAAAATTTTTTCGACAGTGATGCTATGAACTGAACCAACTTGGCATTTTGTATTAATTTAATAAAGGAGTAGCTACCCGGTATTTAATTAGTCAGGGTGTCACAAAAGGTCTCACGAATTTATGATGGAATCCCACTAAATCTTACACCTCGGCCTAAATTTTGACAAATTGGTATTGTACTGGACAATTTTTACCAACTACTCCACGAGGACACTACGATATAATTGTTTTGCATAATTTTACACAGTTTTAGTTGTGAACATTATGTTGCATGGATAGTTAGAATGTGAACCACTTTCTAATATTCTTCTTATAAAGTTGTCTATACGTGTACATTTTTGTTTTTAAGTGTATATAGCTCGGGTTAGTTTGTGGGTGAATATAAGTATTGGAGAATATATATGTAACATAACAATGAGAATATAAGTATCACAGTATTGATGCAATTGCGTATTCTAATCCACATGGTTTATATGTTTCAAATTTATGGTTTATAGGTTTCTCTTCTTATCTGCAGTCTTAATGTTCTGCTTTAGGGGTAATGGAACAGTTTCAATGTAGGTTTTGTGCTAGAGAAGGTCGTGATGATCATGAGTGTAAGAGACATGATGGAACATGGGATTATAAAATCAAAAGCAGCTCTGAAACGTGTAAAGAAATAGTAAAATAAGAAGAAGTGAAGAAGAATAGATGAAGAATCGCAAATATCCAACACAACCCTTATAAATTCATGATAACACTCAAAAGTTGGATTCTCCTTATAGTTATTGAAGGAATTACTAATGATGTGGTACTGCCTCAATTAGACTTTTGTAGGAGGATGTTTTAGTCACGAAATCTCTTCCAGTTTCTAATGCATAAGACTCTTTTATATCAGTGAAGGCAGTTAATCAACTACAACTGATAAATAACCAAGAGACTTTTCTTTTTTTTCTCTTTTTTAGACTCAAATGCCTGCTCTATTATCCTATAAAAAACCTGCTCTATTAATTTTCAAGGAGACTCTTTTACTTGAAAAGTTGGAGGATTATAGAGTAAAGATTGGTGATGCTGGAGAAAATGATTGCTCTATTATGCCTTCCACTGTTTCAATTGCTAGATCGAGAAATAGGCTTTTTGTAGGATGAATTCCGGTTGAGGCAACAATTGTTGATGTTTACTTACATTCAGTCAATTTGGCCAAGTTTTAGATGTTTATCTTCCCAATGATGATAGGAAAATATCTCGAGGCTTTAGTTTCATGACATTTGTTGAGGAAATCTCAGTAGGGTATGCTTTATAGAAGGAGCATAAAATACTTGGGAAAAAAACAGTGTTAGATCGCGCGGCCCCTATATGAAATGAAATGGTAACTATTCTGTCACCATATTTCCCTCGAGATTTACAAGGAAAAATTCATGTACAATAATATCTATTAGCTGAACAAACGTATGATGACATGTTGACACTGTTTCACGATGCCTCTATAAGTCGGTGTATTAGATCTACATTAAGATACCAGCAATATTAGAACCCATTGCGCAATTTCTTTCCAAGGGAGTATCAATAGTTCTTAAAACGAAACTATTGACAACTTATAAACACTACTCAATATTATGATAGTGTATTATTACTCTAAAATTTTCAATATGATTCCACTTATTCTTTAATCTAAAAAAAAGATGTGGTTTCGGAATGAATATGAATGTTAAAAGAGTTGTACTCATGTTTTGTTATTATTGTTTTGCGTATGTTCTCATTTGATTTTTGAAACACGTTATATTTGAGTATTACTATTGTTGTTTGAGTAAATGAATATGGACAATTTGAGTAATGTTTATCTGTTAAATAGGGTGGATAGTCCTATACATAAAAGGATTTTGCCCAACAATTTTAAATTATTTACACATGTATACAGAGTATGAATATGGACTATTTTTTTGTATTATGCTTATTGAGGTAACATACATAGTAGAGTTAAAGTATGATAAAGGAAACTTTAAATATTTGTTATAATTTTGTAGATGAGGCAAGATTATTATTTTAGGTTCTTTGTTAAATTTTGTTTGTGTCCTATTTTTAATTTTTTTTCCCTGGAAAGAATATAAAGTGCATGGAAAAGTTTAGTTGAAAGAAAATCAATAAGGAGACACGTGGTAATCTTTAAGAATGCCTGTCATTTCTTGAGCACTTTATTGAAAACATATATTTGGTTCACTTTTGAAATGTAGAATTGAGCAGATTACTATTCAAGAAGATGTTTGTTCTCCTTACTTATTCTGGTGTTTACTTGTTCCCCTTACTCACCAAGGACCGAATATTATTTGTTAGTCTTACTCATTGTTGTCCTTAGTTTCTTTGTTGTAGTTTTTTTTATTTCCTACAAATTTTATCTCATTTTGATGATCTTCATTTGTAGGAATCTACATGAGGGAATATGAGATGTTTGATGGAATAGCTAAGAGACCAATTGGGTGCAAATATAGTTTTTTGAATTTGTTCTACACACCAATATGTTATTAGTTGTTTTATAATGATGATTAGTGGGGAGACGTGGTGAGATATATGTTATATGAAGGGTGAAAAAAAATCAGAGACGTGTAGCAAGTGCTAAAATTATTGGGTTCACTGTATCCTAAATTTCTTTTCAGTGATTTTTTGCTCATGTACATTTAACTTCTTTCAATTTTATTGTCTTAACAAATAAAATTCACTCTTAAGATTTATATTTGATTCGATTATATATGTTAATAAAGGAACACATGCATATTTTAAGTGTACACATTTCACTTACTTTTTTGTTTTGGCACGAAATATTGTAGAACATTTTAAATATGTTTGCATTTTTGTTAGAGGTAGCCGACCATGAATAATTAGGAAAATATTTTGTTGAGTTGAGTATTGTTGTTGGAGTATTTTATATTTTTTAAACATGGTGAATAGTCCTATAAACAAAGGAAATTTTGCCCAAATTTTCTAAAATGTTTACACATTTTTGTTGTAAAAAAAACTTTTTTATTTTAAGTATACACAATTCAATACTTTGGAAATTTTGTCATTTCGCGATTACGTACTTAGGAAATTTGCACCTGCCTTCAGGCACGAGCATTCCGCTAGTATATATAATAAGGATTAGAATGTTTTTACTATTCAATAAGATGATAACTTAATCTGGGGTGAGGATTGTGCCAACAAAGCAAAAAATAAAGGGTGCGATCAAAATTTACACAATAATATTATATACCTTCTACACCTTATTTTATACTCTAACTATAATTACAATTTTATTCCACTAAAATTTACTTTCCCCCTCATTTTATTCCTAAATTTTTTATTTTAATTCAGATATAAGGGATACTTTTGTAACTAAACAAAAAAAGGAAAAGGGTCATAGTTTCATTTATTGCTTCTCAACAACCCGTCCATAAGAATGTCTCCTCTCTCCTACTTCAAACTCCCGTTTATCTATGATCATTCTAGAAAGATACCGAGGAACCTTCATAGAAGCTTCATATCTCAATGACGTAGGCTCATTTTTCAAGATACCTACCACATCACTTTCTCTCAGACCCAACATCAAGCTCTCTCTCTCTCTCTCTCTCTCTCTCTCTCTCTCTCTCTCTCTCTCTCTATCTATCTATCTATCTATCTATCTCACGCACACACATACCTCTTCTTCTCACCATGCCAGCATTGTGTCTAACTCCGAATGGTATTTAATTTAATGCCACATTTGTGTTTTGATTTCCCATTTTTGGGTTTTGATTTCTCGCGATTTGTGATTTAACATTTGGTGTTTTTGATTTCCCATTTGGATTTTGATTTCAAACGGTTTTGTCTTTAATGTCTTATTTTTTTTTGTTTCATTCAGCACATACCCAAGTAAGATCTATTGAACACCTCTATGACTGAACACTTTAGAGAACCCCGAGGGTATGTATCTCTTTTTCCCTTTTGTTTTCTTACTCAATTTGTTTATGTTTTTCTTGCGTTTGAATATTTCTCTCCATCTTACTCTCTTTTTCACAGGTTTATAAAATGTTGGAATTTGGGGTGAGTTTAAGCTTTTGATTTTTAGGGTTTTTAGATTTTTAGGGATTTCAGATTCCTACTGATTATAGACCTTTCATTTACAACACACGTTTTGGATTTGCAACTGATGAATACCTTGATTATATTTTTGCAATTTTAATTAGCCATTTCTTATTTTGATTTCATCTTTAATGTTTACAGGGTTCCTATTTAATCGTAATTGTTCTTGAATTTAGTTTGTGTATTTTAATAATTATTTTTAATATAGTATGTTTTAGTTCATCGATTAATTTATGTTTTTGACCTATTATATGTGAATTCAGAGCGGTTACATGATTTGTTACTTGCGGTATTAGATGTGAATTTGGGATTATATGTAATTGATGTTTTGGGTTATTAGTTAATCTATGTTCATATCCATGTTATATGTAAATATATGTTTGTTATATTATATGTTAATTTACCTTTATTGTGTGCAATGATTAAATTATCTCTATTTTGCTCAATTATATGTGAATTAGGTATGTTGTTTAAGAATTTGAAGTTGGGGTTGTTATTTTAGAACTCGGCCATGTGTTGTCCACGTTGGTGTTTAAACTTCATTTTTAGGGGGTTTGATTTTGTTTTTGTTCACTTTTACTCTATAATTTGCTTTTATGTGTGGCTTAGGGTTCTATGGATACTCTTTGTTGGGGAAGTCTCTCTCTCCCGTATCTTTCGAGCCTCCCCTATCTCAGATACTCAATATGCCTCTTGGTCGTTTTAGATATTTGGTTTTCAAATTTTGATCTTTGGCTATTTTTCTATTACATTTGAACATGATTGTTATTCTTGCAACTCATTTCCCTTTCTTAACCTTTTTTATGTATAACACGGCCTTAGAATTCATATTATTTGGAGATGACAAGAGAAACTGAATTTTTTTTCTTAATGAGAAGAGAATTTCTGGCATCAACAGAAAATTTTAGATTATGAAATAAGGGAAATAATATTCCTATGTTTTTTCATTCCACTATGAGAGAAACACACAAGAAGTTAATTTCTTAGAGAAGATTGGGAAGGAAAACGGGGGGGGGGGGGGGGGGGGGGGGCGCTTAACGACATTCCTTCCCTTACTTCAACATACGAATTGGGAAGTTAATTTCTCAATATCGGTTAAAGGATGGGTCATGCATGAAATGATCTTCACATCATTTACGAGATTTGGATTGTGAATATTAGTTGTTTGACACAAGTCCTAAACTAGATAAAGACTCAAATGTTAGTTTTTCTTCACCAAACATTAATTATAGAGTTTTAGCAATAAAGTGTTCTTCGGCAAGAATGATGTCTCTATTTTGTTTGTTTATGAAACGGTATTCAGTATTTTACTAATGTTTTCTTATTGTACTATTTTATATGCAGTCTATTTGTTTCATTTTATTTAACCACACGTTCACAACCTACAAGATGCTTAAATCTGCTAATGCTTAACTTCATGTTCTAATACCCTTCAATTAGATTGACAACTCGTTCTATAAATTTTATAATTGGTCATGAATTTAAGTGGTACTTGGTGATAAATGACTCGATAACATTATGTTTGGTCAAAACATATTTAACATTTTTACTCTTTCTTTAACAAAACAGAATAGGATCTAAAGCTATACTAAAAAAGAAATAAAAGTGCTATTCATGATCTCCACTTTCTACAGAGGTGTCAAACTGAATTTCATTTTTAGGAGCCACCAAACGGCCTGAAGTCTTTTGTTTATCAGGCCTACAACTTCCTATATCTACATATGAGTCAACAATAATCCTAGCTGGCATCACTAAAGAACTCAGAGTGTCCTCACTATCGAGATAAGAGTAAGACTTGAGACTAGACAATTAATAAATCCTTCCCAAAGATTTTGGATTACTTCGATCAGGTGAAGGCGTCTCCTCTTCTTTCAACTTTAAGCTCTCAGGAACGTGGTTTTTTCTTTCTCCATTGAAACTACGCTCAAACAAATGGCAAAATCTATCCATTGATTCATTGCATGATGTTGCTCTTATCATGCCTCATGACTGATCACTTCCATAACTACTTCTAGGGTTGTATTTACTCCATATCTCCACCACAAATAGCTTCTGCAAATCAACTGTCCACTCTTTCGCTTCCTTAGAGAAACTACAACCATATGGGACTTCATGAAGAACGGAGTCCATTATAATTCACGCCTCTCTTTTCTGCTCTCTCTGATGGCATGTTTAATCTTTTGTCTAAAATTCTTAAAATGCTTAGTCACCCGTTTATTTCCAACCATTGTTCTTTAAGACCTGGGGAAAACTTGAGAAAAAGGCTTCTCGAAATACTCAGTCTTTGATAAGACTGGTTTTGAAATGTCGTCTCTCCTGCATTCTTCTGTTAATGTGAATGAATGCTCATCCATAGTTTCTATAGACCCAGTCATCTCCTTGATTTTACTACTACTTGCCTCTATAACCCCTTTGGATATTAAGTCACACATAACCCCTTTGGATATTAAGCCACACAAGGGGAACGAGATTGATTTTGTCAATCCTGTCTTTGGGTTGAATGCCCAAAGACTATGCAATTAATGTGCCACATCAGAGCTTGGGTCTTGAATAATTTTAGGAATAGCTCTTTCCTGGTGTTAAAAATATAAATGGCATCCCGAAACTGCATCGATTCCTCAAGAAAAATGTCTTTACTTCCCTCTTCCATGTGTATTGAAAACTGCTCTAACAAATATGGTTTTGTATCCTCTAAATTATCCTCAACTAATTCCTTTTCATCCTCCAACGCGTTTTTTACAAATCAATCACATAGGAAGGAGTATATACCTATTTCAAACAGGCATTTACCCTCTTATCTATTTGGCTTGTATATATTTACCTAATTTGGACTTTATATATTATTTTTTTAGGTTCAAAATACTTGAGGTACAACCTATCATCTGTTTTATCTTTCTGTGTTTTTAGTGTGTACGTGGTTTACTTTTATAATATTGGTTCTAGAGGACGTTATATATTTTACCCGGCCTCATAAAAAAAGAAAGTTGATAATGTTTTGTATTCGTGAATGCGTATTGTGAAAAATCTGCATTTTCTCTTGCCTTTTAATATTATGGCATTTGCAATATATTTGTTTACTCACTATTTGGCGTTATTATTGTCGTCGAACTACTTTGGTTGAAACGTTCCAATATGTACTACTTTGGTTAAAATACCACCGCTACTCTATTTTACATCAGCGGTGAGCTAATGCCTATAATATAATCTTTAATATGTATCCACTATTTGATAACTCATTGAATGTACTATTTTTGTTTGAGACCTAAATCGTGACTGTGTGAGGATTACAAAGTATTTTTGTTTGGTTAAAATGCCACTGTACTATTTTTGTTTGAAATTCTCTAATCCATAGTTCAGAAACATTATATTGGGTTCATTCATGTGATTCTAGGTGATCCTGGTCCTTATGCTGCAATTCATATGATTCATACAACCAGAAGATACGGAGCCAGTATTGCAATTCATATGATCCATATGAGAAGAACGTACGAAGACAGCACTTCAATTCATATGATTCATAATAGTGTATATCATAATATTATAAAATTTACCAGATTCTGTATTGTACATGTATAACATTTACTAATTAGTTTGTGCCAACTCTGTTGTCATCGCAGAAACAGGTGTACGTTCAAAAGTCGAGTTCGGGTTCTTAATGTGTTTTAAATGGTAAGGTTCAACTCCCATTGTGTCTTATGTTTGGATTGTGTCTTATGTTTTGAATGTAATACGGTGCTACTGTTTTCACCCCCCCCCCCCCTCCCGTTATCACAAGTGTTTGAGTAGTACATGTTCAATTAATTTGTCATTTAAGGTGAAATTTTTTCTTTTGAAAACATACATTGGTTATTTTGTATACTCATCTCATCTACTAATTTTGTATACTAATATGCTCATTTTCATCCATTCAAGTTGGCATTCATCCATTTCGTACTTTTTTTCTTACTGACATCTCTCAAGGCAGGATCTTTATTTCTCGATGACATGTACTTGCAAGGATGGTTCCGTTGATCTACAGTTCGGTGGTATTTGATGCTTCTTTGAAGAACCCGTAGTTTATTAAGAACTTTAAAAGTAGTGTATTTATTTTTAATGGCTAGCCCATGCATCGGACAAAATTGTTCTTTCTCATTTGGGAATGTGTGATTCGGGAAGAACTGCTTCCTCATTCAGACACAATTGATTCGGACAGAACTGCTCTTTCTCTCTCCCTTTGGTTACCTCACTTTGATATCTTTAATTGGACATGAATAAAGTTATTGTTGTCTAATGATTAATTAGTTCATGAATTCAAATTTTAGATTAACATACTCGAAATACAATGCATTGCTTGATTGAATCTATAAAACTATATACGAGTTCCTAATTAATCAAGCATCCCCTTCCATGTATTACAATGTTGTATACTATCCATAAATAAGTTCCTTATGTAGCATTTTATCCTTATGAATGAGCAATCAAATGCTTATTTGGGTTCAATTTTATCTAAAAGGATTCGTTATCCTGAAAAACTTATGTATACTTCTAAATTGAATACAAATAAACTTCAACTAGACGTTGTTGTACACAATAGTTAAAGGCTTCCAACTGCACACATTTAACGTGATACTGGTAGGTAAAGAGCATGTGTATGTTATTGATGCTCTGGTTTGATAATGTAGGTAATGATTTCTTTCTCCTTGAAAAAATATACGAGGGATACGATCAGGCATCGGTCGGGGAAAATGGTCCTGCGGTGGGACATGATGAATTGGCAGCGGGACTGTGGGGTTGGGCTTCTGGAGGGATGCCGATATCAGTACTGGCAGCCTAGATAAACTGTCCATATTGAACTGAAATGAACGAAAATGGCAGTCTAGATAAAAAGTAATGATTTTATCTCTTGGTGTGCATCGTGTGTTTGTGTCATTAGTGTATAGAATGTGAAGCCTTTTTTTTCAGATTTGAACTATATGTAAGATTTAGTTCCATACACCAATGACACAAAAGCTATGTTGAATGTTGTTTTTAGGCACAATTAAAGATTACTTTATCATCTTGAGAGAGTGATCAATTGTACTACAAAATGATAATAAAACCAATCGTTTATTGTTAATAACAACACCAATCGATTATTATCATCTTAATCTTAATCATTTTTGTGTTTTATAATTTGTGAAGATTGGGAAATAGAAGTTCTCTTGATTAGCTCGCAGAAGATCCCCAAGGTATTTCTACACTGCTATATATGTACCATTCTTTTGATGTAATACTAGTCCAGTGTTCTCACTTAAGAACCTCATCATCAAATATTATTACATGGTCAAGTGTTGGGTTTGTTGATTTTTTTATTGTGAATTAACAAGTATGATGGCCAATTTAAATGAGAATTTTTCACATTTGAGCCTCACATTACGTTTTATTCATCATCTAATGTTATTGCATTTTTTTTATGGCGGCATCCTCACACAATTTAGCCTTAAAGTGCAACGAGTGTCTCTCACAACCATACAGATCAACAACTGCAAGTAGATGCTGTGACATCGAAGTTGACACCATACTGATCAACATGTACTGTGGCATCGAAGATGCAACCATACCGATCAACGTCTGCAAGCAGGTTTCTTAATAACAGATAAGAGGGTGATCTATAGGAGATCTTAAAGATTCAATTGACATATTCTTCGGCCAAATTGTGATAGTATTTTTTCTTACATTATTTTTTTAACAGGGTGGATAGTCCTATAAACAAAGGGAACTCCGCCCAAAAGTTTTAAAAATATTTACACTTTTGTGTTGTAAACCAATTTTTTGTATTGTAGTGAAGTTGCATTATGGTATATAACTATGATAGTTATGATGTTTATCCGATGTCTAAGACGGACTATTAGTATTGTAGATCTTTTTAATTTATTAACAGGGTGGATAATGCAATAAATAAGGGAAAGTTTGTCCAAATTTTATAAAAAAAAATCACATTTGAGTTATAATAACAATCGACTTAAATTGTTTACACATTTTGATACTTGGAAAATTTTCGTCGTGCCTTTGGGCACGGGCATTCCGCTATATATATATATATATATATATATATATATATATATATAATTTTTGTTATATATAGAAAGTGGACATGATGAAATATGAGAGAGATGTGGTTCAATTGAAGATTTTGAAGATATTTAGGTTTGAATTCGATCAATGATGAAGACTAACTAGTCAAGTCCTCTTTCCACGATGTCATCGTGCTTTCCTACTACTCGTTGCCATCACACTCTCGGCACCAAACTTGTTCATCTTCACCCTAACCTACAAAGACGTGTGATCTCACAAGAATAGGGACAAAATTATCAATACATCAATTAACAAACACAAACCTAACCGAATAAAGAATAAAATTCAAATAATAAGTACAAATAAAAACACTCAAATCACATAAAAACTTAACACGCACATACACTCTCCCTGTTATCCAAACTCCACAATTCCAAGAAAATTATCAGTCAATCAAGAAATAAGCAAACACTCAATCACATAGAAACCTAAAACACACACTTATCTAACTTCCACATTTCGATAATACCACTACGCAATAGAGAGATACAAATGCAAACACAGTAAACCGTATAAAAACCTAAAAGCGTACACAAACACTTATCACACTTCCATAATTCAACGAAAATATCACGCAAATAGAGAAATAAAAATACAAAAACTATCTCATAGAACCCTAAAACACACGCACTTATCTCACTTCCACAATATAACATATGTATCGATCGATAGAGAAATACAAATGCAAACATTCAACTAGTCAATTAATTAGAATCTAAAACACGTGCACGCTTGCACACACACATTGTAAACAATTACCTGACTTCCATAATATAATATCAGGCAATAGATAGATACAAAATTCAAACATTTCATCACATAAATACCTAATTATGCACACACACACACGTATATAAAGAGAGAGAGAGAGAGAGAGAGAGAGAGAGAGAATTGTTACGTTTGTGTCAATGGAACAATAAGAGAATTAACTAACACGTCAATAATGTTTGTATTTGTATTAACAAACACAAACCTAATACATCAATAATGTTTGCAACTGTATTAATTAACACAAAGTTTATCTTGTAAGTATAACCAAGTAGACTCTAACCAGTCCTAGATCTCGTTAAGCATAACCAGTCCCAGATTAAATATTACACAAAGGCAAAGACAAAGTTACTCATCTACATGAAAAGATATCACAATATAAATTAAACAACATTTCTCGAAATAAAAAGATTAAAATAAAATAAAGTCAAAATCGATCAAATTTGATTTTGTTTGTGAGAAAACAAAATAAAATAGTAAAACTAAATGAATCTAAACAGAAAAATAGAGTAATTATATTTTAAAATATGGAACAAATCAAATTGAACAAACCTATCGCTATTTGCTTTTGGAAAATGGAGAAAGAAACCCCTATTAATCGGAGATAATGCAAAATAGATGTCAAAACAACCCTACGTCATTTCTATTGAACGAAGTTCATATCTCAACAAGCTTAGTAATGAGGATATTAACTTTGATTTTGAACGAAAAAGAACATCAGTCTTGCAGATAACCCTAGGTAATTTCTTTTATCTTCGGTTTGTGATAGTCGAGGGCATTTCATTTATTTAAGGGAAAATTTACCCCCTTTTTAGAAAAAATCATTTTTAAAATATTATTTTAATATTAGTAACACTTAAACAAGATTACTAAACGATAATTCACTATGAGAAATAGTAATGGTATAATATTGTTAGTAATAAAAAAATGGTATGTTAATAAAAATGTGTTTTGGTGTAGTGTTTGTAGTCAACTTTGCAACTAACTCCTAAGGTTTTCTCATATTCACACTTTATAAGTCAACTTAGTAGCTGGCATCTAAGATTTTTTTACACTTTGTAAGTCATCATAGAACTAAATTTTCTAATGTTTTTTAAGTAGATACACTTTATTGGTGACTTAGAACAAATCTGGTTAATGTTTTATTTCATTTGTCTTTATAGCCTATGATAGAAAATAGTCCTCTCGAAGAACCTCAACTACTTGCGACTACTCTTGAGGTTGATCTAGCTTCTTCAAGTCATTCCCATTCATCCTCCCATGATGATCGAGGTTCGCTCTCCAGCATGCAATGGGAGGAAAGTGAGTATAGTTTAGAGTATTTTATGCTTAATATTTCTCTAGCCCAATTTTATTGGCAAATGCTTGATGGTGACAATATCATTCTAAGCATGCTCAGGTCTGTGTTAGACAGAATATTGATTTTTTTATCCAAGGACTTATACTAATGAGTGCATCAGACATCACCATTCAATAATGACATATCTTCTACAAGTGGTAGTTGTTGTTTATAAAATTAAATAACCTCCTACCTATTCCCTTGAGATATTTATGCTTAGTAAATTTATGGGAAATCTCAAAGCTCTACGGAAGGATGGTTTTGATTCTCATCGAAATCGACAAGTTGAGGAACCTCAAGGATCCTTAATTATCAGCATGTCATTCCGGCTAACTCTAGGTTATTGAGGATTTAATGTTTGAAGAGTTCAAGATAAATAACCTCATTGCCCAACTTGAGCAGTGTGAATAATGAGTAGCAGTAGCAAAAACGACTTTAGCCCCTGCCACAAGTGAACGTGAGACCATCTTGAAGCAAAAGGCACAGGCTAAAGTGAATATTTTTGTCATATCTCAGCATCAATGGAAAGTTTCTACGGATATAGCTACTTCGGTATGGAGGAATTTCTTCATAACAACTAATTTAGAATTTTTATTAGAATAAATTCATTACTCGGTATTTCAAGGCAATAGTCCAATTTTTTATTGTAATTATCTTCAAAGTGAAATACAAGGGGCGTTCTTGAATTTAATGTGCATACTCATTTCTTACCTCAGTTTATATATTAGAATATGTAACTCGATGTGATTTTTTGCTAATTGCTAAACACCAAATAAGAAACCAATAATTTACAGTTTTTCTCTACATATGATATATCTTCATCTATTTGTTATTAATATAAAAGGTTTATCGTCTTCAAACTTTGAGATTAAACAATAACCTAAATCACGTGCTTCTTTAAAAATGTATGTTCCTTCCAAATTTGCTAAAAAATTTATCAAACAAAGTACTCCAATGTGATTGACAAAAACTTTCAAAACCAAATTGTCCTCCATAAATTTTCTTGGTCTCACCAAGTAGTCATAAGACTTGGAGTCTTCATTCGTATAGATTTGAAAGTGCTTCTTAAAGTTATCTATGTGTTCATTTAGTGTTTCTATTTGAACCTTCCTACTCTGAAGAAGCATGTTTCTTTGTAAAGAATATCTGGTATAAACAACTTCTAACTCCACTAGAATGATTACTTCAACTCCAAAAACTACGAAAATAGTTACATAGCTTATTGCCTTCCTCTTGGTTGTTCGATTGGACCAAAACACCATAGGAATCTTATCATATTATACACCAGGAAAGTCTTCCATTGTCCTGGCAAAAATGTTGACCAAAGTTTTGTTTGTGGCCTTTACTTGACCATTACCTTTAGTCTAAGCCACTGTTCAAGTGCGGTGGATACTCGATTATTTATCAGTTAACATTGGCACCTTTTTGTTATAAATGGAGTTCAATTATCTTAAATAATAACCTTGCCTAATCGATAAATGACATATTCTCTAATGAATTGCGCCACCATTCCTGTTGTTGCTCTTTTTAAAGGTACTTCCTTCTCCCACTTTGTAAAGCACTCACTTGACATGAGAATGCATATTTTCCCCTTAGATGGAGGTTTCATTGTTCCAATTAAGTCAAATGCCCAAGTGTGGAAAGTATATGGAGTTGCCAAATACTGTAGATCAACTGATGGAGCATTAATGAGTTGACATGAAGTTGGCATGTTTTCCATTTTTGAACAAACTTAGCGGAATATGTTTCCATTATTGAAAAACTATAGCCATGTGTCATTATTTGATCACATATTTTGCTCCTCCAATATGAGATGAATCATGAACTTGCTTGACAATCTCTTATTCTACCTCTACGGTGATGCATCACAAAGTCATATTGAAGTATCCTTGCCAATAAGTCTTTACCATTTTTCAGGGCCAATGCATCTATCCAACCATCCTCCAAGGTTCCTATAGTAGAGACTTCCTCTAAGAAGAAAGAATTATGATAACTCACTAAGCTTCATCAAACCATATCTTGTCTCCAATTGCTTTCTTATCTTTCCTCTCCAATCTAAGGCATCATCAGTGGGAAAGAGATGAAGCACAAATGATGGAGCTGCCATGTCAAAGATCACCATAGTTGTGGACTCACCTTGTATAGACATTTTTTATGCCATTATCAACATTTTGGTTCATCATTATTGGATTCCTCTCCACTTTAACCTCATAAAACTGGTTAATTAATGTTTATATGATTGTTCGATAATTGTCTAGATTGAGGTGATTCAATGTATATTCACCATTCACTTATTTAACCACCAAATTATAATCTCCTTTTATGTAAGGTGAATGGATGCCTCTTTGAAGGGCTTTAAGTAGCCCTAAAATCAAAGCATTATATTCTTCCTCATTATTTGAACAAATGAAGTCCAATTTGAAATACGACGAAATCTCACATTTTCCTCTGGACAAACTCACTATAACTCCTCATTTGCCTTGAGCCAATGAACCAAAAATTCCATGGACAATTCTTCCAAGTCTTCCTTATAAAGGTTGGATTTAAAATCATCACAAATTATACCTTTGCGAGGTGGTTCAAACGAACCTAAAGGAAAGATAGTCAATAAATCTTCTTAAGCTTGACTCTTAATTTCACCATACACATTTTAACATAATTAGAGAGTATGAGGAACCACCTTGCTACTGTCCAAATTAAAATTGTTCCTTCTAGCAAAAATATAATTGGATCACATTATATCACTATGTGGGGAGTTAAAGATATCATATGACATCTATGTTTTTAAGCAATAAAGACTAAGGACAAACAGTGCCTCTCAATTCTAGTATACCTTGACTCATGACCATGGAAAATTCTAAAAATGTAGTAGACATGTATCTCTTATCCATAGTCATATTATGCCATAATGTGTCAATGGACCTAGTAGTAGAGGTTTGATAAATAAATAAAGGAACTTTTGCCTTAGGTGGAATCATCGTGTGAGGAGAAGTGAGAAGTCTTTTAATCTTGTCAAAATCTTCCTGGTGTGGTTCCTCCCATTTGAACTTCATGGTCTTCCGAAGGCGACCATCAATTGGTGAGTAATCTTCGATAAACTTGGAACAATCTCCTCATGTAAGAAATTATTTTGAGGAAGATCTTAAGATCTTTTTAGGTCTTTAGACAAGGCGTATAAAGAATCAATTTTTTTTTCATTGGTACATCTGCACCCCTTACCTATCCCCCATAAAACCCAAGAATTTCCCACTCATTACACTAAAGGCGCACTTGAGTGGATTAATCTTTAGCTTGTACTTTCTTTATTTGTTGAAAACTCTTCTCAGGTCAGCTCATTCAGAATCCTCCTTCTTCAATTTGATAACTAGATAATACATATAGAATTCTACGATGTCATGGAAAAGATTATGAAAAATATTCTTCATTGTCTTTTGGTAGGTTTCCCCCTCATTATTAGACCAAAATTGTACATGAAATTAACCAAAAAGCTACCTTCTATGCATTAGCTAGATCCATCTTGATTTGGTTATAACCAACATAACCATCTATAAATTTATACATCTTACAAGTAGCAGTTGAATCAATCAAGAAATTTATTGAAGGTAAAGGGAACCCATATTTGGGGAAATCTTTATTAAGGTCACTAAAATCATACTAAATTCAAATTTATATTTTATCTTTCTTCCCCATTAGCATTATGCTAGAAAGACAAATTGGGTATTGAATTATGTTGATAAATCTAGTATCTAGCAAACATTCCCCATCAGCCTTGAATTTAAGATCTAATTCAATATCGTATGTTCTAATTGACTGCTTGATTAGGATTACTGATGGTAATACATTCAACTGTTGGAAACTCACTTCTTGGTCTAAACCAGCCATCTCAATGTACTTCCAAGTAAAGACATCTTTGTAATGTCAAATGACCTTGATGAGCTCAAGTTTTTTTGCATCCTCGGTTTGTTTTAAAATGTATATTAAACTTTGTTAATCGTTAGCCTCAGCTAGACCAGTCTATTATAACTCTTAAACTTAAGGCATTGTATGAACTTACATACATTTAGGTTCATCTTCAATCTTTTACACAAACTCAAGAATATTATAATTATCAATGACGAGACATTGTCCTTAATTATTTATTAGCCAATTCTCATATATCGGGTTAGCTTTCTCAAATTTTTTGCTTGTCCAAGGCGATAGATCACTCTTCCATCATTAAGCAAATGCTTCTTAAATTTTTCAAAAGGTGTTTCTTTCTTCCTCTTCCTAGTGTTTTCCAACTCCTCCTCATTGGTTTTTCAACTCTGCTCAATGCACTCTGTCATTTTACCTCATGCTCCATTGGGTCTATCCTTAGTTTTATTATATCTTTGTGTTTTTTAGAGATAAAATGAGAATCAGGCATAACCTGTCTCTTTTTCTCAATTGTAAGATCTTCTTTGAGTTCTCCCACTTAGTCTCTTGAGGTTCTAAACATGTTTTTGAAAGAAGGCACTATCACTCCTTCGATGCACCTTATTAGGACACATGCTTGTTGTAACACCAAGCGAGCCCGAGAGGACACGCGAAGTACTAATACGATAAAGCTAAGCTAAAACCATCCAAAATAAGTATAAATCATCTAAATACCATGATTTAAATATAACAAAACCACAATTCTTTTATTTCCAAAATAATGATTTACACTAATGTTTCTCTCCAAATACCCAATTCTCCAACTAATATTTACACCGCCAATTTATACATAAAAAATAAACGTTCCAATCTAAGCTCTAAAATAATCCTCCAAAATAGTCCATAGCTTCCCAATCCACGCTAGTCTACCACTAAAAAGAAAATACGGAAAAGTACACAATATGATAGGAATAGATGCTCAAAAATAATTAGCACGGTGATTAAATCACAACAATACAAATCTCATATTCAAATCAAATGCAACACTCGAGCTTTATATAAATATTTATTTCTCATCAGCACATCAATGAGTCACCAGGCCTCACCTCACTACACCTATGCATTCTCAAGCATATCCGAATTTTAGACTTTTGGCGGGTGCCCATTCTTCGTGCCATATTAAAATCTTATGACACGATGCTCAAATCACAATATAATACATCACAATGAATCAATATTTAGATTCCAATAATTTTCAGATTCCAAATGTATATCACAATTTAACATGAGTGCAGTCGACACAGAGTAACAAACAGAATACTCTCGAGAGAATTTAGGAGCATATTGTGCAAGTCTCGTACCTGAAAAATCATCACATGCATCGTCACATAAATTCATCCTCAAAATCTTATCACACCATCACGTTATTATCGCGAAAATAATCAAATCTCGTTCGAGCCCAAACTCGAGAAAACACCAAATAGGCCTTTTGATCTAAGGTTGAGATCTTGAATAAGTTTGGGGCTATGGTTTGTAGATGAAGGGGAGTAATTTTGGAGAGGACTTCTGGTTGAAAAGTTTGAGAAAAATTTATTTGAAAATTCCATCCACGAATTAATTGTGTTATACAAAGGATTAAGAGTTTGATTAAGAAAAGAGTTCTAATCAGATACAAACACTAAAAAAACATTCCGGATGATCGAACCGTTGGAATTGGCTGAAATTTAAGGGCATAGTAGCTGAAGATGAGAGGAAGCTGGACAAAAAACTTTAGCTCGATCGGATGGTGAAATATTGTTATACATTTTTCTAGAAAGTTTTATATTTTTGAGGACTCTTTGAAAGTTTTATGTTTTCAGGACTCTTCTCACACTTTTATACATAGGAAAACTTAAATAAAAACCTTGTTTAATTACGATTCCAATTCCGTTTGAAAATTTATGTTTCCAATATAAAAACCAACATTTTAAATTGTAAAATTTATAAAATCCAAAATTTTTCATTTTTCTTCAATTTCCAAAATTAATTTAAAAATTCTCATTTAAAAAATCTAGGTTGTTACATACTTCCCCACTAATAAGGAATTTCGCCCTCGAAATTCGACGTAGCCTAGCGCTCGAAATTAAAATTCTACTCGATTATATATCCCAAAAATCACATCACTAAGTCCTCAATCAATTCTACATGTTCTCACATCAAGATCACAAATCTCAACCATCGATGCCTAACACGCCTTCAAAACATTTTATCTCCAAAGAAAACACGTCTACCACCTAAGCAAGACCCAAAAACCACAGACCCGAGGGTTTTCGTATACCTAAGATCTGATACCATCTGTCACACCCCGCTAAATTCTGGCGTCGGCTGCCACCAAAACTGAGCCAGGTGCGAGTAAATTAAATATCATTCTTAGCATGTGACAGATATGAGACATATAAAATTTTAATCCACAAGATAAATAATTTGACCAATACTAAATACTAATAACATATAACGGATAGAACACCAAAGTGCGATATAAAATCCATCACATGAAATCGTCAAATATCTCAGTAATTAAATAATTAAAATTCAACTGAAATCTCAAGACAACATTGGAACCGAATGTCCCAATATAACTCAAATGTAGTCTCATAATAAATACGGTGGAATAGGAGAAGAAAAATCTAACTACTAAATCAATAAAAATATATCCAGCTGCATCTCCAAAAGATCTCCAATAAATCCTATGCAGTTCTTCGAAGTAATTCATGAAAAGATTAGTCAACGCATGTGTCAGAGCCAAAGCCCCGAGCATGAATACCGGCTACTCCTCTCAATTAGGGTCCTTGAACCCATAAAATGGTGTTATATATATAAACCGTTGCAATGTAATATTTTAATTCAAAAGATAATTAATTAGAAAAATAAATTGCTAACTACCCGTAAGGTTTCTTTAAAATGTACCACACCAATATTATTTTAATTTACCCGCATTACCAACAATGTTAAATTTAATTAAATGAACCACGAAGATGATTTACCAAGACAAACTTTCCCTTGTCAAAGTCGCCGTCTAACCCGTTTTAAACTGTCGGCCCTCGCGATATGATAAGTTTCCACCTATACACCCGTCCCCTTGTCAAGGTCGTCGTCTGATCCGTTTTTTTTCCTGCGATCCTCGCGATATGACAAGGTTCCACACATGACACGACATAAATCGTCCTATATCCGTTTAAACTGTCGGCCTCGGCACATTATGTCGCCAATAAATTTTAATACCTATTTTATTACTGTGGTGTTAATTTCCAAGATTTCCCTGACTCGTTATTCCCGTTTAATTTTCCCCACACTTAAAAGCGATGTGAAAATACTCAAAATACCCCTTAGTCCCAACTAAGAGTTACCGAACACAAATTCGTCCTATCCTAAGTATAAGATGACGATAAAAATTTTACTCCACCTACACACCAATCCTAAGCTAACGTATCGACGTTATAATGTAGATATTCAGCCCCCACCCCAAATTATATAACCCGCATAAACTCACACTAGCTAGTCCCATACCTAGAAAGCATAAATCGCAATTAAGACTGATTTACTAGTCCCATACCTAGCAAGTATGCTATAAAAAGGGTGGAAACAAATTACCTACATTACCCAGCGTCCCCGAGATATCAAAATTATAATATTTCCATAAAATGGAACAATTAACAATTTAAAACAATATTCATAACAACATTAAATCCCCCATTTGCTTAATTTTAATTAAATGGTTGAAATCAAGCACACATAAATATTGTGATTTTTAGGATAACGACTACATTCAAGTCCTATCATGATTAGTATTTTCCAACACAAGTAACCAAATCAATCTAGGTTTTTTCCACGAAATAACAAAATTTACTTTCTAAGGGCTCCTCTACATGTGCATACCTGTCACATAATCGGCGACCTAAAGACTATCCAAAGAACAACAAGGTTATGAGTATTAGGTAATATTAATATTTCATGCAATACAGCCCCAATATTTATTTCTGTAAGAATTACATTCATAAGTTATTTTTAAAAGCATAAATTTAATGGAGGCCACAATCAAGACATATAACACTAATGGAAAAGAATAGGATAAACATGTGTGTGATTAGATGTAGAAAAACTTATTAGAGAATTGAGTTCCTCTCAAAAAATGGATCAAATACTCCTCTTGAATCAACTTGGGACAGATTAGTCTATGCCTTAAAAACTTAGCTTAAAAGTGGTTTTAATGGAGGCTAGGGTTTGAAGGTGGAAGATGATGGAAAAATAGAGAGTCTGTTGCTCAAGGGTTTGTAGAACATGTGTTTCAAAAATCTAGCCCCAAAGTCCATTTATATAATTAGGTTGAAGAGTTTTAAAATCACAAAATTCGTTAAAACAAAAACCTGTTGTGCACGAAATCTGAAGGGGTCGATCGATCGATCCCCTGGAGGATCAATCACTCAGGGATTTTGAAACTGCCGACTTAAAAATGACTTAAGGGATACACGTCAAAAATGATTTATAAATCAATTTTAAGTCTGATTTCAAAACCGATTGAAATTCTTGTTTTCAAAAATACAATCCAACATTTTTAATCAAGAAAAATATTTAATTCAAAAATTTTATTTTTCTCCAATTTCCAAAATTAATTTAATAATATCCATTTAAAAAATTTGGGTTATTACACTTGTTTTCTCAACTCTGTCTAGAAAGATACATCTACCAAATATTTTTCCTCCTTTATAAATGTAAGGACATTTGCATCCATTATCAATTGTATGTCGTACGCCGTTACACCATTGAAGATATTCAAGCTTTCATCGTCATCAATGGATTCGAATATCAAAGAAATCAAGGAATCAATTTTCTAGACAACCAGACCAGTACGCCTATTTTAAAAAGGAACTGGTCGGCCCCGGACCGATCCTCCTCTTTTGGAAAAAGAATCGGTCCGCCCCCAGACCGATCCTCCCTATACCCGAATCGATCCTCTTTGTTCAGAAACCAGTAGACCCCGGATCGAATGCGAACCGAAGAAGCTACTTGAAACAATGAATCGGTCCGACCTCGGACCGATCCGCATCCATACCGGACCGGTCCGTCTGGGATAAATTCAAGCAGATCGTGCACAGATTTTTTAAGCCCAGTTTTTTCCTTTATAAACCAACTCCGAGGAGGTGTTTAGTAAGACTTTTATAGATGATTTTCAGAGTCCAAAAAACCCTAAGTCTTCACCTTTGTGAGTCGCAAGAATCATGTTCTGATTCACATATATTTTCAAACCCTTGTGAATCTGTTTGCAACCCAAGAACAGAATCGTGTGTCTGTACATACCCTTGTGGAGAAGACCATTCTTCTTCTTCATTGCTACCCTCCTGAAAAGGGAAACTTCCAGTCACTGACTACAGATCCGATGCCTGCGGCTAATTCTATGTCACTGTATTTTCATTGTAATCCGAGAAATTGTATGTTACAATAATATAATGAAAATAAATGGTTTTTCCCCTTTGGGGGATTTTTCCTCAAATATGTGTCTTTGAATGTTCTTGCATGTTTCATCATATAGTTCAACCACATATATCTGCATGTTTAGGACTTAATTCATAAAACTGTATTTAATTAAATAATATTTCTATTTGAACGCACGCGCACTCTTTCAAATTGGTATCAGAGCCAATTACACAACTTTACCGTGTAATATTTCGCAAAATTTTTCTAAGATATCAATTTTCAGAAAAATTGATCTTTTGAAAACTAGTCTGTTCATAATGGAGAAATTATATAATAAAATGCCAGTTTTTGACGGGACAAACTATGCCTACTGGAAAGCCCGCATGAGATCTTCTTTAAAATCCATTGATGAACGTGTCTGGATATTGGTTCAAATAGGGTGGACACCTACCTCTATCACTGTTGATAATGTGATCAATTTAAAACCTGTCACTTCTTGGACTGAAGAAGAAAAATGGTCATCATTCAATTCTAAAGGATTAAGTTCCATTTACGGATCCGTCACACCTGACGAGTTCAGACTTATAATGACGTGCACCACGTCAAAAGAGGCATGGGATGTTTTGCAACTTACCCATGAAGGTACGAATGCTGTGAAAGAGTCTAAAGTTTAAAATTTAAAAACTCGATTTGAGACCATCACCATGCATGAAACTGAATGTTTTGATGATTTTTATACTAGGCTTTCATACATTATTAACACTAGCTTTAATCTTGGTGAACATATTCCTAATGATAGAGTAGTTAAAAAGATTCTTCGTTCTCTGCCTAAGTATTTTATTCCTAAAGTCACTGTGCAAAATTTTATGGGTAATTTAAATACGCTAAAAATTGGAAGAACTTGTAGGCGACTTGCAAACATATGAAATTGATATGTTTTCTAAAACTGCTAAGCCTAAAGATAAGGGAATTGCACTTAATGCCCAAGAGAAAAACAGCGAGGAGTCGGCAAGAAAGAGGAGAGAGTCATCTAGAAAAATAGAGACAGATTCGTCAGATTCTAAGTGCGATTTTGACTTAGATGATTTGGCTCTTTTTGCTAAAAATTTCAAGAGAATTCTCAAATTCAAGAAAAATGGTAATTTTAAAGATAAAAAGAAGTTTGAGAAAAATAAGTTTGAAAAGAAAAATGAATTTTTTTTAAAGATCCTCCTAAGAAAGAAAGTGAGAGATGCTTTGAGTGCGACTGTAGGGGTCATAGAGCTTTTGAGTGTGCTACTAGGCTAAACATAGAAAAGGTCAAAGCTGTCCTTAATGCTACTCTTAGTGACGACAGTGAGGTCGAGTCGGTGGATTCCGAAGACGAGTCACCGCATGATTGTAACTTCACCGCATTCATGGCTAGTCGTGTGAGCACTTCTAGTTCTCCTCACGACGATGAGGATGTTCCATTACAGAGACTCCTCGATATTGAGATAGATGTGAGTGAGGGGGAGGATGACATAACTGAGAGTGAGATTGATCTTCAACGTGCCTACGCCGAGCTATATTCTGAGTCTTTTAAAACTAAAAAGCATAACAAAGCGTTAGTTCTTAGGATCACCTCTTTAGAGGAAGATTTGGGAAAAGCGAGAGAGAGAGAGAGAGTTCTCCACCTACACTACCTTAAAAGAGAGAGAGTCTTCTTGTGTTAATAAAGAGAGTTTGTTTAGATAAAGAGGGAGATTGTTCAAAGAGAGAGAAAGGTTTTTTGAGAAAGAGAGAGGAGACATGACTAAACAAGTGTCTAGTCTTACGAGTGAGCTACATTACTCCGTGGAGACTCAAAAGAAACTTGAAGACCTTGTTGCCCAGCTTACTCATGATCTTGAGAGAGCACGGGAAGTCAAGGTACAAATCGAGGACAGATCTGGGACGATGGGAAAGATTCTCCTCTGCCCCTCTTTGGGTTTTGGTGATCAGCAGGGAATTAGTTTTAATGGTGCCTCCATATCCCAAATTGCACCTAGACCAGTCCATGAGTTTACTACTACTCCTTATGGTCATCGCCAATATCCACGAAGGAAATTTCGACCAAGAAAAGCAAACCATGGTCCACCTAAGACTGTGTTCTTTTGTACACATTGAAAAAGAAATGGCCACCCGAGGGAGTTTTTCTATAGTTTCGATTGGACACGGCGTACTTCTGATCCACCATGCCATACTGATGAGTTTGCCAGTCCAAGAGAGTGTGTTGAGTTTTTAGCCACCACATCACAGTGTTTGACGGAGGAATTTCGACGGATGTCTTTACCGTCAGTGAATGCTTCTCACATTCCGGCTAAAACCAACAACAACAAGGGTAAAAAAAAGGTCACCACTTCCTGGGTGCCTAAGAAAGATAAGAAAGCCCTTGTTGTTCATGTTGCTCTTAAAGCTCATAATACCTCACAATCGTATTTTGATAGTGGGTGCTCCGGACATATGACAGGTGATGCCTCATTTTGTACTTCTCTTGAGGATTGTCAGGATGGCAGAGTCACCTTTGGAGATGGGAGCAAGTCTTGCATTGTAGGATGAGGTACTATAGAGTTGCCAGAATTTCCTAAGCTAGAAAATGTTTTGTACATCAAAAGTTTTAAAGTAAACCTTCTCAGCATTAGCCAGATGTGCGACGCTGACTTTGCAGTAAAGTTTGATCGGGATGCGTGTAATGTATAAAATCAATTCGGAAAACTTTTAGTGCAAGGGGTGAGGACCAATGACAATTGCTATGGGACTGTGCCCACATCCTCACTTGTCTGCAACAGCGCCACAATCACTTCTATGGATCTGTGGCACCAATGTCTAGGTCACATGAATATTAGAGACTTAACTCGATTAGCTAAAAGGGACCTAGTACGTGGCTTACCATCTTTTGGAAAGTCAACTTCAATGATTTGTCTACCCTGTCAGTTGGGAAAACAAATTCGTAGCCCCCATAGGAAGTTGCATTCCATTACCACCTCTCGTATTCTTGAGCTGATTCACATGGATCTTATGGGTCCTACTCGTACTGAGAGTTTGGGTGGTAAGAGGTATATCCTCGTGATGGTAGACGATTTCTCCGAATATTCTACTGTAGATTTTCTAAGGGAGAAATCCAATGTTGTAGAGTTTTTAACGACCAAGTGTCGTGTCCTACAAAATCAACACGGAGTCACTATTAATAGGATCCGTAGTGATAACGGCAAAGAATTTAAGGAAGCAAAGGAATATCTTTACTGTGATAGCCTTGGGATCAAACATGAGTTTTCTGCTGTGAAGACTCCTCAGCAAAATGGGATTGTTGAGAGGAAGAACAGGACGATCCAAGAAATGGTTAGATTTATGCTTCTAGGTCGTAGTGTGTCTAGAAGATTTTGGTCAGAGGCGGTGTCTACTGCATGCTACACGGTGAACAGGGTTTACTTACATCCACACACTCTTAAGACGCCTTATGAATTATGGATCGGGAAAAAATCCAACCTTGCATATTTTCGTGTTTTTGGGAGTAAATCCTACATCCTACGGGACCGAGAGCAATTAGGAAAGTTTGACTCTCGAAGCGATAATGGAATTTTTTAGGATATTCATCAAATAGTAGAGCATACTGGGTTTTTAACCTGAAGAGATCTAAGGTTATGGAATCAATAAACGTCACCGTGCAAGATGACGAACCTCCGACGGTTATTGATCCTAACCTTCAGTGTGAGGGTGAGGAATTTTCTGGCAGTGATTTACTTATCCCTCTCCCACACTCTATGGACCCTAATCCTGTGTTAAGGAACACTCCTGCTTGGGTTCGCAAGAGTCATGACCCTTCTGCCATTATTGGTGATCCCACTCTAGGGGTCACGACTCTTGCTCAGCTAGAGAATGTCGTTAGCCACTTTTGCTACATGTCCAAAGTCGATCCCAAGAATCACAAATAAGCACTCAAGGATGAACACTGGATATCTGCTATGCATGATGAGTTGCTTCAGTTTGAAAAGAACAATGTCTGGGAACTTTTCCCCTGACCTAGTGAGACTAATGTGATAGGTACCCGGTGGATATTCAAGAATAAAATGGATGAAAATGGTACCATAATCAGAAACAAGGCTAGGTTGGTCACTCAAGGCTACACACAGATAGAGCATTTTCTCCTGTTGCGAGGCTTGAGTCCATCCGCTTACTACTCGCCTTCGCTTGTCATCTGCATTTTAAGTTATATCAGATGGATATCAAGAGTGCCTTTCCGAATGGCATTCTACAGGAGGAAGTTTATGTGGAACAACCAAAAGGGTTTGAAGACCCTAAGCACCCTGAGCACGTTTATTATCTGAGGAAAGCCTTGTATGGTTTGAAGCAAGCACCCTATGCTTGGTACGAAAGGATTTTTTCCTATCTCTTAGCCCGTGGCTTCAAGAGAGAGGGAGTTGATGTGACGTTATTCATCAGGAGAGATGACGGTATTATTTTTGTTGCCCAGCTCTATGTGGACGACATAGTCTTTGGATCCACTTGCTCCCAACATGCCCATCACTTTGAGGACGAGATGAAAAGTGAGTTTGAGATGAGCACGGTTGGTGAGCTTACTTTCTTCTTTGGTCTCTAGGTTCGTCATCTAGAGGATGGGATGTTCATCTACCAATCCAAGTATGCGCGAGACCTAGTGAAGAAATTTGGTTTAGACTCCGCTAAGCATGAATGTACACCTATGAGTACTTATATCAAGATTAGTAAGGACACTTCAGGCAAGAACGTAGAGCAAACCTTGTATCGGAGTATGATTGGTAGTCTTCTCTAATTTATTGCCAGTCGTAGTATTAGAGTCTATACGCGATATCAGGCGTCCCCAAAAGAGTCACACTTACTCGCTCTAAAACGTATTATCAAATATGTGAGTGGGACGCTCTCATATAGTATTTGGTATTCCTTTGATACCAATGACCGTTTGTCTTCCTATTCAGATGATGATTGGGCTGGGGATGTAGATGGTTGTAGGAGCACTTCGGGTGGGTGTTTCTATTTTGGTTCTGCTCTTGTCTCCTGGCTGAGCAAGAAGCAAAATTCCATCTCTTTGTCCATCGCAGAGGCTGAATACATCACCGTCGGGAGTTATTGCACGCAACTCTTGTGGATGAAGTAAATTTTTGAGGATTATGGAATTTCACAGGACACCATGACTATTTCCTGTGATAACATGAGTGTGATACACATATCCCTCAATCCAGTCCAGCATTCGCGCACAAGGCACATCAGGATATACGAGCACTTTATACGTCAGTTAGTTGAGGAGAAAGTGGTATCCCAGAGTTTCGTAGCCACCGACCGTCAGTTAATCGATATTTTCACGAAACCTTTGGATGACCTTAGATTTGAGAGTCTTAGGAGTCTTTGGGAATTTTCAGAGTTGACTGAGGAATTAGTCTATGTCTAGGATAGGATTCTTTTTCATGTTCTTATCATATGCCTCCTATTGCTAGTTTGTTTTATACGTACTATTGCTTGTTGTACAGCTAGTTATTTATTATTTTTTTTTTAAATCCAAAAAGATTTTTCTTTTTACAAAAATTTTAGAAAATCTCAAAAAGATTTTTTATTTGCACCTTTTATGGATGAGTATTTAAGATAGCCAAGTCAGAATTTCATTTCATTTATCCATGTGACTGTTTGATAGAGATTTGAGACGCTACATCATTTCATCAATGTGATTTACATTTTTTGGAGCCTTTGAGATGTGATTAGTGATATATTTCTACATGTTTGACTCCTATCTCCTTTATTGCACACATGCACGGCTATATTTGATTGTTGTACTTGTCTATCACATATTGGCCTGAGTGTTTCCATCTCAATTATGTCTATCCAACATACAATATGCGATAAAACTTGGCAATATTGGAATGCATGTAAAAACCGTTTTAGTGAGATTGTGTGATTATTTGAAAGCGGGGAAGGGCTGCGAAAGGTTTCTTTAGCCTTTGCGATTTTAAGCCACCGTTCAAAAGGACCTAAAAAATGGAGGAATTTTATTATCTGGGGTCCAAAGAGGTTAAATGAGCCCGAAAATATTCAAAGGCAATAAAAAGAAATTCATGACAAATATGGGCCATTAGATTTCTCCATCAATTCTCCAAAGTTTGAGAATTTAGATTACCTCCATTCAAAATATAAACCTGAGGGAGCTTGGTTGGAGAATTAAACGGGTTTGCACTTCCTTAACAGTCCTGAAAAAGCATGAAATCATTTTACACGTTATTGGTGTGGAAATCACTTTGAGCTTTGATTTGTTGAGTTGATTTAGTCAATGTCTCATATTTCCAATTTTTTACACCAAAGGAAGATTTTGAGTTCATTCGTTAGGAGTATCCTATATTCATCTTGCACATATGTCATGTTTGTATGCATTGATTTTCCTATTGAATTTTGTCACACCCATTCTTTTATGTTTTCATTGACTTGGTTGTTTTGTGTTCATTCACGGTGTGATTTTTGTTTGTTATATTTAAAAAACATGAAAATTTTCAAAAATAGTAGTTTATTCCTTGTGACACCCCGACTTTGCTTGTTTGATTTATTCTTCTCTTTTGTCTACTTGGGGACATCATAAAAAGTGGGAGAAAGAATTATCATATTATGGGGGAGGTTTGATTTTTTGAGATTTGATAAAGTATTCTTTCATCATAATTTGGTATCTATATCTTATTTCAAACTCGATACGTCACTGGGTATTGGCTTTGTCTCATGTGTGTAGGTACTACTTTGATGATCTTTGAATTACACACCCTGATGAGGAAAGCCTTAAGATTCCTGAAGAGTTGAATAACAAATGATGAAGTCTTATTCATTTGTACCTTTTTAGTTTTGGGTTCCTGGAAGGGTAGATTTGTATAGGCATTTTGATATTTGATAATTCTGATGTTTTTATGTATGTACCGGCATAGACATAGGGGGAGATTTGTAAGGACATTTTTATCCATTATCAATTGTATGTCGTACGCCGTTACACCATTAAAGATATTCAAGCTTGCATCGTCATCAATGGATCCGAATATCAAAGAAATCAAGGAATCAATTTTCTAGACAGCCGGACCGGTCCGCCTATTTTAAAAATGAACTGGTCCACCCCTTTTGGAAAAAGAATCGGTCCGCCCCCAGACCGATCCGCCCTATACCCAAACCGATCCGCTTTGTTCAGAAACCAGTAGACCCCGAATCGAATGCAAACCAAAGAAGCTACTTGAAAAAATTTAACGATCCAACCTCGGACCGATCCGCATCCATACCGGACCGGTCCGCCTGGGATAAATTCAAGGAGATCGTGCAAATCGTGCATAGATTTTTTAGGCCCATTTTTTTCCTAAACCAACTCCGGGGAGGTGTTTAGTAAGACTTTTATTGACGATTTTCAGAGTCCAAAAAACCCTAAGTCTTCACCTTTGTGAGTCTCAAGACTCATGTTCTGATTCACACAAATTTTCAAACCCTTGTGAATCTGTTTGCAACCCAAGAACACAATCGTGTGTCTGTACATACCCTTATGGAGAAGACCGTTCTTCTTCTTCATTGCTTCCCTCCTAAAAAGGGAAACTTCCAGCCGCTGACTATAGATCCGACGCCTGCGGGTAATTCTGTGTCACTGTATTTTCATTCTAATCGGAGAAATTGTATGTTACAATACTATAATGAAAATAAATGGTTTTGCCCCTTTGGGGGATTTTTCCTCAAATATGTGTGTTTGAATGTTATTGCATGTTTCATCATCTAGTTCAACCACATATATCTGCATGTTTAGGACTTAATTGATAAAACTGTGTTTAACTAAATAATATTTCTATTTGAACGCACGCGCACTCTTTCAATAAAAAAATCTTTTTAGTTGCTCTTATAACAATCTCAGTTCCTTTAATGCTGGCCTTTGAACACTGATGTTAAGTCAAAGGAACTAAACCATGGTAATGCATCCAAACTCTTCTGATTAATAAATGGTAGAATGTGGCAAACTCAATAACATGAAATTTAATGTGTGTTGTGAGATTTCCCATTGTTATTCCAACATTTGCATGACTAGTGGACTTAGAAGTTTGGTTATCATAATCTGAGATTGAAAGAGGAATTTCCACCAACTGGTTGAATAAAATGAGCTAATAGGCATGATGTGTACCGTAACAACTCTATCCAATAAAGCTCTAGAGAACGTTATTCTATTTATACTTTTTGTCACATACAATGGCATATTGTGAGGTAACCTGATTGATTTACCTAAGTATGGGAGAGTGACCTCAGACGTAAACTTTTGTATCAATATGGCCATAGGTAATCTACATCATAATGAGAGAACAACATTTGTGTTTTCTATGTTTCAAATGGCCTAAGAAATCTCTAACTTGGTTTCTTTTGGCATTCCAACCTAGTTGATGAACCATGAAAATTTGGGTTACTTCGACACAACTTGGTACTATAAGTTTGGATCTACTTTATAGTCTTCAACATTGAAAATTTTCTAATTCTCTCTGCCACTTAGTTCATCACAGGCAATGATTGTATTTTCCATTATTTGTAAGAAAGTATTATACAACTATTAGAATTCATTTTTGTCTTTTCTTATCATTCTCGTTTAACCTTATGCTTCTTCATCAAAGGCAAACATCATATGCCCTCTATGTGCTAACAATGGATTGTTATTTATATTGATGGAAGGAATGTTTAAAGTTCCATTTAACACATACTTGTTAATAATCCTCATTAAATTAAATCACTGAGTCGTTAGATGACAAATACACTAATGTATTTGGCAGTAATTAGGATCAACTTAAACATATATTCCCCGAGAGAACGGCTCATCGTTGCACTCCTTTGGGTTAGGAGTACATAAATCATCATAAATAAATGTTTCCTTACTATTTGCGAGGGTCATGCCATAATTCTCATTATTTCCCTCATTACCTCCATAATGGTCAAGGAAGGCGAAATAACTACCTCCACTGCCTTGACCTATGGTAAAACAACATTAGGTAAAGTAGTTATAGTTATTTTGGGTTTCCACGGTTTTCTCAACAATGGGAGAAACGTTAGTCATTGCAGCTACATGAGCAAGGTCACTTATGGCCCTTGCATGTGTAAAGATCACACATTTTAAAGGAATAACATGTTCTGATACTAGAGTAATGAAGGAAATTGGATCCATCATTGAACTAGAAATTCTCATTCCCCGTTGGCTTTAAAGAAACTCCATATATTTGACCATGATATTGTTTATTTGAGTCGTACCTACGATAGTACTCTTGGAAGATTTCCTCACATTAGCATTCCCTGTAACAGCAGTAACTAGAAGAACCTCAAAAATCACAACCTACTCTTCTCCATGTTGATCATCATTGAACTAAATGATGCGGTTCATGTTTTCATTCACCATTTTTAAAAGAGTACCTCACCAACAGAGTCACCAAATGTAAGAGAGTTCTTATCTTTGGATAGTAAGATGATGTAGTGATTTCTTCAGTTTCCTGGGAGCTCATAAGGAAATAGAGATATAAATTTTATTAATGGTGATGATAAATATAGTTCCTGCAAATAATGATAATAAAACTCAATAATAAACCAAATATAATCAAAATAAAGGAAATAAATTGTTAAGAAAAAAAGTCAATGTTGTTCCCCCAACTTTCTCTACATTAATAAGAGCTCGAGTTTTATTTCACTTAGAAAATGTAAATCTTTGTTTATAAGCACTCACTCTTAATAATAAAACTTCTTCTCTCAAGTGTAAATTTTTTTAGACTCTCTCAAGAAACTCAAAGTCTCTAATCTCAAAACTCTGTGTCTAAGAGATGATATCCCTCTTTTCTGATGATCATTTCCAATTATTAATGAAACATTATATGTTTTAACTATAGTCTGTGAAACCTTGAGTATTTCCTTCCTTCTTGGAATCTCCTGCTCGAAAGTCTTTACTAATGATAAATGGGTAACGGACTCACTAGGCATGGGTTAATCTGACATAAAACGTGGATGAACTATTATTTTAGATAAAAGTTCTCTTTCTTTAGCATGTGGCCCAGTCCTGCTACCTAATACATAATAGAAAGTCTGCATGGATGCGATCATATGAAAAAGGAATATTACATTATGTCATATAGGTCTCTCGATGTCAGCACATTTTACAACCCATCATTTTTTTCTCTAGAAAGCTGGTGGTTATTCATGGTATGTTGAGCCAGTGAAAGTTGTCTCTCAACATGCTTAATCATGTCATTTTGTCTCACTTAGTGTACTCTAGAAGCTAGTTTCCTAGGTATTTTCTAAGTTAGGTTTCCTGATGGAGCATAGAAGTTTCCTTAAGTGGTCGTGTTCTTTCATTAGCTCTATGTAACCTTGTCAACAACATAACTCATAGTTACGAGAGTAATCTCTAAGTTAGGAGGTTTATAAATAATCCCCTATTACAAATAGTTACAAAAGAATAAATTAGTTGATAGAGATATACGTCAAGTATAGCTGAAATAATGAATTGATCACTTCACCAAAAATAAACACAATACAATACAATCGAAACTACATATACACCTTAATAAATAACTCTAACTACAAACTAAAAAATTCTTCACTCTTATCAATCCAATAAATCATAACTAATTGAACTAACTATTAAGCAAGTTTGTTAGTAGTTAACATGCATGAACTATTAACTATACAAATCATAACCCTATATATCCTTGCATTACCTCCCATTTAAAAATTCGTTCCCTTAAAGTCAGAGGGGGTTCATTAGCAAAACATTCACTCCTTCTAGATTGAACACAAATAGAATGAAATTTATGATAATTTGTTAGATATAATAAATTCCTTCACAATATGTGTTGCATTTGTTTTTAGTAAATTATTATCTCCTCTAAAAGAAAGATATCCATTCCAAGATTCAATTCCCACTAAAATTGTTCAATGTTATTTAATTTCTCATTTACCTCTTTGATCCCAGACATTCCAACAATTTTTTTAATATTTTTCTAGAGAAGAGGGACGAAACCCTCACACAAATTATTAATAATCGATATAGGATGGAAATCCCCTTTATTGTGACTTACATATATAAAAAGAAGTGTTATTTCCGTATCTTTAAAACAACATGTATCACTTGCAAAACATAAATTAGATTTTTATTTGACAAAGTCGTTGCTTAAACGCCAAATAGATAACGGAAACGAAGAGTACAATGTAATACCCCGTATTTTTATGACTTTTAAATTTTGGGATTTATTAAATTTAATTTGAGATATTAATTTAATATTAATCCAAAAATTATTTGAAATATTTACTAGCGTGATAAGAGTTAGTAATTATTGGGATTTTGTTGAATATTACTTAATGGGTGAAGTAATATGTATAATCGAATTTATTAAAATTATCACGAGTATATAATTTGATAATTGTGAAACTTAAATCGGGACGCACCTGTGTTGTGTCGAGATTAAATTAGTATTATTAAAAGTGAATAAATTATAAGTCACCCGTATGGTCATTTAGAGTGCACCAATGGGTCCGGAAGGGTTGAGATAGTCAAAATAATGTACTCGAGGGTTTAGTTTGGATTTCGAGGCATTTTTAGGCCCAATTAACATCCCGAGAGGGCGTTTTGGACATTTCGTATTTTTGGGCAATTAAACCCACGACTTTCTCAAGGTTATATCAGCTTCTAGGAGTTGTCATCTAGGGTTAATAAAATCAAAACCAAAGAACCGCCATTGGATAAGAATTGGGAAAGCATTACAAGGAGTTCAAAGTCAAAACTCCACCGTTTGCACTTCCACCACCGTCAAATCGTAGATCGTGTAACGGGAAACATAACCACACCACTTTCGTCCAAAAATCAGTAACTAAATTTCTAGGCAAGTATTTATCTTGCATATTTTTTTTAGTTAATGTCTCAATTATGTTAGTCTAGGGTTGTTTAGAACTTATTTCATGAAAGAAAGTGTCGTATGGAGACTAGAATTCACATGTCATAGAAAAAGTAATCATATTCTGGACATCGAATTCGTGTGTAGAGGATACACCATGAAATTTTAGGGATTTAGAAGTAAAAAATCTGGAAAATAATTCTAAGAATTAAAATTTAAAGAAAAGATTAGGGTTCTTGAAGTCAATGTAGATTTTACCCCTTTAAATATTTATACTGGATGAAAACTCACATATTTTACGTAGAAAATCATATATTTGGGTATATAGTGCTTGTAGTATCATTTTTGGGAGTTTGGGAATCATATATGGAGATTTGGTTGAGGTTGGAGATGGATTTTCATAACTGGGTTAATGTCGTTTTTGCAATAACTGCTTGATTGATCGATCGACCCAACAACATTAATCGATCGACCCCCTTCCATCTATCGATCGACCCCTTCTGGAAAACTGCATATTCCTCTTATTATGGTTTATTCTGATTAAAATGCGTAGTAACCCTTAAGTATTATTAATAGAAAATTTTGGAATATAACTAGGACCAGTAGGGTTTTAGTAAACCCCAATAAGTGAGAATTTAATGTAAGATGACATTAAGGCTTAACGGGAGTGATTTATACGTATGTAATTACGTGAACATAAAAATAAAATATTGAGACTCGTTAAGTAGTTAGATTAGAAAGTAAGTTAGAGTACCTACTGGAATTATACTTAGGTAGATAGAATACTTCGACAGATATGAAGTAAGTATGGAATGGCCTATAAATGAAAATAAAAGAGACGAGTCTGTTATACGGGATAAACAAGTAGAATGTATTAAGAACGGATAATTATAATTATGGGTCGTGGGTGCACCTAATTGAGAAATGTGAAAAGTGATATATATATATATATATATATACACACACACACACATATATGACTGTGTGATTGTGCATATATTATATATATGTGTAAAAATCGTACCCAAGCTACTTGCTATCACGGGGGGTTTCCACCCCAGGACAGTCTTATCTCGATTGGGCCTTTACGGGGGATAACGACTTGTACCCTAGAACATAGGATTCCTTGGTATAGGCTATCTGATTGATAGTCTGACGGTCCTAAGAGATATGAGGGTATGTGATGACCTCTTAGTGACTTGGAACTATGCTTTGCCTCCATCTATTTATGTTTTGTGTTAATATAGTTCTAAAGTGATTTCGAACTAGTATTTCCCTTAGTATGAGTGATACAGGGACTTGATAGCAGAGTATGCCAGCACCATAAAGCTTACGTGGGGTGCCAATAGTATATATATATATATATATTATGAGTGGCTAATATAGATATGTATACATAAGTATGGGAACGTTCTACTATGCATAAAGGTAGTTAAGTGATAAATAAATACTTCGATTTTATTATTAAGTGTTTGAGAATTTTGTGACAACACTAGAATATTTTTAAATGAAATGAGATAGATGTGAGAACTTTAATTTTAGAAATTAATTATCCTAGCCATAGTAATTGTCGGCATGAAACCTTATAGGAAAGTTAAGTTAAAATAAACTTTTGGGGTTAATAGTGCGGTAGGAGTGCACACTAGATGAGAGGTGAGAATTTCTCAAGAGAGTGTCGCATACTAACATGGTTGTTACATTAGCCGATAAGCATTTTAAATACTTGCTAAACTAAATTAAACTGATTTACAATCGGGATTTGACATGTTTCCTGTTATCTCTTCTCTCTTGTATATATATATGTATATATATTAGAGGTGCCCAGCCACAGGGGAGTCGTACTTAGGTTCTTTGGACTGGACGTACTGTAGCTTATGTGGGACTGGACGTACTGGCCCACACCCACATCGCAATGAAGGAGATTGACTTACAGCCCGAAAGCTCTTAGATCAGAGACCAGTGTCTATCCTAGACCATAGCAAAAAGAGATTGAGTTCGAAGGTAGTTCCACTTGTACGGGTCCAGTGGGAGCATCATAATGTGGAAGAATCCACTTGGGAGTGTGAGGCAGACATGCGCGAGAAATACCCAGAGTTATTCTTACCAGGTATGCCTTATTTTCCAAATTTCGGGACGAAATTCCATTATTAGGGGGGAAGTATGTAATACCCCGTATTTTTATGGCTTTTAAATTTGGGGATTTATTAAATTTAATTTGAGATATTAATTTAATATAAATCTGGAAATTATTTTAAATATTTACTAGCGTGATAAGAGTTAGTAATTATTGGGATTTTTTTTAATATTACTTAATAAATAAAGTAATATGTATAATCAAATTTATTAAAATTATCACGAGTATATAATTTGATAATTGTGGAAATTAAATCGGGACGCGCCTGTGTCGTATCGAGATTAAATTAGTATTATTAAAACTGAATAAATTATAAGTCACCCGTATGATATTTTCAAGTGCACCAATGGGTCCGAAAGAGTCGAGATAGTTAAAATAATGTACCAGGGGGTTTAGTTTGGGTCTCAGGGCGTTTTTAGGCTTAATTAACATCCCGGGAAGGCGTTTTGGACATTTTTTATTTTTAAGCAATTAAAGCCACGAATTTCCCAAGGTTATATCAGCTTCTAGGAGTTGTCATATAGGGTTAATAAAATCAAAACCAAAGAACCTCCATTGGATAAGAAGTGGAAAAGCTTTCCAAGGAGTTCAAAGCCAAAAACTCCACCGTTTGCAACGCCACCACCGCCAAATCGTAGATCGTGCGACGGGGAACACAATCACACCACTTTCTTCCACAAATCAGAAACTAAATTTCCAGGAAAGTACCTATCTTGGTTTATTTTTTTAGTTAATGTCTCAATTATATTTGTCTAGGGTTTCTTAGAACTTATTTCATGAAAGAAAGTGTAGTTTGGAGACTAGAATTCACATGTCGTAGAAGAAGTAATCATATTCTGGATATCCAATTCGTGTGTAGAGGATAAACCACGAAATTTCATGGATTTTGAAGTAGAAAATCTGGAAAAGAATTGGAAGAATTGAAATTTAAAGAAAATATTAGGGTTCTTGAAGTTTATGTAGATTTTACCCCTTTAAATTGTTATACAGGATGAAAACTCATATATTTTACATAGAAAATCATATATTTGGGTATATAGTGCTTGTAGTATCATTTGTTAGGAGTTTGGGATCATATATGGAGATTTGGTTAAGGTTGGAGATGGATTTTCGTAACTGGGTTAATGCATTTTTTCGCCATAAATGCTTGATCGATCGATCCACCCCCTTCCATCGATCGATCCACCCCTTCGGGAAAATTGCATATTCCTCTTATTATGGTTTATTCCGATTAAAATGCGTAGTAACCCTTAAGTATTTTTAATAGAACTTTTTTGGATATAACTAAGACCAGTAGGGTTTTAGTAAACCCAAATAAGTGAGAATTTAATGTAAGATGAAATTAAGGGTTAATGGGGAGTGATTTATACATATGTAATTATACGAACGTTTAAATAAAAGATTGAGACTCGTTAGGAAATTAGACAAGAAAGTAAGTGAGAGTACCTACTGGAATTATACTTAGGTAGATAAAATACTTTGAGATATATGAAGTAAGTATGGAACAACCTATAAATGAAAATAAAATAGACTAGACCGTTATACGGGATAAATGAGTAAAATGTATTAAGAACGGATAATTATAATTATGGGTCACGGGTGCACCTAATTGAGAAATGTAAATAGTGATATATATATATATATATATATATATAAGTGTGTGATTGTTCATAAATTATATATGTGTAAAAATCGTACCCGAGCTACTTTCTATCACGAGTGGTTTCAGCTCCGGGACAGTCTTATCTCGATTGGGCCTTTACGGAGGATAACGACTTGTACCCTAGAACATAGGATTCCTTGGTACAGGCTATCTAATTGATAGTCAGACGGTCCTAAGATACATGAGGGTATGTGATGACCTCTTAGTGACTTAGAACTATGCTTTGCCTCCATCTGTTTATGCTTTGTGTTAATACAGTTCAAGAGTGATTTCGTACTAGTATTTCCCTTAGTAGGAGTGATACGGGGACTTGATAGTAGAGTATGCCAGCACCATAAAGCTTATGTAGGGTGCCGATAGTATATATATATTATATGAGTGGCTAATATAGATATGTATACTTAAGTATGGGAACGTTCTACTGTGCATAAAGGTAGTTAAGTGATGAATAAATACTTTGATTTTATTATTAAGTGTTTGAGAATTTTGTGACAACACTGGAATATATTTAAATGAAATGAGATAGATTTGAGAACTTTAATTTCAGAAATTAATTATCCTAGCCATAGTACTTGTCAACATGAAACCTTATGGGAAAGTTAAATTAAAATAAACTTTTGGGGTTAATAGTGCTGTAGGTGTGCACATTAGATGAGAGGTGAGAATTTCTCAAAAGAGTGTCGCATACTAACATGGTTGTTACATTAGCCGGTAAGCATTTTAAATACTTGCTAACTAAATTTAAATTGTTTTACAATCGGGATCTGACCCGTTTCCTATTATCTCCTCTCTTGTATATATGTATATGTATATATTATAGGTGCCCATCCACAGGGGGCTTCATGCTTAAGTTCTTTGGACTGGACGTACTGCAGCTTATGTGGGAGTTGCGGGATATTTTCTTAAACGACCTCGTTGTTGATTCCACTCTTATTTCAGTTCTAATTAGTTGGGCATGTGTCGCCTGTTTCCTTATTCTGTTGGATTTGTCAGAGATTATGTTCATTTATCTTTAGTATTTTTACTCTTGGGTATTTGATTACTGTCAGGATGGTTTTCCTTTGTAGTTTTAAAGTTGGTATTGGTTTATCTGAATGGTTAAATTCATGGGTGTTTATTTCTAGTCTTAATAATTTTGTGATTCTTAATCTGTTAGTTATTAAAGGTTTTCATAATTGGATTTAATAAAATGGAAATCATGTTTTAAATGGTTTTGACACTTAGCTAAATTATTTAGGCTGTTTAAATTGGAAAATTTATTTTGCGACAGTGATGCTAAGAATGAACCAACCGTTCTCCTTGATTATAATTTAATAAAGGACTGATCACCCGGAACTTAATTAGGCGGGGTGTTACATACAAGAACTAAATAACTTCCCAAAGGTCATATATATATGATTAGCGAATTCTAACGACAGACATCATCTACTTGTCCACTCTAAGAATGCCTTTAAACAAATTCATAAAATCATCAACTTGTGAGGATATAAAATTTGAAGAAGAAGTACTCATATAATTAGAGAGATTTTCTATTACTTGATTACCTACTCTAAGAACATGAGTAAAAGAAAGAGTCAAATATGCATAAAAATGAAAAGCATCTCAAGCGACAAATCTAATCTTCCATTGATAAGTAGTTTTCTTATTAAAATGTCCACATGAACCTTTGTGTCTAACTCCACTATAAGAGCGTAGTATTTCAAGACAACGTTGTGTTTCAACCCTTCCAAAACAATAAAGGATTATGGTTCCATAGTAGTTTTCTCCCTAAAGTTAGCATAAAATCCCCACAACATGTCACCTTCTTGATTTCTCAAACACCCATCTTCCATTAATCACTAGATTGCCTCTTAAACTTCCATTCGTGTTTAACTTTAAACACTTATTTGAATAGAAATTCTATTGAACAAAATCTATTTTGGCAAAGGACAAAATCAAATTGTGCATATTATAGATTAAGAAGCCAATAGGAATTTGGGGAATCATTTTAATAATAAGCAGAATAATATTTCTCTTAGCATACTTAAATTTGTAAACATGTCTATGAATCCTTAACATCCAACAAAGAATAATAGGTAGAAACTTTTATAATTTACCTCCAAGATTGGGTGGCGCATTTATAAACCAGTGGATAAGTCTTCTTATAATAGTAGACCTATTTAAGTAAATCCCCAATATTCTACTGAAGTGGTTCTAAACTTCAGTAATCAAATCCCCATTAGTAAACACATGATCCATAGATTCCATGGGGGGGGGGGATACTATAACAATCGCATTTTGAGGGCCCTTTTCCAACCTATTTTATATAAATTATCATCTAAAGGAAAAAACCACTAAGTAATTTCCACACAAAAATAAAAATTTTGATTGGTAAAACATCTTGCTAAGTGCACGTTGCTAACCAACTAGTAGAATTCTGAATCCTCCCCATATCCCAAGTAAAGGAAGTAGAGAAATTCCCTTTGTACTCAACAGTCCAAATGCTCCCACCTTTAAGCCCATGTCTTATAATTTGGCCCCCATAATACTATGAAAAATATGAATTGGAAAGAATTAAAGAAGTTTTTTAGAATCCCATCACTTATAACAATCCTAAAGATCCTTGACTTGCAGCATATCAGTCTTATTATAATACAAATGAAGAGGAATAAGTTCAGACCAGTTATCCCATAGAGCACTGATATTACCATCTCCCACCCTCCATATTATAATATATTTTGCTTTTCTTATAACTTCACACATTCTTCTCTAAGTTTGGGAACCTCTACCATCTATCACCTTGAAAGGATGGGATTTTCTACAATATTTGGCTTTATTAAATGATGACCATAAGTATGAAGTGCATATTATACTCTACCAGAGCTTCATTGAGAAATATTTGCAAACATATTCCATTTTTCTAATCCCCCCTTCAATAATATGTTTGAAAATATGATATCAAGAACACCAATTATTCCTTTTATCTCCTGTGACACCCCGACTAATTAAATACCGGGTAGCTACTCCTTTATTAAATTAATTCAAAATGCCAAGTTGGCTCAGTTAATAGCATCACTGTCGAAAACATTTTATTATTACTATCCACCTAGTATTTAAAAAGTAAGTTGCCAAATTTTAATATAAGTCTGATTAACATGCAACAAGTGTAATGAAGAAATAAGTAACACCATTCACCATACTGAAGTAAAACGAATAACCATCACATAGTGTAAATAAAGTCTGGAGCAAAACTCCTCACTACAATCCCATACTGAAATAAATAACCGAATGCTAAAACAATACAAATCAAAGTCTGAAAACTGTAATGTAAAAGATGTCTCTAATAGAAATGGGAAACATGCCCTACAACTGATAGATAGTGACTCTGGAATCCAAAAGATAGAAGCTTCTACAAGCAAATCCCTGTAGCTTCCACAAACAGCTACAACTCGTCACCTGAATGAGAATCATATGCTTGGTGTCCCTGTGGCTGGGGACCTAAAATGGTTTTACAAGAAAAAGAGATTTGAAAAGCAAATGTGTCAGAGCCCGAATGTGGAGTTATATTTTAAAAACCTGCAAGTGCTTTAAAAACATTTAAAACATTAAATGCAAAGTACATGTTAGGACGTGCACTCACATGATATTCTCACCTCTCGTCTAACTGTGCACTCCTAACGTAAGTACCCATCTAGAGTGATACAAACTACTAGCTAAGTGACAACATATCTAGCTAGACTATCATTGGTCTTACCCTTATTACTCGGTTCCATTAACATAATAACGCTCGTAATTAAATAGGGGTTTAACGTAACTCAGATGTTCAATATGAAATATATATAACTATCAGTTAACTCGTTATATTTCTCGAAACAATACCGTAATTATATTCACATCATTAACATGAATGTTCTCATTAATTAAGTGTATATTATTCACATCATAAATATACAATACGAGCACCCCCGAGAACTAAGCTGCGGTGCACACATACTCTGCTATCCATCCCGGTACATCACATACATAAGGATCACATATTCCGAATCTCTCAGGAATAGTTCAGATAACACAAATCACAAATAGTGGAGGCGAACACAGTCACATCACATGGGTCACGTACATACCTACGCTCCCGCGATCAGCGGACTTATTAACATCCCAATAAGTCTTTCTCTGACCTATGTTCATCGAGGTACCAGTCTATATCCCCCCCATAGGCACACAAGGATTAGAGGGTCCTAAGCGAACGCAACCTCCCGTGATAGCAAGTATGGTAGGTATGTCATACACACAATTCATATACCAATACTAAGTAAACACACGTCTTAGTAATACCGTATTTTAACCGTAGTACATATCGCATTCTCATACTAACTTATGCTTATCACAATTTATACTATTTCGGTTTGTAATCCTACGCGCCATAATTCATCCTCACGTCGTAGTAGACACTCACGTCTCAACCCAAATAGTTCATTGAATATAACTCTCGTATATAATTTACTCCTCATAATAATCCAAAAGTCCCAAATCTATCCTTGCATCAACAAGGAATGTTAATTCTACCCTCGAACCAGTTTACGGGACTCTAAAAATCAAAACAGTCCAAAAAGGACCAAACTGTCAACTCGTTAGAAGTCTCGTTCGAACGAGACTGTTCGAACGAGATTCCTCTGTCAACTCGTTAGAAGTCTCATTCGAACGAGATTCCAGTTCGTTCGAACGAACTGTACCTTCTAACGATATCTCGTTCAAACGAGATATCGAACGAGATCCCTTCTCGTTAGCAGCGACTGGTCAACTCGTTAGAAGCTCGTTCGAACGAGTTCGTTCGAACGACCGGGGTAGGGGCTTCTAACGAGCTGCCAGTTTCTTCCCAGATTTCCTAAGTTACGTTTCTCACCATTTTTAACACCTCAATCCTTCTCCAAAGTTCGTTCTAACAGAGTTTTAAGTCCTCTAATCATACTATAACATGCTAAGGTCATATACTAACATCGTTTAATACATTAATGCATCCTAAACATCATTAAATCACAAGATTGTATACTTTTACCCAATTTTGTCAAGAAGATGAACCCTAGATTTATATCATCATCAAATCCCAGAATTTAATCCGTTTTAATTTCTCCTAATCACAATTATCATGAGAGAAATCATCTACCTATCATTCTACATGCAATTCTCTTCAAAATTTTCAAGTTCTAAACTCCAAACTACATGGGTTTTCATTCATCTTTCAAGAACAATTAAAATTCCTCAATTTCTAACATGGAAGAGACATTCTCTGAAATTAAATGGAATAAAGTCACTTGCCTTGATTGTCTCTGAGTTTGGTGTAGGTTTGGTAGAACTTTTCTGCAGAATCTCTTCTCTCCAAGCTTCCTCTCCAATGGTGGCTTAAGGTGGCTAGGGTTTTGATTTGGGAATTTAGAAAACCTAAATGATAACCTACGTAGCCTTCTAGGTTAATATGGTTTGGTTATGGGCTTAGTGGGTCAAATCCACATCAGATTTAATTAACCAATTTTCGTCACTTTTAATTCCTCAAAATGTAAAATTACCAAAATACCCTTTAAGATGCCGGTATGGCCTAAAAATACCCCGGGACCCAAACTACACCCCTGGCTAGTGTTTTCTGACTATCTCGACCCTTACGGACGCGTTGACGCACTCAAAACGACCATACGGTTTATAGATTTTAAATTCACTTTTATTATCAAAATATTACACCATGACGTGGCGGTCCCACGCGTCTCAACAAAATTTCTAAAATGTCGTCTATCAATCTCACGACAAATTTTATAATACTAAATACATATATCAAAACATATATGCACATAATCAAACACCAACTCGCATCTCGTTAGTATTTATAACCCGGATTAATTTCCAATTAATACGCATTTAATTAATTAATCCCAAAAATAAATATAGTCAAAAGTACGGGGTATTACATCTCCCACATCAGAACTCTTGAAAAATTTAGTCAACAACATATAAATTGCATAGATAATCTTCTTTAGAGGAAGAATGGGTGACATTACATAGTCTGGAATGGAAGACAACACACTTTATATTATTACTACTTTGGCTCTAGTAAACATACTTTTAGCATTCTAATTACGATCTCTTCTTATTATTTTCACTAGTAAGGATTCAAACATAGAACCCTTTTTTTACCATCAGAAATATGGTTGCCTAAATAGGTTATAGGAGAATGCTTTAAGGCTATACTACATGACTCTAAAATTCTTCAGGCTTCCACGGTAGAGATCTTGTTAGAAACATTTGAAAACTCTTAGTTTTGTTGATATTTTTCCCTAAAATACCTTCATATTCAGAAAAACCTTCGAAAATTATGTTGAAACAAAATTCAGAGCCAGGGCAGTATAATATCATCTGCAAAAGCAAAATGATTAATATTAGGAAAAGAAATAGGGTATTTAAAGATTTTGATCCTAGTCATAGAATGTAAGATGTTCTAATTTATTTATAAAGCATCAGCCATAATAACAAACAAGAATTGACATAGTGGATCTACTTGCTTTAATCCTCTACTAGATTTGAAATAAAAAAAACTTGGGATCTCTATCAATGAGGACTGAAACATAATTATTGGGAAGTACTCTCCAAACTTAAATCTCCTTATAAATTCACATGAAAAAGACAAGGAACTTTATCATATTCTTTATCCATGTCAATATTAATCACCACAGTTCTTCCATAATTTTTTGGTTAATCATGTGAAATATTTCTTGAGCCAACAAAATATTGTCAGTGATATCCCCCACTTTAAAAAAATTAACTTTGGTTTTAGGAGGTGATTAATGGGAGGATGATGCCAAGTCTGGTAGCCATAATCTTTGAAAATGGTTTATTAAAAAACTTACATAAGCCTATAGGCCTCATATAATTAAAATATTGAGGATCGTCCTTTTTCCTAACCAAAGAAATTAGAGTAGAAGTGGCCATTTTAGGAAGCTCTAAAGAAGAAAAGAAGCCTCTAGCTACTTTATACATGGCCTATCCTATAATATCCCAACTGTGAGCGAAAATGAACGAGCCAAACCATCCATACCCAGTGAGATTTCTCCATTAATAGAATGAACCGCTTGTTTCACTTCTTCAAGGTCTGGAAAAAATAGGCAATGCTTCATTTTAATCAACAAAAATTAATGAAGGAATATAATTTAAGAATATATGATCATTAATGGGGATTTTGTATGTTGTAAAAGCCTCCTAAAAATAAAAAATATCTACAAATCTAATCTCTTCATCATCATGGATCCAAGTCCCATTGTTGTTCTTGATTCCATGAAGACTCATCCTCTTTCACTTAGCTTTAATAGTAATATGGAAGAATCTAGCGTTTTTGCCTCTATTATTGATCTTTAATGGATATTTTTTAATTATAAATTGCATTAGCATGGGCTAGGTTTTCCCTATTTTTCTCAATAGGGTCCTGATCTAAATTCATTTCTTTGGCTAAAATCCTATCCTCGGCGTCTCTAGATGATTGGAAGATTTCCCCATAAATTTATCAACTCCGGTTACTTAAAACACTTTTCAGGGATTTTAAGTTTAATGAAATAGCATATGGTTATGTGATATATTGAATGCACTAGAAATGTCTAACTTTAAAAGAGTCCCCACTGCATTAACAATAAAGAAAATGCTTTCCTTATTGTAAAGATGAACAATTACGAGAATGAAGTTAATCCATATTAGAGGAATCGTAAATTAAGAGTCATGATGGGATTCCAGAGTCTGTTTGAATGTACATATAGGGTAACTTGGATAAACCAAGTATCCCACCACCAGACCCTATGGAAATCGTCTTCGTGAAACAATGTAATGAAAACATATTTTTGATCAATAAGGCAAACATTGAATTCAATTTAAACCAAATGATAAGAAAAAATTTCCAATATCATTGATAGCAAGTCTTCCATGAGAAAACTTACCAACAAGAGAATATTTTAAAGGAGACATAAGTTTCTTAATTTAATCTTCATTAAATAGTAGACTCCCCTCTAAAGTTATTGGCTTTTTTCAGAGATATAAATGATGAAGATTGGTTCCTAACAACTAAAAAAAGTATTTAGAATAAAGAATAGGGTTTAAAGGTTTATCCACATGATTAGGTTTAGAAGATAAAAGAGAGGGATTGGCTACCTTTACATTGGAAGTGGAAATAATAGCCATCCAAAGCCCAAGTAGGAACCCTATTGATACCTACGATCTCATGATTGTAATACCCCGTACTTTTGGCTATATTTATTTTTGGATTAATTAATTAAATGCGTATTAATTAGAAATTAATCCGGGTTATAAATACTAATGAGATGCGAGTTGGTATTTGATTATGTGCATATATGATTATATATGAATTTGGAATTATGAAAGTTGTCGTGAGATTTATATACGATATTTTATAAATTTTGTTGAGACGCGTGGGACCGCCGCGTCACGGTGAAATATTTTGATAATAAAAGTGAATTTAAAATCTATAATCCGTATGGTCATTTTGAGTGTGCCAACGCGTCCGGAAGGGTCGAGATAGTCAGAAAACACTAGCCGGGGGTATAGTTTGGGTCCCGGGGTATTTTTAGACCATATCGGCAACTTAAAGGGTATTTTGGTAATTTTACATTTTGAGGAATTAAAAGTGACGAAAATTGGTTAATTAAATCTGATGTGGATTTGACCCACTAAGCCCATAACCAACCCATATTAACCTAGAAGGCTACGTAGGTTATCATTTAGGTTTTCTAAGCTCCCCAAATCAAACCCTAGCCACCTTAAGCCACCATTGGAGAAGGAGCTTGGAGAGAGGAATTTCTGCAGAAAACTTCATCAAACCTACACCAAAATCAGAAATTAAACCAAGGCAAGTGATTTAAATTACATTCCTTAAGCAGTGAATGCTTCTTCCATGTTAGAAACCTTGATAATCAATCTTATATAAGAGTTAAAAGAAAACCCATGAAATTGGAAGTTATTATTTAATTTTGGGATAGGTTTGCATGTGGAAACATTGTTTGAAGATTGAGTTCAGAGATTTCATATCTAGGTGATGTATAAACGGATTAAAATCTGGGAAATTATGATGAGAAAAATCTAGGGTTTATGTTCTTGAAGAAAATTAGGGAATAATGTAGAAACTTGTGATTTATTGATGTTTAGAAGGTATTAAACCCTTAAAAGATGTTAGTATATCTCCTTAGCATGATTTAGTATGATTAGAGGACTTAATACATTGTTGGAACGAATTTTAGAAGAGACTTGAGGAGTAAAAATGGTGAAAAATGATTTTTGGGAAAAATCTGGGCTTGAACTGGTCGTTCGTTAGAAACCATTCCCAGGTCGTTCGAACGAGCTCGTTCGAACGAGCTTCTAACGAATTGACCAGTCGCTTCTAACGAGGGGTAGTTTCGTTCAATATCTCGTTCGAACGAGATATCGTTAGAAGGTGCAGTTCGTTCGAACGACTGGATCTCGTTCGAACAGTCTCGTTCGAACGAGACTTCTAACGAGCTGACAGTCCAAACTCGTTCGAACAGTCTCGTTCGAACCACACTTCTAATGAGCTGGCAGTTTGGGCCATTTTGGACTATTTTGATTTTTGGAGTCCCGTAAACTTGTTCGAGGATAGAGATAACAACCCTTGAGGTTATATTGATAGATGTGGGACATTGGGACATTATGAGGAATAAATTATATACGAGTGATTTAAATAATGGACTGTTTGGGCTGTGACGTGAGTGACTTCTACGACGTGAGAATACATTATGGCGCGTAGGATTATAAACCGGAATCGTATAAAGTGTGTAAATTATATATTGGTACTAGAATGAGAATATGTACTACGATTAAAATACGGTATTACTAAGATGTGTGTTTACTTAGTATTGGTATATGGATTGTGTGTATGACATACCTACCATACTTGCTATCACGGGAGGTTGCGTTCACTTAGGACCCTCTAATCCTTGTGTGCTTACGGGGGGGATATAGACTGGTACCTCGATGAACATAGGTCATAGAAAGACTTATTGGGATATTAATAAGTCCGCTGATCGTGGGAGCGTAGGTATGTGCGTGACCCATGTGATGTGACTGTGTTCGCCTCCACTATTTGTGATTGTGTTATCTGGACTATTCCTGAGAGATTCAGAATATGTGATCCTTATGTACGTGATGTACCGGGATGGATAGCGGAGTATGTGTGCACCACAGCTTAGTTCTCGGGGTGCTTATATTGTATATTTATGTTGTGATTAATATACACTTAATTAATGGGAACCTTCATGTTAATGTTGTGAAAATAATTACGGTATTGCTTCGAGGAATATAACGAGTTAACTGATAGTGATATATATATATTGCATTTGAGCATCTGAGTTTATGTTAAACCCCTACGTAATTACGAGCGTTATAATGTTAATAGAACCGAGTAAAATGGGTAGGACCTATGATAGTCTAGCTAGGGATGATGTCACTTAGCTAGTGGGTCATGTCTTTATAGATGGGTACTTACGTTAGGAGTGCACAGTTAGACGAGAGGTGAGAATATCATGTGAGTGCACGTCCTAACATGTACTTTGCATTTAATGTTTTAAATGTTTTTAAAGCACTTGCAGGTTTTTAAAATATAACTCCACATTCGGGCTCTGACCCGTTTGCTTTTCAAATCTTTTTCTTTGTAAAACCATTTTAGGTGCCCAGCCACAGGGACACCAAGCATAGGATTCTCATTCAGGTGACGAGCTGTAGCTGTTTGTGGAAGCTACAGGGATTTGCATGTAGACACTTCTATCTTTTGGATTCCAGAGTCACTATCTATCAGTTGTAGGGCATGTTGCCCATTTCTATTTAGAGACATCTTTTACATTTCAGTTCCCAGACTTTAGCATGTATTATTTCAGTATTCGGTTATTCATTTCAGTTATGGGATTGTAGTGAGGAGTTTTCCTCCAGACTTTATTTACTCTATTGTGATGGTTATTCGTTTTACTTCAGTATGGTGAATGGTGTGATTTATTTCTTCATTACACTTGTTGCATGTTAATCAGACTTAAATTAAAATTTGGCAACTTACTTTTTAAATACTAGGTGGTTAGTAATCTTTAAAAGGTTTTCGACAGTGATGCTATTAACTGAGCCAACTTGGCATTTTGAATTAATTTAATAAAGGAGTAGCTACCCGGTATTTAATTAGTCGGGGTGTCACAGGTGGTATCAGAGCATCAGGTTCTAGTGTCCTTTAGGATCTGTACGGCTATTATATTTTCCGCTGAGCTTTCTTTGATATAGAGCCCTAAAAATTAGGAATGTTGTATTCATCTCTGTACTTTGGGAATTCGTACTTCCGCGATTTGTTTATTTGAATGATGAACTCATCCAAATTTACTTAAATTTTCAGATGGATCGTCAAGAAGAACTAGCTAGAACGGTTAAGGGAGTCATCGGGCAAGATCGACTCACACCTCAGGTGTCCACAGAGAGAATATCAATCGCCGAGTTAGCAAGTATCGTGGCACAAGAAGTTACCACTGCGGTCTTACAATGCCAGGAACGTAATATACAACTTGAAGGAGGCAAAAGATCTAGAGAGGTTAGCCATATGCATGTGAATAAAACTGGAAAATGTGCGAGGACTCCGAAGTTTCGACAACCAACTACCCAAGACTGAGTAAGTCCTAGTCAGCAACATGGTAATATGAAGCAGTTTCGAAAGGGGAAAGAGGTCCCAGGTCAGGGAGGCCAACACCGTCAGCAGCAGGGTCAGAGGGGGAGAAACTTTATAGGCCGATGCTTTGTGTGTGGCACGCGTGGCCATAAACGCCAGGATTGTCCTGATAAGGGCAGGGCCCCGCCGCAGCAGCAACAGGGTGCCCGTAATAATCCACAAGGGCCACTTTTTACAATCGCCCTCACAGCACCAGCTCAGGTACTAGCCCTACCAACCTTTCCAGAAGCTCCAGTGCAGCTGGGACAGAATGGTCATCAACAATTTCAACAGGGCCAACAACGCCAGACTAGAAATAATAACGGTCACCAGGGTAATGGTCAGCATGGACAGCGAGGGGGAAACTTTCGAAGGAAGTGTTTCATTTATGGTAAGATTGGCCACAAACGTCAGGATTGTCCTGATAAGGGCAGGACCCCACAGCAGCAGCAGCAGGGTGCTCGCCAGGAGCCACAGAGGCCTATGTTTTCCGCCGCTCTCCCCGCACTGCCACAGATGGCAGCATTTCCACCCATACCAACAGTCCTAGCTCGGCAGGGGCAGCTACAGTATGGACGTGTCTATAACATCCACCAGGCTGCAGTTCCACAGGCACCGCCCGCAATTAAGGGTACATTTCCTATCCATGGCACTATGGGTCGGGTATTGTGTTACGGGTACTACACATTGTTTTATAGCTACACACTTCGCGAAAGCTTTAGGATTGTTAGCTACGGCAGAGAGCACAGTGACGTGTGTCGACTCACCTTTGGGGAGTGGGTCACTTATTTTCTTTATATGCCGGGGAGTGGGGGTAGAGATTGGTGGCTTGGTATTACCTACGGACATGTTAGTATTAGTTATGCATGTTCACGATGTGATCATCGGTATGGATTGGCTTGTAGCTTATAGGGCCATGATTGATTGCTTCAGCGGAAGAATTGTTTTTGCCATTTCGGGGCAAGAGATGTTTGTAGTGGCGATGCCTCGCCAAGAGGGAGGATCGACCGTTCATCTGTATTACATAGAGGAAGATACCTCTAAGGAGGTTGTTATTCCTTTAGATTCCATCCCGGTTGTCAGGGAGTATTCAGATGTGTTTCAGGAGATACCAGGCTTACCACCCAGTCGAGAGATAGACTTCGTTATAGATTTGCTACCGGGTACGAGACCTATAGAACGCGCACCGTACCGTATGGCTCCAGCAGAGATGAGGGAGTTACGGGATCAGATAGAGCAGCTGTTAGGTCAGGGCTTTATTCGAAGGAGTACCTCAACTTGGGGCGCTCCAGTTTTGTTTGTGAAGAAGAGGTATGGTTCACTGAGATTGTGTGTGGACTACCGAGAGTTGAATAAGGTCACGATACGGAATAAGTATCCGTTGCCTCGAATCGATGACTTATTCGACCAGTTGAGAGGAGCTTCTTTCTTCTCGAAGATTGACTTGAGATCGGGATACCATCAGTTGCATATCAGGGAGGAGGATGTCTCGAAGACTGCGTTCTTATCGAGATATGGTTCTTACGAGTTTCGGGTTATGCCTTTCGGCTTTACCAATGCTCCAGCAGTGTTTATGGACTTGATGAACAGAGTGTTCAGGGATTTCCTAGATCAGTTTGTCATTGTCTTCATTGATGACATTCTGGTTTACTCTCAGACAGAGGGGGAGCATGCCGAGCATTTGAGGCAGGTTTTGCAGACACTTCGACAGAACGAGTTGTATGCCAAATATGAGAAGTGCGGGTTTTGGCTGAAGGAAGTCCAGTTCTTGGGTCACATTATTTCCGACCAAGGGATATCTGTTGATCCGGGGAAGGTATCGGCGGTGAGGGAGTGGGGACAGCCCATGACACCAACGGAGATTCGTAGTTTCTTGGGTCTAGCAGGATACTACAGGAGATTTATTCGGGGTTTCTCGGAGATAGTAGGTCCTTTGACACATCTTACTCGTAAGGGTGTGCCATACATCTGGAGTGATGCCTGTCAGTTGGCATTCGATGAATTGAAGGACAAATTCACCTCAGCACCTGTGTTAGCATTGCCGAGACCGAGAGTTGAGTATTTGGTTTACACCGACGCGTCTTTGTAAGGACTTGGAGGTGTATTGCAGTAGGAGAGATAGGCCATAGCTTATGCTTCCCGTAAGCTTAAGCCTCATGAGAAGAATTAACCCACGCATGATTTGGAGTTGGCAGCGGAGGTATTTGCCCTACGGATTTGGAGCCACTATCTTTTGGGGGAGAAGTTCCAACTGTTCACGGACCACAAGTCTCTATAGTACCTGTTCACGCAGAAAGAGTTGAATATGCGGCAACGTAGGTGGCTTGAGTTTGTGAAAGACTACCAGTTCGACATCCAGTACCACCCGGGTAAGGCTAACGTGGTAGCAGACGCGTTAAGCCGTAGGACAGCAGATGAGGTGGCAGAGGTGTGGAAAGCAAAGTGGAAGGAATTGGGACACCAGGATGCAGTGGCCCGATCTTTCATGTCTGTGATGACCGTTACACCGCAGATTATCACGAAGGTAGTACAGGCACAGGCCGATGATTCGTTCTGTCAGGAGCAGATAGTTCGATTACTAGCAGAGGGAGCCGAATCCTATACCGTTAGCTCAGATGGGGGATTACGCTTCAATGGGAGATTGGTAGTTCCGGAAGGAGAGGAATTGCGACACGAAGTGATGGAAGAGTCGCACGGCTCACGGTTCGCGGTACATCCCGGAGGGGACAAAATGTACCATGACATGAGATGGCAGTATTGGTGGAGCGGTATGAAGAGAGATATCGCTGAGTTTGTTTCGAAATGCGTTACTTGTCAGCTTGTAAAAGTGGATCATCAGAGACCAGCAGGATTGCTACAGCCGTTGGAGATCCCGGTGTGGATGTGGGAGAGCATATCCATTGACTTTATCACGGGGTTACCTACGTCGCAGAGGGGTCATGACTCCGTTTGGGTAATTATGGACAGGTTGTCCAAGGTCGCTCACTTCTTACCCGTAAGGACTGACTACACCACGGGACAGTATGCCCAGCTCTTCATTTCAGAGATTGTGAGACTTCACGGTGTGCCCCTAAATATCGTGTCTGACAGAGACAAGATATTTGTTTCGCGATTTTGGGAGAGTTTCCAGGAGGCCATGGGCACAGAATTGCGATTGAGTACGGCTTATCATCCGCAGACCGATGGGCAGACAGAGCGCACCAATCAGATGTTGGAGGACATGCTACGTATGTGCATTATTGACTTCGGGGGTGGATGGGAGCAGTACCTTTCACTGGTGGAGTTTGCTTACAACAACTCCTATCAGTTCACTATTGGCATAGTTCCGTTTGAGGCATTGTACGGTAGGCCTTGTCGTTCCCCAGCATGTTGGTTAGAAGTGGGGGACAACAAACTACTTGGGCCGGAAGTGATTCAGGATACGTCGGCAAGGATTGAGTTGATTCGGAGTCGCATTCGGGTAGCTCAAGACAGGCAGAAGAGTTATGCTGATGCGAAGAGGTTTTTCAGGGAGTTCCAAGTGGGGGACCAGGTTTTGCTCAAGGTATCTCCGATGAAGGGGATTATGCGTTTTGGGAAGAAGGGGAAGTTGGCACCGAGGTATGTGGGGTCGTTTCTTATCATTGAGCGGATCGGACCGGTTGCGTATAGACTTAGACTACCGGAGTACTTGCATCGGATTCATGACGTGTTCCATATTTCCTCGCTAAGGAAATACCTTAGAGATAATTTGGCCCATTCTCACATTGCTGTGGAGGACATCGATCTCCAGTCGGATAGCTCCTACGAGGAGGGGCCAATTGCTATTTTGGACCGAAGCGAGAGGAAACTGCGGTCAAAGATAGTCCCGTTAGTGCGTGTTCAGTGGCGACATCACAATGTCGAAGAGTCCACATGGGAGCGCGAGGATCAGATGCGCGAACGTTATCCAGAGTTATTTTTAGCAGGTACTTTCTAGTTTCGAATTTCGGGACGAAATTCAGTTATTAGGGGGGAAGTATGTAATACCCCGTACTTTTGGCTATAATTATTTTTGGATTAATTAATTAAATGCGTATTAATTGGAAATTAATCCGGGTTATAAATACTAATGAGATGCGAGTTGGTATTTGATTATGTGCATATATGATTATATATGAATTTGGAATTATGAAAGTTGTCGTGAGATTTATATACGACATTTTATAAATTTTGTTGAGACGCGTGGGACCGCCGCGTCACGGTGAAATATTTTGATAATAAAAGTGAATTTAAAATCTATAATCCGTATGGTCGTTTTGAGTGCGCCAACGCGTCCGAAAGGGTCGAGATAGTCAGAAAACACTAGCCAGGGGTATAGTTTGGGTCCCGGGGTATTTTTAGACCGTACCGGCAACTTAAAGGGTATTTTGGTAATTTTACATTTTGAGGAATTAAAAGTGACGAAAATTGGTTAATTAAATCTGATGTGGATTTGACCCACTAAGCCCATAACCAACCCATATTAACCTAGAAGGCTACGTAGGTTATCATTTAGGTTTTCTAAGTTCCCCAAATCAAACCCTAGTCACCTTAAGCCACCATTGGAGAAGGAGCTTGGAGAGAGGAATTTCTGCAGAAAACTTCATCAAACCTACACCAAAATCAGAAATTAAACCAAGGCAAGTGATTTAAATTACATTCCTTAAGCAGTGAATGCTTCTTCCATGTTAGAAACCTTGATAATCAATCTTATATAAGAGTTAAAAGAAAACCCATGAAATTGGAAGTTATTATTTAATTTTGGGATAGGTTTGCATGTAGAAACATTGTTTGAAGATTGAGTTCAGAGATTTCATATCTAGGTGATGTATAAACGGATTAAAATCTGGGAAATTATGATGAGAAAAATCTAGGTTTTATGTTCTTGAAGAAAATTAGGGAATAATGTAGAAACTTGTGATTTATTGATGTTTAGAAGGTATTAAACCCTTAAAAGATGTTAGTATATCTCCTTAGCATGATTTAGTATGATTAGAGGACTTAATACATTGTTAGAACGAATTTTAGAAGAGACTTGAGGAGTAAAAATGGTGAAAAACGATTTTTGGGAAAAATCTGGGCTTGAACTGGTCGTTCGTTAGAAACCATTCCCAGGTCGTTCGAACGAGCTCGTTCGAACGAGCTTCTAACGAATTAACCAGTCGCTTCTAACGAGGGGTAGTTTCGTTCGATATCTCGTTCGAACGAGATATCGTTAGAAGGTACAGTTCGTTCGAACGAACTGGATCTCGTTCGAACAGTCTCGTTCGAACGAGACTTCTAACGAGCTGACAGTCCAAACTCGTTCGAACAGTCTCGTTCGAACGAGACTTCTAACGAGCTGGCAGTTTGGGCCATTTTGGACTGTTTTGATTTTTGGAGTCCCGTAAACTTGTTCGAGGATAGAGATAACAACCCTTGAGGTTATATTGATAGATGTGGGACATTGGGACATTATGAGGAATAAATTATATACGAGTGATTTAAATAATGGACTGTTTGGGCTGTGACGTGAGTGACTTCTACGACGTGAGAATACATTATGGCGCGTAGGATTATAAACCGGAATCGTATAAAGTGTGTAAATTATATATTGGTACTAGAATGAGAATATGTACTACGATTAAAATACGTTATTACTAAGATGTGTGTTTACTTAGTATTGGTATATGGATTGTGTGTATGACATACCTACCATACTTGCTATCACGGGAGGTTGCGTTCACTTAGGACCCTCTAATCCTTGTGTGCCTACAGGGGGGATATAGACTGGTACCTCGATGAACATAGGTCATAGAAAGACTTATTGGGATATTAATAAGTCCACTGATCGTGGGAGCGTAGGTATGTGCGTGACCCATGTGATGTGACTGTGTTCGCCTCCACTATTTGTGATTGTGTTATCTGGACTATTCCTGAGAGATTCGGAATATGTGATCCTTATGTACATGATGTACCGGGATGGATATCAGAGTATGTGTGCACCACAGCTTAGTTCTCGGGGTGCTTATATTGTATATTTATGTTGTGATTAATATACACTTAATTAATGGGAACCTTCATGTTAATGTTGTGAATATAATTACGGTATTGCTTCGAGGAATATAACGAGTTAACTGATATTGATATATATATATTGCATTTGAGCATCTGAGTTTATGTTAAACCCCTACGTAATTACGAGCGTTATAATGTTAATAGAACCGAGTAAAATGGGTAGGACCTATGATAGTCTAGCTAGGGATGATGTCACTTAGCTAGTGGGTTGTGTCGTTATAGATGGGTACTTACGTTAGGAGTTCACAATTAGACGAGAGGTGAGAATATCATGTGAGTGCACGTCCTAACATGTACTTTGCATTTAATGTTTTAAATGTTTTTAAAGCACTTGGAGGTTTTTAAAATATAACTCCACATTCGGGCTCTGACCCGTTTGATTTTCAAATCTTTTTCTTTGTAAAACCATTTTAGGTGCCCAGCCACAGGGACACCAAGCATAGGATTCTCATTCAGGTGACGAGCTGTAGCTGTTTGTGGAAGCTACAGGGATTTGCATGTAGACGCTTCTATCTTTTGGATTCCAGAGTCACTATCTATCAGTTGTAGGGCATGTTGCCCATTTCTATTTAGAGACATCTTTTACATTTCAGTTCTCAGACTTTAGCATGTATTATTTCAGTATTCGGTTATTCATTTCAGTTATGGGATTGTAGTGAGGAGTTTTCCTTCAGAATTTATTTACTCTATTGTGATGGTTATTCGTTTTACTTCAGTATGGTGAATGGTGTGATTTATTTCTTCATTACAATTGTTGCATGTTAATCAGACTTAAATTAAAATTTGGCAACTTACTTTTTAAATACTAGGTGGTTAGTAATCTTTAAAAGGTTTTCGACAGTGATGTTATTAACTGAGCCAACTTGGCATTTTGAATTAATTTAATAAAGGAGTAGCTACCCGGTATTTAATTAGTCCGGGTGTCACAATAATCTGAGATAACATGTGATGGCCCATTGTGTCCATGATAGCACATATAACGCGAGATGATAGAGACGTCCTAAAGTATTGCCTGGTACATAATAGGGAGGGACACCTAACGATCAAGTGTTTTGCACTATGAAAAATTATAGATATGAATGTCAATAAAGGAGATATTCAGCAGCCTCAAGCTAATGTAAAAAATAATCCTTTGCTATCACACGGAGCAAACATGGCTAGTGCCTTCGAAGAGGAGGCAAAATGAATAATGAAGAAAAATGGGCTCAATAAGGAAGATGTTTAGGATCCTTAGAGAAATGTTTATCCCAAATGTCTTGTTTAACGTTGGAAGAGGAAACGGAGGATAAATGGAGTTCAATCGATAATTTGATAAGGCAACTGGAGGCTTGCTCCGTAGGAGGGGTAAATGTTATAATAACGTATGATGAATCAGCATACAGAGACGTGGAGGAAGCCTATGAGGTAAAAGATGAACAAGCTGACTCTTGGGTAGAATGCTCTACAATAGCGCGATCACATAAGTTTGGTTGGTTCTTCGACCAAGTGTAACTATCGAAGGATTCTCGATTGGAGGTTACTCGAGAAATCTTAGAAATTGTCAAGAAAAATAGGTCCCTAAACCTGCGATGGAAGGGGACAATGGCCAAGCTAGTGAAGAAATTTCTCTCGGAGGTTACCTTATGGGCGGAAGATCAATAGGTCTGATATCCCCATAGCAGGCCACTCTATGTGATGGTTAGTGTGAGCTGTTGTATTTTTAATCGCATCTTGAAGAATAAGGGAGCCTCTATCAATATCATGCCCATGGGGTCATTCTATGCCTGCAACACCTCTGAGACAAGGATTGTGAACACTTCGTTGTCAATATTAGGGTATGAAAATCATTCCTCCAAGTCGATTGACTATGAGAATATAGGAATCACAATGAGGAATGTCACATCTCACATTAAATTACATCTCGTGGATTTTAAAACATTCTACCAGTTTCTCGTAAGAAGGGTATGGATGCATAATCATGGTTTGATACCTTCCACATATCACCAATGTGCTAAGGCGAATGTTAAAGGGAAGTAGATAGTCATTCGGTCATATAAGAATCCTTTCACAAAGGAAGAAGAACACTTGGTGGATGCCGCGTTCTACAAAAAGTTGGCTACAGAGGCTACTGTACTCATTCGATACACGAGAGGAATCAAGATCCCTAGCACTAGGGAAAGGGTATAAGCGCCAGCTCTATCATTCGTGGCTTGTGAGGAGGAAGAGATCTTGCATGAGGCATTTAGGCCTCTCAGCCTATCTAGACTTCTTTGTGACTGATTGATGCCCCGCATTGACCGAATCAAACACCAAGTCCAGCAACAAAGTGTGCTCGGTAAATTCTCAGCGAGAGAGTTAGAAGAAAATAGGCACCAAACACCCCGTTGGGAAGAAAATTCTCGCCAATGAAAAAGAATGGTTTTAGCTAATGGTAAGATTATCTACAAACTCTAATGGTGTGAATGGGAAGCTGAAGTCCTAGATGATGAGGCTGACCCAATCTATGAATGTTTCTTGGTGGAGAGTTTAGTCTAATGGTTGGTGATTTACAACTACAACATCTAGGAGTTCATGGAGGAGTTTAAGGAAGAACCAGAATGCATGAGGGATAAGCTAAAACACCAAATTCAAGAATTAGAGAAGATAGACTTGGCAGATGAAGGTGATGATCCTAGGCTAATTTTTACATGAAAAGACCTTGGTGATGCATCCAAAGCTTCTCTAATAGGGTTACAGTGAGAATTCAAACACGTCTTCGGATGGAAGTATACTGAAATGATGGGAGTAAACAAAGAAGTGAGATACCATAAGTTGAATGTTATACCATCATCAATCCCAATTAATAGGCCACCCGAACGTATAAATTGGACCTGGATCTGAAGATAAAGGAAGAAGTCCAGAGGTTACTCCTTACTGGTTTCATTGTGCCCATCCAACATCCCATTTGGTTTTCCAGCATTGTGCCAGTGAGGAAGATGGATAAGAACCAAATTTATATATGTGTAGACTACATAGATTTGAATCGGGCCTTTCCATAAGATAAGTTCCCCTTGCCTTCCATCGATAGCTTGACAGATGCAATAATGGGGCATTAAATGTATATTTTCATGGATGGTTATGTGGGATACAACCAGATTAATATGGACCCATAGAACATCGAGAAGACATCCTTTTGCACTCTATTAGGTAACTTCATGTATACTGTTATGCCCTTTGGTCTTAAAACATGGGCGCTACCTATCATAGGACTAAAATTGCCATATTCCCTTACCTCTTTCATGAGATCCTGAAATTTTATGTTGATGATCTGATGATATAGTCCAAAGTGGAGGCTACCCATTTGGTAGACCTAAGGAGGGTTTTCGCAAGGTACAGAAAGTACAAGTTTAAGATGAACCACCTCAAGTGCGTGTTCGGGGTAACTAGTGGAAAATTCCAAATATTTGTGGTGAATAGGAAAGGATTGAAGAAGTACCTGGACAAGAAAAATGACATCCTCAACATGATAAGGCCTAATACAACAAAGTATTTGAAGAGTTTTTTAGGGAAAGTTTCTTACATGAGGAGGTTTGTGCTTGGGGTGGCTAAAATCACTCACCCATTGATGGAGCTGCTGCAAGCAAAGACTAAGTTAGTACGGGAGAAGCCGCACGTGGCATCTCTGGACCATTTGAATAAGCTTATAACATCCCCACGGATGATGGTTCCCCCTCGAGCAGGTATTCATTTGCATTTCTATCTCACATCTACTCGAAGATCAATAGGGGAATTGCTAGCTCAAGAGGTGGAGGGCATGGAGAAACCTGGGTATTACATAAGTTGAATCATGCACCGGCTTGAGGCTAGATATATAAGCATTGAGAGGCATTTAGTGTGGTACACAACAGGGTGGGGAAGCACATTATGTATCAATAGAGAGTAGTCCAAATTTGGGGAAGCATCGCATTTAGCATGTTTGAGACTTGAACAACATTAGTTTGCCTACGTATCCATCTCTTCGTGGAATCAAAGTCTTCGTAGTTCGTGGGTGCATACGATACACTATAAAACTCAATTTTTTTGGGTAGTTTTGGTGATTTTGGGGCGTGGGGGGTGCCGAATCCAGCTAACCGCCTCCAAACCCCAATATATCGTGTAAACTACATAAAACTTTTGATGAAATCATAAAAATCCGCTCATCACTATCAAACCCATGATATAGTTCATGAGGTTTGTGGGGGAGAAGGGTTAGAATTCCTATCATTACCTTGCCCCTAATACCATCATCCTGCTAAATGAGGGAAAACCCTCTTTTTATAGAAAAAGTCCCAAAGTGGGCTTAACACATGTCATGTTTTTTGTGGAGCCAATTGTCCAATATTAAAGGTGCCACTTGTGACAATATATATGGTGGTATCTTATTTAATATTATTATCGTATTATCTAGTTCAATTCGTCAAACTCGCAGTATACGCAATATATTAGTCACGTGTAAAAATATTGCAGTCAGTGAAGTGACCGAATATTGGTAGGGCTATTATAAATCACTTAGCCTCATTTTATCGATTGTGTGGGGTTAATTTATCTAAATCCCTACTACATTTTCCCCCCTCATATGTATAGTTGTTGTGGTGATGCTTTGGCTGAGACATATCAACTGTGTGTACGAAATATCATTCACAAGGTTTTAACTTTGTCTAAGCCATCATGTGATCACATTCAATCTATACCATGAATATATGTGCTTATAATTTGAGGGCTATCATTGTCTCCTCTGTTTTTTGTTTTGAAGGAGTATTTTGGGGGTTGCCTCCATTCCTTTAGTCGGTTTTGATGTGTTCGATTAACCTATGGATCGTGAGTAATAATCTCATATCTCATTTCAGTTTGATGATGACTTCTATCTAGGGCTGTGTTTCGGACGGATCGGATTGGAAAATGCCTATTCGAAAAAAATTCCGATTTTTTCGGAAATAAAATAACTATTTCGATTTTCGATCTGATTTTTTCAAGAAATTAAAAAAATTCCCGAATTCGAAAAAATCAAAAATCGAAAAAAATCGAAAAAAATCAAAAAATCACAAAATATATTAAAAATCCAAAATTTCAGAAATTCCGAATTTCAAAAAAATAAATTATGGATTTTCGATTACTCGAAATTCTCATTTTAAAGAAACAATGAAAATGGCTTAACCCAACATGTAAACATATGAGGATTTGGCTCATTTTTTCATTTGTGTAGAAGCTAGGAGAATACTCTCCTTTTATAAAACATATTTTTTAGCCCTCTCTCTCTCCCAACCGATGTGGGATATGGGAAACTTTCAAAAAATCGAAAAAGAAATCGGAAAAATCAAAAATCGAAAAATAATTCCGAAAAAATCAGAAATAATTCGAAAAAAATCGAAAAAATCATATTGGCATAGTTTCCGAAAAATCAGATCGGAAAAATCAAAAAATCGAAAATTCAGAATTATTTCCGATTTTCGATCCGATTTTTTTCTGAAAAATCGAAAATCGGCAAACTAAAATTTCATTCCAAATTCGAAAAAAATCAGATCGAAAATCGAAAAAATCAAAAAGTTCGGAAAAAAAACACAACCCTACTTCTATCTCATATCTCACATTTTAGGCTTTGATCTCATGGGTTATCTCCGAAGAACCTCGTGACCATTCTTTTCATATGAATGAAATACTATGAGTTGAAACACAACATAAGAAGAAAACTCTTTAACAATGGAAACCACTTGTTAAGGCTTTTTCACAAATTCACACCTACGACCCAAATATACTTAGTCGAGGTTCCATATAGGCCCTTTAAGTAAATTGGGACTTTTAAGAAATAAAAATTTACCTAGCCGAGCAACCATAAAGATGCTTTATGAAAACTGGGGCTTTTGGAATGCCCAATTTTACTTAGTCGAGCTAACATTTAGGTTCTTTAAGTAAAACTAGGACTTCTAAGTGACAACAATTTATCTAGTGGAGCAACCATAAAGGTGCTTTAGGCAAATCGGGGCTTTGAGAATGCCCAATTTCACTTAGTCGAGATACCATTTAGGTGCTTTAAATAAAATTGTGAATTTTAAATGATAATAATTTACCTAGTCGGGCAATCATAAAGGTGCTTTAGGCAAACTAGGGCATTGGGAATTCCCAATTTTACTTAGTCGAGCAACCGTTTAGGTGCTTTAAGTGAAAGTGGTACTTTTAAGCGATAACAATTTACCTAGTCGAGCAACCATAAAGGTGATTTAGGCAAACTGGGTTTTTGAATCTGCCCAACTTGTTTAGTCGGGGAGCCATAAAGGTCCTTTAAGCAAGCCGGAATTACCATATAGGTCAAGGTTTCTCATAACCTTAATGCCCACATTGCATGACTTACCACGATATCGGTAAGATTTCTCGAAGCTAAAATGCACTGCTTTGGGTGACCTACCCCAATATCGGTAAGGTTTCTCGAAACTATAATGCACCACTTTGGGCGACTTACCACAATATCGGTAAGTTTCTCAAAGCTATGATGCACCGCTTTGGGAGACTTACCACAATATTGGTAATGTTTCTCGAAGTTATGATGAACCGATTTGGGCGAGCTACCACAATATCGGTAAGGTTTCCTAAAGCTATAATTCACCGCATTGGGCGACTTACCACAATATCGGTATGGTTTTTTGAAAGTATAATGCACCGCTATGGGCGACTACCCCAATGGTGGTAAGGTTTGTGAGAAATGTAATGCACACTATGGGCGACTTATCATAATACTGATACGATTTGTACGCAAACTCTGTATCTATGCTCTAGGTTTTGTGGGCAATTCTCTTACCCCTATCACTTCACTGGAAATAATGTCATGCAATCAGTGCTATATGTAAGTCAGCCGGTGGTTGTGCTGAATAAGTCTGGAATCTGTTTTGGTGTTGCCTAAACAATGATGGGCATTCTGCGAACAGATTTGATCATGCTTGTAACTCGAGCTCCTATGTAATTGAATATTACATCATACAATACATTTGGCCGTCTTTACTTTGTTTTGTCTTTTATCTCAAGTCAAAGAACGGTAAAGAAAACTCAACATGATGTGAATACAATTAAATATATTTCACTGGGTGATATCCAAAATTTAAAAAAATCTCTTGAGCATTTGACTTTGACGTATGTAAGGCATGTCATAATTGCTCGAGCTTGATTTGAGCATGTGTGTTCAATGTTTGTAACGATCAAAAATCATCTCTGATTCGGGTAGAAAAATCATCAATAACTTTTGAGGCATATTATAATGCCACACATAATCATGTGGAGTATATCGTGACGCCTTTATTTTATTTTATGTCAAAAGGAATATAATAAACTTATAATCATGCCTTGAGGAATCGTAAAACATATTGTTCTGTGCAATTTCACGATGCCACTTTGATATGTTAGAATATGTAGTTCATAATTTTTCAATCTCATTTTATAGCATAAAATTATAGAGAGCAAGTATTTCATGTCGTGAACTATTGATCTCATGCCCTTATTATTTTTTATCAAATCTGAGAAAACTCAAAAGTGGTCCATTAATATATATATATATATATATATATATATATATATATATATATATAGAATAATCCAGCCAGTAAGCATGATGAGTCACCTTGAAATGAATAATAATATAAGACTTGGATTTTCATGTAACTAATATCGCCATGTGAATAAATCATATCTCGGAATGACCATGGAGGTTGCTCCAAATGAGCACGGAGTAGGTCGCAAAGAAGGTCGCTCGAAGCAACCATGACTAAGGCTGCTCGAGGTACCATGAATAAGGCTAAACGGGGTAGCCTGGAGGAGACTTCTTGAGGTACCACGAATAAGGCTATTCGAGGTACCACGATGAAGCTGATTGGAGTGTAAAATAAAATCTTGATAAGGTCATTCGAAGGATGTCAAATTTGACATGGTTTTTCCAAAAATATTATTTCAACAACGTCACTCGAAAGCTGTCATTTTGATTGTTATTCTAGAAAAAAATATCATATTTAATAAGTTTTCTCAAGTATATGCACGTACTAAGTCTTTAAATGGTCTTTCTCGAGACAACATAAAAGAGTTTACGAAACTTCAAGGCATATGTGGTTTCTCGGTGGCAAAATTTAAGCAACTTGGCGCCTTGCACAAAAATTAAGTAATAAAGTTCCTCGGGCAAAATTTAAGCAATAAGGTGCCTTGGGCAAAATAAGGTGTCTTTGGAGAAATTTAAAACAATAATATGGCTCAAAATAGAAGATGCTCAAATCTAAACTTAAATTTATTTGAGTTTAAATATTTATGGGGATTTTTTTTGTGTCGATAAAAAAATGTTTTTATGAACTCGAGTGATAACCACGAATGTACACAATAAAAAAATGACACTTAATTTTATGCACAAATTATATCATCTTTATACGTGTGACATTTATATTATGCCATGTCAATTCAAAACTTATATTTGAATAGACATAAGGCAGCTGGGTTGGTTTTCTCAATCTCCCAGCTGGTTTGGGTTTTGATTGTTCCAAGGTATATCGGATGTTAAAATCCTCGGAGGTCAAGACTCCTTGGGGGTCAAGGTCCCTCAAAGGCTAGGGTTCCCTGGACGCCAAGGTCCTCGGAGGCAAGACTCCTTGGAGGTGAGGAATGCTTTGGAGTTTGAGGTGGATCTTTTTTTTCGGAGATGATGTTTGTTCGGACCACCTGTTCAAAGGTAAGGTTGTTCTCATATAGTTGTTTGGCGGTTCATGCGACATTCCTCGGAGTTTAATTCTACTTATAGGTTGAAGTTTTTTGGAGGTCTCCAAGGTTGCTCGAAGAGCAACATGTCCATCAGAATTCAGATGATGACTTTCTAAAACACAAGATCAATTGAAATCTAGGGATGCAATATGACAAAAGTTGTGTTGGTCAGGCGAGAAGGACTGGTTGTTCGGATTTTCCTCAAATCTGTTGCCGTGTTTGTTTTTTTTGTGAATTTTGAATACCCACGGTGACTTGTTCAAAAGTGGGTAAATTTTTTGGTTAAAATCCGAGATATGCTATGTTGTATAAAACGAGGTTACCCGGTTATTATACCCTCAGCTATGTTGGTTTCTCCAATTCTCATGGATGATCGTGTGAGATTGGTCGGATTTCTATGGAGGCTCGAGTTTGAACGTTGAGCTGAGTTTTATGTATATGCATATTGTCCTTCTCTTTTGGTTTGATGCTTGGTACCATTTTATACCCTTTCAGTGGTCACAGGATGATTTCTCATGGTAGCAATATATGGTTTATTTTTTTGAACAGGTAATTTCATGGTTGCTGGTGTGGCTTTTCGGCCGGAGATGAATTTTCACGATATTTCAGTTTAGTCTCAAAACTACAGACCTCAGTTAAATTTCCTTCAAAAGTGGAATCAATCTTTTTTACAAGGTAGAAAATCTACCGAGTACTATTAGAATTTTAAAGGAGCAGCTCATTTTGAGGGACTCGATCAGTGACTATTTATTTAGCGCCTCGGATGTTTGTACATCGATTAACAAGTGGAAGTTTATGGCATTTGTATTTAACGCGGTAGTCCAATCCTGATAAGGTTTAGTCACATCACTTCTGTTTTTTTTGTATAAAAAGGTAATAGTTGTACTCATTTTATTTAATTCAATGTGCAATTGTAGAAGTGTGTCATATAATATTGTAGTGTATTGTGTGACTCAAAATTAAGTGTGTTACAAAATTTTGAGTACTTTATTTTGTTAATAGCTGTTAATACTGGACAATACCCGACACCCTTTTTTTTTAGTTTCAACTCTGATAGAAAATAGTCAAGTTAATATAATTGACACATGCAAGTTATTAAAACCTGCACCATTTTTTCGTGCACTACACAGAAATAGACTATATCTTTATTTATGTGGCCAAATAATTATAGCTAATAAATATTTTTAATCAAATTAATACTGAAAATCAATAATAATAAATTTTTCAGCAACATCATTCACACATATTTTTTTCATTTGGATATTTCAAATATGCTGAATGAAGATAATTGCTAACGAACTTTATTTGTATTCTAACAAATATGATGGGTGATATTTATCATAAAAGGGATACGTATAATATTTAAAATCACGAATAAAGAGTATAAGTAATAATACTTAACTTTGTAGACCATGTTCATTTTTTTCACCGAGCTCCTCGTCTGCGCACGAGACATTACACAATCAGAATCATGAATGCCTCTCCAACGGAGTCGCCAAATGTAAGAGAGTATTCCAAATTTGGGGAAGCATCGCATTTAGCATGTTTTTGAGTTGAGCAATATTATTGCGCCTACATATCCGTCTCTTCCAAAAATCAAAGTCTGTGTAGTTCGTGGGTCCATACGATATGCCAAAAAACTCAATTTTTTGGGTTGTTTTAGAAATTTTGGTGTGCGGGGGGTGCCGAATCCGACTAACTGCTTCAAATGCGCATACACCATGTAAAATACGTAAAACTCGTGATGAAGCCATAAAAATCCGCTCGTCACTATCAAACCCGTGATAGATCAAGAGGTTCGTCGGGGAGAAAGAGTAAACTTATTCTCCTTACCTTGCCCCCCAAGACTATCATCCTACTAAATGAGGTAAAACCCTCTTTTTATAGAAAAAGTACCCAAGTGGGCTTAACACATGTCATGTTTTCTGTGGAGCCAAGTGTCCAATATTTATAGTACCACTTATCATAATATATGTGGTTCTATCTCATTTAATTAATTTAAATCATTAATAGAGTATTGTCTAGTTCAATTCTTCAAACTAGTAGTATACACGGTATATTAGTCACGTGTAATAATATTGCAATCAGTGTAGTGTTTGAATACTAGTAGGGCTTTTATAAATCAGTTAGTCTCATTTTATCAATTGTGTGGGGTTCATTTATCTAAGCCCGTAGTACAAGAAGGATGAATATGGTTTAAAGGGTTATCCTATGAATAGGTTTAGAAGATAAAATAGAGGGAATGGCTACCTCTACATTGGAAGTAGAAACAATAGGCATGCAAAACCTAAGTAGGAACCCTAGGTTACTCCTAGATAGAGAAAGCTAACGAGAGAGAGAGAAAGAGAAATTTCAACTCTCTTTAATGGCATAACTTCCTAAGAAACTTTGTGTACTATGTTTATTCATACTGATACGACCTCCGAATGCGACTAGTTGAAGAAAATAACTATAGTTTTTAGCATTATTTTTATTAACTTTTCCTAGCCTATTACCCACCAACATGTTCTTCAACATATGTTTCAATTAGTAATTTATTTGTTTTAATACGAACAACTTTAAAAATTTCATGAATGATTCAATCATAGACCTTTTAGAAAACTCTGAACATTTTACAATGGAATGTAATAATAATCCTTATAGAGTTTACTACTCATTTTGGGATCTTCAGCCTTTAATCCTAGCATACATTTTGGTAGCATATAACTAAAATTCCTTCTTGAGACGTTGGATAAATTTGGACACACCATATTCTTCGTTCAAACTTTTCTTCTACGTCATGTTAGATCTCTTTCTTCAAACTTGTGTTGATAATCTTCAAACGTACATGTTTGAATAAGTAAAGAATAATTTCTTTCCCGGTGATAATATTCAAATATATTATGCATCTTAGCCAGTACTTCCTTACGTGACTCTTTCGTTTCACTCAAATACATATTGTCCCATTATTGTAACTTTCAATAAATATGATTAAACTATATACGTTGAAAATGGGTTCTTGATAGTAGAACTAAAAGTACAAATTATGTTTTCTAAAGAAAAAAGAATATCAAAGAAACACAAATGAAAGGATACAAGAAGATTTCTAGTACAATTAGAGTACCAGGAGGAGAAAAATAACAAAGGGGAAAAATATTAAGAGAAGAAGAGGGGATTATGATGAGAAATAGATATATTATATGACTTGAGAACTATGGAGCAGGGAGGAATAAGAAGTTTGGCAGAATTACATGGAAAGGAGAGAAGAGAAGATTTAGACAAAACGGTATAGGTAAGAAGAAGAAGAAGAAGAAGAAGAAGAAGAAGAAGAAGAAGAAAGAGGAGAAAATGAACTAAGGAAATAAAGTTACTTGTAATTTTTGAATATATTGGATAATATCATACTTTAATGACATTTTTTCATTCCATCAATTGTTATGTCTGACCTTAGGTTTAGAAATTTAACATTTAAGAAGAATGCAATGGAGTCAAGTAATGCATGAGAATTATAATGGAAGAATTTAGGGGAGAGAGAGGGGGGACTTTAACAAGAGAGGAATAAATGAAATGATTTACTAATGTCGTTGAGTATTGTCTGGGATTTATTTTAAGTTATTTCATTTTATTTTAGTTCTATACAATTATTAGGTTTTATAAATTAGGATTAGGGTTTGAGTTGTGGGGAAGAAGGTGAAGGAGGGGGGGGGGGGATAAGTTATTGAGAGCTTTTTTTCTTGAGGAACATAAAATTCATCCAATCTTAAGGAATTATGTCTAACTTTTTAATATTGGGGGGAGATTGAAGCCAAAATATACTTTATTAGATGACTAAATATACAAAGTTGTTGTAAACTAAAGGGGACAGAGAGAGAAATTATAGGGAATGAATGTTTCGTTTTATTAATATGTCAATACTAAAGGAGCATGACCCAACTTTATAGCACAAAATAAGGTTATCCAATAGACCCCTTAATAATTGTGGAATATCAATGGGCTAGAATACAAGTGGACATCCACTTAATACTTATTTTATAACACTCCCCCTTGGATGTGCATTATATCCATCATTAAATGATTATTGACTCATTAAAACCTTACTTAGGAAAAACTTAGTGGGGAAAAAAGTGAAGGAAAAAAAAAGAATAACTTTTGTGATCATTGAATTGGTATTGGGAAAACCTTAGTGTTTCCTCATTAAAACCTTTAACTGAAATACGTAATGGGAAAAACCTTGTTAAAGGAAAAAACATTACAATACACATATATCCAAAATATCATGTTCTTAGATTATCCCCTGATCAAATGATCTCCCTGATTGATTACCCCCCCTAATTATAGTATATCTTCAATGATTGAGTCAATGCATATCAGTCTCAAACACAACCTTCTATAAATTTTCTTTGACATGGTGAATAGATTTGATTGGATTTCACTTAAATTTTAGTTTTCTTTATAAGTTCGACTCTTATAAGATTTACATGAATAGGGATGAACATTTCACTTTATCATGTCTATTTAACTTCAATAGCATAAATCTTCTAGAATTTATATGTTTCATAACTCTTGTTGAGTTCATTAATGTAAAGGAACTGAATGTGTTAGTTATATCTCCCTTGATGTAGCCTTTTTGAGTGTGAACTATACAATAACCATTTCCTTAATATATAGTAGTAGGAAAATATGTTGTTTGAAGCAAGTCATGAGTGCTTTAATTTTTCCTTCTAAGGATTCCAGAGATCACCTACATCTATATAATTTCCTAGTTATGTATGATTAGATATACAAATATCACATAATATGATTGATATTAGTCCCATACTTTGAGAATAAATGGTAATTGTTTCTTAGAAAGATATTGAATGTTATTATTGTTTTTGTTATTGTGTTATGTACAACAATATACTATAAACATAAAAATAATGCAATATCAATATGCTAATATGGTACTTTTGTACCAAGTTTGTGTGTGTGTATGTGTGTGTGTGTGTGTATAAATATACATACACACATACACACACACAGACACACAGACACACCTTCATTAGACAAATATTAATAAGACGGTTGTACCTATATCCGTTTAGATTGTCTGTTGTACAATAAACGTCTTAGTGTATTTGAGTATGTACTCCTAAGCATTTCCTTAGGAAACTAAAATCCATCTATAATTTTTATATGTATCCTTTGTCTAACTACCATATATATAAGCAGTTATAATATTCATGAGTGTCATATAATATATTTCAAAAAAAATTGCTAAGCTAGTTAGATATCTAAAAATTATTTATGGCCATAATGGGATGGTATGCTCATATATAGTCAATAATGTTTTTTTTAAGAAACCTTGTGCCATAAATCATGCCCTTTTTAGTTTGTTTTAACACTTCACTTTCTTATAAATGCTCGTTTGTAACCTTCAGGGTTGACCTCTTTTGGGGTTTCTACTACAGGTCTAAATACATCACATATATTAAGATGCTCAAATTATGACATCATGGAATTTCCTCATTTTGGCCTATATATTCTTTGTCGACATTCATGCATAGCACGTGGATTTGTAATATCATTACCCTTTGATTTTTATGTAGCTACAATATATATAATTATATCATCAATAATCTATTTGTTGATCCCACTTTTCTCTTATATATGTATAAAACATAGAGATCTCATTCAATATTAGTACCTTTGCCAACTTCAGGGGTTTTATAGTCACTTCAAGAACTTTTGTCTTTTCATAGATAATAACCTCTAGATTTTAGAGAAAGTAGATATTTTCCTCATAACTTCTTATGGAGCGTTATGTATAACCTCTTCTGCATCGTTATTTGGGCATAATTATATTTAAGTTCCACTTCTGGGGAATCAAGCAGTTGGTAGCTATAGGTTTGCCACTCTTCTATCATGCAATAAATTTATGTGTTACCAAATGTATTTTGTACTTAAGGGACAATGATTTTGGCAATCACATTTGCATTGAGTAACATTTGATGTTGCAATATCTTTTTTCACTTTATTTTTGGATTGAGCAATTTGGGTGAGACAAAATGGAATTATTTCATGATAATTTTCATAGTTCTTTAGAAATAGACCATTGTACAGGAACAATTTGTACTCAAATGTGTTCTATCCTCCCCCTAACGGTACAATGAGTGTCTCATAAAAATAAAATTGCACATATATGAAAAATACTATATTTGATGATTGTTCAATAGAAAGTGAATTATAAGAACCATATATATACCCTCTTGACAACAATAGTATAAAATATTTTGTGAAAAAATAACAGTATATTTGTGGGAGAAAAACATAATGGCCCAATTTTTGACTGACCAAATAAGCCAAGCACGCCGTCCCAACCGAATTCAATGTTACACGGATAAATATAAGAATGCATCACGTTCATAATTGAAGACCCATATGGTTACCTAAGTTCAAGAAGGAGACGAACAAGAATCACCACCGAGCCAATAAAGAGCTAGGAGAGTTACTTATACAACTCAACTACTTATTATTACTATAAATACAACCCTCACCCCAGAGCAAGGGGGAATGTAATTCCGAACCTTTGAGAAATTAATAAAAATAGAGAAACCCTCTATAGGCGTAGGCAGTTGTCAAACCATGTAAATGTTGTATATTGTGCTCATTTTCTTTACTCATCTAATCCCCTTGATTTATGGAACTATAAAGTTTTGATTTCTTATACTCACAATTGGCATCATCTGTGGGAGCGATTCTTTTTTCCAAAAAGAAACCCAAGACTAAAGAGTGGACATAATGTCTCATCACCTAAATAGTTCACCCCTCACTATCATTGTACAAGCTGATCTAGCCACACTCAGAATCAGATCTCGGGTTCGTCAAGGCAGGAATCCTTGATTTCGTCTGAAAGAGCAGCTCTCCGAGCAAAGCAATGAGCATCGTACATAAACAAAAATCTCAAGAATGGTCTATGTTTATGAATAACAAATCCACAAGAAAGAGGAGGAAACTAGCTTCCAAATGCAGGAGAATTCACGCCTCTAGCAGCGATTGAAAATGATGGAGAAAGAACTCTGTCAGGGTAACCGAAAAAGCTATGATCGGACTCCTAGTCCTCAGGAGAGAAAAACTCACAACTAAGGAAGGAGTATTAAGAGTGATCAAGACTGTTCGGAGCATGTAAGTCATATGGTGATACGAAACTAGGATGAAGAACATCACAAGCATGACATAATAATTTCGATCCGGAAAGAGATGGATCAACACCCAGGAAATTGTGGAGGCAGATCCATAAAAGATCTGGCGAGAAGGGCTCTCATCATGCACATGCAGTCCCCTTCTCAAGGTAAATTGAGGAAGTACCTCAAAAGAAGTTCACAATTCAAGATATCTGATGGGAAGATTGACCCTATATATCATGTTCGCCAGTATAGGAAAGCGATGACTTTGTGGAATCACAATGATGCTCTTATGTTCCATATATTCCCATCCAGCCTATGAGCTGTTACCCATAAGTGGTTTGAGAGTCTGCCCCACAAATCGATAAATATCATTAAGTCCCTTGCAGAGTCCTTTATAACTCGCTTTATAACAAATAGCTCACATCTAAAGAGGATGGATTCTCTTCTCGTCGCGAGGAAAAAGCAACTAAAGACTTTACGAGAATATGATAAGTGTTACTAGGAAACATTCAACGAAGTGGAAGATTTATCGGAGCGGATAGTTGTAGAATCATTAAAGATCGGCTTGCCCCCTACCTCTATATTGCACTAGTCCCTCACTAAGAAGGAAGCAAACAAAGTTAATGATCTTGTGTCACATATTGAAAAGTACACCAAGTTGGAAGACGTGGTCAACACCATCCAAGCGAAAATTAGTCGTACAAATGTGAACAAAAGAAAGGACAAAGATAACACCTTTAAGAAGGGGAGAAAAAGCAGAATAGAGGGCCTAGGAATGGGGCAAAGAACATTTATCCAAGGCATTCCAATATATTAACATGGTTTTTAAGGAACGAATTTATAAAATCTTAGGAAAGATCAGGGACCAACAGTTTCTCAAATGGAAAAAAAAATATAGGTGGAGATTAGACCAAGAGTAACACTGGATCTAGGTGTGTATGCCACAACAAAAATGGACATAAGATAAAAAATTACAAGAACCTGAAATCCCATCTGGAGGAGTTATCCCAGGCGGGGGATTTGAACGAGCACATTATGAAGAAAGTTGATCTGGTCACCACCAATGGTGACCTAAAACTAAATAATATGCTGGACGACAAAGCATGCACGAGTTTCTATTATATACAGGGCATCCGACCTCGAGCATATCTAAGGTAATACAAATCAAATGGAACTCAAAAAGGAAACAATAATAATAGAGGCTTGATAAATAGGTCTCACCAAAAGCCGTGATGTAAAATGTAAACGACCAAAAAATGTGGAGTAAAACAAGCACATGGTGTTCACAGAGGATGATTTGATCGGGGTAAGAACCCCACATCACGATCTATTAGTAATTACTCTCATGATTGCAAATTGGGATATGGATAAGCCAGTAGTATATCAAGAAAGTTCTTCAAAAGTAATGTATTTGGATATTTTTCATAAACTCAAACTGAAGATGATTTATTTACAGGAAGCGACCGTACCACTCGTCGGCTTCGCCAAAAAGATAACTATGCCATTGGGAAAGGTAGTTCTTCCAATAAGTGTAAGAAAAATTTCTAAACTCATTGTATTTCTAGTGGTAGATATCGACTCACCCAAACACGCCATCCTCGGGAGAAGGTGGTTGCACGCCATGATGGAGGTACCTTCAACCTACCATAAAATACTCAAATGTATAATAGATCGAGGAATAATAAAGATCCGAGGAGATTAGGCTATTGATCAAAAATGCTACGTCGCTGCAATCAAGCCTAAATAAGAAAAGAAAAAAAAATTATCCCTGAAACATCCCAGGAGAGAGCCAATCCCTCCAAATAGAAACTAAAGTATGGAAAATCATGGATAAAAGAGACGAGAGTCCACTCCACATATAGAGTTATGAAGAAATTGCAGGAAGTATTTTTTTATAAGAGCCGACCATGGAGGAAGTTTCTAATCGGTACCACATTTTTCGACCAAGAAAGGAAGGATTTAAATTTTTTTCTAAAATAAAGCCTAGAAGTTTTCTCGTGGGAGCCATATGACATACGAGGGATTGATCCCAGAGTCACTTGCCATAAACTTCATAAGGACTCGACATTATTGTCGATCATACAAAGGATTTTCGCTCTTATCCAGAGAAGGACAAGTCAGTTGAAAAGGAAGTAAGGAAACTTAGGGAGGAAAGGTACGTCAAAGAAGTTCAATTATCGAAATATCTATTGAATACAATGGTGGTCTCGAAGAGCAATGACAGTTAGAGAGTTTGTGTGGACTTCACGAGCTCAATAGAACCTGCCCCAAAGATAGCTTCCCTCTTCCAAAGATAGATTCATTGGTTGATGAAAAAGCACCCCATGAATGTATGGTTTTCCTAGATGCTTACTTGGACTACCATCATATCCTCCTATTTGGACCTGGCCAAGAAAAAACCTCATTCATCAACCCATTGGGCTTGTATTGATATAAGTCCATGCCTTTTGGACTAAAAAATGGTAAAGGAATATATTAGAGTTGGGTTACTAAGATGTTTAAACAATAAATGGGAGAGACGATGGAATTATACATTGACGACATGATCATCAAAAGAAGGAGTAAGGATAACCATCTTAATGACTTGGCAGAATCCTTTAAAATCCTCACGCGCCACCAAATAAAGCTCAATGTGAGAACATGCTCATTTGGGGTACAATTAGGGAAGTTCCTCTCCTACCTGGTTAGAAAGAGAGGAATGAAAGCAAAGCTTGACCAAATTGTGACAATCAATAATGTTAAACTTCTAATGATATTGCAAGAGATTCAAAAGCTAATTGGGATGCTTGAAGCTCTGAACCGTTTTATCTTTAAGTCATTCGAGCATTACAAACCGTTCTTTTACTTGCTAAATAAGGAGAAAGGTCTCACCTGGAATAACGAATGCTCAAAAACAATTAAAGAAATCAAGTCTTGATTCAGAAAACCTCTATTGCTATCCATTCCAGATCAAAAGGATCCTCTCTACCTTTATTTGGTAGCTTCAAGCCATGTAGTCAGTTCATCCTTGGTTTATGAGAAAGAAGGCAGATAATTTCCCATTTACTATGTTAACAAGACGATTTTGGATGTTGAAGAAAACTACCTTCTAGTAGAGAAGCAGTTCTACTCATTAGTCATCGCATCCCAAAAGTTAAAGCATTACTTTAATACCTACATCATCATAGTGATCATATATTTCCCTCTTAAAGTTGATTTGTGCAAAGTCAACCTATTTGGACTCAAGTCCAAATGGTCATTTAAACTCAAAAAGTTTTATATACACTATTAAGTAAGAGAACAACAATCAATGGGAAGGTCTTGGTTGTTTCATAGCTGAATTCGACTGAGAATGAGCACCTAATATCCAATAAGTTACTAACCAGTTGGAAAATCATGGGCTTAATCAATCCAAGAGATGGATATTATATGTGCATGGTGCCTCCAACTCTAAATAGACTCAAGTAGGGATCGTACTCATCACACCGAAAAATTCTATGATTGAGTAGGGAATTAGGATTGTTTTGTTGCCTAGAGCAATAAAGCTAAATAAGAAGAACTCATAAACGGACTACATAAGGCTCACTTGTTGGTGGTAAACCACCTTAAAGTGTATTGTGATTCAATTCTAGTTTTTAACCATGTCATTAGAGACATTTACACCAAAGATGAAAGGATGACAACATATATACAGGTGGCTTATTATTTGATATTAAAATTTGAGGAAGTTCACATCCAGCAATTCCCCTGGGGACATAATAGCCATATTAATGCCTTAGCAGCCCTAAGCTCAGTAGTGGACTCAAATCTAAGGAGAACAATTAAAGCGGAATTCATCAATGAACCTAACATTATTCAAATAGTGGTCTCTGAGAACTTTCTCATCATGGAAAAGATTTTGAGTTGGATGGATCTGATAATTTCTTATCTGCGGGATGATACATTGTCGATCGATAAAAAGAAAGCTCATCAAGTCATGGTAAAAGCTGTCCAAATCCACCTAGGACATTGGGGAAAACACTACAGAAGATCCCTCGCATGACCTTAACTTTAATGCATGCATCCAAAAGACATCAATAAAGTTCTCAATGAGCTACACGATGGGATTTATAGGATCCACGTAAAAGAAAGATCTCTTTCTTTTCGAGGAATCAAAGAAGGTTACTGGTGGCCATATATACAGAAATATGCAAAAATACTTTTGTAAAGAAGTGTGAAAAGTATAAAAGTTTTTCCCCCTGCTTCATCAACTAACCAATGACTTAAAGTCACTAACTAGTCCATGCCCATTTTCACAGTGGGGGATGGATATTATCGGGACACTCCTTATTGCGCTAGAATATTGCAAGTGCTTATTGGTTGGCCTACATTATTTCACGAAGTGGATTAAAGCAAAGCCAGTGGAGAACATCTAAGACACTGATATGATCAGATTCATCTAGAGGAACATTCTAAGATTCTTTAGTATATGGAGGATAATAATTACAGACAACAGAATGTAGTTTGAAAGCGGACCTTTCCAAGGTTTCTGCGATGACCATGGAATCAAACACCAGTTTTGTTATATGGCTTACCTTTAAAATGATGGCTAAGAAAAGTCTTCTAATAAACGATGCCCGATGGCTTGAAAATGAGGTTGTAAAGAAAAAAAGAAACTTGGATGGATGAACATCCCTACGTTCCCTAGGCACCAATTACACTGAGGATACCCACTAGTGAAATGTTCTTCACTCTTACTTATGAGGTGGAAGCTGTAATTCCCCTGGAAGCTGGTCTGCTAACCATGAGGTTCATCATTATCGAGAAAGATTTGAGTAAAGAAGTTATGAGCACTGAACTTGACCTAGGAGAAGAATGGAGGGAACATGCCATGATAAAATTGGCCTCCTACCAGCAACAATTAGCTAAAAAGTACAACAAAGGATCCAATCTAAAGAAATTCTATGACGGAGATTATGTCTTTAGAAAAGTCCTCAACAATGACAAAAAACCTTTAAACATAAAATGATGACCTAACTAGGAGCGACCATTCAAGTTGTTTAGAGACGACCAACAATGAGCCTATTATTTCGAAACAATGGAGGGAATAGAGAAACCTATATCATGGAATGCAACAAATCTCAAGAAGTTTTACCTTTGAATTTATTTCTAGCATAGTTAGTGATGATACGAGAAATCATCCCCTAGTCGTTCTCATGTCAACAAATCAAGTGTAAAATATGTAATGATCAAGTAAGGCATGTAAAAAGAGGTATAAGATGAGATATATAGTGGTTCCGCCCATAAAATGGATCATACGTCCACTTTGGTGCTCTACTTTCATTATGTATATGTTGTGGTACAAGTTTACCATGCCATTAGAGGCATAAAGTAGTATGAAGGGAAGATAATACATAATAATGGCTAAGTAGGAGCCTAGGTGTGGACTGATGGGTGATTGGAGCTGCTACGGTCGGGGTTCAGCCTCCAAGTATAATGCTCTAGAGAGAGAGTAGAGTGGGGCAGGGATTCGCCTATGAATTCTCCTCCTCATTTTGAGGTGAGTTCCTCTATTTATAGGAGGTGTAGTTGTGTGTCTCATGCTCGATTCATGTGACATATGGATGAGTCTGACAAGTAGGGAATCCTTCTAGAAGATGGACAGCTGTCAAGTGGCCATGCCTATGTAAAGGTTGTGACCTATAAAATAAAGGGGGTGAGGCCTTGTCATAAGGTGTGCGGCTTGTCATAAGGCGGGATACCGCCTGTAACTTTTGTTATGTACATAAAAGAGGGGGCCGCGGACGACGTATCATATATGTCATATCAATAAGCCCCCAAGTCGTAGTGCCAAGAGGTAGCGATTGGGGCTGCAGTTGAGTAATTAAGTCCTCTTAAGGTGCCACGGTAGTTTCAAAGTGACGCTTCGTCTTCACGCACCCTCTTATATAAATTGTTTTGGACATGAACTTCACTATGTTTTCCAAATCTTTGAGATCATATCGATAGTCAACTTCTGTCCATCCCTTCTTTTGATATTTCCAGCGACTTTTCAAGGTTGCGCTCGGTGGTTCTAAGGCAGTTCAAGGTTGACCATCATTAGTTTCTCCATTTCCTGGTAATTTTTTTCAATTTCCAATCTCTTTAATAGTTTTAATAGCTGAACAACTGAATTTCTACATTTCTGAATTTCCCAATCTTGAATTAAACTTGATTTACTCATCACGAACTACACTTATTCGAATGTATTTTTTTGAATCTGTCATCATGTTTACTGCCCTGATTTGAATATACTTGTTTCTCTTATTTTATCAACTAATCGAACCCATATGATAATATGTAGTTGTTTGGATTCGAATTAGGTAACCATCATGTTGTTTAGGGTTAAACCTTAGGGTTTCTAAACTCCGATTATGTTCTTGATGTTCTTGAGGTTCTTGAGGGGGACTCTTCTTATTCTTGGGTTTTGATCTTTGATTTTACAAATGTTTAAGTAATCATCTGTTTGAGTGAGTGGCTTCAGAGTGATAAAAATTCACTTTAGTAATCTAGGGTTGCCCTTAATCCATTCAACATTCCAACATTGCTTTGAGCCCTAGTCACGACCTGTGGCAAGTGATGGTTGTGTCGTGTAGCCTCTTTTAATTGGGTAATCCCTTAGATTCTTAGATTTAGACTCCGTGACATTTTAGCCCATATTTTGATGATTGCAGTATGCAAGGAAATAACACCTATCAAATCAATATGCCGCGGTGATAATTATCTTTTAGGGCTCTAGAACCCAACACTTGTCATGTTTAGACAATCTTGCTGGTCATTTATATTCACTTTAATCTTCATATAACCAGTTATGTCGTGAATTCTCATAGGCTTTTTATAACCATATTGGTTGTGGCCTAACTGCAGGCTCTACTTTTCAGGTACTGCTGCAGCCATATGAACTTTGACCTAGACAAATTTTTAAGAGGCTTTTGGGCGAAGAATTTTAGAACTTCTCCGCCTGAACTTCCTTTCGTACCTCCTTTGAACTTCCTCCGTGGATTCTTCTTGTAGGAAGGCTTTTGAGACCTCGCCGATGGAAGAGGGAGCCAACTCTAGTAACCAACCAATGTACATAGAAGATGACACCGCGACATGGGGTGAAACTAGTTTTAGGGATGAACAAGCTGGCCCATCTGAGAGGGCAGAGAGGCCTCCTATTGCACTTGATATCCACAGTATTATGACCCAATAATGGGTTGATCAAGTAGTTGAGGCCTTCGAGATTCCTAAGGGCTTGATGTGCTCAGATCCTATCGCGGAACAAAGGCCGTGCATAGCACTTGTTGACAATGGGATCTGCTTCCCACTATATGTTTTCATTTACGGGCTGCGGTTGCCAATCCCTGTTTCCATGAGAAGAATTTTCCAAACGATGAGGATAGCCCCAACCCAAGTAGATCCCAATTAATGAAGGTCAATTCTAGCAGCCTTTGTGCTGTGGGAGAATCAATTTAAGAGGGATATTACTCCCGGAGAGATTTTCCAATTTCATCGCCCGAAGGAAAACTCCGTGAAATTTATTGGGTATTACTACTTCTCCATCCATGCTAGGGATGAGACCCTTTACTCTGGTAGGCCTACTAGTGTAAAGAACTGGAAGGGGAAATATTTATATATCACTGGAGAAGGGTGGGAGATTCACCCTCAGGAAAACGAGACAGAGAGATCGTATAGGATGCCGCGGTAATGGGGGTGTCCCTCCAAGCTAGGTATTTTAATTATAGACGCGTCCCCCCTTTATAATTCCTTATTATTCTCCACTTTGATTTTTTACTAACCTTTAAAATGTTTCCGCAGTTCTTGACAACTTGCAATTGAGCAAGAAAAAAGAAAGAAGGGTTGCCAAGGCCACGACCGTTCCTGCTGAGGAGAAGAAATTCAGAATACTTGTGACTTCTACTACTGTATTTGAAGCAGTCTACTTCCCAAACAAATCTATACTAAAAGAGATGGCCGCAGGAGGTAATAATTATATCAACACTCTTTGTTCCACCGCAATTAGTTTCTAAACTTCAGATATTTAATATGGCATCTCTTCTCTCAAGTGATGAGGTTGATAGGGAGCTTCTGGATGCCCAACTGGAAGAGATGAATGAGGACGCAGTTGTCCTTAATAACACTGTTAGGAACAGGAAGAGGAAGAGATCCAAGGCAAAGGTTACTATCTCGATCCCTTCAAGTGACTAAAATTTGGCTGCAGAACAGATTACTCATGCAGCACCCCAACTTTAAGTTGAGGATCTTCACGAGAGGCTAGAGGGTACCTTTGATGACGACATTGGGGGCTAATTTAGCCATGGTGGGGATGATGTCAACTTCTGATGCCCCTATCCATTTAACTTCTCCCCAACCGCCATTAATTATTGCAATTAATGCCAACCTGGATCCTCCTTAGTTTCGCACCAGTTTTGGTCTGAATGGTTATCTGTGGCCACAGCTTAGACAACCAAACCCTGAATCCTCATGGGACATGACTGTGAGGGTTTTCCACACGATTAAGGGGGTCCCGAACCCCGCAGACCTTGATAGACTGGTGGATGAAGATCATGACGGCCTGGAGGATTATGGTCTCTGTAGTGTTTTGAGGGTCAGTGCAAGTACTTTCATAATTTTATTTTTGCATTTCGTACCTTGCTCCTAACTTTCTCTTTTCAGGCTGTAAACGTCATAATTTCCCAAAAGAGGAAGTATGAGGCCTTGTACAAGTTAAAAAGGGTTGTGGAGAGGGTACACCCAACTAACCTGGAGAATACAAGGAATTCTTCCTTTGAAGCTGGTAAATAGTCTACTGCCACGGCTCTTCAGGCAGCTCAGATGAACCTTGAAGATGCAATCAAAGCCAAAGAGGAAGCAGAGGAAAATTTCAGCCAGGCCATAGAATCTCTCAAATTCTTTCAGGTGCAGGTCGCAGAAGCTCTACAAGTTGTAGAGTCTTCCAATAACAAGATCAGACTCCTTTAAAAGAGGTACGAGGATTTGGAGTCCAAGATTTCTCGTGATGTTGAAGCCCATGCCATAACAATCAAGAAAATGAAGGGGGGGGGGGGGGGGTCATGTCGAAGCCCTTCAATTGGCCATCGACAACACTGTGGGGTTATTCAAGGGCTCCAAATATTTTTATCTTATAAACAATAGGGCCTACCTCCGCAGCTACCAAGAGCTCAGGCATAGGGTCATAAAAACTTTCCTCATACTAAAGAGACGATTCTTGCCTTGGGTCTTGGGGATGCTGAGCACCAGGAATGCGTGGTCGAGATCAAGGCCATGGAAGAGGAAAGAGCCAGGGTGAGGGTAGAGGTTGAGGCAGCCGCAGCTTACGAAGATACAATGATGGCTGCGGAGCGAGAAGAGGGAGATGAAGCTAACGATGTTGAATCTTAGGGCTACGTTCCTCTTAAGTTTTTTATGTAATCTTTAAGTGGCTGCGACCCTTTGTCTGTAATGCTAACAGTATTATTATCAAGGATGCGCCCACCTTTAATGTTGACTACTTTTGCCTCCTTTTTCTAGTAGCTTTTTTACCCTTATGCTTTGCTTCAATACTCGAATGAGTGATTTCTCCGCCTATTTTTGATTACTTTTTATTGTTTACCAACTCTTTGCTTCAAACTTTACTATCAAGTCCGCGAACACCTTTAAAAACCAATGGTTTCTGTATATCATTTGCATGATTTATTCTTCTAATGCCTTGATGCTTCAACTCGTACTTCCTTATTTGAATTGCTTGATTGATTAAATGAATTTGGGAATAGTAGATTAAGGTCGCAGCACTGTAGTGTAGATGGTTTCTTCACATGGTTTATTCACTAATAAATTTTTTCGATAGCGGTCGCAGTCTCTTTTGAACTGGTCTGAGAAACCTTTTTAGAGTGACCTTTTCTTATAGCTTTATAATTGGATCCTCATCAAATTGTTGCTTTTATTGACTAGGGCCCCTGCAATTTCTGTCACGTCTTTTAAATGAATCCACTTAATGGTTGTTGTCATACTAATAAGGCTACGACATCTTTTTAGCCCGTTAGTCGCTTTCACTACACCAAAACTGGCGATTGGTCACGGCCAAAATCCCTGACCAAACCTGTGGGTCGCGGACTTGGGCCGTGACCATTTCGGGCGTGACCATTTTCGTGGGTCGCGGCCCAAGTCCGTGACCAAAAAATGGTCACGGCCGAGAGGGGTCACGGCAGATGGTCGCGGACTTAGGCCGTGACCCATGCCGTGATAGGTCGCGGCTCTAATCCGTGACCCATAACCGTGACAAATTGGTCGCGGCCAAAGTCCGCGACCCATGTGCGTGACAAAAAAAAATTAAAAAAATTGGTCGCGGCCCTTGTCCATGACCCACAACCGTGACAAATTGGTCGCGGCCAAAGTCCGCGACCCATGTGCGCGACAAAAAAAAATTAAAAAAATTGGTCACGGTCCTTGTCCATGACCCACGACCGTGACAAATTGGTCGCGGACTTTGGCCGCGACCCATGTGTGTGACAAAAAAAAATTAAAAAAAATTGGTCGCGGCCCTAGTCCGCGACCCATTACCGTGACAAAAAATAAAAAAAATGGTCGCGGACTTTGGCCGCGACCATTTTTAAGCGCGACAAAAAAAAGTAAAAATGGTCATGGACAAAGTCCATGACCATATTTATCTGTAATTTAAAAAAAATGTATTTTTTTTTGCCCAATCCTAAAATTGGGGTTCCTGTGAGTGCATCATCGGTTGCTACGAGGTGTTACAAATATTTATTATAGGCAAAACAATAAAAAAAAATCACAAATTGCGAATTGAGAATGTTGTTAATAAACAAATATATATACAAACATAAAAATATTACACGTCTTAATAATTCACAGACCAAAAAAAAATTGGGCAGAGTTTCCTCTATTTTCTTGACATTCCAAAACCTGTAAATGAAAAACCTGCTTATTATAAAGCCCGCACGGCTACAAAATTCAACAATCAAATTATAAAAGCCCGCACGGCCATAAAACTAAACAATAAAAGCCTGCACGGCTATAACACATAAAAAACATTATCCTGAATGTCCACAACATATAAATAATCATCATGTTGTAAAACATTGCCTCCTTCATTTGATCCACGCGCAAAAATCCTACAAATGATAGGATACAAAAAATAAAAGTATCAGTAACCAAGTAATTTTACAAAAAAATTAATTAAGCTGAAAAATTGCATATATGAGTTAAAATTATCAGTAACCAAGTAGAAATATAAAAATTAAGTGTGGAAATAAGCAAATTATCATCGTACTCTCAAACCGGGACACCCGCGGCTGCGGGGTCAGTTCCTACGAGTTACGTTGGTCCCGTGGGAGGTGTTGGTGCCACCCACGGGGCCGTTCGGGGGCTGTTTCGAGTTCTCACCCTCTAACGCCATGTTTTTAAGCCTAAGTGTGGAAATAAGCAAATTACCGTCGTACTCTCAAACCGGGACACCCGCGGCTGCGGCGTCCGTTCCCACGAGTTACGTTGGTCCCGTGGGAGGTGTTAGTGCCACCCACGGGGCCGTTCGGGGGCTGTTTCGAGTTTTCACCCTCTAACGCCATGTTAAGCCTAATTGTAGAATTAAGCAAATTACCGTCGTACTCTCAAACCGGGACACCCGCGGCTGCGGGGTCCGTTCCCACGAGTTACGTTGGTCCCGTGGGAGGTGTTGGTGCCACCCACGGGGCCGTTCGGGGGCTGTTTCGAGTTCTCACCCTCTAACGCCATGTTTTTAAGCCTAAGTGTGGAAATAAGCAAATTACCGTCGTACTCTCAAACCGGGACACCCGCGGCTGCGGGGTCCGTTCCCACGAGTTACGTTGGTCCCGTGGGAGGTGTTGGTGCCACCCACGGGGCCGTTCGGGGGCTGTTTCGCGTTCTCACCCTCTAACGCCATGTTTTTAAGCCTAAGTGTGGAAATAAGCAAATTATCATCGTACTCTCAAACCGGGACACCCGCGGCTGCGGGGTCAGTTCCTACGAGTTACGTTGGTCCCGTGGGAGGTGTTGGTGCCACCCACGGGGCCGTTCGGGGGCTGTTTCGAGTTCTCACCCTCTAACGCCATGTTTTTAAGCCTAAGTGTGGAAATAAGCAAATTACCGTCGTACTCTCAAACCGGGACACCCGCGGCTGTGGCGTCCGTTCCCACGAGTTACGTTGGTCCCGTGGGAGGTGTTAGTGCCACCCACGGGGCCGTTCGGGGGCTGTTTCGAGTTTTCACCCTCTAACGCCATGTTAAGCCTAAGTGTAGAAATAAGCAAATTACCGTCGTACTCTCAAACCGGGACACCCGCGGCTGCGGGGTCAGTTCCTACGAGTTACGTTGGTCCCGTGGGAGGTGTTGGTGCCACCCACGGGGCCGTTCGGGGGCTGTTTCGAGTTCTCACCCTCTAACGCCATGTTTTTAAGCCTAAGTGTCGAAATAAGCAAATTACCGTCGTACTCTCAAACCGGGACACCCGCGGCTGCGGGGTCCGTTCCCACGAGTTACGTTGGTCCCGTGGGAGGTGTTGGTGCCACCCACGGGGCCGTTCGGGGGCTGTTTCGAGTTCTCACCCTCTAACGCCATGTTTCGGTTCCTACGACTTACATTGGTCCCGTGCGAGATGTTCGTGACTCTTGCGGGACCGTTTTGTGGGTGTTTTACGTTTTCACCGTTCGATGGCTATTTTAAGGCTGTTTTACGTGTTCAAAAGTTATCCAAACCCAAAATAATTAAAAAATTGAATCAATGCATATTTAACCTTAAAATAAAGTTCATCATAGGTCTATCCATTACCTGGATATTTTGTTACACCCAACGCCAATCAGAACCTTCTCTATGCCAGCAGCGATGCAATTTCAGATTATGTTTGATAGTAGTTCGACCCCAACATCAATGTATCCTATGACAGTGAAAAAATAATGAATTTTTTGCAAACAGTTATGTTCAATTAAAAAAATGGTAGAACCAAAAAATAGCGGGACATTACACTTAAAAGTAGATGAAATTCATAAATTAATGTAAAGTGCTAATACAATGTCAATATCATAATAGGATACAAATAAGATTGATGAGGATAAAATAATATTTTGATACTCAATCTTCCTCTAAATCAACTAAAAGATCCTTCAAATTAGGGTTGTCATCAAGAGCTGACTGGAACTCTTTTGGAGCCTTTAATGCGTCTACTTCAGTAGTCATACCCTTTGGTGCATGCACAACAATAGACCAATTGCCATCGTTTATGCACTTCGAGTAGAATACCTTCTTTACATTCTGAAAGGCACAAATAAAAGGCTCGTCGACTATGCGGTCTTTAGTCTTCAGCTTTGATAAATCTACCATAATAAGTTTGGAGTCGGGATCAACTTTGCAAGCATTCGTTGTATCCTCCACCTTTACCCAATCACAATAGAATACGGTTTCTGTGAAATCCAAGTAATCAAGTTCTAGGATTTGTTGAATTATCCCATAATAGGTTAGCACCGTATTCTTTGGATTTTTATCACTTTTGCTAGCGATACAGGTGGTCAAGGCAGAAATTGATATTCCACTGTTTTGCGTCAAAAGCTTTTCCTCATATGGATATGAAATGAAATCAAAACCGTTGGTGCGGAATTTCTTAAACTCTTTTGCACGAAAACTAGGACCTTTTGCTAGGCGTGCAAGTCTGGAAGAGACATCACCTCTTTTTAGAAGCTGCATTTATTAATGAATTTGTATTAGGGCATGTTTTTACCACACATGAATAAATAACCGCACACATAAGATGTGAAAAGTACCTCTTTTGACACCCATGCCCTAAAGTCAGTTGTCGTCCAATTTCTCCTTTGATTTTGGATAATTTCGTTCTCGTACTTCCTACCGAAAAATTATAGAGTTTAGATCATAAAATAAAAAATACATATAATCAAAGAAGAAGAATTCAGTAGATACTCACTGTCTCCAGTCTTGGACTTCATCTTGCGATTCGAAGACATGACGAGTTGCTTGCTCGTATTGTAGGTTTGTGAGTTTCACCTCTTTAGGGTTCCCAAACGATAATTCGTCCTCAAACTCGTCAGGTTCCTCTATCACTCGTTCTCCACGAGGATTAAACCTCCTCACCTCTTGTTCTGGCATATGTTCCCTAGCGTATAGCGATGATTCCACCGTTACGTATTCTTCAGCAATTGACCCTCCAATATACCGTGTATTCTTTACATAATCTTTGAAGGTTTTCATCAAGCGCTCAAAAGGATACATCCAACGATACCTCACGGGACCACATAATAAAGCTTCATCGCATAAATGCACAAGCAGGTGGATACTGATATCGAAGAATGACGGAGGAAAATATTTCTCTAACACACAAACTGCCTCGGCTAAAGTTGATTTCGCAGCTTTAATGTGTCTTCTGTTTACCACTTTTGCACAAAGTAGGGTAAAACACAAACTGATTTGCATAATTGCCCGACGGAGATCTTTGTGTTCAGAGAAGCAATGCCGAAATAACAACGGGATTAATTGGATGATTACGTGCCAGTCGTGAGACTTGCACTGTTTCAAGTCATTTGCTTGGTAGTTTACTACCCTACGTAAATTACCAGAATAACCGGTTGGAGTCTTCAAGTTGAACAACGTGTCTAAGAGGATCTTCTTCTCACTAGTAGTCAAAGTGAAAGCAGTGGGGGGGATAGAAATTCTTCCTGTCGTTGGATCATTTTTTAACCACAGTCTCTTCTTTATTTTCATATCCTGTAGATCTCGGCGGGCACGCTCTCCATCTTTGGAATGAGATCCACCCAGACATGTTCCTATCAAATGTTCTGCAACATTCTTCTCTGTGTGCATCACATCAATTATATGCCTTACACGATGATCTTTCCAATACGGCAAATCAAAAAATATTGATCGCCTGGACCATGGCTTCGCTTTACTAGGGTCGTTCGGATCCTCCCTAGCTTTACGCTTCAGGTTTACAAACTGGGGGTGTTTGCCTACATACCTATTCCCCGCAGTCGCAGCCACCGCCTTCTCCTCAATTTGCTGACCAGAAAGTCGACTAGGTGCCGTTCTTCGCTCGTGACCGACAGGCAAAAAGTTAGACTTGTCGTTCCTAAAAGGGTGACTGGTCGGCAGAAATCTACGATGACCCGTGTAACTCAACTTACCACTATGTTTTAACCAACAGGCTTCAGTTTCCTCCCCACATATGGGACATCCATAATAACCATGAACATTACAACCGGACAAGGTCCCATAAGCAGGAAGATCGTGGATCGCCCACATCACCATTGCTTTAAGTGTGAACTCTTCACCCTTATGAGAATCGAACGCCGTCACGCCTTTATCCCACAACTCTTTAAGTTCTTCGATTAATGGTGCTAAGAATATATCAATATCATCACTGGGAGCCTTAGGCCCGGGTATCAACAGAGATAACAATGTGAACTCCTTTCTCATGCATAACGTCGGAGGAAGACTTAAAGGCGCCATAAGAACTGGCCAATAACTCTGACTAGTACTTAAATTACCGAAAGGGTTAAACCCATCGGTTGAGATTGCAAGACGAACGTTGCGCGGTTCCTTTGCAAATTCATGGTGTTGTGCATTTGAAATTTGCCAGATGAGTGAATCAACCGGATGACGCATCAAATTCCCACCCACCTCGCATCGAGCATGCCATGTCATGGCCTCCGCTATCCACGGTACAGTAAAAAAACGTTTTAACCGTGGCCCAAGTGGAAAATATTTCAAAACCTTTTGTGGGACTTGCGAGCACTTGCGATTTTTTGCATGTTTGTCATTTCCATTCTCACAAACCATATATCTAGGCTCACTGCATACAGGACATTCATCCTTCTCTTCGTGCTCATTCCGGTACAATATGCAATCATACTTGCAAGCATGAATAGATTTGTATTTCAAACCTAAACCCTTCAAACTCTTCTTCATGGTAGGATAATTGTCTGGTAACATGTTCTCTTTTGGGAGAATTTCTTTAACCCACTTAAGAATTCCGGTTACGCTGTTTCCAGACAAACCAAATTGACTCTTCAAATTATGCAAACCAATCATTGCATATAATACCGAGTGATCTTCATCGCAATCTTTATACAACGGTCTAGCCGCATCTGCTTTCAACCGTATGTATTCCCGATCTCCTAGTAGTTCAGCATCAATTTGTTCATTTACTTGGTCATAATGCACATTATTTGTATCCATAGGTTGGTGGTTTTGTTGGTTGTGGAGTCCGTAAGCATCATCAATTAAGTCGGTCAATGGACGATGTGTTGGTGAATCATGTACCACTTCTACTCCTTGAGGTTCCGTTACACGGTCGGCTCCCGGTAATTCTTCTGGAACATAAGGTACAACTTTTTCACCATGGTATGTCCATATTATATAGTCTTGACAGATTCCCCACTTTAGTAAATGCAACTCAACAACTTCCAATGACTTATATTTTCCGTTAATACAATGAGTGCACGGACACGGAATCTTCTCACTTTTAAGATTTTTGGAAGCATATTTAACAAATTCATAAACGCCCTTTACATGATTAATTGATATCCGGTTAGTCTCTCCCATCCACTCTTTGTATTGTGGGAAATCCATGTAATAATCTTCAAATTTCAGTCCTGTGGTAATAGGTTAAAAAATATTATTACAACTGAAACAGAAAGAATATTCTTACGACTGAAACAAAAAAAATATCATTCCATACGAAACAAAACCAATATTCTTACAACTGAAACAAAACCAATATTCTTACAACTGAAGCAAAACCAATATTCTTACAATTAAAACAAAAAAAAATTATTACAACTGAAACGAAAGAAAATATTATTAAACCTTGGCCAACAGATAAAGTGGCCAAGTAATAAAAGATTTTGCATAATTCCTCAATTCCATCCCATCCCCGCTGTTAACGTACACAGGTACATCTCCGCAGCCGTTGTATATTTCATCGACCATTATTTTAGCCTCACCCTTCTCCAAAGGTCGGCGATGTACTAGAGTCCCCCTTTCCCTGGAGATGAGTATGCACACGCCAACAAACCTCGAATTGCTCATGTCCTTGATATAGTACTCTTCGCCATAGTCACCGTGAGCTGTTGACGATGATCCGAGCCCCGTGATTGGAGGATGAGGCATTTGAGAGGGGAATGTTGGAGGGGAAGGATGTGTGAAATCTTGAGGAGGCATTGGGGGCCTATAACTTTCAATAAGATTCACAAGTTTCCCAATTTGATTGTTCAATAATCCCAGGGAATTTTTAAGGTCATGGACATCCCCATCGGTCTTCTGTTGGTGCTCCTTTTGGGATGAGATATAATTCTTGACCGAAGATAGCTCGTCCACAAGAGGTGCAATGTGTTGAAGTTTTGTTTTTGGCATATGTGAGCCAACGCCTCTCGTCCTCCCCCTTTTGTCCTTTCCAAAGGTCTTAGTCAGGGCATCATTTTCAAGGTCAAAGTCATCAGTAGGGCACGAATCTGATTGACTGCTGATGGCCTCTATTGATTCCAGTGTCTTAGCCAACTGCAGGGGGAATTTATTATCTTTGTCCCGTCGAGCATGAAGGAATAAGTTGGATCGATTTGGGTTTTTACCGGCATCTGGACCATCTTTTGTCCTACTCTCCCATTCATTCTTCAAATCCTCATATGATTTGGATCCCAGCCTATGGATATCAGTTTTTTGTGCCCTATTTTTTTTGTTTTGCTCCCTCTGGACCAACTTGTTTTCCTTCGCCTCATTCTCCAAAAACTTATTCCACTGATCCACCGGCATTTCAACATTGGGAGGCACTTTCTCTTTCAAAGCCAAAATATCGGAGCTCGCTACCTCTTTCGGGAAATGTTTCTTCCGAAGGTTTCTCCTGTATGTCCTCAATCCTTCAGCAACCCGAGATAGAACCTTATTCTTGGAACGGTCAGGAAATGAGAAATGCTTGCAAAGTTGGTTATATATGTCATCTTTGACAGATTGATCAACAAGGTTCCAATTATCTGGTCCACCGACTCCCACGTTCATTTTTCCCAGCGACAAACACCGGGCTTTAAAGTTCAGCACGTCACTCCTATCACCCATCGGGTTATTCCCGAGAAGGGAGAATCCAATAGGCTTCTTTTCATTTGAGCGGGAGGCATCATGAGTGTTGGATTGGGGCGTTAAAGCAACGGGAGTGCCGGATTGGGGTGTAGGAGCACTTGGGGTTGGACTTGGTGAGGAGTGAACCATTGGTGGAGTTGTGAATTGCTCAGCCATTGGTGTTGAGAATTCGGGTTCTGCAGAAGATGGTGAACCTCGTTGTGGTGTCACATCGGCACTTGGTACCCTAGGGTTGTTTCCTCTCGACATTATCTACAAAAATTAAAAAATATGAGTGACTAAATAATTATAGTAATATGAAATTATAACTAATTAATCAAGCTTAATTAGTTTTAGATATATAAATAGATAGATAGATACCTTTTCAAAGTAAGACTTTAGAATAAGTTCAATGTGTCTGATCTCCATCCATTCGGTATTAGTTTTTAAGAACCTATAAATTTTTGCACGTGGCCAACTAGAAGGAAGGGTATCTATGATTGATGTGTAGATGTCAGTGACATGAACTCGGAATCCCCTATTTCTCAACTTGTTGGCAAGATTCAATTTTACGTGCATGTGGCGCGAGACATCACAGTCTATGTCAATGCTCTCTGTACGCAGTTGTATCCATAACGGGTGGATTTTTTTTTCCGCCTTCTCCAACAACGTAACCAAGGTCAGGGCTATGTCGGGATTATGTGTGTGAAATATATTTTGTATAACGTCATCCCAGTTTTCTGGTAGAGAAAATAGAATACGATCGAACAAGTAATCTTGCTGGATATCAAATCCATGATTTATAAGGTAGTTAAATTGTTCGATCTTTTTATTTCCGTACCTATAAATAGGAGTACCCTCTATATGACGCACGCTAATAAAAGAGTTATGTGTGCGGTCTAATTGCAACCTGTCCCACTCTTGTTGACAGTATTTATCACCGTGCCTCATTTTTCCTGAGAAAAGTAGTATCCAACAAATTTTATAACATATACATTTATCGACACTAGTATCAATTCAATAAATTCAACATAGTATCCAACACGACATGCATATAACCCCCAATATAGTATGATGGCACGCATATAACCCCCTATAAAATCCCACGAGGTAGATGTAATTTTTTTTTTTACTTATTAAGAATCCATTTAATAATATTTTGTCAAAAAAAATATAATGTCTAGGGTTATATTTTGAATAATATTTTGTCAAAAAAAAAAATCCCAATACAATGTCTAGGGTTTATTGAAATAAAATACAATTTGTTTGTATTTACACACATAAACACACATACACACATACATATAAACATAAATCTATACATACACACACATATATACAAATCTATACATACACACACACATATAAACATAAATCTATACATACACACACATATATACAAATCTATACATACACACACATAAATCTATACATACACACACATATACACACATATAATAACACAATGAGAATCGAAATGCACGAGAATCGAAATGAGGGATGGAAATCGCACAAATAAACACACAATACCTTTCTGAGCCGAAATCTCAAGGATGGAAATCGCACAAATCGCCTAGGGCTTTAGACACTGACCTCGATCGACAGAAATGAAATGAGGGAGGCGCGATTATTTTTTTTAAGGACTGAACCAGGTCACGGCCAACCACCGTGACCCACCATGCGCGACCCTTAAATGAACTGCTGCTCGATTGAACCTCGTCACGGCCCAGAGCCGTGACCCCCAGTGCGCAACCTGCAAACCCCACCACTGCTCGAATGAGGGATGGTCACGGTCTAAAGCCGTGACCCATACAAGGAAATGGTCACGGCCCTCAGCCGTGACCCGTGACCCCCATTGCGCAACCTGCAAACCATCACCACCACTGCTCGAATGAAGGATGGTCACGGCCTAAAGCCGTGACCCATACCCAGAAATGGTCAGGGTCTTCGGCCGTGACCCTAAATGTGTGTGTTATTTACTTCGTCGTGCCTTTGGTCACGGACTTGGGCCGTGACCCCATCCGCGACCAGTTTGGAGGGAATTTTGGCGCGAATTTGGCGCCAAGATGGTCACGGCCTGGTCACGGCTCAAGTCCGTGACCCACAGTGGTCAGGGACTTGGGCCGTGACCACTTTCAAAGCATCCATGGTCTAGTGTGATAATAAATATGGTCACGCCCAAAACAGCCTTGGTCATGGCCCAAGTCCGCGACCAACGGGTCGCGGACTTGGGCCGTGACCAACTCGGCGTGACCATTCGCAGGATTTGGTGTAGTGTTTGATTGCCTTTCACGGCTTTCCTTTAGTCGCTTTGATTGCCTTTCATTGCTTTACTTTAGTCGCTTTGATTGGGTTATTATCATGCCCCCCCCCCCCCCCCCCCCCCCCCCCGGGCTAGGTATTATGAATCTTCCCCAAGCTTATGTGGATATATATAAAGCCTTCCCAGGCTATAATGAAGTTATCCGCGGATAATTAAGTCTTTGGTTCCGTCAAATATAGGATTATCCGTAGACAATAAAGTCCCTGGCCCCTGTGGGTTATTTTCAGGCCTTCCCGAGCTAGGTATTATAAAGCTTCCCCAAACTAATATGAGATCACCAAGTTAATGATGTTTAGTCTCATATACACCAAGTTAATGATGTTTATCGGTGGAGTAACCTCCCCAGGTTAATGATGCATCCCAAAAGCTAATAATGCGCATTGGAAGCCCTTGCTTCTAATAACGCTTTCTGATAATTTCTTTCGAGAATGTGGTCATTATATACTGGGATATAGCCTTTATGAGTGATGTTGAAGACCAATTCAGATAGCTGGCCCCAATAGTCATTTTCATTATTTTCAATTATCATTTGACTTCATATAATCAGGCATCATTGCGGGCGTTGTGATCCTATTTGAATATAATTATTCCCGATATAATTTGATATCTCCATATAGAATCTGTTTAAAACAAAGAGTTGTTCATAAGATATCATTTAATGGAATCGAGAAATTACAGTATTATATTCATTAATTCTCATAAGCATGGACATAAAAAGTGAGAATGAAATAAAAGATAATGTTCACTATGAATATAAACAGAAGGAGATATAAACTAAATCATAAAGTTAAGGGAATTATGGCCCATTAGTCTCATATAGGCTGCATGTATAATAAATATCCCCTAAGCGTCTCTGAGGAACCTCTGTAGCATTCCTTTTCCAATAAGCCTTTTAATTTCATCCTTCAGAGCATAGCGGTATCATGGCCATGGTCTTGATGGAATCTGCACCAAGTAGCTTTGTTCCTCTTATGGGGTGGAGCTCTCAGCTTTTTTGGCCACCTCAACAGCTTGTCCTCTTTGATGAACTTGAATATGTCTTCAATCGAGAAGGCCAACGGAGTGTAGGCCTCATATCTCCTCTCTGACTTCTCCATTCTCCTTCTTAGTTCCCTGGCTGCGGCCTTTCCTTCTACAGTCAGTGCTTTTAACTGGGATACTTCCTCGGATGGAACTTCTAGAGCTGCGACAGTAAAGCTCCTGGCTTCCACACCCAGATTGGGAGAGGCCGTGACCTCTAGCATGAGGACACTTTGAGTCAAATAGTTAACTTGGGTCTAGAGTGAGGTGTGGTTGTCGTAGAGATGATTGAGATAATTGTACAGATGCACAATCTCATCTTTGACTTCTATGCTCTGGTCGGACTCTCCTTCTATTTTCTGCTTTGTTAGTCTTTACAAAGTATATATAATCTAAGACAAAACAAGATGAAGTGAGTAATCACATAAGTTTTGTATTAACTAAGTAGGAAATTGGGGTGCAGCGTTTGAACTGCTGAATGATATTCTGTTGAGGCCGCGGCCAGTAAGGCACACATGTTTACTGTCACATTCCTTGAGTGTTATTCACTGAGGTGGAGCAGAAGACTACCTAAGTCCTTTCCCCGATGATTTGAAACTGTTATAATAAAACTGCAATAGTAAGGCCCATGGTAAGGAAGGTAGTTGAACCAGGCCGCACCCCTATCTAGGTAGTAAAGGGAACAATCCCCAAGTTGTTACCTAGAAATTGAGTTTTTCTTCCCACACACGTGGATAGCATACCTACTAGGGTATATTAATGAGAGTATAGCCTCGTGGTGCACAAAATGACATAATTTCAATGATAAACCCTAGATTATAGGTCGAGAACAGCAAAAATGCGAGTAAATACAATCCTCCCCTAATCCTTCATCTTTTCGGGGCAAAATCCCATCATGCTTTTCAGCATTATCTAGATGAAACGATGTCACAGGGGTATGTAAAATAGATCTAAGGTCACAAAAGAGAGACCATAAGAGATCTGAACATATAAATACCCATCTAATGGGCGTAAATATAAAATAGAGCTCAATAATCGGAATTTACTTATGAGATGATGATCCAAAGGATCCCCACGAATAAACTAAGGTGTTCAAGAACTCAAAATATAGAGGGATAAGGTTGAAATATCTCGTTCCCACAGATGGCGCCAAGTTGATGATACGAGAAGTCATCCACTAGTCGTTCTCGTGTCAGCAAATCAAGTGTAAAATATGTAAGTAAGGCAAGTAAAGAGAGGTATAAGACAAGATATAGAGTGGTTCGTCCCATAAAATGGATCCTACGTCCACTTTGGTTTTCTACTCTCATTATGCATATATTGTGGTTCAAGTTTACAATGCCATTAGAGGCCTAAAGTAGAGTGGAGGGAATAGAATACATGATAATGGCTAAGCAGGAACCCTAGGTATGGCCTGATGGGTGATCGACGCGGCTGCGGCAGGGGTTCAACCTCCAATTCTGATGCTCTAGAGAGAGAGTATAGTTGGACAGGGCTTCGCCTATGAATTCTCCTCCTCATCAGCAGGTGAGTGCCTTTATTTATTGGAGGTGTAGTGGTGTTTCTCCTGCTCGAGTCACGTGACATATGGATGAGTCTGACAAGTAGGGAATCCTTCTAGAAGATGGACAACTGTCAAGTGGCCCTTCCTGTGTAAAGTCCGTGGCCTATAAAATAAAGGGGGTGTGGCCTTATCATAAGGTGTGCGGCCTGTCATAAGGCGGGATGTAACCTGTAACTTCTGTTATGTATATAAAGGAGGGTGCCGCGGTCGAGGTATCATATCAGTCATATCAGTTAGTATTTGCAAATTTTTATATCATAACTTATAATGCTCGCAATTTAATTTAACATCTATAATAAAAGCCCAAGTGGTTTAGTCAGTTATTTAACATTGTTACAAAATTACTAGCTTACATTTTACATTAATGATCACGATCACCATTACCTTAGCTTAATTACAATTATAAATGAGAGTGCGCTTGCATTCAATGTCCAAACTTATTTAACTAAGCTAAATTTTATCACCAGATTTTGTTAAAACCCTAAAGCATGCATCTAATTGTGATTGACAGTAATATGAATTATCTAGCATTCAAACAAAAACAATCACAAACATATTTGAAGAAAAATTCCCAGCAGGGGTAAAACCATTTTATTTCACTATATGTTGTAAATCTTCAACATACAATTACATAGTAGAAATACAACGTTTGTGATGACGAATACCCTTAGGTATCGGTTCGAAGTCTTCAATAATAGATCCCTCCAGATCTCCAATGATCAGCAATAAAGACATCCTTCTTCTCCACAATTTTTATTCCTGAATGAGTAATATGAATAATAGGATTTAATAATGATTTTGGGACTTTGGAATGAATCAAAAAGGGTTTTAAAGCCTAAAAAATGAAGTCTAAAAGTGCATCAGATATGCAGAAATGGCATTTTTAAAGACTTACAAAACCTAACTTTGTAACAGGTATTTATAGTCTAAATAAAAAAAATCATCCGAACATGTCGTTCGAACGACATTTGCATGTCGTTTGAATGACATCTAATGTCGTTACTAACGACCATACAAACGACCCTAAAATTGTAAAACAGTATGGATTCATTTGAAAAAGTAAAGAAGTGGACCTTCAAGAGAACCTTCAAACGACATTGCACGTCGTTAGAAATTATCGTTTGAATGACTTATCAACATCATTTCAATGACAGGAGTGAAAAATATTATTTTATAAAAACTCATCTACAAGTCTTAAAAAATTATTTTTGATTAAGAAAAATGCCTTATTGTGACACCCCGCCTAATTAAATACCAAGTGATCAATCCTTTATTAAATTAAAATCAAGGTGAACAGTTGGTTCATTCTTAGCATCACTATCACAAAATAAAATTTCCCAATTTAAACACCCTAAATAATTAAGCTAAGTGTCAAAACAATTTAAAACTTAATTTCAATTTTTATTAAATTAAAATTTGAAAACCTTCTTAAAAATCAACAGTTTAAGAATCACATAAGTGCTACGGATATCAATCAACACAAAAGAATTAATCCATCTAGATTAACCAAACCAAATTTAAACTACAAAAGAAATCATCCTGAGAAGAGTTAATACTCAAAGAGTAACGAATGCTGAAAATAAATGAACATACATCTCTGACAAATCTATACTGAATGGGAAATTGGCGACACATGCCCTAACTATGAAGAACTGTAACAAGAGCCGAATCAATAAAGAGATCGTCTACAACAAAGACCTGCAACTCCCACATAAGCTACAGCGCGTCCAATCCAAAGAACCTGTACATGACGCCCATGTGGCTGGGCACCTGTAATATATACATATATATATACAAGAGAGAAGAGATAACAAAAAACAGGTCAGAGACCGATTGTAAAACAGTTTACAAATAGTTTAGCAAGTATTTAAAATTCTTACCTGCTAATGCAACAACCATGCTAGTATGCGACACTCTCTTGAGAATTTTCACCTCTCATCTAGTGTGCACGTCTATCGTACTACTAAACCTCAAAAGTCTATCTCACTTATTTTCTATAAACTTTCATCTTGAGAATCGAAAAGGAATAATATTTAGATTAGAAAGATAAATCTCTTCAAGATTTCTTGCGTTGTTTAGAACAATTTAGTACTATTATGAAGTTCCCGAACACCTTAAGAGAGTTGCAACATTTATTCATTACTTAACTACTCATACGCACAGTAGAAAGTTCCCATATAGACATACGTATATATATTAATTACACATATAATATATATAATAACTGCACCCCACATAAAATCTATGGTGAAAAGTTTCCATATGTAAGTAGATATATATACCAATAACTCATATAATATATATATATATATACACACACTATCTGCACCCCACATACAATCTATGGTGCTGGCATACTCTGCTATCATGTCCCCGTATCGCTCATACTAAGGGAAATACTAGTTCGAAATCCCTCTCGAACTGTATTAACACAAAACACATACAAATGGAGGCGAATCACAGCTCCTGGTCCTAAGAGGTCAGCACATACCCTCACGTCTCTTAGGACCATCTGACTATCACTCAGAAATCTTGTAATCAAGGATACTATCTTCTACGGTACAAGTTGTTATTCCCCATAAAGGCCTGTGGGGGCAAAATATATGCCTATGGAATAGCATGACGTGTGGGGAGCACCCCAGTGAAGATGGCGACATGCCAGCAATACAGGGACGACTAAAGTCCTTAATAAACGGGAAGACCGAGGAGCAGTATCTGATGGGAATGAAACTCCACGAAGATAGGTCTCATCCATATTTTTTACCCATCCATATTTGTAACCCTAATGTAACCCCTAACTCTATATAAAGGGGACACCCCCCATTGTGAAAGGGGGCTGAGAAGTTAGAGAAACACTTTCATGTAAAACTCTCTAATCATCTAATGGAACACACCAGCAGCCCCGTGGACGTAGGCCATTCATGGTCGAACCACGTAAATCTTTGTCTCTCTCGTATTTATTTTTATACTTGTATCGTGATGAATTGACACCCTCCGACGGGTGAGATTTTTTGCACCTACAATTGGCGCCGTCTGTGGGAACCGGCACAAAAAACCTTCCCTTTCTTGTTAGAAGAGATTTAGATTTACGTTCAAGGACATTGATGCCTACGCTATGCACATAATTAAAGATAAGTTTTCTTTTTTAATCTGTGCATGTGCAGTTATACGTTTCAGATATGATTATTTGTTTTGTACAAATATCGTTTCAGTGATGTTTGGTTTTCGTATATTTATGTTCATAAATTCTTTACTGGGTGTATATTCATCTGAAAATCTGCATAACCATTCTTTATTTTTGACGAATCTCAATACTGAAGATGTGAGAAGAGTATCCAAATATTTGGACACTTGTAGGTCAAGCATATACGATCACGATCTCGGCATGGTCTCTCTCTCTCTCTCTCTTCCGAGATTTTTTGGGCATATACCAAATATCTCAATTACTGGGTCACGTAACACCCCCTTTTGAGGCGGGCATCTTGGATATGCCATCTTCCAGTCGGGTACACGGACACGCACAATTGAGATAAAAGGAATTGTCGAAAACTGGCCCATCATAGCCATCGTCACCAACTCATGGAGATCCAGTCCTCATCACCGACTTTACATATCATCCGCCCCTTCTGGTCGGATTTCATATGCAACAAGAATTTCCCTCGGGTTTTCTCCACGGTCAGTGTCGTTCATCCTCATCAGGAGTCATGGGGGATTTACACCCAACACTATTTTTCGATCCGCACGCGATCACCGACCTCTTCGCGATGACCATCATCACAAATCAGCGGAATAAAATCTCTTGGAGGATGATTTAAATCAGAAACACCATCTTTCCTCTGTCTGGTCGGCAGCCACTGCGATGAGCTCAAAGCAGATCATCTAGCATCAGCGAGCATCGACAACCTCACCTATGGTTGTTCTCCGACCTATAATCTCTCTGGTCAAAAAGGCCCCTGTGGTCGGTGGCATGTTTGCTGTCATAATAGTTGGTCGACCAGAGGGCATCAACAACGAAATGAGCTCGCAGAAACAGAACACCAGCAAGGACTTTATCGGAGCCCCTGGTAGTCGGTGACTAGTTGACGACTACCATTAGCTGGTCGGCGGCGAGGAAGAGCAAGGAAAAATGCATCACAGCTGGTCGGTGACGAGGAAGATCAGTGGCGAGCTCTCCCCCGTGAAAATTACCAACTATCTATATGAAGAAGAAGACATCCGCCATGATTGCCGAGCAGCGCCGATGAATGCTTGATCGGGGAGCAGACCACCTGGACCAACTGGGCGAACACGGTACCACGCTCCGAGCTGAGCGACCACTACAGCATCGGCCCTAGACCATATTTTGATGATGGGCGAGCAGGGTACCACCTGGGCAAGCTCGTCGGACGGAGCTCGCCAATGGGGACGGTTGTGATTCTTTTAGGCTTCTCAACACGTCTTGTGTGTTTTGGTTGTCACATATGGAATATTTTTGGGACAAGTCCAGATGGATTTTAAAACTATTTACTTGCTCAGGATTAAATGTGTTATTTTCTTCTTCCTTGACAGCCTTACGTGGCTTTATAAGGAAACATATTTTTGAAACCTATATTAGACTATTTTCTTGGAGTCCAAATATTTCTGCAAAAATTCTAAATCAGCCCTATGTCTTACATTTGAGACATATTTGACTAATGTTTGCATTGCTCGGTTCTCCCTAAGATTAAAATTATTTTAAGGGACCATGTGACTTTATTACAACGATAGTTGGCACTTTCTATGCGACCTTATTACAAATTATTTTGCTGACCTAAATAAGTGGGGCGCAGTGATATAGCACTCATGTCAGTTATTCGAACATTTTAATTTTCAATATTGTCATCCAGCTACAACAATTTAATCTCACCAGAGAGAGATTATTGGTTATTTAGCTCAGCACCGATGGATGCTCGGGCACAGTTATCACAGTGAAATTTTTATGATAAAAATCATTGGATCTTTATTACATTCATGCGCGACTATGAATTTTTTCCTCGACAAATGGTCGAGCGAATGCATATCTTATATACTTTGTTGAACATATCATTTTCATCATAACTTCTATTTTGATTTAGCCTCAACAGATGATCGGGGAATTTACTAACTTCCATAGGTACAAGATTCAGTCTCGACGGATGCTCGACAATAATCTTAAGTCCCTGGAAATCTCATCGATGTTTTGACGGATGCTCGAGCACGAATTGCTCGCTATATCTACTTTGTATTCTATAACTTTTCCCCGGCGGACTATCCAGGCACCATTCATTTTATTAATGCTCCGACAGATAGTCAAGCACACTAAAGCACCTTATACCCAAAGAAACGCTTGGGCGAAATTATTATTACTCCGACTGAAGCTCGGATTCTATGATTCGGTAACCTGAAGGACGGTCAGGCACATTTGAAATTCATCTTGGCAGATAATCGGAAAAATATTTCTATATATTTAGTCCCGAAGATATTTGCCTCGCATGTCGCATTTTATCCCCAGTGGATAGCTGGCGAGGATAATTCTTGTATTTAGCGCAACCCCACTTGATGGATACACACATTTATTTGTACATTGTTCGTTTCCATCTCATAATACTTCATTTGCTCACAAATTATTCTCACGATTTTTATCATCATAAATTTGTTAGCAGGGGCTATCTATACTCTATACTTCACATGAGAAAAACAATTGATTGCCACTACACAAATTTTCTGTGAAAATAATTTTTTGAAACCGAACTTGTATTTTAAGTATTTGCACAAATTCCAAACTAACTCCTGTTCCATACATCTGGATATATTTGATAAATTTTGCATCTTTCATTAGACTTTATTACAATTATTTTGTCCACATAAATATTGGGGCGCACTTAGAAGAGAACCATGTCATTTATCCGGTCATTTAATTTTCAATATTGTCGTCTATCTATTATTGGTTATACCAATGAATGGTCGATGTAATATCTTTACTTATACTTAGCGTAGCCCCGATGAATGCTCGCGCGCGTCCATCCTCGTGAGATTTTATCACAAAAATTATGGGATAATTCATGTCATTCATTCAATACTATGAATATTTTCCTCGACAAATGGTCGAGTGGATGCACATCATATTGCATGATAAATTTATTTGAATTAGCCTCGACAAATGGTCGAGCAACTTATTAACTTCTACAGGTATAAGATTCAGTCCCGACGGATGCTCGGCAATAATCTTAAGCTCTTGAAAATCTTATTAACACACCGATAGATGCTCGAGCGTGGATCGCTCTCTATATCTACTCGGGCCTGTATAACTTCGCCCCGACAAACCAGTCTGGCACCACTTATTTTGTTAATTCTCCGACAAATTGTTGAGCACTTTACACCACTTTGGACCCAACACATGCTTGGGCAATATTATTTATAACAGACAGATGCTCGAATGTTGATATTTCTTGAATTTCAGAATGGGTTATCTGGCTCTATGATTCTTGACCTGCAGGATGATCAGGCATATTCAAGGCTCATCTCGGCAAATGCTCGGCAAAATATTTCTATATATTTAGTCCCGAGGATATTTGCCACACATGTCGCATTTATCCCCAACAAATGGTTGGTAAGGATAATTCTTGTATTCAGTCCCAACAGATGGTTGGCAGAGTCGATTAATAATCAACATTGCATTTATTGGAAGGTTAGTTTTCACTAACAATACATGATCATTCGTAATACTTGCTCAGTCCTCTTTGCCTCGACGGATGCTCGAGCATCGATCACCTGCAATATCTACCAGATCCTCTATAGTTTTTGCCTCGACAGGCATTCAGGCATCATTTATCTCATCAATACTTCGACAGATGCTCAGGCATGGATCGTTCGCAACATCTACTAGGTCCTTTACAATTTTTCCTCAACGGACCCTCAATTTTGATCGATAGTTGACATTGTGTGGTCATGTCTCAAGCTCCAATAAACAGTTGGGCAATACAGTTCTTATTTAATTCAACCTCATCGAATGAAAAATTGAGCGATCTATACCACAAAGATCCAATAGCACATTAAGCAGTATGAAGAGCGACGATCAACTATATTTATCAACAAGGACGAATCCAACTTGTAAGATGTCACACGTCCAGCAAAATCACAGTCAACGAGCAAGACATGTTGATAACAACACTAGACCATCCTAAATGTATCGAGCGACATCGTCAGACAACCCATGGTGATCGACGATAACCAAGCAACGAATTAACGCGTAATCAACACTAAGATATCCACTCCAGAGGAACAATGTTTCTTGAGCACCATATCAGATCAATGGCACAAGGATGCTTTGAGCTCCTATCAATCTCTTTATGTGCACGAGCCATATGGAGTCTTCCACAGCCTCCTGGAACCACCATGTATGGTCAGCGAACAAGTGTGCCCCAAGGAACGATACAATATGTGAAGCTATACGAGCAAGATAATCCTTAAATATATCCAGCTTGACGAATGATCAACGCGATACTCTTTAAAGCAACGAAGCCTCGAGGAGCGATCGGGCACACTTATCATCCCGTTTATACAAATCAGACGACCCGATGGACGGTCAGGCAGCCTTCCTTTCACAAGCCCGATTGGGGGCTCTATAGTAGCGATGATATGTGAATAGATTCACTACAACATTCAAAGTAAAAGAGAAGAGGTCAACTCAGCACAGATGCCAACCTGGTTAGCACCGGAATTAGTCTTTCAAATGACGATCATGATCGAACTTGATTTAGTTACAACGGCCTTCTTGCTTATTCCCACTAAATTAAGTACGTCTACAGGCCTTTGTTATCTCCAAACACAAATGGCCTCACGAGTTGCCCAGGCAACAATAAAAGCCCTACGGGGGATCCCTAGGCAAAAAGCCAACTCAGGTTGGTCGCCCACTATGTTGGTCGGTTAAAATCCTGAACGGGTGGATGACCCTCAAACCAGGTGCATTTTTGCCATCGCCTTTTAGGCCTAAGAAAGTGTGACGGCACAACCTAAAAGGTAAAACAGGCGGATATTTACATGCGAGGTATTAGGAAATGGAAAAATGCAAACGTAATTGGTATTACATTAAATTGTGGGAAAAACCTAAGGCAGGGTCTTACCCCTACTAGGTATATGCTAGAGCAAGGCTCGACACATTGGCTTTTGGTAGGCCTCTCCAATTGGACCATATGAAAAACCTAAGGCAGGGTCTTACCCCTACTAGGTACATGCTCGAGCAAGGCTCGACGCGTAGGCTTCTGTTCGGCCTCTCCAATTATACCATATGAAAAACCTAAGGCAGGGTCTTACCCCTACTAGGTATATGCTCGATCAAGGCTCGACGCATAGGCTTCTGGTCGGCCTCTCTAATTGGACCATATGAAAAACCTAAGGCGGGGTCTTACCCCTACTAGGTACACACTCGAGCAAGGCTTGACGCATAGGCTTCTGGTCGGCCTCAACAAATGTACCATATGAAAAACCTAAGGCAGGGTCTTACCCCTACTAGGTGCATGCTCGAGCAAGGCTCGACGCATAGGCCTGTGGTCGGCCTCAACAGATAGACAATACGAGACCAAAATACAGGGAGACGCCCTAAACTTGATGCACGCTCGATAAAACCTCAGTAAACAAATTCTGAACAGGCCTGTGGTCAGCCTCACGAATTGGGCCATACAATATAATAGACAATGAACTACGTCCGACCTGATCCCAAGAGGGTACGTAGGCAGCTCGAAACTCTCGAGTCCGGTTCCCATATCGATTAAATGCCTCTCAACTCAAGCCAAGCATTCATCTAAAAACCTATGAAGGCGAGAAGATCAACCAAAGAAGGCTTAAAAGTTGAACAATAGATCAAAGAATGCCAGTCCACTTCACACCACCAACTGCATATGCTTAAAGAGATTGTGGACCAGCTCCCAGCTCATCTCAGAATCAACTTAGCTGAACTGCGACCTGTGGGACTATTGTGGGGGAAAAATATATGCCTATGGAATAGTATGACATGTGGGGAGCACCCCGGTGAAGATGGCGACGTGCCAGTAATACAGGGACGACTAAACTCCTTAATAAACGGGAAGAACGAGGAGCAATATCTGATGGGAATGAAACTCCACGAAGATAGGGCTCATCCATATTTGTTACCCATCCATATTTGTAACCCTAATGTAACCCCTAACTCTATATAAAGGGGACACCCCCCCATTGTGAAAGGGGGCTGAGAAGTTAGAGAAACACTCTCATGTAAAACTCTCTGATCATCTAATGGAACACACCAGCAACCCCGTGGACGTAGGCCATTCATGGTCGAACCACGTAAATCTTTTTCTCTCTCGTATTTATTTTTATACTTGTATCGTGATGAATTGACACCCTCCGACGGGTGAGATTTTTTGCACCTACAAGGCCCAATCGAGATAGGCTTGTCCCGGCGCAGAAACCCCCGTGATAGCAAGTAGCTCGGGTATGATTTTTACACAGATATATAATATATACACAATCACACAATCATGTATATATATATATATATATATATATATATTGCTAAATTAGGTACGCTCACGACCCATAATTATAATTATCCGTTATTACACATTTTACTCAATTATTTCGTATAACGGGCTCATTATTTGTATTCTCATTTATTATTCACTTCATACTCACTTCTCCTCTCTCGAAGTATTCTAAGTATAATTTCAGTAGGCATTCACTCACATACGTTCCGGTCTAACTCCCTTACGAGTCACAATCTTTTTTTAAATATACGCATGCTTTCTTATACACATGAATCATTCCTCGTTAACCCAAAATCTCATCTTACACTAAAATGTTCCTTAACGGGTCTACCTAGGCCCTACTGGTCATTTCTATATTCCTTTATACTCCAACAACAACAATCAAGGGTTTCCATACATCTTAATTGGATTAAACTAGAGAATGAGAAATATGCAATTTTCCAGGAGGGGTCGATCGATCGATCGGTGGATCAATCGATGCTCTTGGCTCGATAGATCGATCAAGCAGTTCTTGCCCAGAAACTACAAATTAAACCTATGGGTTTCATCTTCCAATTCCTCCTAAAATTTCATTAACAACTCTAGAATTCTCAAATAACAATACTACAAGTTCTATATACATATATATAAGGTTTCCAACGTGAAACATGTGTAATTTCATCAACGATATCGAATTAATGGGGTAAGATTGACATAATCTTTAAGAACCCTAATTTTGGAAGAAATAACCATTCCTCTAATTATTTCCCAGATTTCTTGTTTCTAAACTCATAAAAATTCGTGGGTAATACTCTACATGTGATGGGTATAACTAGAATATAATTGAATCTCTCTAATCATGCGATGTAAAGTCTCTTAATCAACCATTTCTTTCATGGGACTAGTCCTAAACAACCCTAGACTATCATGATTGAGACATTACCTAAAAATAAAGCAAGATAGATACTTGACTGGGAATTTAGTTTCTGATTTTTGAAAGAAAAAGGTATGGTTGTGCTCCTCGTTCCGCGATCTATGTTTTGGTGGTGGTGGTGGTGGTGGTGGTGGTGGTGGTGAAAACGGTTGAGTCTTTGGCCGTGAATTTGTTAAAAAGCTTGCCAACTTCTTCTCTAATGGCCGTCCTTTGATTTTGTGTTTGTTTACCCTAGAAGACAACTCCTAAAGGCTGATATATCCTTAGAAAATTCGTGGGTTTAATTCCCCAAAAATATAAAATGTCTAAAATACCCTCCCGGGGTGTCAATTAGGCCTAAAAATGCCTCGAAACCCAAACTAAACCTCCGGGTACACTTTTCTGACTATCTCGATCCTTCTGGACACTTTGGCGCACTCAAATCAACCATATGAGCAACTTATAATTTATTCACTTTATATAATAATAATTTAGTCCTGACACGCACAGGCGCGTTCCGATTTAAATTTCCATAATTGTCATTCTATTCACTCGTGACAATTTTAATAAAATAAATCTCATTTATTACTTTACTCAATTTGTAATATTCAATAATTTTTCAATAATTACTAACTCACATCACGTTAGTAAATATAAAAATAAAATTTTGAATTAATATTAAATTAATATCTCAATTTAAATTTAATAAATCCCCAATTTTAAAAGCCATAAAAATACGAGGTATTACATACTTCCCTCTAATAACGGAATTTCGTCTCGAAATTCAGAAAATAAGGCCTACCTGGTAAAACATATTTTGGATACCTTAACAGTACGCAACCTAGTCACATAGTAAGGCGCTCAATCACTATAGACCCCTCCTCAAAGCAAGCTTGTTTAACACTCACTACACTAAAACTGGCGATTGGTCACGGCCAAAATCCCTGACCAAAGCTGTGGGTCACGGAATTGGGCCATGACCATTTAGGGTGTGACCATTTTCGTGGTCGCGGCCCAAGTCTGTGACCAAAAAATGGTCACGGCCGAGAGGGGTCACAGCAGATGGTCGCGGACTTAGGCCGTGACCCATGTCGTGATGGGTCACGGTCCTCATCCGTGACCCACAACCGTGACAAATTGGTCCCGGCCAAAGTCCGCGACCCACAACCGTGACAAACATTTTAAAAAAAAATGGTCGCGGCCCTTATCCGTGACCCACAACCGTGACAAATTGGTCGCGGCCAAAGTCCGCGACTCATTACCGTGACAAAAAAATAAAAAAAAATTTGGTCGCGGTCCTAATCCGTGACCCACAACCGTAAGAAATTGGTCGCGGCCAAAGTCCGCGACCCACAACTGTGAAAAAAAAATGGTCGCGGCCCAAGTCCGTGACCCACAACCGTGACGAAAAAAATGGTCGGGGACTTTGGCCGCGACCATTTTTATGCGTGACGAAAAAATAAAAATGGTCATGGACAAAGTCCATGACCATATTTAACTATAATTTTAAAAAAAAATTATTTTTTTGGTCCAATCCTAAAACTGGGGGTCCTGTGAGTGCACCATCAGTTGCTACGTGTAACGTTTGACGCGTACGAGGTGTTACAAATATTTATTATTGGCAAAACAATAAAAAAATCAAAAATTTCAAATCGAGAACTTTGTTAATAAACAAATATATATACAAACTTATAAATATTACACGTCTTAATAATTCACAGACCAAAAAAAAACAATTGGGCAGAGTTTCCTCTATTTTCTTGACATTCCAAAACCTGTAAATGTAAAACCTACTTATTATAAAGCCTGCACGGCCATAAAATTCAACAATCAAATTATAAAAGCCTGCACGACCATAAAACTAAACAATAAAAGCCTGCATGGCTGACAAAATCTTGATTGTCCACAACATATAAACAATATTCATGCTGTAGACCATTGGCTCTTTCGTTTGATCCGCGTGCTAAAATCCTACAAATGATAGGATACATAAAAAAAAATATCAGTAACCAAGTAGTTTTATAAAAAATTTAATCAAGCTGAAAAATTGCATATATGAGTTAAAATTATCAGTAACCAAGTAGAAATATACAAATTATCGTCATATTCTCAAATCGGGAGTCCCGCGGTTGTGAGGTCAATTCCTACGAGTTACATTGGTCCCGTGGGAGGTGTCGGCGCCACCCACGGCGCCGTTCGGGGGCTGTTTTGGATTTTCACCCTCTAACGCCATGTTTTTAAGCCTAAGCCTAGAAATATGCAAATTATCATCGTATTATCAATTCGGGAGTCCCGCGACTGCGTGGTCAGTTCCTACGAGTTACATTGGTCTCGTGGGAGGTGATGGTACCACCCACGGGGCCGTTCAGGGGTTGTTTCGAGTTTTCACCCTCTAACGCCATATTTTTAAGCGTAAGTCTAGAAATATGCAAATTTTCGTCGTATTCTCAAATCGGGAGACCCGCGGCTGTGGGGTTAGTTCCTGCGAGTTACATTGGTCCCGTGGGAGGTGTTGGTGCCACCCACGGGATCGTTCGGGTGCTGTATTGGGTTTTCACCCTCTAACACCATGTTATTAAGCCTAACTCTAGAAATATGAAAATTACCGTTGTATTCTCAAACTGGGAGACCCACGGCTGCTGGGTCAGTTACTACGAGTTACATTGGTCCAGTGGGAGGCGTTGGTGCCACCCACGGGGCCGCTCTAGGGCTGTTTGGAGTTTTCACCCTCTAATGCCATATTTTGCTTGAGTCTAAAAATATGCAAATTATCGTCGTAATCTCAAACCAAGAGTCTCACGGTTGCGCGGTAAGTTCCTACGAGTTACATTGGTCTCGTGGGAGGCGTTGGTTCCACCCACGGGGCAGTTCGGTGGTTGTTTCGAGTTTTCACCCTCTAACGCCATATTTTTAAGCCTAAGTCCAGAAATATGCAAATTATCATCGAATTCTCAAAACGGGAGACCCACGGTTGTGGGGTTAGTTCCTACGAGTTACATTGGTCTCCAGGGAGGTGGTGGTGCCACCCACGGGACCGTTTGGCGGTTGTTTCGAGTTTCCACCCTCTAACGCCATGTTTTTAAGACTAAGTCTAAAAATATGCAAATTATTGTCGTATTCTCAAACCGGGAGACCCGCGGCTGCGTGGTCAGTTCCTATGAGTTACATTGGTCTCTTGGGATTTGTTGTTGCCACCCACGGGGACGTTCGGGGGTTTTTTTGGGTTTTCGTCCTCTAACGCCATGTTTTTAAGCCTAAGTCTAGAAATATGCAAATTATCGTCGTATTCTCAAGCCGGGAGACCTGTGGATGCGGGGTCAGTTCCTACGAGTTACATTGGTCCCATGGGAGGTGTTGGTGCCACCCACGGGGCCGTTCGGGGGTCATTTCGAGTTTTCACCCTCTAACGCCATGTTTTGCTTAAATCTAGAAAAATGAAAATTATCGTCGTATTCTCAAACCAGGAGTCTCGCGGCTGCGCGGTCAGTTCCTACAAGTAACATTGGTTCCGTGGGAGGTGTTAGCGCTACCCACGGGGCCGTTCGGGGGCTGTTTTGGGTTTTCACCCTCTAACGCCATATTTTGAAGCCTAAGTCTATAAATATGCAAATTACCGTCGTATTCTCAAACCGAAAGTCCTGCGGCTGTGTGGTAAGTTCCTACGAGTTACATTGGTCTCGTGGGAGGTGATGGTGCCACCCACGGGGCCGTTCGGGAGCTGTTTCGAGTTTCACCCTCTAACGCCTTATTTTTAAGCCTAACTCTAGAAATATGAAAATTATCATCGTATTCTCAAACCGGGAGTCCCACGGCTGCGTGGTCAGTTCTTACGAGTTAAGTTGGTCTCGTGGGAGGTGATGGTGCCACTCACGGGGCCTTTCGAGGGATGTTTCCAGTTTTCACCCTCTAACGCCATGTTTTTAAGCCTAAGTCTAGAAATATACAAATTATCATCGTATTCTCAAACCGAGAGTCTCGTGGCTGCTCGGTCAGTTCCTACGAGTTACATTGGTCCCTTGGGAGGTGTTGGCGCCACCCACGAGGTCGTTTAGGGGATGTTTTGGGTTTTCACCCTCCAACGCCATATTTTTAAGCCTAAGTCTTGAAATATGCAAATTACCGTCGTATTCTCAACCCTAGAGTCCCACGGCTGCGTGGTCAGTTCCTACGAGTAACATTGGTCTCGTGGGAGGTGATGGTGCCACCCACGGGGCCGTTCGGGGGCTGTTTCGAGTTTTCACCCTTTAACGCCATGTTTTTAAGCCTAAGTCTAGAAATATGCAAATTATCTTCGTATTCTCAAACCAGGAGTCCCGCGGCTACGTGATCAGTTCCTACGAGTTGCATTGGTCCCGTGGGAGGTGTTGTCGCCACCCACGGGGCCGTTCGGGGGCTGTTTTAGGTTTTCACCCTCTAACACCATGTTTTTAAGCCTAAGTCTAGAAATATGAAAATTATTGTCGTATTCTCAAATCGGGAGACCCACGGCTGTGGGGTCAGTTCCTATGAATTACATTGGTCCCGTGGGAGGTGTTGGTGCCACCCACGGGTCCGTTCGGGGGATGTTTCGAGTTTTCACCCTCTAACGCCATGTTTAGCTTAAATCTAGAAATATGAAAATTACCGTCATATTTTCAAACCGGGAGTCTCACGGCTGCGCGGCCAGTTCCTACAAGTTACATTGGTCCTGTGGGAGGTGTTGGTGCCACCCACGTGACCGTTCTGTTTTGGGTTTTCACCCACTAACGCCATGTTTTTAAGCCTAAGTCTAGAAATATGCAAATTACCGTCGTATTCTCAAACCGGGAGACCCGCAGCTGTGTGGTCCATTCCTACGAGTTACATTGGTCCCGTGGGAGGTGTTGGTGCCACCCACGGGGCCGTTCGGAGGATGTTTCGAGTTTTTCACCCTCTAACGCCATGTTTTGCTTGAGTCTAGAAATATGCAAATTATCGTCGTATTCTCAAACCGGGAGTCTCGCGGCTGCGCGGTAAGTTCATACGAGTTACATTGGTCCCGTGGGAGGTGGTGGTTCCACCCATGGGGCAGTTCGGTGGTTGTTTCGAGTTTTCACCTTCTAACGCCATGTTTTTAAGCCTAAGTTTAGAAATATGCAAATTATCATCGTATTCTCAAACTGGGAGACCCGCGGCTGTGGGGTCAGTTCCTACGAGTTATGTTGGTCTCGTGGGAGGTGTTGGTGCCACCCACGGGTCCATTGGGGGGTTGTTTCGAGTTTTCACCCTCTAACGAGTTACATTTGTCCCGTGGGACATTTCAAATGATTAGTTAGATAACTTTTTTTTATTCAAGGATTGGCTTAAACAGACCCCAAATACTAACTTTGACATGCGTAATCTTGAGATAAATAAGGAGAGGGTTAAAATATACATTTTCTAAGTGTTGTGAATGTAAAATCAGTACACATATAACCACATCCTGAAAAACCAAAGCTATTTTCCACTTAGAGGTGTTTTCAGTACATGTAAAATCACAACCTGAATAAATCAGTCCCCGCATAGCAGATAGGTGTTCTCAATACATTGTTTTGAGTTTACATTTTTTATACCAACAATCTATATAAACAAAAAATATATCCTAGTAATCTATATAAAGATAGACGGGAGAACCACTGTTGTTTATATGGTATATATTGTATACAAAACTGATGTATATATACAAAATTGATGCATACCGAACTGCTCAAATGTATGTATTGTATCTACTCTTAAACAAAGTAATGATTTAAGATGCTATAACTGTCAACCATGACATTTTGTTTAGACATTTTTTCAAATAAAGTAATGATTTAGGATGATATACTTTAAAAACATAAGAGTAAGTGTGGTTATATTAAACTATTGTATTGATGATTTGTTAATACTCCGTCCAGTCCACTCTTTAACAGGTGATATGATCAAAATTGGTAATTTACCTAACTAACATAAACCATAGCGTTGATCGTATGAGTAAATGGAATTTACCTATACAAACACAAATGAAAGCCCATATTGAAGTGACATCTTAGCTCACGTCTGGCGCCAATGCACTTATTTCGAGATCCGATGTTCAGTAAATCTGAAAATACAAATAAAAGTTTATGTATAGAATAATCATAACAACCATACAATCTCTATATCGAATAATAATGCACTGTACTTTTGATTTTTGCAAAATTACACCAAATATCTGCAAATCCAAATGTTTACACCAAAGTACATGGAATTCGTGAGCAAGCTTTCTTGATGAGGAGAAATTAAAACGTGTTTTCTTCAAAGCCCATGTAACATGCTTCTGAGCCTTCTTAAAGTTAACATTGCGTAGAATAGGAACACTTGATCGCAGTATTGGTTTCTCACTGGTTATAGGCCCTGCGTGCACACTATATATAACAAAATTCATTAATAAAAAAATAGTCATTTAGTAGAAATCTACACTTGTCATTTATAACAGAAAATACCAGAAACAATAAAGGTTAATCTCCGATGTTGAACTTACTTTATGGATAACAAAGATGAGCATGAATTTTTGGATTGTCATGGAGAGTGATGTCTATCTACTAAATTCAAACATCACAGTAATATTGAAACCCTTGATGAGGAGATAACAAAATACCAGGAACTTTTGGAATGGCATTGTGTTTTTACCAGTATTGTGAATCGAAGTCATAGTTGATTATAATTTATTTTTTTAGCATCGAAGTGTTGTGCTACATCATATATATTAACAGTACTATTTAGCATCTGATTGGGGCATAAATTCAAGCTCATGAGTATGATGATACATATTCAAATTAAATGACCAATTGGTTCTGAATAACAGTATATAAATCTATTGAAAAATACACTATTGAAAAAAGAACCAAATTAAGAAAAAGGAAGTGGGAAATGAAACTCAAGTTGTGAATTGCGAATCATAGTGCAATCAATATTTGGGTAACTAATAATTGTGAATCATGTACATATCACAAAAAACAATTAACTAAGATTGCAAATATGCAGTTACATATATGCCATATGCATATATGTAATGCATATATGCATATTGCATATATGCAGCTGTATATATGCAGAATATTTATCCGAAACTCAATGAAAGAATGTACCGAATATATGTACATTCATTGGGTCCAAATCAGTTCCTGCACCTGCCAGTTCTCGCACCTTTTGAGTTCCCACACCTGCTGAGTTTGCAAACAATCCAACTACAACCTCAAACCTTAACCCTAATAGCATCCCCCGACGGCTATGCAACACCAACTTCACCACTGACATTTTCATCATCAATGACGCCATTTTCTTCTCGCTACCACAAAACTCTCCTATCAGAAGATGAAGAATTAGAAGAAGAGAAATACAGTCAGAATCGAAAAATGCAAGAAATAAATGCTAATGAAACCTCAAATAACAAAAACTTTGATGGATAATCAACATAAATGAACCACTGGAATACTGAAGAACTACCTAAACAAGAACCTGATCTGAATCGGCACCTCCTCTCTAATATGTATGTCCTTTTATTGCATATGTATATTTACATCCTCGAACCCACCAGAAGTACACCTATGTATATTTACATCCTCGAACCAATCAAAATCTGAATAGGTGGATAAACGATCGTTGGTATCAAAGGAATACCAAATGTCGTATGAGAGAGTCCCACTCACGTATTTGATAAGACGTTTAAGAGAGAGTAAGTGAAACTCTTTTGGGGCCACCTAATATCGCGCACAAGTCCTTCCTAAACCCACCACTCTCATTTTGTAAATTCCTAGGCCCAATTCTCTTAACCCAATTCCTCCGTAGGAAATCTCACTCCTCTAGTTGTTATACCTAACTGGCATGGATTACCATTTCTAATCTTATCAGTCTCATTTCTCAATGTTGACACATTCAGCACTATTAGTCCCAATATCTACACATAGGGAAATTTCTTGAGCCATTTCTCCGTCACTAGTCCCATTGACCATTTTGGAATGTCCTTCTCTCGGATCGGGCAGTCTTAACTCACAAATTATATTTTCATTGTTCCTTTGGCTATACTAGTCCTATAAAACAAATGGTTGACCACACGGATCTTAGATGAATTCATCGACGCTTAGTAAGGATTTAAATAGGTCCCATACTCGGTATACCTTCGGTTAATGTTTCACTATCACCATTGAATTCAATCTTGCCCTTCGACTAGGTTTTTTAACCCTTCGAGATCCCCTTCTTCTGGAAACTGTTACAAATTTCTTGACAACATTGATCCTAGTCATCTTCATTATATTTCTCACCCACACTTGAGTATTTAACTCATGAATCCTTTCACAACAATGAACTCTTCTAATCTTCGATATACCCCTTAGTCGTTGGGTAAGGAGTTCATTAAGAAAGTTGACTGCTCTCTCGCGTTGGGCCTTCTTTCTTGCCCATATGAAATAAGTTTCAAAATTCCATTCATAGTATGATTAAAACATCAAATGGACAAGTTCACGATCGAACCATACCCAATTTTCTCAGTTTAGCTTCACGTATGCTTATTTATATGAGATGCCTAACTGTCATCAATTTAGATTGCTCCCCTGAGCAAGAAAGTTCACTAGAAATCTTCGAGTCTTGGGTGTTACTGCATTTCACCCTACATAATTGCCTTTTAATTTATTCATTCACAAAAGTCCTTCCAACTCCTTCACCCTTCACTGACAGTGCTGGGTAAGTTTGGAACAACATAAACGGTATCCATAATGGTGCTTAGCAAACTACATCTCCCAAACATCTTCTTTATTGTCCTCAGCCCGAACAATAATTTTGGTGGGTTCTATCTCAAACACGTTTTCCTAAACACTTTATATCTTTGGCTGAGTCCCCCTCCTTCTGTTGTTCGAATGACCCTCTCTAGTCATCAATGCCCGACCAAGATCGTATAAGAATTACATCACTTATATTTCCTGGAAGGAGAACATAAGTCGTAATGCGCAGAGGAATACAACATCATAATAATATGGCTTCACATCAAAGAATGCTACGCTGAAACCTAGAAAGTCGTACAGATCCTAAAGACACTAGAACCTGATGCTCTGATACCACCTGTGACACCCCGCCTAATTAAATCTTTGGTGACCAGTCATTTATTAAATTAAATGAGAATATCCAGTTGGTTCATTCTCATATCACTGTTAAAAACCAATTTCTTTATTGATTCACCTAATCAATTATTATGATATAGTCAAAATTTAATTAAAACCATTCCACAATACGGAATAATAATAATCAACATCACATCACAACTAAACTACATATAACAAGAATAAACGTGACTGGAATAACTCTCTAGTTAAAATATCTCACTACCCACAAACAAAAACTGATATCAACAATACTGATTTAAGTAATTACAATATCAGGATTGGAAATGAAATAACTAGAATCAACGGTGACATGCCTTAAATGAAAATAGATACTAAAGATGTGTGAATCAACATAATGGAAGCGTCTAATAAAGTCTGCATCTCCATCAGCAGTTATAACCCGTCGAGACATGCATATTCTATGACGGCATCCCTGATACTGGACATCTGATTTACAAGAAACAATAGAGAAGCGAATATGCAAGGAAACAAGTCAGAGCCCGATTATAAAAGATTTTTAAAATAACAAGTGCTTAACAAATGAAAATAAGCAATTATTATGTACATGTTAGCTTCTCGGGCTGTCGCTTGATAATTCTCACCTCTCATCTAGTTTGCACGCCTAATGTATGTTATCATCTCCAAATTAAGGTTTTCAATTATGATTCTATCTCATATCATTTCCCTGAATTTCCCACATAATACGTATGATAATTAAGCATGTTCATTTCTCTTTAATATGAACTAGGCTTTCATAGGTTTAAGATTAAATATTCACTTGTTTAATTCAATTAGATCTCATTATTCATTTTTTTATCTACAATTTTATATAGTAGATTTCATCAGAGTATAAATTTTAATCTAAAATTCTCACACAGTAGATTACATCATTGTATATATATTTTAATCTACAATTCTCACACAGTAGATTACATCATAGTATATATATTAATCACATTATTATATATATTAATACGGCACCTCCCAGACACTGTTGCGATGCATGCATACTCTGCTATCATGTCCTGATACATTTCTCGTTGTATAAAGGACTATTAGTTCGGCATCTCTCACGAACCATAAATAACATAACACAGATATTGGAGGTGAGTATACTCCCCAGCCAAATGGGTCATGCGCATACCTACATTCTCATTCAACCGTAGAAACTATCATTCACACCGATAGCACGTGTCCAATGACCTATGCTCAGGGTACGAATCTTAAATCCCCCCAAATAGGCTCATCAGGATAAGATCGTCCACAACGCAAAACCTCCATCCCGATATCAAGTAGCGTAGGTATGTAATACACACAATAAATAATAATATAGGCATTCACCCCACCTATATATAATAACAATAGTTCACACACACAACCCATATAAATATTTCCATACATAGCATATTTCTCTCTAATCTCCTACGTATTTACAAATTATGACTTTACTTCTCAAATTATATTCAAGAGCTTCTCTCATCACTCGAAAGGTAGTAATTTATTTCTCATATAAATTCAATAGGTAAACGTCCATGCCCTACTAATCCATGTCATGACAACTCTCGAATTTCTATGAATTAAAATTATCCTCAATTAGGTTTATTCTCGATAACCCCTAATTCAATCTTAGCCCTTCATTTCATCACTTAGGGTTAATCCCGTATAATCCTAAGGTTATTTCGGTAATTAAAGACCCTCTTACTACCGGTACTAACCTTAAGTTATCCTTTATTCGATTTAAACCTCAATTTATGTAACTCTCCACCGTAATTCATTCCATTAACACTCGTTAATTTACCCATTCAATCTCACACATAATACTATTTTTTCGAGTTTTAAGTATGTCCAACTACCCTTCTCCAAGTCCCATTATGTTCCATTAGTCCACACCAAAGATTTCTAAAGTTGGGATTTAATCACAATTTAAAAAGGAAACAAATCACATTTTCCAAGGGAGTCGATCGGTCGATGAATTTGGTCGATCAATCGACATTCTTGGGTCAATCGGTCAGATATTTTCCCAGGTTTTCCTTAACAGTTAAGGGTTTCATACTTTTTAACAACCAAAATCATATTGAAACATCTCCAAATTTATATTCATGTAACCAGATCATATACTAACATATATGGTCAAGTTCTAGCATATCCAAATCAATTAAACATCATCAAGATGGATAAATTTACCCAGATTTCATATTCAATCTCAAGAATTATAGTTTTTGACTTTACCATCAATTTAACATGTAAATCCTAGATTTACTCACTAAATAGTTCACATATTTGATGTATTTTATTCTAAACTCAGAAGGAGATCAATCCTACATAATTCTCAATTCAAGGATTCATCAAAAATCATATTAATTCGTACAACTTTTTAGAATTTTCTAAACAGCCTAACATGGATAATATATATGCTAAAATTTTTAATAGTTAATCACTTGTCTTTAATTAGTAGGTCTGAACCATTGGGGAAGATAACTCCACTGGTATTCCTCCATTTTTCGGCCAACTTCCGACAATGGTGGTGGTGTAAGATGACTCTTAGCTTTTGGTCTCCTAGAAATACCTCTTCCTTTCCCAAAGAAGTCTATCACTCTCCCCTAAGTCTTTTATTTCTAGTTTTGGTTAATGAACCTTAATCCTAACACCTCTACACTTACATAATATTACTACAAATTCGTGGGTACTATTAACCCATTTTGAAAAATGACAAAAATGTCCCTCTAGGGTGTTTGTTTGGTTCCAAATATCCCCAAAACCCAAAGTAATCCCCCAGGTAGACTTTTTTGAGTATTTAAACCCTTCTCGACACTTTGGATCAGTCAAAATGACCATTCGGATGACATAAAAATAAGTTACTTTTCATTCCATATAAATAAAGTCCCAAGACGACTCACAAGCGCGTCCCGACTTAATTACCATAATTGTTGTATTCATCACTCGTGATAATTTTATAAAATCATAATCATATGTAAAGTCATAATCATATATATTACTTTTAATCATAATTAATATTAAGCATAAATCACATATTACTTTATTCTCGAGTAATATTTAAATCTGGATTATTTTTAATTATCCCATAAATAATTCTAATTAATCCCATTTTAAAAGTCATTAAAAATACGGGGTGTTACAGTTCCACGTAAATATCCATTTATTGAAAGACATTTAGAAAGGAACTCTTGACATCCATCTGATATAGCTTGAAGCGCAGAGATATGCGATGGCGAGTAGTAAACAGACGAACTCGAGCCTTGCATAATCCTGTGAAACCAACCTAGCCTTATTTTGGATAATGGTACCATTACCATCCATCTATTATTGAAGATCCACTTTGTAAAAATCATGTCTATCTCTGTAGGTCGGGGGATAAGTTTCCATACAACATTCTTTCAAAATTGAAGTAACTCTTCCTGCATAACGGACATCTAGTGTTCATCTTTGAGTGCTTCTTTGTGGTTCTTGGGCTCGACTTTAGACATATAGTACAGATTTCTAACAACGTTCTCTAGATAAGTACGAGTCTTGACCCCAAATATGGGATCTCTGAGTATGGCAGAAGGATCATGACTTTTACAAATCTAAGAAGGTTGTTCCCTAAATCAGGAGTAGGATTCACCATGAGTGTGTGAGGGACTAAAGGATCATGACTAAAAATTGCGTCATCCTCGAACAAAAGCCTACGATCAGCAAGCGTCGGTGGTTCGTCATCTTTCACTGTGACGTTTATTGACTCCATAACCGTAAAGCTAATCATGTCAAAAGCTCGGTATGATCTACTTATCGACGAATAACCTAATAATGTTCCCTCGTTGCTCCAAGAGTCAAACATTCCTAATTTCTCTCTATCACATAGGATGTAGTATTTTCTCCCCAAAACACGAAAATGTGAAAGGTTGGGATTCTTTCCAGTCCATAATTCATAAGGCATATGAAGTGTGTGTGGATGAAGATAAACCCTATTCACAGGGCGACATGCGGTAGAAACCGCCTATGCCCAAAATGTCCTAGCAACTCTACAACTTAGAAGTATAGATCTAGCCATCTCCTGAATCGTCTGATTATTGTTTTCAACAATCCCATTTTACTGAGAAGTCTTCATGGATGAAAACTCATGTTTGGTATCACAGTAAAGATCCACTTTTGCTTCCTTAAATCCAGTTTCGTTGTCACTATGCATTTTATTGATAGTGACACCGTGTTGTTTTTTGCAGGACATGTCACTTGGTTGTAAGAAACTCTACAGCATCAAATTTCTCTTTCAGGAAACCTATTATGGAATAACGCGAGAAATCATCAACCATCATAAGGATATACATCTTACCACCCAAACTCTCAGTACAGGTAGGACCCATAAGATCCATGTGAATCAACCCAAGCACTCAAGAAGTGATAATGGAATTCAACTTTCTATGGGGACTAGGGACTTGTTTTCCCAACTAATAGGGTCCATAAACTACAGAAGTCGGCTTCCCAAGTGATGGAAAGCTACTTACTAGGACCTTTTTAGCTAATCTCTCTAAATATCTAAAATTCCCATGACTTAGATGTTGATGCCACAGATCCATAGGAGTGATCGTGGCGTTATTACAAACAAATGAAGACTTGGGCACAATCCCATAATAATTATCTTCTGTCCTTACCCCTTGTAATAAAAGTTTACAGGATTGATTATAAATGTTACACTCTTTCTGGTAAAACTTTATTGTAAAGTTGGCGTCGCATATCTGGATAATACTAAGAAGGTTTGCTTTCAAACCTTTCATGTACAAAACATTCTCTATCTTAGGAAACCTCAGTATCTCTATTACACCGCGTCCTACTACGTTAGACTTTTTCCCATCTCCAAAAGTGACTTTACCTTCCTTAAGATCTTCAAGGTAGGTAAAAAATGAGACGTCGCATGTCACGTGCCTGGATCACCCACTATCAATCTACTGTGAGGCATTATGTTCTTTAAGAGAGACATGAACAACAAGGGCTTTTACGTCTTGCTTAGGTACCCAATAAATGGTAACTTTCTATTTTCCCTTGTCATTATTGGTTCTAGCCGGGATGTTGGAAGTATCCACTAACTGCAAAGACATCCATTGGAACTCTTGCATCAAGCTGTGAGAAGTGGCGACTAGAAACTCAACCTTCTCTCTAAGACTAGTAAAATGACTAGTGTGGGGTAATGGAGCATGTGTACATCGCGTCGGGACCGAACTATAGAAAAACTCCCTAAGGAGGAATTTTCTTTTGCAATATGTACAAACGTACAGTCTTAGGCCGACCATGGTGTGCTTTTATTGGACTAACTCTTCTTTGGGGTTTTGGTTAATGGCCATATGGATTCATAGTAATCTCGGGAATTAGTTTTGGTGTAATATTGGCATGGAAGGACCGTCAAAATCGATTCCCTGCCTTTCACCAAACCCAAAAGCGGGGCCGAGGAGCATCTTTCTATATTTGTCCTTAATCTTTACCTTGACCTCCCAGGATCTTTCAAGATCATGAGTGAGTTGGGCTACATGGGCTTCAAGTTTCTTTTGAGCCTCCACGGATGAAAGGAGCCCACTCGTAATACTAGACACTTTTTTGGTTAAGTCCCCTTTATCTTTATTAAAATTACTCTCTCTAAATAGTCTCTCTCTCTCTAAACAAACTTTCTCTCTCTACACAATCTCTCTCTCTCTCTCTCTCTCTCTCTCTCTCTCTCCCTCTCTCTCTCAAGTAGTGCTAATGGAGGAATCCCTCTCTCTCATCTCTCCCAAATCGTTTTCTAATGTAATGATCCTAATAGCTAACCCTTTGTTACACTTTTTAGTTTTATAAGAATCAACATATAAATCGGTGTAAGCACTTCGTAAGTCACTCTCACGCTCACTTGCAGTAGTAGCCCCCTCACTTTCATCGTTTTCACGACCGAGGTGTCCTTGTGAAGTAGCTTCCTAATCCACTGAAAGTACTCACATGGCTAGCCATGAATGTTATGAATTTTTATTCTTGTGGTGATTCATCTCCAAAATCCCCCGACTCGGCCTCACTTTCGTCACTAAGGGAGGAATTTAAAGCAACTTTGCCTTCGTCGTGACGTTTTAACCTAATTGGACACTGAAAAGACTAATGGCCTCTACCATCACACTTATAAGATCTCTCTTCATCTCTTTTAGGAGTGTCTTTTTATATTTATGAAACTTCTTTCCAAATTTGTCTTTCTCAAAATTCTTTTTATCTTTAAAATTGCCATTCCTTTTTAATTTGAGATTTTTTTTAAATAATGTCAAATCATCTAAATCAAATTCAAACTCAGAATGTAATGTTTCTTCCTCTATTTGTTTAAATCACTCTACCCCCTTCCTACCTGACTCCTCACCTTTTCTAGCCTGGGCTTTAAGTGTTATCCCTTTATCTTTAGATTTAACCGCTTTAGGAAACATATCAATTTCATACATCTAGAGGGCTCCCACTAGTTCTCCTAATTTAACAGAGTTTAAATATTCTAATGAATTTAACACAACGACTTTAGGGATAAACCGCTTAGGCAATGATATCAAAATCTTTTTAACTACTTGTGCATCAGGAATATGTTCACCAAGATTGAAACTAGTATTGACAATATCAGACAAATGTGCATAAAATTCATTAAAACATTTAGATTCAAGCATGATTATTGTTTCAAATTGAGTAGTTAAAAATTTCAATTTAGATTCTTTAATAGCATTTGTGCCTTCACGAGTAAGTTGAAGAACATCACAGGCTTCCTTTAACGTGGTACACGTCATGATGCGTCGAAACTCGTGGGGTGTGATGATTCCAGAAATTGCAATTGGCCCATGAGAATTATATGTTATTCATTTAAATTTATTCTCAGTCGAGTTTGACACCATTTTAAGATTTCTCATATTTTTTACGGTGACAAGGGGAGGAGTCCACCCTCTTTCAAACATTACCTAAACACGTTCACCAATGGCTTTTAAAGACGAATTCATACAGCCTTTCCAATATGCATTGTTTGTCCCATTAAAAATTGGTATTCGATTATATAAGTTTTCCATTGAACTTTAGATTTTTCAAAAATCAATTTTTTTAGAAAACTGATATTCAGAAAAATTTGAAGGAAAACTTACATGGTAGAATCGTGTAATTGACTTTGATACCAATTTAAGAGTGCTTTGCATTCCATGTCCAAACACTAAACTTAGTTTTATCACGAGTTTTAATTAAAACCCAAAAACATGCATCCCGCAAAACATTTTTATTTCACTTTATGATGTAAATCTTCAACTTACAATTACATGGTTAAATAAACTATTTGTGATGACGAATACCCTCAGGTGTCGGTTCGAAGTCTTCAGCAAAAGATCCCGCAATAGCTCCAATGATCAGAAATAGACACAATTTTCTTCTCTACAATTTTACTCCAGAATGAGTAATTTGAATAATAGTATCTAAGAATGATTCACATAAATTATTTGGAATTTGGAGTGAATAAAATAGGGTTTTAAAGACTAAAAGATGAACTCTACAATTGCATCAGATATGCAAAAGTGGAGTTTTTAAAGACTTACAAAACCTAACTTCGTAACATGTATTTATAGGCTATATAAAAAATTAAGGTGGAACCTGTCATTCGGACGATATGTGCATGTCGTTTGAATGACATCTAATGTCATTACTAACGACATTAAAAATGTAAATCAATATGAGTTCGTTTGAAGCAATAAAGAAATGAACCTTTGAACAACCCTTCAAACGACATTGCATGTCCTTAGAAGCTATCATTTGAAAGACTTATTAGTGTCGTTTTAACGACGGGAGTGCAAAATATTATTTTATAAAGCTCGTCTACATGTCTTAAAAATTTATTTTTATCCTAAAAAATGCATCATTTTGATAAAAACATTATATAAAAAATATCCCAAATAAATACATGAACATTAATAACTCCAATTAAACATTATACCTTTGAGCATGGTGGAGTTAGTGGGATAGTGAATACCGATTGAAGGTGCACAACGCATGATGCCAATGATGGGTGTGTGGTGATGATGTGTGATGCTAAGGATTTGGATGATGGATGTCAAGATTGAATGAGTGAAGACGTGCCGAAATTTAACAATATACAACATACTAACTATGATCTAGGACAACACATAAATTCCTAGATTCTAGATGGACATTTATAAAGCATGCCCTTACAAATTTGTTAATTACATTAGACTTAAGGTCTCCAGGTCTTCATAATAAAATTACAAAGACCTTATGAATTACTTAAGAAAACCAAAGACCTACGAGAGATTCATGGGCATTGAATGAACCCGACATTAGTCAGATAAAATCCTCAACAAGTGGATAGCCCTTAAACCAAGTGAATTTTAGCCATAGTCCGTTCTAGCTCTAAGGTAGCGTGATGACACAACCTAAAAGGCAAGATAAGACGATAAAACACATGCTCTCTATAATGGAAAGGAAAAATGCAAAATATTGAAATTAAATAGACAACTTGTTACAATAAAAGTCACAAATTATAATAATATCATTTACAAAAGTAAAATTTCAAAAAAGATGCACATGCTATGATCGGCTGGCAAGAACAGAAATAATAGCTCTTTGTCGGTCGTCATTAGGGCCTGGTCAGAACTCACCATCACTCTCGTAAGAGGAAAAATATATTTTAGCAAGATGAAGAGGAATAGTGTCTAAAGGAACCTAGCTCTCTTCACTGCCAAAAGATGGATGATGATAAGCCAGACAATCAACGTAATACATAAATCAAAGTTATGAGTCTTTGGGAGTTTTTTACAACTCATATGGCTTTCATCCAATCATGTTTATAAGTCACGCTATTTTCTTCCTTTAGCCTAATAGGGGCATGCGTCCAACCTTCATCATAACTTGCCGACCATACTACTCGTGGACCCATTCTTAACTAATAATACAGCTTAATAATGTCACGATTAAGATCCATCACTATAACTTGCCGACCATAGTACTCGTGGACCTTCAGTTATTGTCCTCTGATTCAGAGAGTTTACTTTTGAGATCATAATTTTTATCTTGAAGAAGGGACTAAATATCTCCAATGTCCTTTTCCCCATACAAATGGGCCTTCAAGGAATTCACTTCCTCCACCATGAGGGTACCAACATCCTCCAAGTCCTTCATGTCATCTTTTAACTTCGCCACAAACATAGACTGGCGTTTGTAAGCACCAGTCATCTTTTTAAGGTCCTTGCAGACAAAGACAAATGCTTGGAGAGCCTAGGCACTTGAATCCTAACTAAGGAGAACATTTAGGTTGTAACTAAAAGTAGGAATCTCCATGAAAACATTTGCAGACTACAAAAAATAAAGAGAAGATGAATAAATATTCAGCAAAAGTCTAGATAATATTGAAATTCATAAATAAATTCATTAATAACACTGAAAGTGGGCAAAGTCCTTACAAACAGAGATTAAAAGCATGATACAAGAGCACATGAGATTAATCATCCCTAGACTAAGTTTTTTTCTCTTAAAATGTTCCTTTCTCTCTAGGGCCTTACCCTTGGAAGCAGTATCAACACTCTTATTGATCGAAGCATCTATGGTGGCTTCCTCGTCAGCCTTTGGTAGAGAACTAGAATTGTTCTCACTGAAGAGTTCTGAGTCGGCAAGTACATTCATCCTCACCATGGAATTTTTGGGCATCTATTATTTAATTAATTCGGTTAATTTTAAATTACTTGTGTGTCGTAATTTAATTGGATTAATTATTATTTATATTTATTGAATATTAATCTGGTGAGTAAATTATTAATATTTATGTAATTTAAATTTACTAAGCGAATAGTAATAATTTAATTACATTATAACGAGAAATAGTGATGTGGCATTTATTTAACCCAACCGAGAGTCGGGTATAGACTATATTGGGGTCGAGAAAAGAACTATTAATAAAATAATTCAGATGCAAATTTGGTGTACGGTTGAGTCTGGATGGGTCAAAATAGTATGAAAAGAGTACCCAGGGGTAGTAAATGGGTCTTGGCGAATTTTTAGGCATAATCAAGCTCACATAAGAGTGTTTGGGCCTTTTTTATAAAGCCCACAACTCTAAAAATGGGATTGAGTTATTAAACCCTAAAAGTGAGAGGGTGTGGCCACTATAACACATTTTAGAAAACCCAATTGAGAGAGAGAGGTGGGTGAAATTGGAGAAACCAGGGGAGCCAAAATCAAGAACAAATGTGTGTTCTTCATTAAATAATCATCATTTACACCAAAGGATTCAGAACCTACGAATCCTAAGGCAAGTGGTCAAACTTGCTTTTATATTAAATGAAGATTTCTATTCATATAATAGTTGTTGTGATAAGATGATATGGTTTTTGGGTTAGTTGATATCTAAATTGGGTTTTGATGGGTAGGATTGAATTATAGAACAAATTCTTGAATTTAAAGAAGTCTATAAATTTGGGTAAATTAAACTGTCATTTTAGAAACTGTGTTTTGACTTTTTTGTTTCGAAAATGGCTATTTTGTCTACGTTGCCTCGTAGAAAATCATGTTTTATGCATGTTGTTCTTTAATACATTTTCTCCAAAAACGACTCCAATGTCCCTCAAAATGGCATTTTAAAATTTTGGGCATATTCATGGGGAAAATTTTAATAAATGTTAATTTTTTTTTTTGTTGTTATTCCATTGGAGGTTGCCTAGATTGATTGATTGCAATTTTCTTCTATAATAAGGTCATGAGTCCTAAAGTGGAGATTATATTTACATAAAGTGAGACAAGTAAGTATTAGGATGATTGAGAAAATAATCCATAAGGGAATTAAAGTTGAAATTGAGTAAATTGAAAACCTTAGATTATTAAGTGTGCAAACTTTTTTACGGAGAATTTGAATAATAAATTCTAAATATTATATTTTCGGGCCAAGTGAGTGAGTCCGGATATATTGGGTGAGCGATGCCAAGGTAATAACTTAATTAATGCGTAGATAATTAAAGTTTAGAGTCGGGAAAATTGACTCGGATATTTTGGGGCTAGTGCTGCGAGTGCTTAGGCATGGATTTGTCCGAATTAATTTATAACAGGGTTATATGATAAATTATGGAATATTCAACATAAAAAGGAAGTTAACCTTAATAAGTGGAATTTGAGGAATAAGTTCTATAAGATGAAATTTCTGACCGAAGACACAAGTTTGGGTAATTTAGTTGGGTTAGACAACTGGAGTGAACAAAATAAATAAATGTGGGATTTATTTAAATTACAAGTCGGTACATAGACTTGGAAATGTTAGGCTAGTGTTATAATAATTGTGCACAGAGTTGTCTGGATTATTTAAATATATATATATGTGATGATTGTGTAGTATATATATATATATATATATATATATATATATTGTGGTGACAATTATTATGCAACACAAATAGACAGGAGAAAGGAAATCACCAAGTACGAAAAAGGAATGTAAAATGACAATCACACAACAAAGGATATACGTGGTTCAGGAAAGAAGTGCCTACGTCCACGGTGGTGAAGTTGGTTTTATTTCTATATACTCCGGGGAGTGATTACAGAGAATACAACTTGTCCTTTTGCCCCGGACCTAGGGTTTGATATATACATGTACATTTAGGTGAGTGGGGGTGATGGGTTCCCCCACGTCTTCCATCTCTCCTATAACTTCCCTTCAGGGGAACGTGGGAAGAGACCAGATCAAAATAAGAGGTGGGGGCCTGGACTTTGGGCCGCCAGAACTGGGCTACTCATCTAGGCCAATGGTCACAATTCTGGGTACCCACAATTACCCCTAAGTTTATCGGGCCATGTTCATGGGCTCAATAAATTTAAATTATTAGCCATAATGGCTTTTTTGCTATTCTTCAAAAGTTGTGAAGTTGATTTTGGTGGCACCCACTTCGTTTATTCTGCACTATGATTAGCAGAATTTGAAGGTTTATTGGAATAGCCACTTTTCTACCGTCGCTTCAGTCTTTCCAGAATTCTTCTATTTTCTATGAGCTCTAGCGCTTCGTACCTTCTTCTCTCAATCTCCATTCTCATTGCTTCCTAGTTGTTTGGGCTCGTGCTTCTTCATTACTTGAATCGATCTTCTATTTTGTAAGTTTCCTGTGCCCTTTCATTGTACTTTCTCTTCGAGTTTGTAGCTTTTCTAGGGTTTTCCAATGGCGAAGATTGGAAATAGGTTAATCTCTGAATTTAGGAAGTTTTACAGCATCCCTGAGTGGGTAGATATTGAGTTCTGTGCCTCCCCTCTTAGAAACGTTGGAGATATAGATGATGCCCACTGGATCCACGTCTTGTTGCTTTCCTAAGGGGGACTCACTTTTCCTCCTAATGATTTATTTTTGCATTTTTTGGCTATTTTAATATTGTTCCTTCACAATGCTCGCCTAATGTGTGGAAAATAGTAAATGCCGTACTTAGGATAAATCAATTGTATGGTACTAGGTTAGGGCTCTCCGAGGTCTGTTTTTGCTACTCCTTTTCTCGAACTAACTCTTGTGTCCTTTACCTCAAAGCTAGGAGCCCTGACAGGATATTGGTAGTAAATCTACCCGATTCCCATAAGGACTACTGGCAAGAAGGTTTTCTTGTTAGAAATTGGCAGTTTTCTCCCCAATTTAAAGGGTTAGGGTCTGAGAGGTTCTCTGTTCCCTTTTATGGGGAGGAATACATAGGTAGACATTGTACTGTTGTTTCGACTTTTATTGATTTGTGATCTTTCTAACTCCTCTTTGCTTTTTCTTCCACAGTGAGGTCAAAGAACTTGGAGCCTACTCTCAGCGAGGTTCGTATCTCAGAATTGGTTAAGTCTTGGTGTATCAGGGAGCCTTTGGGTGACGACGAGCATCCCAGGTCTGCTACCTTTCTACTCGAGTACAAGAACATATGCTTTAGCTTCCCCAGAGTTTGATTTATTTGAAGAGACTGCTGTGGGTCCTATCCAGTTGGACGAGGAAGAGAGCAGCTCTAAGAGTGACATTGTAGGAGCTATAAGTGATTTGCGGGGAGAGAGCTCTAGCAGGAGCAATTCCTCTAATCGTAGGGAGGTTTCTTAAGCTCGAGGATCGTCGAGTACTTCCAGCAGTTCGAGCGAGGAGATGGTTCCTCCAAGGAAGAACTTGATCAGGGATGATGATGATGAGGACCACGTGCTTCTTGCACAAAGGTCGAAGAAGCAAAAATCTAATTCTGGGGCTGTGGCTACTGGTTCCCGGTCATCTGCCCAAGAGCGGGAGAGAAAAGGAAGGAAGAGGAGCAGGTGAGGGAGAGAGAGAAAAAAAAAGAGGAGAAGAAGAAGATGGAGGAGGGTATAGGAGAGGAAGAAGAAAGAGAACGAGAGAGAGGAGGAGAAGATGAGGGTCGAAGTGAGGACAAAGGCCGGGCAGGCCTTGGTCTCGGTGTCCGCGCTGCCCGAGGGGGCTTCTGTAGTAATTTCCCCTCAATTGGCCCCCGCTTTGGTCGAGAGAGCTGTCCTCCCAGCTGATCACCAGAGGGCAGTAGGGTCAGAAAAATTGGCCCTTCAGGCTAGTCAAAGGCTAAATGTAGTAAGGTTTTTCCCTTATTTCCCATGTTTTTATGAATTCCCTCATTTCCCTCTTCTAATGTCTTCTTTTTTCTACAGTTTGTTACTGACTTCGTCGTGCTGTATCGTTCACGCGATGAGTTGGTGATGAAAAATAGCAAGCTGAAGAAGGAAAATGTTGCCCTGAAGGTGAAGGGTAAAGAGCTCGAGGCCAGATTTAAAGCCGTTGACGCTGATCGAATTTCATCCAACCTGGCTCTTGCTACTGCCAATAAGGAGAAGGCCGCGGCAGTCAAGGACTTGAAATAGCTGCAGCAGGCCTATGAACTGGTTTGCTCGAGCAAGCTAGTGGTTATTGAGGACAACAGGGTGCTGTCTGAAGAACTAAAGAAGAAAGAGTCTAAGGCTATCACTGCCAAGGAGGACTCATACAATTCTAGCTGGGCTACAGCGTACGAGGATGCTGAAGTTCAGATTGGCTATATCAGTCATCTGAACTTCAAGAAGGGTTGGAACAAGGCCCTTTTGGCTACTGGCGTCGACATTAACTCTCCCCTGTTTGACGAGCATGACCCTAGTCCGAAGCTAATTGTGTATGACGTCCCTGCCCCAGCTATTGAGGGTGTTGGGCCTGTCCTTCAGACGACCCCTGCTGATGCTTCCCTTGTTGTGGCTATAGAGACTACTCCTGCGGAGGGCGGTGCTCCTGCTGATGCCGACAAGGGGAAAGGGCCCTCAACCACTGGGAAACCTGAGGTTGCTAACTAGTTAGCTACTAGGACTGCTTTATATTTTTTCTTTTTTCAGTCTGTAAACTTTCTTTCTACTGTTCGATGTAACTTCAATCTTTATTAATAAAAAGACTTCTATTCTTTAGTGCACTGATTTGTCTCTTTCTTTCCCTTATCTTTTGGTTGCTTGTAGTTAATTGATGTGGATAATTAGATTCCTGTTACTTCCCAATTGGGCAGGACCCTTGGTCCCAATGCGAGTCCCGAAGTTCACCAGGCCTTCGTTAAGCTTTGTAAATCCCTTAGATCTAAAAATCATAAGTATAAGGAGCAATCTTAACTTGTGGCCAAGATAAAGGACAGGCTCCAGAAGATGGAGGACATTAGTTCCTCAGTCCAAGAGGAGGTCAATGTACTGAGAACAAAGCTATTAGAGGCCTCCGAGATCAACCAAGTTGGGGAGGTTCTTCAGCAGGATAATGAGGACCTAAGGAGAGAAGTCTTATGACTTAAGGAGCATGCACCGAGCATTGTTCTAGCAGTATTACAAGGTTCCTCATCATCGCGAACTAGAGCTGGTCAGAATGTTACTCCTCTTGTGTCGTAGGGTTCCACTCGCCCACCCATTTCGCGAGCTAGGAGCAGAAATAGGGAAGCAGAAGAACTTCGAGATAAGGAAAGGGAAGAACTCTATGGTGATGTCCAGCGAGCCTATGTGATTACTGCTGGGCTTCAAAGGGATGTCACTCGGTTGCGGCACTTATTCAAGAAAGGTCCTCGGCAAGCGTGGGCTGACGGCTATGACCAGGGTTGGTCAGATGCTCCAACAAGGTTGTTTGAGGTCGAGGAGCTTTCTTTTATCAGGGGATGGCTAAGTGTCTTGAATGAGATGCAAGTCCCGAGGAACTCGATGCTCTGGTATTTCCATGAGATGTCTCCCTCTATCCTGATGCCTAACCCCTTTCGGAGGGATGAACGATGGATCCCCATCGATGCTATTCCTTGGCAATTATTGGAGTCGTATGCAAATGAGGTTGTAGAAGAGTTGGCTCCTGCTCCCGATGACGGACGAAGAGCTCGAGTGGCTGACTATCTCTCTCGGAGGCCTCCCCCCCATTGAGATTTTTCCAGTTGTTAATTTTTGTTCTTTTTGGTAATGTAAATGCTTTGGTGGAGTTCACCGACTAAACATGTCTCACCATTTTTGTAAATATGATGAATTAATGAAAAGTTTGTATTTTGGGCAATTTTTCCGACTAAACGTGCGCATCATATTCTTCACATTCTTGTTGCTTTATAATCTTCTAAGTTTGTTTTGTCATGCAAGTGTCCTCCCAGTCCAGTATAATACCGAGATACCATTGTGCACCACTTTACCTTTTAGGTTGTGTTATCACACTCCCTTAGGCCTAAGTGGAGCAATTGGCGAGGACACACCTGGTGTTGGATGCTTTATCCGATCAGGATTTTACTCAACCGAGGTAGGTTTGATGACCAGTATAAAATTTGGTCATATTGCTTAAGGATCCCCTGTAGGGCTTCATATATTGCCAGGGGTAATGCTAAGAGGTCCTTCGTGTTTCATAACGATGACCTGAGGAGGGATATTGCCCTGCTATATTGTAGTGATCAATGTGCCTATTATTTGGAAAAGATGTGCGATAAATGCAGATGTTACTCATTAGAACGTAACCAATTAAATAACTTTCATTAATGATAAGGGAAATGATCTCCTAGTTTCATAACAAAAAAATAAAAGAAAGATCTAAAAATAGAATCTCTTGAGATTGGCTGCGTTCCATGCTCATGGTATTTATTTACCTTCCATTGTTTCCAAGTGATAGGAGCCCTATAGGTCGTCTCTAGTTACTTTAAAGGGTCCTTCCCAGTTGGGACCTAGCTTTCCATCTGATGGTTTCACTGCGCTGCCCAGGACTTTCCTTAAAATATAGTCCCCAATTTAAAATGACCTCGGGTTAACCCTTTTATTGTAATGCCTCGCAAACTGTTGCTGGTAGCTCGCTAGTTTCACTAGGGCGAGCTCCTGGCGTTCGTCGGCTATGTCGAGCTCAGCGAGTAATGCTACATCATTATGGCCTTGGTCGATAATGTTGGACCTCATTGTCGGCAAAACCTGCTTCGACTGGGATGACTGCCTCCATGCCATATGTCAGCAAAAATGGGGTTTCTCCTATTGCTCGCCGAGGAGTGGTCCGATATGCCCATCGGATGTGAGGTAGTTCATTTACCCATGCGCCTTTGGCTCACTCCAATCGCTTCTTTAATCCATCGATAATGGTTTTATTGGAAGCCTCAACTTGGACATTGCTCTGAGGGTAGGCCACCGAACTGAAGTGGTGTCTGATACCGTGTTCGATACAGAAGTTCTGAAAGGAGCCACTTTCGAACTGTGTTCCATTGTCGGTGATGATGGTTCTGGGGATTCCAAAATGAGTGATTATATTCCTCCATATGAACCTTATCATATCAGCGTCTCGGATGTTTGCTAGGGGTTCTTCCTTGATCCATTTGGTGAAGTAGTCAGTCGTAACCAACAGATATTTGCTATTGTCGACAGCGGTAGGCAGTGGTCCTATGATGTCCATTCCCCATTGGGCGAATAGCCATGGGCTGGACAGGGACTTTAGGTTGCTGGTGGGTTGGTGGACCATAGGAGCGTGGAGTTGGCATTTCAGGCATTTGTGGACATACACTACAGAGTCCTTTTGCATATATGGCCACCAATAGCCTTCCTTCATTTATCGAAAGGCTAGATACCTTCCTCCGATGTGGCTTCCACACATTCCTTCGTGAAGCTCGCGTAGCACTTGCTCAACATCCCCTGGGTGGACGCATCGGAGATAGGGACTGGAGAAGGACTTCTTATACAAGTTGCCTTCAGAGGATAAGTGAAAGCGAGTAGCTTTGACTCTTATCTGGTGGGCGGTCTTCTTGTCATCCAGGAGAGTGCCATCCTTTAAATATTCTCTTAAGGGGTCCATCCAGCTGGGGGCTGACCCCACCTGGAGTACCTATTCCACGCTTAGTGGATTGCTGTCAATGCTCGGGCAAGTGAGGAAATCGATGGGGATGACTCTTTTTAGGTCGGAGTCAACTGTTAAACAAAGGGCTACTATGGCATCAGCGTGATTGTTTTGCGCCCTGGAAAACTGCTGGACGTTGATCTCTTCAAAGCTTGACATCAGTTTTTCCACTAAGGCGATGTAGGCTGCCATTCTTTCATTCTTTGCATTGTAATCTCCACTTATCTGATTGGAGACCAGTTAGGAATCGCCGAACACCTGTAAATGTTTTACTCCCAAAGTATGCACTTTTTGGAGGCTGGCTATTAGGGCTTCGTACTCTACTTTATTGTTGGAGGCTGCAAATCCAAGCCTGATTCCTTGTTCAAGGATTGTGTTCTCTGGAGTAATGAGGACAATGACCACCCCCACCCCCTTTGAGTTGGAGGCTCCATCAACAAACAGTTTCCAAGTTTCCTTTTTTGCTAGGTTCTCCTTTTGCCTTGTTGGTTGAGGATGGTCGGAGGGTTCTTCGCCCGTGAATTCAGCTATAAAATCAGCAAGGATCTGACTCTTGATAGCTTTCCTTGGTTGAAATTGGATGTCAAATCAACCGATCTTGACTGACTACTTAGACAGTCTGCCCAACGAATCCTCTTTCCTTAGGACTGCCTTAAGGGGATGGGATGTAAGGACGATGATAGTATGAGCTTCAAAATAATGCTTCATCTTCCTCGAGGCTATTACCAGCGCAAAGGTGAGTTTCTCCAATGGCAGGTACCTTTATTCGGCATCTAGTAAGGTCTTGCTCGCGTAATAAATAATGTGATGGATTCCTGCAACCTCGCATATTAAAGCAGAGTTGATAGTGTGATTGGATACGGAGAGGTACAGGTACAAAGAATCCGTTTGCTGTGGTATGACAAGCAGTGGTGGAGAGCTTAAGTAGGACTTGAGCTCGACCAATTCTTGCGAGCAATCTGGGCTCCACTTTATTATTTTGCTCCCCTTTAAAAGATGGAAAAAAGGCTTGCACTTCTCATAGGATTTGGAGATGAAGCGATTTAAGGCAGTGAGCATACTGGTGAGCTTCTGTACGTCCCGGATTGTGCGAGGGGGTTGCACCCTATTTATTGCATCGATCTTGTCTGGGTTAGCCTCTATGCCTCTCTTACTGACCAAGTACCTAAGAAATTTTCCTGACTGGACACCGAAGGAACACTTGCTTGCATTAAGTTTCATTCGGTACTTCCTGAGAATTTCGAAGGTGTTTGATAGGTCTGAGAGGTGATTCTCCTTCTTCTTTCTTTTAATGAGAATAGCATCGATGTAGACCTCCATGGTGTCTCCCATCTGATCTTTAAACATCTTGGTAACCAACCGCTGATATGTTTTCCCCCTGCATTCTTAAGCCCAAAGGGCATAACTGTGTAGCAGTATAACCCAACTGTAGTGATGAATGATGTTTTGTCCTGGTCTGGGGCATATAAGGGGATTTGGTGATACCTTGAGTATGCGTCCAGGAAACTCATTCTCTCATGAGCTGCGGTGGCATCTACTAGTTGGTCTATATTTGGGAGGGGGAAACTATCTTTAGGGCATGATTTGTTGAGGTCACTGAAGTCGATGAAAACTCTCCACTTCCCATTGCTCTTCGGAACTACTACTGGGTTGGATAGCCACTTGGGAAATTATACTTCCCGTATGGGTCCTGTATCCAGTAGTTTTCAACTTCTTTTTCGACCGCCTTAGCCTTCTCGAGTCCAGTTCATCGTGCCTTCTGCGTGACTGGCTTGAAGGTGGGGTCGACGTGCAACTGATGACAGACCATACTAGGATCGATTCCAGGTAGCTCGTACGATTCCCACACGAAAACATATTCATTGTGCCTCAGCAAGGTTGTTAGTTCCTTCTATTCCTGGTTGGTAAGAGACGCTCCAATCAAGAAGACTATGTTACTGTCACCATCTCCAACCGTAACTTCTACCAGGTCCTCGACGACCCGCTCGGAGGGGAGGAGCCTGGTCTCCTCTACTCCAAGCCTCCCATATTTTAATTTTTATTTAGAAGGTATCAACCCCTCCTCAATTTTCTAGCTGGGCTGCTCGGATTTATTCTCTGGCTTTGGATGGATGGCTGCTATGAAGTACCTTCTCTCCATCGACTGATCATCGTGGATCTCCATTACTCCTTGCTCGGTTACGTATTTGAGTTTCTGATGGTAGGTTGAGGAGATGACCTTCACCGCATGAAGCCATCCCCTGCCGAGGATGGCCTGGTATGGCAAGTCGAAGTCAACTACCAAAAACTCGAACATCTTGGAGACGTTTCCAGCACGTACTGGTAGTACAATCTTTCCCAGGGGCATAGTCATTTTTCCAGCAAAGCCAACCAAAGGTACAGTAGCCTCCTTTAGGTCGGCGATGCTTAACTTCAATTTTCTGAATAGATCGAGATACATTACTTCGGACGAGCTGCCTTGATCGAAGAGAGCTTGTCGACGTAAAAATTGGCTATCCTGAGTGTAATGATCAGAGCATTATGATGTGGAGTCCTCAGTCCTACCAGATCTTCATTTGTTAAGACAATATGCTTGTTATAGTTGATGTCAGCTGCTCGTCGACATTTTCCTGACTGTGACATTGCTAGATCGATCTGAAAAGCCTGCATTACTGCTGTAAGTTTCTTCATCTCCATTCGAGCTGAATTTCCTTGAATCTGCCTGGCATCAGATGCCCCGTGAATTACTGCAAACTCGTGTCCAGCGTCGTCTTCTAGCATGTTGTCAGGTCTCACCTCTTTATTGGCAGCCACTTTCTTTGCCCTTTTCTCAACAAACTCGTTCAAATGCCCAGGCTGGGCCAGCTCCTCAAGGTGAGACTTAAGATTTTTGTAATGCTCAGTCTTATGTCCTCCCTCTTTGTGAAAAGCGCATCTTAGCGCATTGTTCCTCTTCGAGGGATCTCCTCCCATCTTCCTGGGCCACTTGATGAATGGATCATCTTTGATCTTCACGAGAATTTTGTAAATTGGTTCTTTGAAGACGGTATTAACCGCCTAGAATGCTTTTGATTCATCGTTGTTCCCTTCGTTCTTGGAGCCATTTTTGACCCCGTTCTTTATTCCTTTCTTCTGGTTCTCAGCTTTGTCACTTCCCTTGGTAGTGAGTTTAGCTCGACTATTTTCTCCTGTATTGAGGTGGGGGATATCCTCCACTTTAGCGTACTTTTCGATGAGAGACATCAGGTCGTCAATAGTTATTGCTTCTTTCTTTTTCAGGTACTGGTATATAAGGGAGGAGCAGAGTAGCCCAATTTTAAAAGAGGCCACTGCCACTTGTTTCGAGAAATCTTCAACCTCGTTGAATAACTCCCAGTACCTCTTCGCGTAGTCTTAGAGTGTCTCTTGAGGCGTTTTCTTCATTGTCAGTAAAGCATCCATCCTTTTGGGATGGGAGCTGCTAGTGATGAACTGGGCCGTAAAGAGTTCATCCAGGGATTTACAACTTCTGATGGACCGGCGGGGGAGTCTTTCGAACCATTTTTGCACCACATCATGCAGGCTCGAGGGTGAAATAAGGCACATCAGTGCATCTCGGTGATTCCAGAGGGCCATGGCCTCTCGGTATTGCCTAACGTGATCGATGGGATCAGTCTTATCGTCATAAATCTTGAACCTTGGAATGGAAAATTTCTTGGGGGCTTCTTCTTCTTCGATTTCCCTCGTGAAGGGTGACTTCATCTGGGTTTTAAGAGCTCGCCTTGCAAGTTCTCTGGTTAATCTGGCACCGTGGTGGGTAGGATGTTGGTCCATTTCCTTGCGGACCAGACTTCGTTTATTTTTGTCGCTGCGAGCAGGGCTCTGGTAACGGCGAGCTCTTCACAGCTGCTCACGAAGGTCGTCATCTGATTCGTCTCCCTTCACCTTTTGAGATCTTCGCCTAGGGATCTGTCTTCTACTGCAAGACTTGCTCGCCTAAGGGCTAGGAGTGTGGTATGGACGTCTCTTGTTATCAGGACGAATATCCCTCTTCAGTCTTTCCAGTCTTCTTTTCAGGCGAGCATTCTCAGCCTCGTACCTGTGAGAAGACTTTCTCTGCTCGTGGAGCCTTGCCTCGTATGCATCAATCAGTTTGGATATCTGCGTGGACCTCGCTGTCCCTTGGCTTTCTTCTGAGGTTGTCCTTTCCAAGCGAGTCCTTTGATCTGAACGTCGAATTTCGGACCTAATCCTGCGAGGAGCAGGTGGTTCTTGGATATCTCCTGCCTGGGGGGCATTGCTGCTGTGACCAGACATCTTAAATTCCTTCCTTGGTGTGGGCTCTTATCAGGGAAAGAGGAACGTTTCCCACAGACGGCACCAATTGTGGTGACAATTATTATGCAACACAAATAGATAGGAGAAAGGTAATCACCAAGTAGGAAAAAGAAATGTAAAATGATAATCACACAAAAAAGGATATACGTGGTTCAGCAAAGAAGTGCCTACGTCCATGATGGTGCAGTTGATTTTATTTTTATATACTCCGGGGAGTGATTACATAGAATACAACTTGTCCTTTTGCCCCAGACCTAGGGTTTAATATATTCATGTACATTTAGGTGAGTGGGGGTGATGGGTTCCCCCACGTATTCCATCTCTCCTATAACTTTCCTTCAGGAGAACGTGGGAAGAGATCGGATCAAAATAAGAGGTGGGGGGCCTGGACTTTGGGCTGCCAGAACTGGGCTACTCGTCCAGGCCCATGGTCTTAATTCTGGGTACCGACATATATATATATATATATATATATATATATATTTGTTTGCTTTATAAATATTAGTGTGAATAATATTTATAAGAATACATACCCCTCTAGTGCTATCATAAAATGTTGCACGACGTGGGTGAATTCCCTGGCTTGAGGATCAACATGAGTATAGTCCCCAAGTCATAGCGTTCCACGATCAGAGGTGAGATGTCTTTGGTATGATTCTTTCTCATTTTCAGTAGGAACTATGACCGCCTCCACTGCGTCTATTTGATTTCGCTAATTCGGAGTGCAACAGATCAGGGCATCCAGGTGGATTAGTATACTTGGACTAATAGCATTTTAGTGAACATCCGGTGAGTGCCTACTCAAGAGAATGGTTATAATATGATGATACGTATATATGGTGCAGATATTAATATATGGGTAAAATACATTATGTGAATTGTTTTTATTATATATAACACATGATTATGTTATATGGTTCTGAGTGAGAAATGGTTAATTAAGTTAATGTGATAAATAACTTATAAATCATATATTAAACATACTCGGGCTAGAGTAGTGTGATGGGAAGGATATTATTGAGAACTAGTTATGGGGTAGGTGACTAAGTGGGTTATATAGAAAAGTGTTAGGTGTGCACAATAGTTGAGGAGTGAGTCGGTCCTCAAGGGAGTGCGACACTAACTTAAATATGAAGAGAATTCGTGCATTTTAATTTACTTAAATTTATTTTACGTACTAAATATTTTCAAAATGTTTTGGGTTCTAACCCTTGCTATAAAATATTTTCATAACCTTTTAGGTGTCCAGCCACAGGGACGCCATAATTTTTTCAATTCCAGGGTAACGCAGCTGCGGCATATGTGGATTTTGTAGGATTTAGTCTTAGACACTTCAGTTATTTCATTCCTAGAGTAGGATACAGTCAATATTTCATTTGGGCATGTCACCCTAGTTCTTTTATTTGTTTAAGTTAGATGATGTACTTAGTTTATTATTTCGGGTGGTTTATGTTCTCTAATTTGGATTTTGTACCTGATGGTTTATTCAACAAAGATTGTTTTTATTCATTTTTTGGTTGACTCGGTGATTATGTGAATGGTTTAAATTATATTCATTCGCATGTTGTTGTTGTTGTTGTTTGATAAAAAGATAAAATTTGGCACCGTTTCTTTTTTGAATACTAGGTGGTTAGTAAGTTTTAAAAAACATTTTTGAAAGTGAAGCTATGAATGAACCAAATGAGATTTATGTTTAATTTTATATAGTACTGATTACCCGGTCTTTTATTAGGCAGGGTGTCACAGATGGTATCAGAGCATCAGGTTCTAGTGTCCTTACGATCTGCGTGGCTTTTCACGCTTCAGCTTAGCATTCTTTGATATAGAGCCTTATTATAAGATTGGTGTATTCCTTTATGTATGCGACTTACGTTCTCCTGCTATTAAGTATAGTTGGTGTGATTAATTTATGATTTTGATTGAGCGCGGAAGATCGAACATCATAGAACAATAAGCGTGGGACGTTAGAAGGATTACAGGAGGGAGGACTCAGCAGAAGCCATCGAGTATTTTGGAAATAGTGACGTGATTAGAGTCACCACGATTATTGTTCGAACAATTGAAGTTGGAGTAACCACTGGGGTGCATTAGTTTCCCCAAGAACCGTCGTGAAGGATGATGGTGAAAATCTAAAACCCTAAGTGTAGACGATAAGGGGCGAGGGTTGGAGAAGATTTTTATTTCAAAATAATAACCCACTAGAATTCAAGGAAGGTGCGTAAGGGTGATTACCAGTGGATGGAGAACATTTAACTAGAATCACATGTGAGGGAGTGTAGTGACACTCAATCAAAATTTTGGGTAAAGATGTTTGCTTATAGGAGAAGCGTAGGGTGAATGGAGTTAGTTACAATAGCCATGGGATTTTTTTTATAAATAATGAGGAATTTCAGGTGCGAATTATTATGAATCCTCTCGCTAGGGATTTTATAGAGAGGCAAGGGAGATTTCAATAATTTTCCAAAAGGGGTGAAAAGTGGCCGGATGTGAAGTAAAGTTGACAGAATTCGCAAACTTCATAATCGATGAGAGGGATACGAAGAATCAAAGAGGATTTATAAGTTTATAATAGACCCGTCGTTAGAAAATACAGGTGCAGATAGGAAATTCAACTAGGATGACTAGCGTCGTTGTTATCGAGGTCATACATTTATAAAATTACATCAATGCTCTCGTGAGAAGGGATCTAAGGGAGTTTGAGAATCTAACCAACGGGAAAGGGTAGGTTTTTCGGGGATAGTGGGGAACTAAGGGATAGGATACCTAGTTGGGGACCCAGATTAATTATTAAGATCAATATAATTTCTACCAAGTGACGGTGGGTTATGTCAAGGCCATCAATAAGTTCTACGGGACCAGAAGAGCTAACGAGAAAATAGGGATAGCAATCAAGGTCAAGACTACCAGGTCCGAGAGAAGGACAACCTATATATGGCTGGTGGATCCAGATAAAGAGGAAGTGAAAAAGGAGGTGTCTTATGGTTAAAGATTAAAAACATGTATGTGAATCTTATCCACAACAAGTCAAGGGATATGAGCGTGATGCCTCGCAGGGGCAACAGTTATAGAAGTTTTGGTTCGGTTAGGACTAGAGTGTTGTGTATAGGAATCATTTGGGCCGCCAGTCTTATGGGCAACCGACATCATGAGTTTTATCCCGGAGTTATTGGGGTCTATTTCATGTGACATGAGTGGGTCACAATAGTTTAATCCACGTGTGAGGCGAGTTTGGTAGATTTATCATTAATAATACTATCATTATAAATATTTCCTGTTGAGTAGCGGGGATCTATTTAGTTCCACTTGTAGGGGAGCGGGCGTGGACACTTAGAAGGTATATTTTTCAAGGTAACCCCATGATGAGAGGTGATTATGAACTTGTGATTTTATCCTGGGTACGAACAGGTTAATGATGGTGGGCGGCTATCGCGAGGCTATCGTGTTCGTTGTTCTAAGGTAGAATGTATATTCTTTTTGTGATATCTCACTTGAAAGAAGGTCGAGCTCGTGATTGTATTTTTAAAGTAGACTTCAGGGAGTACAATTGTCTAGTTATATTGGATCCCGGTGCATAGGAACTCTTACTGCCAGGTTACCGTGGAGCGGAGAGATTTAACTCGTTATTAACTTAGTGTTGAAGACTTAATGATAGTGTGAGCGTAGTAGTATATGTCTCCTTTAAAGATGAGGGAGTACATGATTAGTCTTATGAGTATAGGGACAGGGTTTGAGTGTCCTGAGTGAATGCTTTGGTTCTATAAAAAAAAATCGAGTACTGACAATGCTGAGGAAGAATGCATTTGGAAAAGCACTTTTGGGCCTTGCTATGAGATGTTATATGTATAAACCTCAATAAACTTCTGAATTAGAGAAACATCATTGGATGCTAAGACATCGGATTAAATGATAATTATTGAACGTGTGGAGAAAACACGTTGAGCGGAGAATTATTAACAAATAGGGTCGGTGGAGCCAGGAAGTGCTGCGAAAGATACACTAGAAAGATTTGCACCACAAGTGGACAGGTGGGTAAATATTAGGAATAATTGAATAGTAATTGGTAAGGTGATCAGAAATACCAGATGATTTAGCCACACCGATAATGCGGGGGGCGAACTTGAGATAAGTATGTTGCGTATGTGACGATCTGTGGTTTGTGAACACATGCACGGGTTATAGGGAGTAAAGGCACCCTGGGTGGAGTAGATTCTCACTTAGTCAGATGCCGAGCAGTTTTTGGAGTAAATGCAAGGGCAATGATTTTAGGTATATTCCAGAAAAGGGGAGTAAGATGTCCCTCGTAATGTGAAACGTTGAGTGAGTGGATCTGTGATGAGTAATACATAGTGGAGTTGCCTCCCAGTTACATCATTTAGGGATTTAAAAAGGTTTATCTGGTGTTTTCAATTAGGATTTTATAATTTCGATGTTCCTAGTGACGAGATTGATGAGCGTGAATGGTGAAATTCATATTTGGGACATCCAAAATCGAGGAACACGTAATTTTATATTTGTGGATGATTGGGAGTATTAATTACAACTAGTAGAGCTACATGTGACACCTCGTGGAAGTGTATTATCTACGTAACACGTTAAAAGACATTATCAGGGAATTTTTTCCAGCCACACTTTGGTTGGGTAGGGTGGGGTGGGGGGGAATAAAAATCTTCGGGGACCCAAAGTGATTTATATTCCATCGTTAGGAATGGAACAAACTGAGTTTTTTTAGATAGCTCATAAACGTAAAGAGAGTTACGTCACCGTGAGTTAAGGAGTTGAAGTCTGACATGAGTAGTCAGGGATTGTTATGGGTATTTAACTTGAGAGAGTCACAGGTTGGCAATGAGAAATTGCACACATATAAGGTGGGGCCTTTTTCTAGAGCTAACAGAGCATGGGCTCATCTTTTAGGCAACTATAACCATTGAGTGGGATGTTGATGACCATGTGTTAGTTTGAGTGTCTCCCACGAAAGAGGTCATGAGGTTTGGCATCACAGGGAAGCTAGCGCCGAGACTTGTGGGTGCCCATCCCTATCATTGAGAGAGTGGAACCGGTAGCTTATAAACTGGGTTTACCATAGCATCTACAGTGGATACACTACGTGTTTCACATGGCATCGCTGAAGGATTATCGTAGGAGCATGAGAGCTTGTGGAATGTTCCACTTGAGGAGTTTGATTTGTATCCAGATGTCTCACATGAGGAAAGACCTGTAGTTATTCTGGATCGTACTGAGCGCAAGCTGCGTTCTAAAGTGATACCACTTGTCAGATATTAGTGAGGGCACCACATCTTTGACAAGTCCATTTGGGAGCGGGAGGATGACATGCGAGAGCAGCATCCAGAGGTATTCACCGCAGGTATAACCTAATTTCGGGGAAAAAATTCCCTTGTAAGGGGGGAAGTATGTAACACCTCGTATTTTTGGGAATTTATTATTTAATTAATTCAGTTAATTTTAAATTACTTGTGTGCTGTAATTTAATTTAATTAATTATTATTTATATTTATTGAATATTAATTTGGTGAGTAAACGATTAATATTTATGGGATTTAAATTTACTAAGTGAATAATAATAATTTAATTACGTTGACGTGGCATTCATTTATCCCAATCGAGAGTCGAGCATAAACTATATTGGGGTCGAGTAAAGAACTTTTACTAAAATAATTCGGATGGTAATTCTGAGTGTACGGATGACTCCGGATGGGTCGAAATAGTCAAAAAAGAGTACCTAGGGATAGTAAATGGGTCACGAGGCATTTTTAGTCATAATCAAGCTCACATAAGAGTGTTTGTGCCCTTTTTATAAAGCCCACAAGCCTAAAAACGGGATTGAGTTATTAAACCCTAAAAGTGAGAGGGTGTGGCAGCTATAACACAATTTAGAAAATCCAATCAAGAGAGAGAGAGAGAAGTGGGTGCAATTAGAGAAACCATGAGAGGCAAAATCAAGAACAAATGTGTGTTTTTCATCAAATAATCATCATCTACACCAAAGGATTCAGAACCTACAAAGCCTAAGGCAAGTGGTTAAACTTTCTTTTAAATTAATTGCATATTTCTATTCATATCATAGTGGCTGTAATAAGATGATATGGTTTTTGGGTGAGTTCATATCTAAATTAGGTTTTGATGGGTAGGATTGAATTGTAGAACAATTTCTTGAATTTGAAGAAGTCTATGAAATTGGGTAAAATAACCGTCATTTTAGAAACTATTTTCCGACATTTTAATTTCTAAAATGGCTATTCTATCTACGTTGGCTCATAGAAAATCATGTTTTCTCCATTTTGTTCTCTAATTTTTTCTCCAAAAACGACTCCAAAATTCCTTAAAATGGCATTTTTAAATTTTGGGCATATTCGTGGGGCAAATTTTAAGAAAAATGTTATTTTTTTTGTTGTTATTCCATTGGAGGTTGCCGAGATTGATTGATTGTGATTGTTGTTCTATAATAAGGACATTAGGACTAAAGTGGAGATTAGGTTTACATAAAGTGAGACATGTAAGTATTGGAATGATTGAGAAAATAATCCATAAGGGAATTAAGGTAGAAATTGAGTAAATTGAAAACCTTAGATTAATAAGTGTGCAAAATTTATTAAGGAGAATTTGAATAATAAATTCTAAATATTGTATTTTCGGGCCAAGTGAACGAGTCCAGATATATTGGTTGAGCGATGTCAAGGTACTAAATTAATTAATGCATAGCTAATTAAAGTTTAGAGTCGGGAAAATTGACTCGGATATTTTGGAGCGAGTGATGCGAGTGCTTAAACACGGATTTTGCCGAATTAATTTATTATAGGGTTATATGATGAATTATGGAATATTCGAGATAAAAATGAAGTTAACCTTAATAAGTGGAATTTGAGGAATAAGTTCTACAAGATTAAATTTCGGACCGAAGGAGCGAGCCTGGGTAATTTAGTTGGGTGACACAACTCGAGTGAACAAAATAAATAAATATGGGATTTATTTAAATTACAAGTCAGTACACAGACTTGGAAATGTTAGGCTAGTGTTACGATAATTATGCACGGAGTAATGTAGATTAATTAAATATATATATGCGGTGATTGTGTAGCATATATATATATATATATATATATATATATATATATATATATATATATATATATATATATATTACGTGATCTGATACCACGTAATAATTTTCAAAATAAATACGACACTATAATCCTATTAGATATAATCCTATCCATTCTGGTGGTATGCTTTCTAATATTAGTAAAAGATTAGATGAAACCATTTTTCCTAAATGTTTTTCACTTATTGCATCTATTAGACTTTTTGGAAAATTACTATGTATTATTTGATTCCAAGGTGGGGGTATTAAAATGCTGGCTACCATACCGTATTCTAATAGTAAGCTTATTGTAACTTCTATTTCTATTGGTGGATTATTAGGAAATATAGTATTTGGTCTAGTGTACAATTAAATTGTGTAAAATGTCTAAAAGAATATAACTCAATATATATATGTGAAATGTGTAAACAAAATCTTTGTGTGAAATGTTATAACGAAGAAATAATTAATAAACCTAAAGAACAAATAAATAATACTAATAAAACAGCGTTAATTACTTTTCCTATAAAAATAAAATTCGCAAACAAAACCATAGAAACAACAGCCATGTTAGACACAGGTGCCACTAAAAGCTTAATTCATGTAGATTTAGTAGAACAAGAAGACGCTAAAGACTTAAGTTATCCTGTTTATATACATCAATTTAATAAAGACGCAATACCTATAACTCAGTGTATACAAAAAATACCTATATATATAAATGATGAACAATTTATTCTACCACAAACATATATAACAAATGTAAAAAACCATCACCCTTTTATATTAGGTTTAAATTTTATTCAATCATTAACAGGAGGATTTATGTACACACCATCAGGCATACAATTATTCAAAAAAGTAACACATATTGTACCTAATAATCAAACTAATATAATAAAACAAGAAAACAAGTTAATCCTTAATAATAATATAATATTATAACCAATTGAAGACATAAAATTAGATAATAATGAATTAGATATAGAAGAAAATTATTTAACAAATTATTTACAATATCTAGAAGAAAGTGAAAATCTGAAAATTGAATGTAATAAACTAAATAATATCATGTTTAAAAACACAAAATTAGAATTAGAAGACTTAATACGGTTAGCAGAAAAAACCGAAATAATAGGAGAAACCCCACAAAAGCATTGGAATAAAAATAAAATATAAGCTACATTAAATATAATAAACCCTGATATAACTATAAAAACAAAAGATATAGCTTGTGAATTAATAGATCAAGAAGAATTTAAAATACAGATAAGAGAACTATTAAATTTAGGAGTAATACAAAAAAGTATAAGTAGACATAGAAGCCCTGCATTTATGGTAAGAAATCATGCCAAAATAAAAAGAAACAAAGCTAGAATGGTAATTAATTATAAAAGATTAAATGATAATACATATGACGATAGTTATAAAATACCTAATAAAGATGAACTAATTAATAAAATCCAAAATAAAAAATACTTCTCTAAATTTGACTGTAAATCCGATTTTTGGCAAATAAAGATGCAAAAAGAATCAATAGAATGGACTGCCTTTACTTGTCCAGAAGGACACTTTGAATGGTTAGTCATGTCTTTCGGATTAAAAAATGCACCTCAAATATTTCAAAATAAAATGGATACTATCTTTAAAAAGCATTCTGATTTTTGTATAGTTTATATAGATGATATACTTGTATTTAGTAACACTAAACAGGAACATATGAATCATTTACAAATAGTCTTTAAAGAATTTATAAATCAAGGATTAATAATTAGTAGTAAGAAAATGTAATTAGAAAAAGAAGAAATTGAATTTTTAGGATTATACATAAAAGGTGGAAAAATAGAATTACAAGAACATATAATTAAAAAAGTTTTAGATTTTCCAGATAAAATTGAAGAAACTAAAAAATTACAGGCATTTTTAGGATTACTAAATTATTGTAGATCTTTTATACCAAATTTATCAAAATTAGTAGGACCTCTATATAGTAAACTAGGAAAAAATGGAAAAATATTTCAATAATGAAGATATAAAATTAGTTCAAAAAATAAAACAAATAGTTAGTAAATTAGAACCCTTATATTTACCAATAGAAAATAGCTATAAAATTATACAAACAGATGCGTCAGCAGTAGGATGGGCAGGAATATTATTACAAAAACCAAATAAAAATAGTAATAAAAATGAAGAAGAAATATGTAAATATTGTTCAGGAAATTTTAATGAGACACAAAGTAGATTACCATCCACGGACTTAGAAATATTAGGAGTTATAAATACACTAGAAAGATTTCAACTATTCTTAGGAAAAGAATTTTTAATAAGAACTGACTGCGATAATATAGTAAAACATTTCAATAAAACAAATCAAAGTAAATCTGCAACAAAAAGATGGTTAAATTTCATAGATCATATTACAGGAAAAGGATTTACACCAAAATTTGAACATATTAAAGGAAAAGAAAATCAATTAGCTGATATCTTATCTCGACTAATTACTAACACTTTATAATTTTGCAGATGTCTCAGCAACAAGGATCTTCATCAGGAACAAAAGAATATATTAATCAATTTTTACCTTACCCTAACCAATTATTTACTGTTCTTAATGAGAAGCAAAAGTTCAGGACAAAAATACCCGTCACAGAGGAGCAACAAAGGATGATGGACAATCTCTGGTTCAACAGAGAATATAACAGAAGATCTTTTATACATACTATGAACTATTTAAATATATACTTTCATAATATTTCACATCATGTGAGATCACTAGAAGCACAAGTTAAATACTATAAATCTCGTTCTAATCCACAATTAATAAAAGATCAAGAGACTATCATAAAACATTATAAGACTTTAAATCTAAAAAATCAAGCTAATGAAAAGAAAATAGAACAAATGAATCTTTATAGTGATAATAAATTTTTAGCCTCCTTTGATCCTTATTATAAATTTATATTAAGAACTAAAGTAGAAACCCTTTTACCAATTGATCTAATAGAAAAAATATGTTTATTTTCTAAAGAAAAAGATATTAAAAATTGGGTAGCAATACAAAATCGTTTTCGTTATGGTCTTGAACCATTAGGATGTACATTTAAATATGAACATTTACGTAATAATTTTCAAAATAAATACGACACTATAATCCTATTAGATATAGAATATAAATATTTTGAAGATTTTATAATCACTAGACCAAATACTATATTTCCTAATAATCCACCAATAGAAATAGAAGTTACAATAAGCTTACTATTAGAATACGGTATGGTAGCCAGCATTTTATAACCCCACCTTGGAATCAAATAATACATAGTAATTTTCCAAAAAGCCTAATAGATGCAATAAGTGAAAAACATTTAGGAAAAATTGTTTCATCTAATATTTTACTAATATTAGAAAGCATACCACCAGAATGGATAGGACTAGGTCAAATCATCCATAGCAGGCACAATATATTTTTAGAACATCGGCAAGATAGAATATCAAATTATTTTCTCCAACTCAGAGATGATGATTCTCTAATACAAGGCAAAGCAGCAATAGAAGAATTACTTAAATTATATAAAATATATATGATTATGAACGAAGTCCCTTCAGACCCTTGGCACATGGTAAAAGAAAATTTTAACATGAGAATTTTTGTGCCAAAAAATCCTTTTAGCTTAAATATAAAATATTTTAATAAATCTCTACTTTCTCCTGAAGTAGAAGAAGCAATAGAAAATGAAAAAACTACTAATTATCAATATACAATATATAGACATTTAGACTCGGAAGATGATTCAAATGAATCAATGGATTCTGTCACTAGGCACAATATTGATAATATGATGTAACCCTAATTAATTAAAGATGCAATAATAATTTAATTAATTATTCAAAGATTCAATAGTTTAATTAAAATTAAAAGTTATTATCAGAAGCAAAAGGCAACCCAGTCAGCACCTTATCAACAATCTCAGACGCAAGCGATGATGCAAGTAAGAAAAAGACGCATCACTGTGCAAACACTATGCACTTTTATTGTTCAATCACGCGGCAGACTTTTACTGTTCAGCCACTGTGCACTTTTTGACGAATTGAAGTTATTGTGCAAGATTCTATCTCAGCCGCCCACGTTCGCACTGTATATAAAATTAGAATGTAAGAAGTTTGGCATCCGAAGACCTTTTCCCCCTTATAAAAGGAGATCACTTCCTTCTTCTAAAATCATCGAGAATTCAGACATCCTTCTCTCAAAAAACACCCAAGCCTTCTTAAAGTTTCCGTTCTACTTTCCGATTAAGTTTTCCAGCAATAATAAGCCTGTAATCTCTGTAATAGTAAGTTTTTTTTCACTGTAAAATATGGCATGTATCTTTGTCTATCATTTGTAAATTAAAATTGTAATCGCATGTTTAATTTCCAGTAATAAAATTTCGAGTTTTATTTAGAACTTTCGGGAAAACCACTCTGAGTACTTAGATAATATTATTATTATATTTTAATATATTATTAAAGGATCCTTGAGGATTTGTTTTTATGGTAATATTGACATAAATATTTTAAATGAACTCTGGAATGATCTTCCGTTTATAAATTTTCCGGTGTCCTGTGAGTTGCCATTGTCGCCATTGTTGCCGTGATATAGGCATTTGTAGGCTTGACTGGGCTGCTACAGTTGTCTGTAGTACTGTGGACTTGAGGATTATTTATAAGTTACTATTCATACTACTGTTCATTTTTACTGTTCATGTCACTGTTCATCCGTGTTTAATAATGGTAGAAAATAATGGTGTGTGTATATATATATATATATATATATATATATATATATATATATATATATATATATATATATATATATATATATATATACTTGTGTAATTTATAAATATTAGTGTGAATAATATTTATAAGAATACATACCCCTCTAGTTCTATCATAGGAGGTTCTGCGATGTGGGTAAATCCCCTGGCTTGAGGAACAGGGTGAGTATAGTCCCTAGGTCATAGCGTTCCGCGATCAGGGGTGAGATGTCTTGGGTATGATTCTGTCACATTTCCAGTAAGAACTTTGATTTCCTCTGCTACATTTATTTGATTTCGTTGATTCGGGGTAATAACCAGATCAGGGCGTCCAGGGGGATGAGTATACTTGGACTAATAGAATTTTAGAGAACATTCGATGAGTGCCTAATCGAGAGGATGGTTATATATTTATGGCATGTGCGTGAATGTTATAATATGATGATATGTTTATATGGTGAAGATATTTATATACGGGTAAAATACATTATGTGAATTGTATTGATTATATAAAACACGTGATCATATTATATGGTCCCAAATGATAAATCCTTAATTATGTTAATGTGATAAATAACTTATAAATCATATATTAAACATACTCGGGTTAGAGTAGTGTGACGGGAAAGATATTATCGAGAACTAGTTATAGGGTAGGTGACTATGTGGGTTATATGGAAAAGCGTTAGGCGTGCACAATAGTTGAGGGGTAAGTCGGTCCTCAAGGGAGTGCAACCCTAGCTTAAATATGAAAAACATTCATGCATTTTAATTTTATTTAAATTTAATTTACTTGCTAAATATTTTAAAAAATGTTTTGGGATCTAACCCTTGCTATAAAATATTTTCAATATCTTTTAGGTGTCCAGCCACGGGTAGGACATGATTGTTTCTATTCTAGGGTTACACAGTTGCGACAAATGTGGTTGTTGCAGGATTTAATCTTATCTGCTTCAGTCATTCCTGGAGTAGGATGCAGTTAGTATTTCATTTGGGCATGTCGTCCTAGTTCTTTCACATGTTTCAGTTAGATGATGTACTCATTTTATTATTTCTTGTGTTTTATGTTTTCTAATTTGGATTTTTTAGCCGATTGATTATTCGGCAAAGATTGTATTTATTCATTTTTATGGTTGACTCTGTGATTATGTGAATGGTTTAAATTATATTCATCTGCATATTGTTGTTTTTGTTTGATAAAAAGATAGTTTGGCACCGTTTCTTTTTTGAATACAAGGTTGTTAGTAAGTTTTAAAACAAAATTGATAGCGATGTTAAGAATGAACTAAATTAGATTCCTATTTAATTTTATATAGGATTGATCACCAAGTATTTTATTAGGCGAGGTGTCATAGCACCATCCCAGACTTTCATGAAGCTGGACTTTCGGATGTAAGATAATTGTCGATTGGCGTCCTCAAAGACCTCGATAAGGCCCTTATCATAACTTGCCTCCTTTTTCGAGAGGTCTTCATTTTATTTTATTAAATGATCACGTTCTAACTTCATCTGGTCCTTGACGACCTTCATCTGATCACGATCATTCTTCAGTGTGAATATAGCATCATTGTTGGACATCTTCTCATCTTCGTAAACCTTCTTGGTAGAGGCAAGGTCTTCCTGGTACTTTTACAAATCCATACTTAGATCTTTATTAATTTTAGATAGATCTAATCGGTTGTCCAAAATGGTAATAAAACCTTTTACAAATACAAATAAACAAATGAGGGACATGTTAGTAACACAAAAAGGTATCCAACCGCTTTAGTGCAGAACAAAAAAATAATTCTTGGATAACTAGAGACAATGCATAGGAGACATGGAATGAAAGTTGATTATAAGGAAACTATTTGATCTCCTCGCGATCAGTAGCAAGCACATCTCCCTTCAGTAAATCATAATCCAAGGATGGATTCTTCTCCACTGTCATCACCTGTGAGGACATGACAGATATGGCTACATCACCCTTCTTGGAGGGTTAAGGAGGCATGGGGGCCTTGTGCTTCTTATTCCTCTCTCGAATGGATAAGTATGAGTCAATGGTTGAAGGTCCTTCTTGCTCAGTCATTTTTAAGGACTTGATCTTGGAGGAAGCACTAACATACTTATAATGGATCAATAAAATTACCCATTTGGGAGCCATTGGATCCTCTTCCTCGATAGGAATTAACTGAACATCTCAAATTCTAATAATTCAAAGGAAAAGCAGACAAAAGCTACCTTAATTGGTGAAGTAAGTGGAAGATCAGAAATATTATCTAATACACGCGTAGTGAAGCTTCTAGTAGAGTTATTATATTTCAGTAGGAAAGAGGAAGAGTGAAGTTACTCACCACCTCTATCAAGGGTTCCCACAATTTACAAAATTTTAGTAGACCTTCTCTTTTGATATTAGCAAGAGAATGCTTATTCTTCTTTGATCGAGATGCTCAGATAAATAAAACGATAAACATTATCAGCCACCACATAATCAAAAGAAAATTCATGAAAGCAGTAAATGAAAATTCTTAACCTATATCACTCCTCTATTCTCAACACAAAAGCCTATGGTACTATTCACCTTCTAGGGGACGAGGATGTTGCCAATTGCGAGCAATAAAACACTAATCCCAATATTGCTTATTGGAATCAGGAAGGTTAACTGCCAGTACCCTGTCAACCTTCCTCCCTCTCCTTTAAGTATAAAATACCATCTATCGTATAGGACCAGGACTAACGGTACCTATTTCTGGGATCCTTAGATTGGTCCGATATTGTTCGTTAATTCTATGAACCCCGTTAACAATCTTCCATGTATTTAGAGCCTATTAGGCAGGAACAACAGAAAAAAATCACAAAAATCCAAAAAAATTATTTAGGGAAAATATTACCCCCCCCCCCCCCTGAACCACCGAAAGCGTATGAATCTAGTGGCCACCACTAACCGCAATGCAATTTATGGGCATGGGGGCACACTTGATTGTGGCCCAAGAAGGGATCGAATAAGTTATTGTAAAATACTCCAAGTTCTTCTCATGAACAGTATAAACCATTTTCACGAAAAGAAAGAATAAAAGAAGAATATGAAGCGAGTATAAGCTGAAAAAAATATGAACATAGAAAAGAAAAAGGAGACAAAGAAAACTTACACAGTGGATTTACAGAACAAATGCTTCGGAGAATATTTTTTGGCAAGAATGGAAGGAAAAATTATGGTACATAGTTTAAAACATGTAAGGATCGAGTTCCAACATCTCAATCATAAAGAACAATACTCAAGATTTATTTTGGTGCTTCGATTTTTTACATGGACCAGCATACCCCCATGAATTTTAAATAATCATGCATGTGTCCTAGCACTCATCATAGGCTCTGGGTTTAATTTAGGCCCACAAAGGATATAAATCTCTTTGTCTCAGCTTTGGCAAAGAATTTAGGGGTGATTATTGGGCCAAACCCATGAGGGCCCAATTTTCGGCAGCCCAAATGGCCCAGCATGGTGCCTTTGTCAAATTCATTATCATGTGAATAAATAAAACAAATGATCTTATGGATAATTAAAAATTCGTATGGTTACCAAGATTCTTAGAGGATATGAACAGGAATCACCAACGAGCCAATGAGGAGCTACGAGAGTCACTTATATGACTTAACTACTCTTTATTGCTATAAATACAACCCTTACACCGGGACAATGGGGCATGTAATTCTGAACCTCTGAGATATTAATAAAAACTAAGAAACCCTTCCGTGGATGTAGGAAAATGCTGAACCACGTAAATATTGTATATTGTGATCATTTTCTTTACGCTTTTAATCCTCTTTCTTTCTGGAACTATTTAATTGAGATTTCTTGCACTAACAATATCATTTATAATTTTAAAGGCTTATGAAAAAAAAATGAGATTATCAAAATGGTTATTGTATAATATCACCTAATTGAACCATGGAGTTGTAGTCTCTTGATAAAGTAAAATTACACAGCAATAAATGTTATATAGTATGACCTCGTGAATGATGAAAAAAAGGGTTTTGCTAGTGTAAGCTTATGTATTTCAACATTAGAACTAATACAAAATTACTTTCATTATTTATTAATATGGTACCCACGTGATCTGCTTCCCATATGACGAAGCGAAATTCTTTAGGAATTGCTTTTATATAACTCATCGCATATGAATGGGTGAGTACTACATAATAACATCACATAGGTTCTTCTGGGTCCTTATGTTCAACAATAGTAGAACCTTTTTACTAAATTACATACCAAGTATGAAAAACTTATGGATTTTGAAATAATAAGAGTTGTTCATTATTTGCTAGACAAATGTCATTGTCTAATGATAGTTCAAAATTGTGAGTCATCAGATTCCATAAAAATTGTGAAGCATGTGTTCGTCCAATATATATGAGCAATAATAATTTATGTTTCATTCAAGAGTGTAATAACCAAACTTGAATAAATCGAAGTATTTAAAAAAATATTGTATCAAATAATTAATAGATATTCAAAGAATGGGATGGATAATAAAAAAAATTAAGTTTAGTAATAATGAATCTTTGAATGATTAATAATATTAAAAGAATTTCATATTTGTGATATAGATCGTTTATGAAAAATAATCCAAAGATATATATATATATATATATACACACACACACACACACACACACACACACACACACACACACACTAGGGTATGCCCATGCCTGAAGGTACGCCGATAGTTTTGAAAAGTATAAAGTCGTGCATAATGTAAATAATAAATGTTTTATATATTATAAGTGCAAACAGTTTAGAAAGTATTGGATCGTGTATAATTTAAGACATAAAGTTTTTTTACGACACAAATGTGTAAACAATTTATAAAAATTGGACAGTGTTTCTGTTGTTAGTAGGACTATCCACTCTATTTAGAAAATAAAAAATAGTCCAACAACAATAGTAACAGTCCGGCTTGGGCCTCCTATAATCAACACTCCATCAATACTAATACATCAACAAATTAATAAAATTTAGGCAGCATTTCCTTTGTTTGTATGACTATCCAACCGATTTAAGAAATAAAAAATTTGGCGAAATTCCTATTCCTGATGGCATGAAGAAAGCATTCCAAAGTAATGAATCGTGTGTAATTTATGTCATAAATATTTTTACAATACAAATAATTATATTTAATTTTAAAAAATTGGGAAAATCTTGCTCTTTTAATAGGACTATCCACCCTATTTAAGATATTGAAAACACTTCAACAACAATACTCAAATATAATTTAAGTCGGAAAGATTTTTTATACAACACATATTTGTAAACAATTTCAAAAAATTGAGCATAATTTCCTTTCTTTATAGGAATTTACACACTATTTAAGAAATAAAAAAAATACTTCAACAATCGATGCCATCGGCACGGTCATAACTTTTGTACAATTATGCTCGTATCACATTCTGATGAGTGCATTATATTGTATTATTTACACCCAAATCTAAGTGTTGTTATTCCCATTTTATCATAAATAAAGAGCTTTTATAGATATTTTTATTATTTTAGAGAAAAATACAAATTTAAGAATAAATGGGGTTAATAATGCACTTTTGGGAACTTTAAGCTCACATCTTATATTCATTGCTAATCTATTGTTCAAGTTATTTTTTTTAGTATTGACAGGTTTAAAAGGAAAGCGGTGAAGTCCGGACGCAAATTGAGCATGAAAAGGTCACTTACGCACCTTCAGGGGAAAAATTGTAAATTCAAATGGCTGATTTCGGACTTGGACCAACCATGGAAATTGAAGGCCTTGAATCAAGGGACACCTGGGTTCAAACGGCGTGACAATCGGAGTTGAAACGAAGAAGTTATGGCCGTGCAAAGTTCAAATTCAAAAGAAAGTCAAAGTCAAAGCCCCGGGTCAATGCCCAAAGTCAATCCCGAGACCTGGAAACTACTAAAATATTATTGGCACCGAAATGAGGGTCACGTCGGTTCAAACGGCATGTTAATCGGGCTCCGAATGAAGAAGTTATGGTGATTTGAGCTATTGTGCAAATTATGAAATTTGGGATTTAATATGATGTTAAGTATAATTGGAGGCATATTATAAACAAAGATGAAAGTTGGCTTAATGGCTGGACACTTGGGGGAGCACAGGAGAGGGCAAGGGTTCGACCCCTGCCAGTCCCATTTATTTTTTGGTGAATTTTTTTTACAAAAAGACCCATTATCCCACTTGCTAAACCCATTATCCCACCAACCCTTTTTCCTATTCTGCTGAAATAAAAGACTCCCACCAACCCATGTTGTCTTCCCATAATTCCTCCCCATTTCCCCCACGTTTTGTACCCCATTTTGGGGTATAAATCATGAGCCAATTTCGACATTTAGGGGGACTTTTTTTTGGAAAGAAAAAAAAAAGACACACTTTGAGAGATAAAAAAAATTGTGTAGAGAGTATTTTGGAGGCACACTTTGGAGGAGCATATTGTTTATTGGAATTCAAGTCTTGGACCCAAAATTTCGTAAGTTGACATTTATTAATGAAAATTATTTTTTCATCTTGCAATATTTGTGTGTCAAATATGTTGTGTGAGTAGTTTAATTACTAGGACTTAGGTGATGTTTGTCATGACTAATTAAACCACGCATGTTAATTTAATTTCGTACATATTCCGACATGTTTTAATTTGAAATAAAAAAATTCGGTATTCGCTTAAAAACACACGAGAGTGTATTTTTAAACCTCAAGAATTAATTAGAAATTCATGCTTTAAAAATTTAGAGTTGTCATTTTTGATGGGTTATGCATGCACTTAGATGTTTTGATATCCCATGCTTAAATACACATTAAAAATTTAGAACGTGATATTTTCGAGGGAATAGGGATTTATGGTGTCTAATTCAAGAGACGTTAAAATATTTTGAGCGCATATAATGTTATATTCTCCGAAATGTACGCGACGAGAGTCTGTATATTTTGTGTTATAAATTCGGAACTACGAAATTAAATTGATGTGTTAATTTAATTAAAATTGACAAATGGAACCGACGTCCTAGTTTCTTCCACCTTTAATATTATCTCTTGTACTTGTTCGTTTATTCCGTCTTTATTTTTATTGTTACATAATTTGTGTCACGCATTTATTTATTTATTTATTTTGTTCCATCACTCAATCACATTGACACACTCATATGTCTAGTTGGACAATCGATATTTTATAAAAGTTGACGAAATCTCTGTGGGTTCGACCCGTACTTACACACGCTATATTTTAATAGCCCGTGCACTTTCGGTAGTTTTATAACAAATAAAACTTGACAACACATTCCTATGCCTAAGACATGTTAATATCATGCCTAAGACACGCTAATATGCGCTAATATACTTTCTTCCTACACATTGTGTAGAAGACACTTCATATCATGTCTAGGAACCATCTTTTTGTATTTAATGAGAACTTAAATTAAGAACATGTGATATTTTTTTATAGTACAATATTGTGATATTTTTTGCATCAAGCATACACATAGTATCAACAATACACATAATACCATGGAATTTGTAAAACAAATAAATATTACTTACATTTTATTAACGTTTTAAGTTTTCACACATGCCTTAAATGGTACGGGTATCTTAATAGTATAAACATTACCAAAACAAAAATTAAAAAAAGTATTTGAACATAATTCACTTAATGGAATTGCATTTTGATGACTCCACTAACTAGATTGTCTTTAGAGCTAGCTAAATTGTAATTGGACTAATTGGATCTTGCAAAATCCACCACCAATAAATCATTTGTCTCTTCTCCTCACATATGAATCATAAATATATAGCTCAAGTAAATGAAACTAAAAGAAATCACTAAAAATAATGTGTCTCATAATCAATAAGTCCTCAAGTAAACAAAACTAAAAGAAATCCCCAAAAAATAGTATATTGGCAATGGTAATTCCGTGATAATGCGGGTCCCATGTTCTGTCAACAGTAATTCCGTGATAATGCACTTGGTGTTTCCCCTCAAAATCCCCCAATAACAGTATGAAATATTTGGTTTCTTTAGCTTATATAAAAAAAATATGCTTGTATGGAGAAAACTGTGAAGAAAACAAAACAATGAGAAGAAAAATGACAATCAGATCTTAAATCCTGAGGTGCTCGTAAATACGAAAAAATGTGTGAAAATAAAGTTACAAGAATTTAGCTTTCGCTAATAAAACTTGCAAACAAAAAATGAAATGAGAAAAAACAAACAGTACTCTTATAACAATTCATATTATATAAGAGTACATACTGACCAAAATCCCCCACTAATAATATATAACAATCACATATAACATTAGTTCTTTAGGTTCTATCAAATCTTTAGATCATTATAAATGTACATCTCAAAGTCCATTTCTTTGATTTCTCACCTCAGTCCATTTCTTTCATTTCTTTGATTTCTCATCTCAAAGTCCATTTATTTGATTTCGCTATTTTTCTTAGCTTCAGCTGCAAACCTTTTTTCTTCCAATTTGTCTTTCCATCGTGATCTTCTTCACTATCTTTGCTTAAGCACATTATCTCATTTGTTCAACTTGAGCCTGAAACACATTATACTATTATTATATATATATTAACACGAACAAACAGAGACATACACACATGTGCACATTAGAGTGAATCATAATAGTGATGTTTGTGATTTTCTTCAAGTAACAAAACAAACATCATTCAGAAACTTGAAACTTGAAGTCACAACACTCATGTCTATGATTTTTGCTTGAAATCACAATAGTGATTTACTATTGTTGTGGCCTCATAATGCAATTCATAATGCCTATGCTACAGACAAATACAAATGTATTAGAAGAATAACAGAATCAAAATATTACAATTCAAAGTACATCACTCAATCTACTATTTAATAAATTCCATAAACTCAGTCTGATAAATTTTAAAATGCCAAACATTAGAAAGTGTCTTGTTAGGCATACGAACATTAGCAAATACCATGTTTTACCACCAACCAAAGCAATCAGTACAATATTAGTCTATAGTTTTGATCATTAAAAAAAACCATGTTGTAGTTTTGATTTAACTCATTTGAGATGAACAACCAAAGTGAATAAACTTACATTTGAGAAAGATGAACAACCCGATACACAATTCAAAAATTATTCTAAAAAGTTTATACAAAGCTGATGCCATCAATATGTTCACATAAGAGGACAAATGATTAGTAGTTGTAACATTAAGAAGTGAACTTGACCTTATTTTTGAATTGAATTTAAAAAACAATGTGGATATAGATTCACTTCATATTAAATTAATATATCGGCCCTGCTATTTTGCTTAGCCGGTAAAATCAACTTACAGTAAATGAGATGCCAAGATCAAATTTTTACTGGGCTAAACAAACAATCTCACGTAGTCAAATAGAATAGAATTGGAGTGAGATGAATAGAAAAGAATTAGAGTTTTCAAAAATAGAGTTTTGAGAGAATAGAGTTTTTTTTAAGTGATAATATTACCTTATTCATTTCTTAAAATGGGAGCCCCTGTCTAGAAGTATTTCAAATGGCTTCGTGCATCCATCTTCGCCACTGCTACCTGATCTCTTGGTGACAATACTTTGAATCAAATAGCATAGCAGTACTTACGGGAGTAAAATAATAGCATAGCATTACTACATAGTATAGAAGTACTTATGGGACTCAAATAGCATAGCAGCACTGTAATCAAATAGTATAACAGCACAAAAATTCTAGTAAAAAACACTCTATTTGTTCCACATTCTACGCAAATTTCACATTTTCGAGCTAAACTTACAGGAGAAATTAATACCAGTAAATGTTGATTATGCTCTGCACAATGAAATCATTGTTCTACAGCAATAAAGACCATAAGCACAATCACAATTCATAGAACGAAACTTCTAAATAAATATGGAATATTCATTAAACACTAAAACAAAAATGTGAAGCAATGTTAGACCCTGCCAAATGAAAACTTTGGATAAAGTTATTTCTATCCATGATACAACTTTTGATTGGCAGCTGAATTCTCCATTTGACGTTTTCACGACAACTTCATCCCTACCCTGTATAGAATCTACAGCCACCACATGACATGTGTTACAAATAATACTAATTCTATTTAGTAACTATTCTATACTAATAGGCGAACTAATAGTTATAGGAAGTACATAACAGCGTATAACAAACTCTGACAGTATTATCATTTAAATCTGTATTGGGGTTTTCTGCACCCTGAGGCTGTCTCACTTCCTTAGGATGGAGACGATGACGACGACGCTTCAGATGCAACACCCTTTGTCATATTTGGTTTTGGTTTCATCATTATCGGCTTGCAAAACCTGTATAGAAAAATCATATTCTTAGATACAAATATCAGAATTATCCTTCAAACACTGATTAAATCGTGCGCAGTGCAATGCAATTTTAAACACTGATCAAATCCCGACAAAGCGACCCCCTAGCAAATCTTAAAATGAGTGGTAGGGAAGCAAGATATGTTCTAGAAAGGGGAATCATATATCGAATAGGTTTCATCATATGCAGAAACCCACCTATTTTAGTCTCGACTCCTAAACCATTCAAGCTCACCCACAACAATATTTGAATTATACTTCTCGGGTCGCATTTGAGTGTGCACAACATCAACAAATGTTGACACATTAGTTCTTAGCAAGAATCAATTGAATACGGGGTGTAAATGACTCAAAATGGGTTAAAAATTTCACTCGGACATTTTATCGAACAGTATATGTGCCCACTGTGAAGATGGTCATGGTGGTTGTGTTTGTTTGTTATTATTGCCCAAATTAGATTCGTAAATCAACACACATTGATGGAAATATATGTGTACAACAACAATAATGTATAACACTTATATTTTGAGCAAGAAAAGGACAACAAACCAACACAAACACCAAAACCTAGGTTTATAGCAATTGAATGAAAAATATGGAAATTCATACCTGAGAAGATGATTGCGATTGAATTGGATTCGAAAATGGGGGGTTCAGAGGAAAAAAGTAAGGTTTAGGAAGAGTCGAGTATGAAAGCAGTGGGTTGTGATTAAATCTAGGCTATGCGACCCCCGAGCGAATCTGAAAATAAGTGGTGACGTCCCCTATGCTTTGACCAAGGCACTAATTTTCCATAATCGAGATCTTAGGTGATGCGATCCTTGCTTTAGAGTAAGAAACATCTCATTAGGATTGTCGACCATGGGTATGCCAGTGTTGTGAGATCCAAGCCTCACTAAATTTTCATCATTGAAAAGTTGGGAAAAGGAGGTGAGCTGGTGGACCTGTCCTCATTACCTCCCCAGATGCGACCTCCCAAGGAGATTTGTTGATCCTTCATCGACCTCATCAAAAGCATATGACCAATTCAAAACATTCAGAAGTAAGAACTACCATAATATGTTACTGTTACATTTTATCAAGCTAAGCGTCTCCTATTACAACTGATTACATAAGGGTAAAGGATGCATTTTTTTCACTTTCTTCCTTTTTAGCAAATGTTATATGTTTGGTCCATGTGAAGATCCCTTCCAATTTATATAACGATCTGAGAAGGTGAAAAAGAAAAAGAAAAATTAGTCCTTTGAAAAATATTAAATGTCAAATCTCATAAAATAAATAAAAAGGAAAAGGACTGTTTGAGTTTAGAATGACGATATTAGTAACAATATACTTTTTTAAATATTTTACCTTAATAAGAGTGTTAGAATAATGTTACAAAAAATGTCCATAGTAAGTTTGCTCTAATTTATCCTATTACATTATAACTTAATCAGTTATGTTCTCTACCAAATATTTAATTAAGCATGCTGTCAGCATAACTCCACCTTGCACTAATCATAAATTAAAAATTAGTGAACGCGACATGAAGTAGTCATCCTCTAGTACAGAACCTTCAATCATACCTTTATATGCCTAATATCATGTTGATTTAATACTTTCATAGTATATATGTTTGGGCACATTGTCTCATTACGGCTGCATTTTTCCCATGCCATAAATGAATAGCTTAACAATGTTTGTGCATGGATTTATAAGAACACGGATACTGCTCCCACGAAGCAACAATATCATGGGGAGATTTCAGTTATAAATCAACTTTTCACTTATCCAACCAATGTTTTTTCTAATTTCTTTGACAATAGAACAATGCCAAGCTCTCTGAAAATGGAAATATAGTACAAATTAAAGTAGAATCATACTGAAAAAGGGGGTTGGTTCTCTTTCCCTTTCACCTTTCCCTTATAACAACTTGGTCTGAGTGTTTTTGATTTGTGGAAAAATATTGCAATTAATAAAAAGTAGTAAAAAAATTAGAGTGCGACAAATAAAATAATGTTTTGATTCACCTCAATATGAATGACGTTATGTTCTGATTCATCGCGAATCACAATGTTGGTGTTTCTTCAATATTGGCATTGAATCTGCACCCTTAGATAAAAAAATATTTCATATATTGAACATATGGAAACATAGTTTTTTGTGAAGATAATAAAGGAAGGATAAAGTACAACCAATCCACGGGTTGATTCATCTGTGAAACAGTACGAATATAAGTGGTGACAAAAAATTAAGTTAGTTATTAGCAAAGAGGTGACGTAATATTATGTTACACAACAAACATATTTAGTTTTACTTAATAACCATACTATTAAATATAGTCCTAAGAGGTCATGTACAATGTGGAATGTCAAATAGAACAAATAACATGCACAATGAAATTCAAACTATCATACACGATAAAAAAAAATAATGTAATGCCTTACCCCCCCCCCCCCCCCCACACACACACACACTTTATCAAAATGTCATTTCTAATATGACACATAAGCATTTTTATATAATAAAATTTAAACAAATAGAGTAAGTTAATAATCTAACCAAGCAAAGACTGGAATAAAACCCAAACAAAGAGAGGAATAAAACCTAAACAAACATCGAAACTATTAGCAAGAAAAGACTTGATTAAAACATATGATTCGAACCCTAAATAAACCCCAAATAGAGTATAACCGATTTGCTAATTTGAACATGGTAAAAACCCATAAATATCTCCACAAAAAACCCAGTTATTAACAATACAAACCCCTAAAATTGAAAACTCATCGATTTAAAAAAAATAGGGGTATACCTGAATTGAATCATGATGTGGGGAATCGAGGGTGAGATCTCAGCAAACAGGAATAAAAATACATTATTTGAACCATAAAGAATTCAAATTCGAAAAATCAAACCCTAAATAAGCCCCATATAGAGTATACCTGATTTGTTGGTGTGTAAAGGCTGTAAACCCTAAATAGATTATACCTAATGTGCTAATTCGAAGAGGGTGGCAAGATGCGAAATGCAAAGAGAGAGAGGTTGTTATTTCCTAATTAAAAGAGAGAGAGAGAGAGAGAGAGAGAGAGAGAGAGAGAGAGAGAGAGAGAGAGAGACGTCGTGGAGAAGTAGAGAGGGTTTTTGTGAGTGGGGGGGAAAGGGTTTGTGTAAGCGGGTGAGAAGTAGAGAGGTATTATCATTTTTACCAAAATACCCTTAATTTTGAATTAAATTGTAAGTTTCTAAAGTAATAAAAGAAGGGGAACCGAAAATTGGAGGGGTAAAAAGGGTATTGCAGGACATAAGTTAATCTCAATCCTTCATTTCGTGCCTTGTTGACTTCGATCTGAACCGTGAAATGTCTCTCCATCTTATGTATAGTGAAAACACCATTGCTCCTTATTTTATATTGTGACACCCCGACTAATTAAATACCGGGTAGCTACTCCTTTATTAAATTAATACAAAATGCCAAGTTGGTCCAGTTAATAGCATCACTGTCGAAAACATTTTTATGATCACTAACCACCTAGTATTTAAAAAGTAAGTTGCTAAATTTTAATTAAAGTCTGATTAACATGCAACAAGTGTAAAGAATAATAATAACACCATTCACCATAATGAAGTAAATAGAATAACCATCACATAATGTAAATAAAGTCTGGAGGAAAACTCCTCACAACAATACCATAAACTGAAATAGCTAAACTGAATACTGAATCAATACATGCCAAAGTCTGAAAAACTGAATGAAACGATGTCTCTAATAAAAATGGGCAACATGCCCTACAACTGGTAGATAATGAATCTGGAATCCAAATGATAGAAGAGTCTAAAAGCAAATCCCTGTAGCTTCCACAAACAGCTACAGCTCGTCACCTGAATGAGTATCCTATGCATGGTGTCCTTGTGGATGGCCACCTAAAATGGTTTTACAAGAAAAATAGATTTGAAAGCAAGCGGGTCAGAGCCCGAACGTGGAGATATTTTAAAAACCTGCAAGTGCTTTAAAAACATTTAAAACATTAAATGCAAAGTACATGTTAGGACGTGCACTCACATGAAATTCTCACCTCTCGTCTAACTGTGCACTCCTAACGCAAGTACCCATCTAAAACGACACAAACACTAGCTAACTGGCATCATATCTAGCTAGACTGTCATAGGTCCTACCCTTATTACTCGGTTCCATTAACATTATAACGATCTCAGTTAAATAGGTGCTCAACGTAAATTCAGGTTCTCATACAAAGGTAATACTTCTCGTTATAGATTATCCCCCTATGTTATTTCATAATTACACACAATACCATATGAAAGTTCCCAGTTTTATTAAGCGTATATTTTCCACAACATAAATATACAATATAAGCACCCCGAGACTAAGCTGCGGTGCACACATACTCTGCTATCCATCCCGGTACATCACGTACATAAGGATCACATATTCCAAATCTCTCAGGGATAGTTCACAGATAACAACATCACAAATAATGAAGGCGAACACAGTCACATCACATGGGTTACGCACATACCTACGCTCCCACAATTAGTGGACTTATTAACATCCCAATAAGTCTTTCTCTGACCTATGTTCATCGAGGTAACCAGTCTAAATCCGGGCAACACAAGGATTAGAGGGCCCTAAGCGAACGCAAACCTCCCGTGATAGCAAGTATGGTAGGTATGTCATACACACAATTCATATACCATTACTAAGTAAGCACACATCTTAGTAATCCCGTAATTTAATTGTAGTACTTATCACATTCTCGTACCAATCTTAATATATATACAACTTATATAATCCCGGTCTATGATTACACACGCCATAATTTATTCTCACGTCGTGGTAAACACTCACGTCTCAATCCCATATTAACCATTATTTAAATCACCCGTATATAATTTACTCCTCATGATAACCCAGATGTCCCAAACCTATCAATATATCATCAAAGGAATGTTATCTCTATCCTCGAACAAGTTTACGTGACTCTCAAAATCAAAACAGGCCAAAAAGGCCTAAACTGTCAACTCGTTCAAACGAGGCTGTTCGAACGAGATTTCAGTTCGTTCGAACGAACTGTACCTTCTAACGAGATCTCGTTCGAACGAAGTCATCGAACGAAATTCCCTTTCGTTAGAAGCTACTGGTCAACTCGTTAGAAGCTCATTCGAACGAGCTCGTTCGAACGACCTGGGGAGGTCTTCTAACGAACGACCAGTTTCGAGCCCAGATTTCCTTAGTTCGTTTTTCACCATTTTTCTCTCTTCAAAACTCCTCTACACATCAAACCAATGATTGTTTAAGGTCTCTAATCATCCCTAAACGTACCTAGGTCACATCCTAACATATTTTGAGGAGTTAATTCATCCCAATCATCATTAAATCACATCACTTTCCCCCAATTTTTACAAGAACATAAACCCTAAAATTTTAAATCATGAATTAACCCAATTAAATCCGTTTTAATTTCATCCAATAACTAATATCATCAGTATAATCATCTACCTACCATTCTACATGCAATTCTCCTCAAGATTTCAAGTTTTAAACTCCAAAATACATGGGTTTTCATGTTTCACCAAGAACAAATCAATTTTATTAAATTCCTACACATGGAAAGAGCATGCTCTGAAATTAAACGATAATAAACCACTTGCCTTGAGTGTCTCTGAATTTGATGTTGATTTCCTCTCTTTTTCTGTAGAATTCCCTCTCTCTCTCTTTCTCCAAGCTTCTTCTCCAATGGCTATGGTGGCTAGGGTTTTCTTATGGAAAGTAATAGAAACCTAATTCTAATAACCTACGTAACCTATTGGGTTAACATGGGTTGGTTAGTGGCTTAGTGGGTCAAACCCACATCAGATTTACTTTTCTAATTTTCGTCATTTTTAATTCCTAAAAATACCCCGGGGCCCAAACTACACCCTCGGCTAGTGTTTTCTGACTATCTCGACCCTTTCGGACGCGTTGGCGCACTCAAAATTACCTTACGGTTAATAGAATTTAAATTCACTTTTATAATTAAAATAATTATATCCTGACGCGACTGTCACACGCGTCCCAATAAAATGACCAAATTGCCGTATATCAATCTCACGACAAATTTCATAATTCAATATTCATATAACACCATATATACTCAATATAGTCAAATACCAACTCAAATATCGCTAGTATTTCACCTGGATTAATTCCCAATTAATTCTCATATAATTAATTAATCCCAAAATAAATATCGCTAAAAATACGGGGTATTACATACTTCCCCCCTAATAACTGAATTTCGTCCCGAAATTCGGAACTAGAAAGTACCTGCTAAAAACAACTCTGGATAACGTTCGCGTATCTCATCCTCGCGCTCCCATGTGGACTCCTCGACATTTTTATGTCGCCACTGAACACGCACTAACGGAACTATCTTTGACCGCAGCCTCCTCTCACTTCGGTCCAAAATAGCAATCGACCCCTCCTCGTAGGAGCTATCCGGCTGGAGATCGATGTCCTCCATAGTAATGTGAGAATGAGACAAATTATCTCTAAGGTATTTTCTTAGTGAGGAAATATGAAACACGTCGTGAATCCGATGCAAATGCTCCGGTAATCCAAGTTTATACGCAACCGGTCTGATCCGCTCAATAATAGGAAACGACCCCACATACCTCGGTGCCAAATTCCTCTTTTTCCCGAAATGCATAATCCCTTTCATATTAGATACTCTGAGCAAAACCTGGTCCCCCACTTGGAACTCCCTGAAAAATCTCTTCGCATCAGCATAACTCTTTTGCCTGTCTTGAGCTACCCGAATGCGACTTCAAATCAACTCAATCCTTGCCAAAGTATCCTGAATCACTTCCGTCCCAAGTAGTTTGTTGTCCCCCACCTCTAACCAACATGCTGGGGAACGACAAGGCCTACCGTACAATGATTCAAACGGAGCATGCCAATAGTGAATTGGTAGGAGTTATTATAAGAAAACTCTACCAGTGGAAGGTACTGCTCCCATCCACCCCCAAAGTCAATAATGCACATGCGCAGCATGTCCTCCAACATCTGATTTGTGCGCTCTGTCTTCCCATCGGTCTGCGGATGATAAGCCGTACTCAACCGCAATTCCGTGCCCATGGCCTCCTGGAAACTCTCCCAAAACCGCGAAACAGATATCTTGTCTCTGTCAGACACGATATTTAGGGGCACACCGTGAAGTCTCACAACCTCTTAAATGAAGAGCTGTGCATACTGTCCCGAAGTGTAGTCAGTCCTTACAGGTAAAAAGTGAGCGACTTTGGACAACCTGTCTACAATTACCCAAACGGAGTCGTGGCCCCTATGCGACGTAGGTAACCCCGTGATAAAGTCCATGGATATGCCTTCCCACATCCACACCGGGACCTCCAACGGCTGTAGCAGTCCTGCCAGTCTCTGATGATCCACTTTAACAAGCTGACAAGTGGCGCATTTTGAAACAAACTCAGCGATATCTCTCTTCATACCGCTCCACCAATACTGGCGTCTCATGTCTTGGTACATTTTGTTCCCTCCGGGATGTACCGCGAACCGTGAACCGTGTGACTCTGCCATCACCTCATGTCGCAATTTCTCCCCTTACAAAACTACCAATCTCCCATTGAAGCGTAATCCCCCGTCTGAGCTAACGGTATAGGACTCGGCTCCCTCTGCTAGTAATCGAACTATCTGTTCCTGACAGAGCGAGTCATTAGCCTGTGCCCATACTACCATCGTGACAATCAGCGGTGTAACGATCATCACAGACATGAAAGATCGAGCCACTGCATCCTGGTGTCCCAACTCCTTCCACTTTGCCTTCCACACCTCTACCACCTCATCTGTTGGCCTACGGCTCAACGCGTCTTCTACCACGTTAGCCTTACATGGGTGATACTGGATATCGAACTGGTAGTCTTTCACAAACTCAATCCACCTACGCTGTCGCATATTCAACTCTTTCTGCGTGAACAGGTATTGTAGGGACTTGTGGTCCGTGAACAGTTGGAACTTCTCCCCCAAAAGATAGTGCCTCCAAATCCGTAGGGAAAATACCACTGTCTCCAACTCCAAATCATGCGTGTGGTAATTCCTCTCGTGAGGCTTAAGCTTACGGGAAGCATAAGCTATGTCATGTCTCTCCTGCTGCAATACACCTCCAAGCCCCTGCAAAGATGCATCGGTGTAAACCAAATACTCCACTCCCGGTCTCGGCAAGGCTAACACAGGTGCTGAGGTCAATTTGTCTTTTAACTCATCAAATGACAACTGACAGGCATCACTCCAGATGAATGGCACACCCTTACGAGTCAGATGTGTCAAAGGACCCGCTAGCTTTGAAAATCCCCGAATGAACCTCCTGTAGTATCCTGCTAGGCCCAAGAAACTACGAATCTCAGTCAGTGTCGTTGGCTGTCCCCACTACCTCACCGTGGATACTTTCCCCGGATCAACAGATATTCCCCGGGCGAAAATAATATGTCCCAAAAACTGGACCTCCTTCAGCCAAAACCCGCATTTCTCATATTTTGCATACAACTCGTTCTGACGAAGTGTCTGTAAAACTTGCCTCAAATGCTCGGCGTGCTCCTCCTCTGTCTGGGAGTAAACCAGAATATCATCGATGAAGACAATGACAAACTGATCTAGGAAATCCCTGAACACTCTGTTCATCAAGTCCATAAACACAACTGGAGCGTTGGTCAAACCGAAAGGCATAACCCGAAACTCGTAAGAACCATATCTCGACAAGAACGCAGTCTTCGAGACATCTTCCTCCCTGATACGCAACTGATGGTATCCCGATCTCAAATCAATCTTTGAGAAGAAAGAAGCTCCTCTCAACTGGTCGAATAAGTCATCGATTCGAGGCAACGGATACTTGTTCCGTATCGTGACCTTATTCAACTCTCGGTAGTCCACACACAATCTCAGTGAACCGTCCCTCTTCTTCACAAACAAAACTGGAGGGCCCCAAGGTGAGGTACTCCTGCGAATAAAGCCCTGACCTAACAGCTGCTCTATCTGATCTCGTAGCTCTCGCATCTCTGCTGGAGCCATACGTTACGGTGCGCGTGCTATAGGCCCCGTATCTGGCAATAGGTCTATAACAAAGTCTATCTCTCGACTGGGGGGTAGGCCTGGTATCTCCTGAAACACATCCGAATACTCCCTGACAACCGGGATCAAATCTAAAGGAATCACGACCTCCTTAGAGGTATCCTCCTTTATGTAATACAGATGAGCGGTCGATCCTCCCTCTGGGCGAGGCATCACCACTACGAACATCTCTTGCCCCGAAATGGCAAAAACAATGCTCCCTCTGAAGCAATCAATCATGGCCCTATATGCTACGAGCCAATCCATACCGATAATCACATCGTGAACATGCATATCTAATACCAACATGTCTGCAGGTAATACCAAACCACCAATCTCGACCCCCACTCCCCGACATATAAAGAATATAAGTGACCCACTCCCCAATGGTGAGTCGACACACGTCACTGTGCTCTCTGCCGTAGCTAACAATCCTAAGGCTTTCGCGAACTGTGTAGTTATAAAACAATGTGTAGCCCCCGTATCAAATAATAACCGACCCATAGTGCCATGGATAGGAAACGTACCCTCAATCGCAGGCGGTGCCTGTGGAACTGCTGCCTGGTGGACGTTGTAGACACGTCCATACTGTAGCTGCCCCTGCTGAACTGGGACTGCTGGAATGGGTGGCAATGCTGCCATCTGTGGCGGTGCGGGGAGAGGAAACATAGGCCTCTACGGCTCCTGGCGAGCACCTTGCTGCTGCTGTTGTGGGGCCCTGCCCCTATCAGGACAATCCTGTCATTTATGGCCATTCTTGCCACAAACAAAACACTTCCCTGGGAAGTTCCCTCCTCTCTGCCCCTGTGGTCCTCGGCCCTGGTGGCCGTTACCGTTCCTCCCTTGGCCCTGCTGGCCCTGCTGAAACTGCTGCCCATTCTGCCCCCGTTGGACCTGATGGCCGTTTGGACCCTGATGTCCCTGACGGAAACCTCCTTGTCCGTGCCTATAATTCCCTGATCTGAACCTCTTCTGATCCCCCTGATGAGAACCCTGCTCACCCTGTCTCTTCCCCTGAATAGATTGTGCCCCACCGAAACCATGTCCTCCTGTCCTGCCCTGATTGATAGACTCTCCCGACCTCTTGCCCTTAGCCATATGAAAGCGGTGGTCCTGGCAGTGTAATAAAGCAGCGTTAACCACATCAGAATACGTGGCCAACGAAAGGTTCACTAACAGATGCTGACGGATCCTCCATGTCAACCCGTCGGTGAATTTCTCAATTTTCTTCTTCTCTGTAGGTATCTCGTCCGGAATGATATTCAACAGATTTGTGAACTCGGCCTCATACTCGGCCACGGTCTTACCCTCCTGCTTCAGACTCATCAATTTCCTCCTCATTTCCGTGTGAACAGCGGACGAAAAGTACTTGCGGTCAAACCGCACCCAGAAGTCCTGAATAGTGAGAGTATCCCTCTCCTCTACGGTGGTAATAGACTCCCACCACTGCAGTGCAGATCCAACTAGCTTGAAAGTAGCTAGCACCTACTTCTGAACATCCGTGCACTCATACATCCTCAATTTCCTCTGTATATCCTTCCTCCATTGGCTCGAGACTACCACATCTGAGCTACCTGCAAACTCTGGCAGATGCGCTTTCTGAAAAGCATCACGTACACCCTCCCAAGCAGACGGGAATACATTTGCCTATACTGGCGCGGCAACCAGCGCCTGAGCTGGTGCCTACTGGACTACGGCAATTGCGGCATTTACCGCTTGGGCTACTATAGCTGCAACCTCAGCGGCGTTCATCATGCCCTGGACTGGAGCGGGCTGGGGTTCGGGCGTTGCATCCCTGGGAACTCGTCGTGCACGTCGTAGAGGCATCTGAAATAAGAACAAAGTTTATAAGTTCACTATTTATAAACTTAATATAGCTGAAGAACTAAGCATACACAAAAAGAGTACAACAGTCCTAAAATATAGGGCTCTATATCAAAGAAACTTAGCGGAAACATAATAGCTGTACAGATCCTAAAGGACACTAGAACCTGATGCTCTGATACCACCTGTGACACCCCGAATAATTAAATACCGGGTAGCTACTCCTTTATTAAATTAATTCAAAATGCCAAGTTGGTCCAGTTAATAGCATCACTGTCGAAAACATTTTTATGATCACTAACCACCTAGTATTTAAAAAGTAAGTTGCCAAATTTTAATTAAAGTCTGATTAACATGCAACAAGTGTAAAGAATAATAAGAACACCATTCACCATAATGAAGTAAATAGAATAACCATCACATAATGTAAACAAAGTCTGGAGGAAAACTCCTCACAACAATACCATAAACTGAAATAGCTAAACTGAATACTGAATCAATACATGCCAAACTCTGAAAAACTGAATGAAAAGATGTCTCTAATAGAAATGGGCAACATGCCCTACAACTGGTAGATAATGAATTTGGAATCCAAATGATAGAAGCGTCTAAAAGGAAATCCCTGTAGCTTCCACGAACAGCTACAGCTCGTCACCTAAATGAGTATCCTATGCATGGTGTCCTTGCGGCTGGCCACCTAAAATGGTTTTACAGGAAAAATAGATTTGAAAGCAAACGGGTCAGAGCCCGAATGTGGAGATATTTTAAAAACCTTCAAGTGCTTTAAAAACATTTAAAACATTAAATGCAAAGTACATGTTAGGACGTGCACTCACATGAAATTCTCACCTCTCGTCTAACTGTGCACTCCTAACGCAAGTACCCATCTAAAACGACACAAACACTAGCTAACTGACATCATATCTAGCTAGATTGTCATAGGTCCTACCCTTATTACTCGGTTCCATTAACATTAAAACGATCTCAGTTAAATAGGTGCTTAACTTAAATTCAGGTTCTCATACAAAGGTAATACTTCTCGTTATAGATTAGCTCCCTATGTTATTTCATAATTACACACAATACCATATGAAAGTTCCCAGTTTTATTAAGAGTATATTTTCCACAACATAAATATACAATATAAGCACCCCGAGACTAAGCTGTGGTGCACACATACTCTGATATCCATCCCGGTACATCACGTACATAAGGATCACATATTCCAAATCTCTCAGGAATAGTTCACAGATAACAACATCACAAATAATGGAGGCGAACCCAGTCACATCACATGGGTTACGCACATACCTACGCTCCCACGATTAGCGGACTTATTAACATCCCAATAAATCTTTCTCTGACCTATGTTCATCGAGGTAACCAGTCTAAATCCGGGAAACACAAGGATTAGAGGTCCCTAAGCGAATGCAAACCTCCCGTGATAGCAAGTATGGTAGGTATGTCATACACACAATTCATATACCAATACTAAGTAAGCACACATCTTAGTAATCCCGTAATTTAATTGTAGTACTTATCACATTCTCATACCAAACTTAATATATATACAACTTATATAATCCCGGTCTATGATTACACACGCCATAATTTATTCTCACGTCGTGGTAAACACTCACGTCTCAATCCCATATTAACCATTATTTAAATCACTCTTATATAATTTACTCCTCATGATAACCCAGATGTCCCAAACCTATCAATATATCATCAAAGGAATGTTATCTCTATCCTCGAACAAGTTTACGGGACTCTCAAAATCAAAACAGGCCAAAAAGGCCTAAACTGTCAACTCCTTCGAACGAGGCTATTCGAACGAGATTTCAGTTCGTTCGAACGAACTGTACCTTCTAACGAGATCTCGTTCGAACGAAGTCATCGAATGAAATTCCCTTTCGTTAGAAGAGACTGGTCAACTCGTTAGAAGCTCGTTCGAACGAGCTCGTTCGAACGACCTGGGGAGGTCTTCTAACGAACGACCAGTTTCGAGCCCAGATTTCCTTAGTTCGTTTTTCACCATTTTTCTCTCTTCAAAAATCCTCTACACATCAAACCAACGATTGTTTACGGTCTCTAATAATCCCTAAACGTACCTAGGTCACATCCTAACATATTTTGAGGAGTTAATTCATCCCAATCATCATTAAATCACATCACTTTCCCCCAATTTTTACAAGAACATAAACCCTAAAATTTTAAATCATGAATTAACCCAATTAAATCCGTTTTAATTTCATCCAATAACTAATATCATCAGTATAATCATCTACCTACCATTCTACATGCAATTCTCCTCAAGATTTCAAGTTCTAAACTCCAAAATACATGGGTTTTCATGTTTCACCAAGAACAAATCAATTTTATTAAATTCCTACACATGGAAAGAGCATGCTCTGAAATTAAACGATAATAAACCACTTGCCTTGAGTGTCTCTGAATTTGATGTTGAATTCCTCTCTTTTTCTGCAGAATTCCCTCTCTCTCTCTCTTTCTCCAAGCTTCTTCTCCAATGGCTATGGTGGCTAGGGTTTTCTTATGGAAAGTAATAGAAACCTAATTCTAATAACCTACGTAACCTATTGGGTTAACATGGGTTGGTTAGTGGCTTAGTGGGTCAAACCCACATCAGATTTACTTTTCTAATTTTCGTTATTTTTAATTCCTAAAAATACGAAATTACCCATATACCCTTTATATTGCCGGTATGGCCTGAAAATACCCCGGGACCCAAACTACACCCCCGGCTAGTGTTTTCTGACTATCTCGACCCTTCCGGACGCGTTGGCGCACTCAAAATGACCATACGGTTAATAGAATTTAAATTCACTTTTATAATTAAAATAATTATATCCTAACGCGACTGTCACACGCGTCCCAATAAAATGACCAAATTGCCGTATATCAATCTCACGACAAATTTCATAATTCAATATTCATATAACACCATATATACTCAATATAGTCAAATACCAACTCACATCTCGCTAGTATTTTACCCGGATTAATTCCCAATTAATTCTCATATAATTAATTAATCCCAAAATAAATATCGCCAAAAATACGAGGTATTACATATATATATGTCTAAAAGTCATGTATTTAATGACTTTGTATCATCAGACATCATAATTTTGTTATTATGCTTTAAGAACAAAAAAAATTAATTATACGAATATCAAATGTGGATGTATATTTAAAGGAGGAAAATTTGAACAATTAAAGTAGCGAACTTTGATGGAGTAATCTTTTATATTCTTATCATATGTTAGAGAATTCAGGCTCAGAATTAAGAAACAAATGTATGTTTCAAATATATAACATGGTAATAAACCTTTAGCTTTCACAAAAAATAGGTCTTGGACTAATATTGATCCTTTTTTTTTCAAAAGAATGTAATAAACAAAAGAAACACTTGAGGATATGTTATGGATCAAGAAAGTAATGATGACTAATATTTTATATGAAAAATAATGAGAAATTCAGATTCTATATTTTATCTCACTTGTGTATGAATCCTTCGCTTCTTATAAATTATAAAATAACTCACAAAGTGCCTAGGGAGAATTATGTGTTAAACCTCAAGTTTTTAACATTTGTATGTGATAACATTTGATCTATATATATAATTGAACTTCAAGTTGAAAATTACTAATGTCAAATGATATTAAAAAAACTCCAGGTTTGATTAAGGGGTAAAAATGCTATAGAATCGTCCAAACAAATGCCAATTTTTTTTAACTACGACCAATAATAATCCATCATTCGTATAAAAAAATGAGGGAATTAATTGTTTACATTCTCTACAAATTCCCAAGGCACCAGTGTATATTAAATAATTATAATATAAAAATGAGTTAAATTGAATACCATTTAAAGTATATTAATACTCAAATGAAGCGAAAAATTAGGAGACAAAGGTTTAATGGTGAAACCATTAAAATGATAGTTAAATGGACACTTAACCAAGAATAGAGTATTTAAAAAGACATTTTATTTAATAAAGAAAATGAAAATCCAATAAGTTGAAAATCTATGTTTAAATACTCAATTTATTTTGAAACTAATCCCCAAAAAATATATTTTTGGGATCTTCAGGTCCAACTTATAAACAATTATTTTCAAAAGTTTTAAAGTTCATACCCTATGAATAATCAAAACTTCAAGTTTTGATTTATTGTATATTTTGTTAAAGCTTTAGATCCAAATATTTTATATTTCAATGACAACTAATATTTTGTGAACTTTTGGTCACACTAATGAATATGAATTTTTATAAATAAAATAAATGATAATTAGGGGACTCTTGGTCTTTACCCTTTCAATTTGACAATCAAAACTTGAGGTTTGATTGTGATATGTATTCTTCTGATACTTTGGGTACAAATAAGTTACTTACTCCACGGCCCAAAATTTGAACCGAAAAAATTCAATTTCCATATTTGAATAATTATTTGGGAACTCCGGGTCCCAAATATAAATAATAAGGACAACTTCATATCACAACATTAAAGATTTAAGGAATTTGAACCCCCACCGAATTATGTCCAAACTTCAAGTTTGATAAGTGATAAAATTATTTGAAACTGTAGGTCCAAACTAGGGATGTTCAAGGTACAGTCAAAACATGTATCATACTGATTCGTACTTAAAATTAGTGGTAATAGTTTACATTTTTACTTACCAAAACCAAAATTACTGACACTAAAAATATCGAATTTTTTATGATTAGTTTTGCTTTTAACATTTTAAAATATGATTTACCAAATGTACCATTCCAAAATACAATATCGAAATTAATGTACCAAAAATACCAATTTGATATTATCGAACTAACCAAATTAAATCAAACAAGAATACTCAATGGCTAAAGCCAAACATAATAATACTTATTTTTATAAGTTCTTTGTTTTTCTTTAAGCGGTCAACCTTTTAGTAACCCTTAGATTAATACGAAATTTTATAGCCCTTGGATCATTCATAACACAACTTATAACAAGACTATGATTAATGATTCATATTCAACACCACAAATTACGACTCTCTCTCGACTTACAAAACTTGAACATAAAATATTTTGATGATAAAACAACTCAAATAGGTTCTTGTTTACTCTATTTTATATTTTGTTTTGTAATATTTTTTTGTACACATGATTTTTTTGTAGGTTTAGAATATATTTTGTATTTTTTAAAATATGTTGATATTCATATTTTCTTTTGCAGATGAAGAAGTGGGGAGTGAAAAAAGTAAAGAACGTGAAACATTTTCATTTTCATTTGTTATTTAATATGATGATCTGGGTTGATATTTATTCAAATTATTTGGATAATAGTGTAATTTGAATTACAATTTGTGATCTTTATTTTGCAGTTTAATGTTTATATATAATTATGGAGACGACACAATTACGTAGGTTATATTCTGTTTTTTAAAGAAAATGTTAACATGTGCCTTAAGGGCACATGTTTTAAGCCTTAAAATAGTAAGTGTGATAGCTCCACATGAGTATATGTACCCTATTAAATGTATGTCGGGACTTTGTCCTTACTATTTTTGCATTCTAAGTATGTGCCCCTAGGGCACATGGTATCAAGACCCTTTTTTAAAAAGGGTACAAAAAAGTGGTACAAAAAATTACCATTATGTAATGAGTGGTACCAAATTTACCGTAAGGAGATATTTATCGAAATCTATCGTATTGTTCTAAAACCAATTTTATCATAAAAAAATGATTTCATAGATGTACTGCATGGTTTGGTTTTGGATTATTGGTTGTTGTACCAGCTAGTAAACTAGTAGTTTTCGCTTGATGATTTCAATGTTAGTATGATATTGGTATGCTTTATTTGCCAACCAAATTGACAAAAATCCAGCCCTAGTCTAAACTATAAATAATCATTATGGAACATTTAACATCCTTATCTTTATTGTGTAAAAAATCAAAGCATCATGCTTGATTACAAAATTATTGAAGCTTCGGGTCCAAATAATAAATAATTGTTATGGGAGCTTTCGTATCCCTTTCCCTAATATTGAAATAATCAAAACTTTACGTTTGATTTTATAGCATATTTCATTGTCATGTCTAAAAAATTGAACAATAATTGAGAACTTCAGTTCTAATTTTTTATGACTTGGAAAATTCTCATCCCAAATTAAAATCACAATAAACATCAAGGGTCAAATTTAAAATGACTATTTGGGAACTTGAGGCCCCTAATTATAAATAGCCTTTGAAAATTTCAAGTCCCAAAAAATAAAAATTGGGTAGTAGAATATATCAATAGATAGTTAAAGAATATATATTAGATAGGGGTGAGATGTGACACTCTGCCTAATTAAATACCAGGTGATCAATAATTTATTAATTTAAAAGAGGTTTCTCATCTGGTTCATTCTTAGCATCACTGTCGAAAACTTTTTAAAACTTAGTAACCACCGAGTATTCAAAAAGTTGATGTCAAAATTTTAATCCTTTTATTAAACAACAGCAACAGTATAAATATAAATTTAAGCCATTCACACAATCAACGAGTCTAAATAAATACTGCATAAATATAAAAGACTGGCCGAATAAACAATTGGCTAAAAATCCCGAATCAAAAATAATAATCTAACAGAAATAATAAACTGAGTACAAAGTCTGACTGAAATAAAATAGTTGGAGAAACATGCCCAAATGAAATAACTGAGCTACATCCTACTCTAAGAATGAAATGATGGAAGCGACTAAGTCCAAATCCTGCAACATCCACACATGCAACAGCTACGCATCCCTGGAACAGATCATCAAGTTAGGTGTCCCTGTGGCTGGACACCTAAAAGGTTTTGAAAATATTTTGCACGTACGGGTCAGACCCCAAATCCTTTTCAAAATATTTTGCAAGTTAATTAAAATACAACAATTAAAATGCATGAATGCTCTTCATATTTAAGTTAGTGTCGCACTCACTTGAGATACTCCTCACCCCTCATCTAAAGTGCACACCTAACGCTTATTCCTAACCCTCCTGGTTACACTACCCCATCTACCTAGTCTTGTCTTGAAGCTACTAATACATGACTCTAGACCAGTAATTTGTATTTTTAATTCGTAAATTATTTATCACATTAACTTAATTAATCCTCTTTTAATGCACTATATAACACTCTCGTTAGTTATATACAAGAAATCCCTTTTTACTTTATGTAATTTGCCCGTATATAAATATCTACACACCTATATACGTATATTCTTAATAAAATTGCACTTCATGTATTTTACCCATATATAAATCTATACCCTATACATGTATCATCATATTACAACATTCACACACATGTCGTAAAAATTTCCATCATCCCTAGTAGACACGCACCGGATGTTCTCTAAAATGCTATCACCTCGGGTATACTCATTCATCCAGACATCTCGACTCGATTAGCTCCCCGAATCAGTGAAATAAAAATAAACGCAGTGGAGGTGGCCATAGTTCCTTCACCAAAGTGAAACTGAATCATACCCCAAAGCAGTTCACCCCGGAAAATAAATCACAACAAAAAATTATTGGACAACTATGACCTGGGGACTATACTCCCCCTTCATTCACAAGCTAGGGGATTCACCCACATCGCGCAACCTCCTGTGATAACACTAGAGGGGTATGTCTTCCTATAAATATTATTCACACCAATATTTATAGAGCACAAATATATATATATATATATATATATATATATATATATATATATATATATATATATATATATATATATATATATATATATATATATATTAACCCGGCTAATCTGTGCACAATTCCCTCAGCACTGGCTTAAAGTATCCGAGTCAATTCCCGACTCTAACATAATTAATTTGCCCATTAATTAATTAATTTAATATCAATATGGTGTCACTCAACCAACAATACCAAAAACATTCCCTGGACCCGTAATTTTCTCACTAAAATTTATTGCCTGAAATACCATATCTAGGTCTCACTCTTTTATCTCCACATAATTAATTATACTCCCCTTCTTTTATATTCCCTTAACATAAAAGGATACAATTCCCCTTATTGAAACTTACCTTAAACCCAAAAATGACATCTCTGGTCCAATTCGAAATTTACCAAACCTGCACCTTGTCCCATCCCGTCGTTCGAATGACTTATCATGTCGCTCGAACGATAAGGGAGCTTGCTCAAATGACACCCAGGGTCGTTTGAACGAAGCCTGGGTTTTCTCTCTCCTTCTCTTTTTTCTTGAGTTCGTCCGCCATGGACGTTTCCTAAAAAATAACAAGTTTTAACACACCTATTATGATATGAATCGATTATCACAGATTCTATTTCCAACAAATTAACCACTTGCGAGTCTATAATTTGAAGAGTCTCATTCCTTTGATGGAGATGATGTATTTGTCTCCCAAAAAGTCCCAAAGTTAGCCCTTTTTTCTTCTCTACAGAACTAGGTTTTCTTTTTGGGTTGTGTCTGTCACAATTCCTCTAATTTGGGTTTTAGGATAATTTTCTATTAGAGTTTTATTCATCCCAAACTCTCAAACTTAGGCTTTAATGGGCTAATCCCAAAATTATGCTTGTGGGCCAAGTTAAAATGTCCTAAACACCCTCCTGTGAACCCGGTTATGCCTAAAAATGCCCCGAGACCCAATTACTACCCCCCGAGTACTCTTTTCTGACTAACTCGACCTCTCTAGAATCAACTGTGCACTACGAATTGTCATCTATATTAATTAATAACATTCTCTCATTTCGACCACAAAATGCGACACGCGCAAAATCTTTAAATGTTTCGAATTAATTAAACCTCAATTCGCCAAATTAAATAAATCCTCAAATTTACATAATTTCTCCAAATCGAAATTTAAAATTATCCGAATTAAAATAATTTCTATTTCTCCCAAAAATAATTTAATTCAATGTCCTCGAAATTACGGGGTGCTACATACCCCCCCCCCCCTATAGAGGAATTTCATCCTTGAAATTAAGATAAGCCTAGTACTCTAAACCTCGACTAGCTCCCAAGTCACCTATCCTTAAGATCAGTACACCTATCTCTCCTACTTATAATCATGAATTATCAAAAACAATTATTAACCAAGGAACCCATACACCCCGTGCCAGTTCTTAATCGCACAAATGATGCCTAGCTCTACCAGCCTTAAACTGTAATATAACTTTCAACCCACAGTTATAACTACATACATGTATAATAACAGACGTACCAAACCCATTTACTAATGACCAAACATCTCCCCACTTCCAATGTTGTACTAAGTTTCATGCGTGGGACGTCTCGCAATGAAAAATTCAAACAAGGAACCCCCTTTATACACTACTACCTAACATTGTAGGTCGTTGATATTCGTTAGGCCCTCAGTCCATATTACGCACCCTAAAATACCCGTCTCTTGACATAAAAGTATATATGCCCACTCTTATGCTACAAAAGACAACATACAATACCACTACTTTACTATCCCTACTTTCTTAGCACGAAATAAATTCCAAGATATATTTCCCTACTCAAACATAAGCCTATCCACCCTGGATCAAATCAGTAAACGTCCCTACTCCCCAGGATCAAAATTAACAATATAAACATATAATAATACGTCGGTTATGCAATACATTATAACATATATATATATATATATATATATATATATATATATATATATATATATATATATATACATGAATATATAAGCTAGACCATATCTCAAGTGATACCTAGAATAAATAATCAATACTCTGGTATAGCAAACACCAAGTCTTACTATAAATTTCCACTATAGCTCCAAACCATCGCTAACTAGCCAAAACTTGGAAAATCAACTACCCTAATCCCATAATTTTTGAAAGTTCTAACCTCTCATGTAATGCAAACATACTCTTAGTCTAGACCCCCACTCTCTCCTGGTTAACACCAAAGAACCCCTCTACACCGAGATAATTACCTATATAATATGGGTATTACAGCCAACGCACTCACTAAATTGGACTCACTTGTGAATCCTAGTGATAACGGTCTTATGTTGTGTCTCCCCCAATTCCACTCAAACATATTTCATGATCATAGGATAGTTAGACAATTTACCTCCATACTCTAGCTGTTTTGCCTTGTCCTTGGATCCTTGGTCAAAATTCTCTCGTCCAATCTGACCCATGAACTTTTGTAGTAGATGTACATCCAGAACCTTGTCCTCTAGTTTCCCCTACCTCGCTTAGGGAAATCTCTCTTTGTGTGACTTGCCTCCCCACAAAGATACACTCCTAGAAATCCTCACTACCATTGATCATGTCTCTGCTGGCCTCCCCCGCCATTCCCTTCGCCTCGGCGGCCGTGAGGAATAAAGTGTTGCTGCTGATCAGGACCCTGATGTGACACCCCGTCTAATTAAATACCGGGTAGCTACACCATTATTAAATTAATACAGAATACCCAGTTGGTTCAGTCTTAGCATCACTGTCGAAAACTTTTAATTAATTACTAGGCACCTAATATTTAAAAAGAGAAATGCCAAATTTTATTAACTAAGCCAACACTTAAACAAGAATTTATTTAATAAACCATCAATCGCATAACCAATCTCATATAAATGCTCAACGAGATGAAATAAAATAAGTCTGGAGTAAACACTCCGATAATAAAGATGCCAGAGTAAATAATGTCTCAATACAAGAGTTCGAATAAATAATAAACCAAAAACTGAAATACTGAAAGCCTGCAACTACAACCTCTAATTAAGAATGGGCGATATGCCCAAACTGATAAAAATGACTCTGAAGGAATCAAGAATAAAATGAGAGCGTCTACTACCAAGATCCAATAACTTCCACAGCAGCTACAGCACGTCATCCGAATGGAACTCCTATGTTTGGTGTCCCTGTGGTTGGGCACCTTAAAAGTTTTTACAAAACAAAAATAGATTTGGAGGAAAATGGGTCAGAGCTCGATGTGAAAACAGTTTAAAAGTTTATCAAGTGATTTAAATTACAATTAAACATCACATATTATAAACACGTTAGTTGCGTACTCTCAAATGAGTTTCTCACCTCTCAACTACTGTGCACACGGAACGTATGCCTTTTACCCATCCTAGTTATGCCACTATCTAACTAGTTTATACCACTCCTGCCTTCACATTCTAACACAAAGTATCTACATGTAACCCCCAAATAAGACATATTATTAACCCATGTTCACATTCATTAAATTACTTATCTCAAGTGTCAATTAAATTCTCATTCTTAACCCATTCAAATATCTTAGTTATTCACATCTACTAAGCAAGCAATGAACCAGTCACAAATACATAAGTATATCACTCTTAGCACATAAATAATATTATTCCACCCCTAAGCTAAGCTGCGGTGCTCGCATACCCTGCTATCAAATCCATGTACATCATGTACGTGAGGATCACGTGTTCTGAATCACTCAGAAATCGTCTAAATACAAATCACACATATTGGAGGCGAACATAGTTCACATACCCATGGGTCACGCACATACCTACGCTCCCATGGTCAGTTGACTTATCAACTCACAAATAAGTCATTTACAGTACTATGTCCTCAAGGTACCAGTCTAAATCCCCCCGAAGGCACACAAGGATAAGAGGGTACTTTTCCATAATAAAACTAACCTCCCGTGATAGCAAGTATGGTAGATATGTCATACACATAAGAAATCCATACACTATGCATTCACATAACCTAAGTAATCATATAACAATATAGATGTTCACACATTTCATTTAGTTAATCTCATACGTAGCAAATGTACCCTGAACATTACATAATATATTTTATGTTTGTTAACTCTCTCGTCGCATCAATTTGAGTACTTAAACCTATCTCAAAAGGTTACTAGATCTCTTATTGGTTTCTAATATAATCTCAATACTTGAAACCCCTCTATTGTTGCCCGTAATCTTATATCATCATTAATTCTCGTTATAGTTTCAATTCGAATGATTTCTAATCGTACCCCACTCGGTAGACCCTCATAAGAAACGTCATTCAATCCCATAAGTTATAATATTCTTCGATAATAACTAAGGCCCTACGGACTTTATCTAAGTCTCACAAGATTTTATTACTCACCCTAATAATCAATATTGGATTTGGAATAATCCTTAAACCTTAAAGAGAAAAAATTGCCAAAAATCAGCATGGGTCGATCGATCGAAGAAAAGGGGTCGATTGATCGATGGTTCGATCGATCGACATTCTTGAGTCGATCGATCGATCAAACATGTATCAACCCATAAATTATTAATAGTTACGGGTTTGCATCTTTTTACACTTCTTAATCATCATCCCAACATCCAAAACTCATAATTAAATATTCTAATTATCCTACTAGCATAGTTACATCATTCCCCACGATTTAGATTCATCAAATCGACCTATAACATCAATTACTTGGATCAATTTACCCAATTTTAATATAAAAACCTAGTTTTCCTATTTCTTAAAGAACATCCCATAATCCAATCAAATTTTGAAATTCTTTACCCATAAATCTTAAATTCGTAGTTTTTTTCATCTCCAACATAAACCTACATGCAAGTCCTACCCAGATTATGATTTTAAACCATTCAAATCCATTCAATTTTCATTATTTATGAGAAATCTTCAATTCCATAAAAACATGTAAAGTATATGCTTTGAATCTTTGTAATATAAATCACTTTCTTGTAAATCTTATATTCTGATCCATTGTTGTTGTTCAAGGGATAATCCTCTCTTCTTTCCGGCCACAATTACGTCCAAATTGGTGTTGGTGGGTGATGATTTTGGTTTGGGAATTTTTTGTAACCTCTCCTCTAACTCACGTAACTCCCCTCTTTGTTTTTGGATGATAATGGCCCTAATATCCAACCAAAAATAAATAAATTAACACTAAAAATCGTGGGTCTTAATTCTTTAATTTTTTAAAATTACCAAAATACCCTTTCGGGTTGTCTGTTTGGCCTAAAAATGCTCCGGGACCCAAACTAAACCCCCGACTAGTTTTTTCTGACTATCTCGACCCTTTCAAACACGTCAGCGCACTCAAAAAGGTCATACGGATGACATAAAAATAAAATACTTTTAAATCCATTAAATTGGGTCCTGACTCGACTAACACGCGCATCCCAACTAAATTATCGAAACTGCCGTATTTTCAACTCACGACATTTTTAATAAATTCAATGATTACGTCTTACCATAATCACTCAGTAATATTCAACAACATATTAATAACCAAATACTAACTATCGTCTCACTAGCATTTAAATTCGAATTAATTTTTCCAATTAACTATCCCAAATAAATTTTAATAAATCCCATAATTAAAAGAAATTCCATTTAATTAACCTCATAATTAAAAGCCATAAAGATACGGGGTATTACATACTTCCCCCTGATAACAGAATTTCGTCCTGAAATTTGGAAAAGTAAGGCATACCTGAAAAAATTAGGTATCCTCCAGTACTCAAAACAAAATATATAGAATGGCCCAAGCACTAAAGCCCTCGCTTCGCAATAAGCTTGTTTAACAGTCTTGATACCTTATCAGTTATAGGGTTACACTTCAATAAATGCACTTCACGTTGTGCTCTTACTAAACAACATTCAAATAAAAATAGCCTATACATCATTAGCCGCATTATCTCAATATTATTGTGAGTCTGCACCCCACTATGCATTAACTCCCGCGTTTATCAAAACACCAAACTCCCATCCTGGAAGAAATCAATAAACATCTTAGTACTTTTGCCCATTCTTTGAATCTCTGTTCCCAACATTGTGACTTTTTATATAAGGGAAAACCACTTCAGCCGGTTGGTGTTACACAAACATTTGTAAGTACCTTGTCCACTATAAATAGATACGGGTGCTTTCCCCCAACTCTACCATTAGGTAAAATTTTCTCCCCATTACTACAATATACCTAACTAGTTATACACGATTTGGAAGTGAAAAAATCGCAATGAATCCAAAATTTATTTCACACAATCCACCATTCGCCAATCACCTTGCGCCTACACCTCAAGCTATAGGTGATACAACCCTCGGAACGAAGCGTTATTTCCACTACTTCTTGTTACCCCACATTGAAGGTGGATTTCGGGGATCTCTTATTGATTCTAAATAATACTGCATAGGGCCACGTACCAGCGTGTTCACTATCTACTAGTGTAAATCACCCAAGTATATGAACGTTTCTCTCCTTCTAGACAACATGTCCCATATATTCGAAGGAATTCGTTATTTATCTATAAGTTGGCAACCCCTCAAGGAAATTTACCAGCTTGACTCTTCCATCACTGGAATCGTCGGCTTGATACAAGATTATCTGGTTGATCATCTTACCCCAACCAATCTACTACTTACTATACCCCTTTTGATGCCGACTTTCGCGTATACTTCTTCCTGTTAAGTGATACTTACTAACCCCATTCTTCCCTCGACGTATACCAAAATTTTTTACCCGTGCACCTTTCACCTCGTTGTGCACATCTGGACTCTTATAATTAATCAACATCCTTACCCTATTTACGTGTAAGCCACCCTCAACATTCGATTTGGGGGGAACTCCGCTCCAAATTGTCCATAATAGTTAACTGTTTGCCTTCTTAAGAGACACTCCCTTTTTAAATGGCTTTTCACTACTTTTTCACCAAATTCGGACGTGTTATACTAATTACACATGATATACTCATTACCACCTTCTCTTACGACGCTTAATCCCATAAGTACAAATTTCACCCATCTATATCCCTTCTTTCAGTGATTACTACATTAATAAACCAAGATGTCTGCACTCCTTATAACCCAACCATACGATTTTAAACCTTATACACGCTTCATACATATTCCAAACTCTTTATTGTCGCTGCATTTTCAACGTGGCTATACCACTTAGGCGTTCTCAATCACCTCTGAATTTGAAATCCTAAATCCTCCTTAACCTCAATGCGTCCTTCAAGCCGCTGTAACAAACCAACATTATCAGTTCTTACATAGAAATTCACTAACAACTGGTTGTACTGTCATTACATCGTAATTTACCTTGTTAACTTCCCGTTATAACTACTTACCTCCATAATGATCGAGGTATACAATTCATGAATGAATGGTCAAACATCTCCCTAATACCAACTTTACGCTAAGTTTCATGTGTGGGATGTCTCGCAAAGCAAAATCCAAACAAGGAACCCCCCGATACAGTACTACCTAACATTGTTGGTCAACGAGATCCGTTAACCCTCAGTCCATAACATGTACCCCTATATTCCCGTCTCTTAACAACAAAGTTACAATCTCATTCCTCAATTACACTTAAACAAAGAACTCTTTTCGAAAGACACTTTCTCTTGACATTGATGGTAGTCACATTCCATATACACCATGCAACTAAAATTGGGGTTCTCAAAATCCCGTCCCCAGACACACAACTATGAGTATAAACTCTCAGATCTCTAAAGGGCGATAAAACAATGCACTTTAATTATTACGACATCCTGAGTGTTAATCATAAAACTAGCTAACCCTTTTCGCTGACTAGTAAACCAATTACATACGTATCATATCAATTAAATCCTTACGCATACTGGGATTAAATATTCGAGACCATTATACATTTTTGCAATCACAATAATATATATAAATATTCATATCTACAAAATTACAATTGCGAGCCCGACCCTCTCACAGATGGGACCTCGCCAGAATCAAAACATTCTACCCCAAGGTAGTAACTCCGATAAACTTGTAATACCAGCACACTATCGGTATAAGCATATTATAAAAACATAATTAGGATGATATCATTCTCATATAACACCGCACTAAAACGAGTAATATCAATAAAGTATATATATCGCTACCAATATACCCATTCATCCCCCGCGGATGACAATAAAAGTAACCCCACACAATCAGGGAAAAATATTCACATAAATAATAAAATTGTCAATACTCACTAAACTCGACTCTCAAGAAAAAATAGCAATAATAACAATTTTAGCAACTCATTCATGCCACAAACAACATGCAACATCATATGTGGATATAGCCCATACTTTTATCCTGACAATCGTCATGGCTGCTCAAATGGTTCCTGGACTTCACACACCTGTCCTTACCAAATCGAATATTTCAATAACTGTTGCCCTTGCCAGGCACAATACCTTTATCCCTACATTTGCTTTGAAAACCATTTATAATGCACGGGATTCACTCCCCACAAAATACCTCTACAGATACTTCACTTATCTTCGGTCATACTAATCATGTTAAGGTGGCCCTTCCCTCGGACGTTGGTAGTCTCGGCTCTGGTGACTACCTCCATTGTTCCCTTAGCTTGATGGACTTTAGGAAAACGCTACTAGTTTCCACATCGCTTACTAAAATCACCATCGCTCGGTAATAATTCAGCTATCCGAACCTTTTTAACAGGTTCTCCGTTGGGTCTTCCCCTTGTGGTGCTTCTCAAATACCATTTTTCCGAGTCTTTCTTTATAGAAATTTCTCGATTCTTGCATCTCCCCACCCAAGGAAACGTTTACCTACAAATTAACATTACGCAACATATTTACCATCTGCATTGACTGTCCAAGCAGAATTCCCCATAAGAGCTAACAATTCTTCTTGTATGAAAATTCTCCCCTTTAATGTCCTCTTCTCCATTTCACCTACTTCACCCGGTGTAAGGTTTACTAAAATAAATAAATCTCTTCTCACGAAGTAACCTCTGTTCGGCCCTCTTGTGTGAGTTCAGAACAACATTCTCCTTTCACCCTGAACATCCGATGAAGGAACTTATGGTCAAATCATATGTGTACGCCTTCTCTCGACTTCACATTCCACTTCTAAGTGTGGTGATTGTCTCGCATCATTGAAACTCCGCTCTTACGAGCCAAGAAAATTTACCTCAAATTTTCGCTCCCACTGGGTCATACCCCGACGTACGTCCGAGCCTTTGGATATATTATGTTCGTTTGGCTAACACACGCCATCTTCGCATTTCGAGTACTTCCACTACAGGTTTTCTTCGATGTTTCACCTAACTCTTTCTCTCCTATTCCAACCTTGTTGGGTAAATCTAATTTGACCCCATCTTCTACTATAGTTGTGCTTGTAAGTCATAAGTCACGCCTTGGACATCTGTACCGTCTAGGACTTCCGTGCCATAATATGGGTGACTTCAACCATGGTCATCCTTCTTTAATAAATTAATAACCTCAACTGATCCTTGACTCCTGCTGTTTGCCCAACTGTCTTCACCTGACGTACTTCATTGTTTGGCGCACGAACACACCCGATTGCAAATAAGGTTCACTATTATATACATCATAGCAGGAGAATGAGATCTCACCAAAGAAATCAACAATCCTAAACATAGGGCTCTACATCAAAGAAAGTTACGCTAGAAGCATAATAAGCCGTACAGATCCTAAAGGACACTAGAACCTGATGCTCTGATACCACCTGTGACACCCTGTCTAATTAAATACCAGGTAGCTACTCCTTTATTAAATTAATACAGAATACCCAGTTGGTTCAGTTTTAGCATCAGTGTCGGAAACTTTTAATTAATTACTAGTCACCTAATATTTAAAAAGAGAAATGCCAAATTTTATTAATTAAACCAACACTTAAACAAGAATTTATTTAATAAACTATCAATCGCATAACCAATCTCATATAAATGCTCAACGAGATGAAATCAAATAATTCTGGAGTAAACACTCCGATAATAAAGATGCCAGAGTAAATAATGTCTCAATATAAGAGTCCGAATAAATAATAAACCAAATACTGAAATACTGAAAGTCTGCAACTACAACCTCTAAATAAGAATGGGCGGCATGCCCTAATTGATACAAATGACTCTGAAGGAATCAAGAATAAAATGAGAGCGTCTACTACCAAGATCCTATAACTTCCACAGTAGCTACATAACGTCATCCGAATGGAACTCCTATGCTTGGCGTCCCTGTGGTTGGGCACCTAAAATGTTTTTACAAAACAAAAATAGATTTGGAGGAAAACAGGTCAGAGCCCGATGTGAAAATAGTTTAACAGTTTAGCAAGTGATTTAAATTACCATTAAACATCACATATTATAAACACGTTAGTTGCGTACTCTCACATGAGTTTCTTACCTCTCAACTACTATGAACGCCTAACGTATGCCTTTAACCCATCTTAGTTATGATACTATCTGACTAGTTTATACCACTCCTTCCTTCGCATTCTAACATAGAGTATCTACACATAACACCCAAATAAGTCATATTATTAACCCATGTTCACATTCATTAAATTACTTGTATCAAGTGTCAATTAAATTCCCATTCTTAACCCATTCAAATATCTTAGTTATTCACATCTACTAAGAAAGCAATGAACCAGTCACAAATACATAAGTATATCACTCTCAGCACATAAATACATATATTGCACCACTAGTCTAAGCTGCGGTGCTCGCATACCCTGCTATCAAATACATATGCATCACGTACGTGAGGATCATGTGTTCCGAATCACTCAGGTACCGTCTAAATACAAATCACACATATTGGAGGCGAACATAGTTCACATACCCATGAGTCACGCACAAACCTACACTGCCATGGTCAGCTGACTTATCAACTCACAAATAAGTCATTCACAGTACTATGTCCTTAAGTTACCAGTCTAAATCCTCCTGAAGTCACACAAGGATAAGAGGGTCCTTTTCCATAATAAAATTGACCTCCCGTGATAGAAAGTATGGTAGATATGTCATACACATAAAAAAATCCATACACTAGGCATTCACACAACCTAAGTAATCGTATAACAATATTGTAAGGACACAAATTTCCAATTGAGTCCACATGTAGTTTTGGCTCAATTCTGGACAAAAACATTTATTCATAGGAAAGTATGTAATTGTAAAACTCTCAAGCCTATGAAGTGTTTGTTGAAGACGTAGCGTCAAAGAATATAAAGCTTCATCAAATATGTCAGTTTGCGTGCCTCGTTTCTACGTCATCAACTATGGTTCCATGCTCCCAAGGTATGAATGCAATTATATTTATATAGGAGCTTGGAACAAAGTTTATTGGGTGTTATGTTTAATTAAAACTGTGTTTACTTTCAGAAAAAAATCTAATAAGAACTTTACATTAAAGTATATAATGTCTCTGGGCCAAAAATCAAATTTTGTAAAAATTCTGGAAGTCATTCGAAATGTCGTTCGAACGAGTTTTTCGTTCGAACCAAGTTTCGTTCGAATGAGTTTGCCAACAAATCTAAACTGGTCCGTCGTTAGAAATGTCGTTCGAATGAGATTGTCATTCTAACGAGATTTCCAACGAGCTTCTAACGAGTCCATATTGGAGCGTCGTTAGAAGTCTCGTTCGAACGAGCTGTCAGTCTGGAACAGTTTTTAGGCAGTTTTTGGCAGTTTTGCACCCACTTCCCCACTTGGTTTTTAACCACCTTTTACAGACTTTAATAGGTGCGGGAATGACATTTTCCAACTTAACATTTCCATAACTTTTCAAAAATATTTCCATCTCTTATAGAGTGTTTGAGAGCAAAAATGGTTTTGCAAAATGTTCATGTTCTGAGTGTTATTTTTTCAAAGAGAAAATCCTTCACACTCTAGTTTACACCCAATTGAGTTTAGTCCAAGTTCTTATTTACATATTAAATTGCTTGGAGTTTTGGCACCGGTTTATCTCTACCGAATTCAAGAAGAGAAGTTTTGGTTTGCTTCTACATCCATCAAAGAAGAAGACTTTTTGTTGTGATTCTACCCACTTGGAGAAAGGCTCCATGCTAGGGTGATGGTGACCATATAAAGTCCTATCGGTGGATTTCGAGACCGCGGTGGTGTTCCGAAGTTGTCCGCTAGGAAGAGGTGTCTACGAGAAGAAGCGTCGAGGCTTGAGAGGGATCGAGTCAGTCATTGTAAGTCTATCTGTCTTGTAATTGTAATTCCGTATCTAGTGGACTTGTGGCTAGGGCCGTTCGAGGTTGTTTCCCGTCTTGGGTTTTTCCTCGTACATCGCGGCGTAGTGTGATATTGTTTATTTTATCTTGCATCATAATTAAGAACGCATGCTTAGGATAATTCAAGATAAAATTCGGTTTAAATTATCACACTCAATTTAATTTGGACTTATATTAAATGTTGGGTAATGTTTAATTAATTCAAGTCATTTGCTAAAATTTGGTTTCGCCTAATTTGCTAATTTTGATAAATATGACTTAGGCAAATTCTAGGGCTTGGATTAATGAATTGGTTTAAGTGAATATATTAATTGATTAATTTTACTTCACTCGGTTGGAATTTTAATTTGTTTAAGAAATTAAAATTTGTTGCTTTATTATTGTGAACCATCATTCAACGCTTCCGCATCTCTTGTCTTTATACAAAAGGAAATTACTTGCGTTTACAAATATAGATGTTCACACATTTCATCTAGTTAATCTCATACGTAGAAAATGTACCCCAAACATTACATAATATATTTTCCATTTGTTAACTCTCTCATCGTATCAATTTGAGTACTTTAACCTATCTCAAAAGGTTACTAGATCTCTTATTGGTTTCTAATATCATCTCAGTACTTGAAACCCCTCCCTTGCTGCCCGTAATCTTATATCATCATTAATTCCCATTATAGTTTCAATTCAAATGATTTTTAATCGTACCCCACTCGGTAGACCCTCGTAATAAACGTCATTCAATCCCATAAGTTATAGTATTCTCCGATAATAACTAAGGCCCTACTGACTTTATCTAAGTCTCACAAGATTATATTACTCACCCTAATAATCAACATTGGCTTTGGAATTATCCTTAAACCTTAAAGAGAAGCAATTGCCAAAAATCAACATGGTTCGATCAATTGAAGAAAAGGGGCCGATCGATCGATGGTTCGATCGATCGACATTCTTGAGTCGATCGATCGATCAAATATGTATCAGCCCATAAATTCTTAACAGTTACGGGTTTGCATATTTTTACACTTCTTAATCATCATCACAACATCCAAAACTCATAATTAAATATATTAATTATCCTACTAACATAGTTACATCATTCCCCACGATTTAGATTCATCAAATCGACCTATAACATCAATCACTTGGATCAATTTACCCAATTTTCATATAAAAACCTAGTTTTCCTATTTCTTCAAGAACATCCCATAATACAATAAAATTTCGAAATTCTTTACCCATGAATCTTAAATTCGTAGTTGTTATCATCTCCAACATAAACCTTCATGCAAGACCTACCCAGATTATGATTTTAAACCATTCAAATCCATTCAATTTTCATTATTTATGAGAAATCTTCAATTCTATAAAAACATGTAAAGTATATGCTTTGAATCTTTGCAAGATAAATCACTTCCTTATAAATTTGATATTCTGATCCGTTGTTGTTTTTCAAGGGCTGGTCCTCTCTTCTTTCCGGTCACAATTCCGTCCAAATTGGTGGTGGTGGGTGGTGGTTTTGGTTTGGGGACTTTTTGTAACCTCTCCTCTAACTCATGTAACTCCCCTCTTTGTTTTTGGCTGATAATGGGCCTAATATCCTAACCAAAAATAAATAAATCAACAATAAAAATCGTGGGTCTTAAAAACTTAATTTTTTAAAATTACCAAAATACCCTTCCGGGTTGCTAGTTGGGCCTAAAAAAGCCCCGGGACCCAAACTAAACCCCCGACTAGTGTTTTATGACTATTTTGACCCTTCCGGACACGTTGGTGAACTCAAAAAGCTCATACGGATGACATAAAAATAAAATACTTTTGAATCCATTAAATTGGGTCCTGACATGACTGACACGCGCGTCCCAACTAAATTATCGAAACTGCCGTATTTTCAACTCACAACATTTTTAATAAATTCAATGATTACATCTTACCATAATCACTCAGTAATATTCAACAACGTATTAATAACCAAATACTAACTCTCATCTCGCTAACATTTAAATTCGAATTAATTTTTCCAATTATCTTTCCCAAATAAATTTTAATAAATCCCATAATTAAAAGCAATTCCATTTAATTAACCTCATAATTAAAAGCCATAAAAATACGGGGTAGTACACCTGATAGACTTATCAAAAATCCTTCCCGTTTGATCGATAATCCCCTGATCTGAATCTCTTAGTAGAATTACACTGTCAGGAAGACCTGCTCTATTGTCTGCCATCCTGCTGTTATGCTTCGCTAGTCAAACACCCACCTACCTTACCTTACTGGCTGAACTCACCTCCTCTCTTGCTTCCCTTTACATTGAAGAAATAATCCTGGTGGTGTAGCAATGCTGCATTGACTACATCAATATACGTTACCATTGTTTGGTTTCCAATTTAGTGTTGCCTAATACTCCAGGCTAATCCATATTTAAACCTTGATTTCTTTCGTTCCACATTACTTACCTCGTCTGGAACAAAATTGGCTAAACGGGTGAACTCCTCCCCAAACTCTTCTGCGCAATGATCACCCTGGGTCACCTCACCTCACTAAACTGCAGGCGGAAAATACTTGTCGTCAAACAGCATCTAGAACTCAGTAATTATGATCATATCTCTCGCCTCGACAGTGGTTACTGACTCCCTATACTTTAATACTACTCCCGCAAGTCTGAAAGTTGCCAACACCTGCTTCGGTGTCTCACTACACTCCACAATGCGCAAGTGGAACTATATATTCTTATTCCACTAACACACCTCAAATACATCCGAGATAACCTTTAAACTCAGGCGGGTGGCCCTTTTAAAATGACTATCTGAACCTCTACCAAGTAAATGGCCCTGGCTTGGCCTGGATCTCCGGTGCCACTGGGGACTACTATTGGGGTTGTGGAAAGTAAATGACCATGGTTGTCATATATGCATTGACTGCCTAGTCTACTATCTCGATCACCTGGGTAGTTGTCATCATCTCTAGTGGCGCATGTGGTTATAGAACGACTGGCTCCTAATGAGTCTCCCTCTCTTCATCCCTTGACATTGCTCTAGTCGGTCTACCTTTCCTAGGTGGCATCTAAATTTTCAAAACGAGTTGTGTGAGTTTATTTTTCATACATACATAATAGAATAATAACTTAAATGTGAGTACATAAAAGAATACAATAATCCTATCATAAGGCTCTACATAAAAGGACTGTAAGCTGAAATGTGAAAAGCCGCACATATATTAAGGACTCTAGAACCTGATGAGTTGTTGCCATCTACGACACCCCGCCTAATTAAATATTGGGTGATCAGTCCTTTATTAAATTAAATAAGGTTTCTCATCAATTTTATTCTTAGCATCACTGTCGGAGACTTTTTAAAACTTACTAACCACCTAGTATTCAAAAATTTGATGCCAAAATTTTAATCATTTTATTAAATAACAATAACAGTATAAATATAACTTTAAACCATTCACACAATGAATGAGTCTAAATCAATACTGCATAAAAATAAAAGACTGGTTGAATAAACAATTGGGTAAAAATCCCGAATCCAAAATAATAATCCAACAGAATTAATAAACTGAGTACAAAGTCTCAGTGAGATAAAATAGTTAGGGAAACATGTCCAAACGAAATAACTTAGTTCCATCCTACTCTAGGAATGAAATAACTTAATAGACTACGTCCAAATCCTGTCACATCCACACCTACTACAACTATGCATCCCTGGAACAAATTGTCAAGTTTGTCATCCCTGTGGCTCGATACCTAAAAGGTTTTGAATTTTTTTTGCAAGTACGGGTCAGGTCTCAAATCCTTCGGAAAATATTTTGCAAGTGAGTTAAAATGATTGAATTCTCTTCATATTTAAGTTAGTCTAACACTTACTTGAGATACTCCTCACCCCTCATCTAAAGTGAACACCTAATAATTCTTCATAACCCTCCTAGTTACACTACCCCATTTAACTAGTCTTGACTTGAAGCTCCTTGACACTCTACTCTAGACCGAGTAATTTATACTTTTACTACATAAGTTATTTACCACATTAACTTAATTAATCCTCTTTTAATGCACTATATAACAGTCTCACTAGTTATATACAAGAAATCCCTTTTTACTTTATGTAATTTACCCGTATATAAATATCTACACTCCTATATACGTATAATCTTAATACAATTGCACTTCATGTATTTTACCCGTATATAAATCTACACCCTATATACGTATCATTATATTACAAAATTCACACACATGTCATAAAAATTTCCATCCTCCCGAGTAAAAACTCACCGAATGTTCGCTAAAATGCTATCACCCCAGGTATACTCATCCATCGGGCCACCCCGACTTAATTATCTTCCCTAATCAGTGAAACAGAATAAAAGCAGTGGATGCGGCCATAGTTCCTTCACCATAAGTGATAATCATACCCCAAAGAAGTTCATCCCAAAAAATAAATCATAACAAAAAAATCCTTCATGGCTATGAACTAAGGACTATTCTCACCTTGCATTCACTAGTCAGGGGATTCATCCACATCGCGCAACCTCCTGTGATAGAACTAAAGGGGTATGTCTTATTTTAAATATTATTCACACCAATATTTATATCACCCACATTGCGCAACCGCCTATGATAGCACTAAAGGGGTATGTCTTCCTATAAATATTATTCACGCCAATATTTATAAATCACGCAACTATATATATATATATATATATATAAACTCGGCTAATCCGTTCACAATTCCCGTAGCACTAGCTTGAAATATCCAAGTCATTTCCCGACTCTAACTTAATTAATTTGCCCATTAATTAATTAATTAATTATTAATATGGTGTCACTCAACCAGCAATGTCGAACACATTCCCTCGGCCCATAATTCACTCCCTAAAATTTATCGCCTTGAATACCATATCTAGGTCTCACTCTTTTATCTCCACATATTTAATTCTACTCCCCTCCTTTTATTATCCCTAATCATAAAGGATATAACTCCCCTTACTGAAACTTACCTTAAACCCAAAAATGTCATCTATGGTCCAATTCGAAATTAAGAAAACTTGTGCCTTGTCCCATCCCGTCATTCGAACTAATTCCCTTGTCGTTTGAAAGATAATGGAGCTAGCTCAAACGACACCCAGGGTCATTTGAATGATGCTTGGGCTTTCTCTCTCCTCCTCTTTCTTCTTCAGTTCGTCCTCCATAGACGTTTCCTCAACCTTTCTTCCCAAAAAACTCTTTAGTAGCTTCCTCTAGTATTACACGATTCCTACCAGATTTTTCTTCCAAATTCGAATTTTAATTAATAGCCCATGTGGGATAATTACTAATAAGTTTTCCCCTTTACATATCACAAATTACTCATCAAAATTTATAACTCCAACCATATGAGAATTAGAAAACTCTGCATTAATTTGATTTCTCTCATTCTCAACATAAGGAAAATAACTTTCTGGGTTCTATTCACAAATTCAAATCCCCCAACAATATTCTGAGATATCCATCTTTCCTAAAAATTTACACATAATGATCCACAAAATGGAACCCAATTTGTACATCAACCCAACCCAAAAATAACCGATTTTCACAAACGCATTATGATATGAATTGATTATCACATATTCTATTTGTAACAAATTAACCACTTGCCTGTCTATAATTTTTAGAGTCTGATTCCTTTGATGAAGATGAAATATTTGTCTCCCAAAAGCTCCTAAAGTTATCCCTTTTTTCTGCTTTGCAGAACTAAGTTTTATTTTTGAGTTATATTTGTCACAATTCCTCTAATTTGGGTTTTATGATTTTTTTTCTATTATAGTTGTGTTCAGCCCAAACTCTCAAACTTAGGTTTTAACGTGTTAATCACAATATTATGCTTGTGGGCCAAGTTATAATGGCCCAAATACTCCCGTGTGAGCCTAGTTATACCTAAAAATGCCCCGAGACCCAACTACTACCCCCATATACTCTTTTTTTACTAACTCGACCTCTCTTGAATCAACCGTGCACTCAGAATTATCTAATTTCAACCTTGTGACACCTCGATTAAAATAATAACGGATGCCCATCCCTATACCAAAATAATCAGGAATCTCAAGTGGTTCATTCTCAGCATCTACTTACGATTCTAAAATAAACTCGACTAACTACCCATTACCACAAAAAGAGGGTATCAAAAACAGAAAATTTAAAACATTTATTTTCATTAAAAAAACGAACCATACAATAACTAACCAACAACCTGACTATATATGATAAGAGACACACGCATGCTCAAATGATATAAAAAAGTACAACACAATGTACAAAATAAAATACCCGAATATGCTGTCGGGTCATAGACAGTACAATAATTTGGGAGAGAAAAATATAAAAGTTCTACTCTACAACACTTAGGTATAAACCTGATATACAAACTGAATCCTAATCTAAATACACAAAGATAGAAGTCGACTATATCAAAATACTGCAACAGTCCGCTACTGCCACAGCTCCACGACTAAACATGATGGATATCAACAATGGCGTCCTTGCGGAGGAACACCTAAAATAATACTATATATATATATATATATATATCAAGGTTCTAAAAAACGCGGGGCGTGATTGAGGCGTGGAGGCCAAGCCTTGGAAGCCTAGGCGGGCCTAGGCGGGAAAAAACGTGAATAGGCGTTTAGGCCTTCTTAATATATTTTAATATTTTTTAACCATAGCAAGGCTATTAAAATACAAAAATTGCACATATCGTAAAAATATGTCAGAATATATGCAAATTAAAATACTATTTGATTATTTTGGATGAGATAATGATCCTGTTTGTAAACAAATTCTTTAAAAGGCGACATTGTTTCACTAAAACATTGTTATTTTTAGAAAAAAATACACCTTAAGGTTTTTACCAAGAATAAGGCGTGAAAAGCGTAAGGCGAGGCGTTTATCCCAAGCCTTAAGCCTAGGCGGGTTTTTTAGAACAGTGATATATATATAGGGCAAGAGAAAATATAAACGGGTCAGAGCCCGAGGTGTGAAAACATTTTATAGCAAGTTCATTAAAATAAAAAATAATTATAAATGCATTATGACATGATTAAACTGGAGTCGCACTCTCCATAAAATCCAACTCAGCTCTCAAGTAAAGTGCGCAACTAAACATATGCACATGATCTCCAATTAATTGCCCAAATCTAACTAGGGGCAAAGGAATCTAACTTATTCCCAATTTATATACTCAATTTAAAACCATCTAAATTATCTCTCAATTTCTACTATTACCAATCTCTAATATTCGTCACCATCTAAACATGTGAAATATACATAAACATTCTCTTTTACTAGAAGTTCTCATATTCTAGTTCTGACATATATACATATATATATATATATATATATATATATATATATATATATATATATATGAGTTATTAGCATCTAAGTGCTAAGGAATAAACTTCTCCCAATTCTCAAAACTGCAATGCGGTTCGCGCGTGGGACGTCTCGCAAGCGAAATCCAAACAAGGAACCCCCGTGATACACTAATCCTTGGCAGTATTGATTATCAATATTCATTATGACCTCAATGCATGACGCGTATAACCCAAATTCGTTCCATACTATAATGATTTATTTAATTATTCTCAATTCTCAACAGTGCACGGCGTTTCGTGCGTGGGGCGTCTCGCAAGCGAAATCCAAATAAGGACCCCCCCCCCCCCGATACAGTACTCCTTGGCACTGTCGATCATTGAGATATACTACTACTATATAAATATGAGCCCTAAGGACTAACTTATCCTCACTCTCAACATTGCACTGCGTTTCATGCGTGGGACGTCTCGCAAGCAAAATCCAAACAAGGAACCCCCCGGATACACTACTCCTTGGCAATGTTGGTCATTGAGGTCCATTATGCCCTCGATACCCAAAATATTAGATATAACCATATGATTATCTACTCTTCATTTTTCTCATAATTGATTCATCACAAATTAAGTCACATTAAAATCTCCCAGAATGAAATTCAAGCAATCTTCTTGTGTCTCTTTACTCTAGAGGCAAATATGATATCATATAATCATATTCAAGTAATATACTATTCACACAAGTATAATAATAACCATCCCAAAGAGCTATAACTTGAGGACGCATGTTCTCAATGCTATCATCTTCTAGGAAATACTCACTTTATCCCAGGTTAACATATATCAGACTATTATCACACCGCCATGGTAAAATAATAAATCAAAACATACACGAAGCGGTCACAGTTCCTCCCCAGCAATGAGACGAAACATACCCACCACGTCTCACCCCTAATAAAAACAATCACACAATAATAAATTGACGCTATGACATGGGGACTATACTCGCCCTGCTCCTCAAGCCAGGAGCCTCACCCACATCGCGCAACTTCCCATGATAGCATAGAGGGGGTATGCTTCACATATATATGTATATGTATATGTATATATATATATATATATATATATATATATATATATATATATATATGTATGTATGTATGTATGTATCGTTCACACAAGATATACATACATCATCACATCATAAAAATGTATACCATCACATAAGGTATATATATCACATTATTTTATACTCATAGTACGCTCTTAGGCATAAGTGAAATAATCTCATTATTTAGTATATTTTACTCTCGATATACTACTCGTTAATAATTCACATAACTTCCCCACTTAGTATACGCTGTACTATTTCTCACTTGAAGTTCACACCCCACTTCTATTTATATTAATCATCTCTACATTCTATTTACTTTAAGGATATCCTCTATATCCTAATGCACCTTGATCATCGTTTCATTTATGAAACACCTCCCAATTCACTTTACGTTAAGGATACTCTCTAGACACGTATGCACATCTATCAGCATTTTTTATTGTCAATCCATAGTATGGTTCAATCAATCATATGAACCATTAAAGTTAGCCCATTTGGGATTTAATCCTATAATCCATTATCACTAAGCGCATCCTAACTCTTTCTTATAAACCCATAATTATCTCCACTCCGAATTCTCAATGATAGTGGACTTCCCCACTTAGTCAATACGATACTCTCTAATCGGTATTCTCTCGAACTAAAGCAGTATGACTCCAATAATTTCTCATAAGGAAAACTCCCTAAAAGTCTCCAAAACATACTTCTCATAACCCATATAGAGCTTCGCAATCAATAACCTCAAACAAAAAGGGATGAAACTCAACCTAAAAAAGAATCCCCAAAACTGCCCTGTTTCTGAATTGATTCGGGCCCAATCAGAATCGATTCGGCCCAGCGAATCGATTCGTGTTGGGGATGAATTGATTCAGACACTCAGACCTGAGCACTTGCAACTTTCTGAATCGATTCGGTAAGGGTCCGAATCGATTCCAGAAGTCACGAAAATGGCTACTTTTCTCAAAAGGCAAATATCCCAAAAATCATTTTTATCAACTTCTAACCATTTCTCTTCAATACAAACATATATATAACATTAATACTCATCAAATTACACACCTCAACTAATTTCTAGCCTCCAATCCATTATATACACAACAAATCGAAGATTTTACCCAAAATCTAGCTTTTAACATTTTAAACCCAAAATCCATAATTTTGTCCACAAATCATGAAATAAATGGTACACAATAATTATTTAGCAAGTTTAATCACTTACCTCAAATTCGTAGAGTCCGAATCCTCATCGAGATCGCGTAATGGCCGAAATCCCACTTTTCTCCTATTTCTCTTCTTCTTTTCTTCTTATCTTTCTTTCTCTCTTTCTTTCTCTTTTTATCTAAGGAGATTTCTATCTCCCATAGGCTTTTTAAGCCCTATCTCCAAAATACACAACTTTAAATGATAATACACACTTTAAATGACTCGGTCACTTTAATTCGAGACAAACGAACTAAAAATATTCTGGAACCTAAATAAGCCCCAAGTACAGTCATTTCGACTATCTCGGCCCTTCCAAAAACAACTGCACCCTCAGAATCACCATTCGAAACACTTTCTAACTGCTTCAAATTTTGACCTCAATACCAATTTAATTATTCTCCAATTAAAATAATACTTATTTCTCCCAAAAATAAATAAATTATTGTCCCAAAAATCTCGGGGTATTACAGACCTCAAAATATATATATGCTTTGAAACAATTAAACCTCAATTTGAAAATTTAAATAAATCCTCAAATTTAAATAATTTCTACAAATTGTAAAATAAAATTTCTCCAAATTAAAATAATTTATATTTCTCCCAAAAATAATTTAATTCAATGTCCTCAAAATTACGGGGTGTTACAGGAGTCATACCTTCGATATCGATAAAAAGATGAAGACTTACCTACTCATGCTTTGTTTTTATGACCAGTTGCTCACCAAAGAAGAATTATATATATATATATATATATATATATATATATATATAGAGAGAGAGAGAGAGAGAGAGAGAGAACGGCATGAGTGATGTCACACTATGGGAACGAGCTTTCGTGCTAGAAAGATTTAGAACAAGATTCTTGTGTGTGATTCATGAATATAATGAATCATGTGAAACATAGTAGAGCATTAGTGCTGATAAGGAGTTGTAAAACAAAGGGGACACATAGAGAATTTAGAGGGAGTGAGTCTTTCATTTCATTAATATGTCAATACTAAAGAATTTCACACGCCCACTATGATAATGGTCCACAATATGAAAACCCAATTTGTACATCAACCCAACCCAAACATAACTAGTTTTAACACACCCACTATGATATGAATAGATTATCACATATTCTATTTCCACTAAATTAACCACTTGCCTGTCTATAATTTGTAGAGTCTGATTCCTTTGATGGAGATGATGTATTTATCTCCCAAAAGATCCCAAAGTTAGCCCTCTTTCTTCTCTACAGAAGTAGGTTTTCTTTTTGAGTTGTGCCTGTCACAATTCCTATAATTTGGGTTTTATGATAATTTTCTATTAGAGTTTTGTTCACCCGAAATCTCAAACTTAGGTTTTAATGCGCTGATCCCGAAATTATGCTAGTGAGCCACGTTAAAATGGCATAAACACCTCACGTGAACCCGATTATGCCTAAAAATGCCTCGAGACATAGTTACTGCCCACGAGTACTCTTTTTTTACTAACTCAGCCTCTTCGGACCCAATCTTGCACTCAGAATTGTCATCCAAATTACTTTATAACATTCTCCCATTTCGACCACAAAATGCAACACGCGCGAAATCTATAAATGCTCTGAATTAATTAGACCTCAATTTGCCAAATCAAATAAATCCACAAATTTACATAATTTCTCCAAATCGTAAAGAAATTTCTCCAAATTAAAATAATTTCTATTTCTCCAAAAAATAATTTAATTCAATGTCCTCGAAATTACGGGGTTTTACATACTCCAACCCCCCTACAAAGGAATTTCGTCCTCGAAATTAAGATAAGCCTAGTACTCTGAACATCGAATAGCTTCCAAGTCACATATCCTTAATATTTGTACACCTATCTCTCCTACTTTTAATTGCGAATTATTAAAGAAAATTATTAACCAAGGCGTCCATACACGGGCTTAACCGCACAAATGATGCCCAGCTCTACCAGCCTTAAACCGTAATATAATTTTTAACTCGCAGTTATAACTACATACATGGATAAATATTCGAGGTACCAAACCCATGTACTAATGACCAAACATCTCCTCACTTCCCATGTTGCACTAATTTCCATGCGTGGGACGTCTCGCAATGCAAAATCCAAATAAGGAACCCCCTCGATACACTACTACCTAACATTACAGGTTGTTGAGATCCGTTAGGCCCTCAGTCCATAGTGCGCACCCCAAAATATCCGTCTCTTGACATAAAAGTATACACGCCCACTCTTATGCTACAAAAGACAACATAAAATACTGCGACTTTACTATCCCTAGTTTCTTAGCGTGAAATAAATCTCAAGCTATATTTCCCTACTCGAACATAATCCTATCCACCTTCAATCTCATCAGTAAACGTTCCTACTCCCCGGGATCAAAATTAACAATATAAGCATATAATAATACGTCTGTTATGCAACACATTATAACATATATAGACGTATATATAAGCTAGACCCTAACTCAGGTGATACCTAAGAGAAATAATCCATACACTGGTACAGCAAACACCAAGTCTTACTATAAATAACGCTATAGCTCAAAGCCATCGCTAACTAGCCCAATCTTGGAAAATCATCCACCCTACTCCCATAATTCTTAAAAGTACTAACCTCTCGTGTAATGAAAACATCCTCTTAATGTACACCCCCACTCTCTCGTGGTTAACACCAAACAACCCCGCTATCCCACGGTAGTTACCTATATAATATGGGTATTACGGCCAACGTACTCACTAAATTCGACTCAATCGTGAATCCTAGTGATAACGATCTTTGTTGTGACGCCCCCAGTGCCACTCAAACATATCTCATGCTCATAGGATAATAAAGACAATTTACCTCCACACATTAGCTGCTTTGCTCGGTCCTTGGGTCCCTGGTCAAAATTTTCTCGTCCATACTAACCCATGAACTATTGTAGTGGTTGTACATTTAGAACCTTGTCCTCTAGTTGTCCCTACCTTGCTTAGGTTAATATCTCTTTGTGTGACCTTCCTCTCCACAAAAGAAACATTCCTAGAAAATCCTCCCTGCCATTGATCATGTCTCTGTTGGCCTCCCCCGCCCTTCCCTTGCCCCCGGCAGCCGTGAGGAATAAAGTGTTGCTACTGATCGGGACCCTGCTGGACATATAAAAAAATAGTTATTTTTGGGTTGGTTTGATGTACAAATTGGGTTTTCAAATTGGATTAAATTATAATTTATTCATGAAAGAAAATAATTTTTTTATTGCAAAAATTTTTTAAAAAAAATGAAGGGATTTTGAAAGAAAAACATAGAAAGATTTTCAAGAAAATGTTCAAAACTATACATGGCGTCAAGATGATATGAAAGCTATTTAACAAAACGATAACACACACAAAATATCATATGTGAGTTTATATTTTCGATGGTGCAGACCACAATAAACGTAAGGTATACACAATGATATCTACACGAACAATTTCTTCAAAGTAAATGTTATGAAACAAAGTACACTTATTTTAATCAAAAGTACACGCTTTATGAGCATAATACACGCAATATAAACAAAGTACACGCATGGATTAATTAATTAAATTTTGATTTTGCAATTGAAAATTACTGTTTATATTTAAAAAGTACTTTTTTTTACATATGTACAACTATGAATATGCAAGAAATAGAAAGTGTACACATGTTCTTTACCTCATTTATATCCACTTATACAAAATAACCAAAATTTATTTACCTCGTTTATATCCAGTAAAACCCAATGACCAAAAACTATTTATTAAGCTCAACTACTCATGTATCCCAACTACTTTTGGTCAAAGAAATAAATAGATTTTATTTTTCCTATAGAAAAATAATATATGTTCCTTTTTGTACAATTACAAGCTCAAGTAAAAAGTGGATAGTAAGTATCCCAGAAGAACAGTTGTGAGATAGTTTGGAAAAGGAAGAAAGATATAAAAAAAACTAAGGGAAGTTAAGGAAACTCATAAATACTGGCCCATTTCCTCCATACAACAGCAACAACATGAGAACACAAAAAACATCTTATCTGCCAACTCTTATAAGAACAAGTTCTTTCTTCAATATCAGTCATCACTCGCACTTCTAAATGAACTTCAAGTACATGTTGACTCGGGCAGCTAATAGTTCAATGTCGATTTTTATTCCAATTTTCATTCAGGAACTTTTGAAAAAAAGGACATAGCTCATTTGTCCAAGTGTCAGACTCAACAAGTTTGTTTGTATTGAAATTCATAATCTTCATCCTCAATTTGTTGAACATATTCATTATTGGTAAATGTCTTTCCTCTAAGATTCATTAATTGAATGATTCTGCAACACTAGATGACATGTCATCGTACCATTTACTGGGGCAATTTACACAAAACTAATTTATAAGAGGCAAATTATCAATGAAATCAGCAACACCAGTTCGTCCTTCCTTCTTCATTACTTTAATATTCTTGTGAAATCCATCTACTAAGACATCATATGCACAAGATAAAAAAATCTTTCACAATTTTCATTACTTTATACTCCCTTTATACTCCCTTGTAAATGATGTATATAGTAGGAATGTGCAGACACCGAGAAGTTTAAGGACATTTTCATAGTCCCTAATTTTCATTATGTATGTTGTATACCGTTATAACCGTCAAAGGAAGTTCAAGTTCATATGTTCAAGAAGGACAATCCAAATATTAAGTATCTTTAACAATGGTCCTCTACGAGAATGCTTTTAGTAAGGAATGACTTTAAGTTTTGTAAATGTTTTAATTTAGTATTGTGATATTTTTCAAAACTATTTTAAATCAAACCGAGGCATTTTTCTAAGTTAAAATATTTTTTAGAAGCCCTATCGGCGAACATTAAAAAATATTATTTTTTCATTCATGTCGTCAAACGACAAGGTAGTGTCATTCAAACGACCTGATCTAACGACATCACATGTCGTTTCTTAGGTCACAAGATATGTTGTTTCTTCATTGCATCAAACGACATGGTATTTTTTTCTTTTTAATATGTCATTTCTTAAGTTATTAGTTGGAGGATCTAACAACATTTAATGTCATTCAAACGACATCAAGAAGTCATTCTAACGATCTGTGCTACCTCAACTTTTTTATTTTGCTATAAATGCCTGCTTTGTGAGACATTTTCCTCAAGACTTTTACTCCATGAAAAAAGCATATCTGCAAACTTTTAGTATTCACTTTTTAGGGCATATTTATATTTTAGATTTACAAAAAATATCCCATATACTTTTGTGAATCATTTTGGAACCCCAAACACTTTTTTGTCGAAGTTTCTATTATAGATAAGGATTCTTTATTGTTGGATTGGTAGTTCTTGTGGGAACTATTACTGATGACTGTGGTTATTGGGGATACTTGAGGGTATTCATTACCGAAGGAGGAGATGCAGTTCTTGAGGTTCTTGAGAGAATCTTTACTGATCCTAAGTTGTGGTCTATATGGATTTTTGTGGGAAATTCATTGAAGATATCTCTCTGTAATTGTAAGTTGTGATTTAAATTTAATAGTTAAATAAAAGGTTTTTCCCTTCGGGGGTTTTTCCTGAATCTGATTGTTCCTGATATTTCTCTTGTGATTACCTCTTTGATTTATTCACATAGATGCATGTTTAGATTACCTCTTTGATTTATTCACATAGATTCATGTTTAGGGTTTAATAAAATTAGATTGAAGATTGACTCTAATTAAATAAGTTTGAACATTGAAAATTTTTGAATCCTATAAATAATTGATATCATGCATTCTCAAATTGGTATCAAAGCAGGTTGGTCCAAGTTATTGAGTGATCCTGATTTTTTCAAAAAGTTTTTCTCAGTGATACCTTTTGTTTTTACAAAAGTGGTATCAGAGGGGGTTTCACTAAGTTATTGTGTTTGTTATTATTTATCTAGTTTTGGGGTGGTTGTTTATTCATCTCTCATGTGCTTATTTTTTGTCTCTCGATGGATTCTCATTTGAATTTGAAGTTTGCCGAAAGAATTGAATTTGTTGAAAATCCTTTTAAAAATGTTTTGGAACTTTTGAAAACTATTCAAAATCAAAGAGATATTGTTCATGAGAATTTTGGTGCTTTATATGATGATTTTAAATCTTTAAAAGTGACCAAAAAGGATAGTGATGATAGAGTCCTTGTTTTAAAAAAATAATTAGAGGACTTGTAAAATTCTAGAGCTTATGTTTGGGCCAAAGAGGATAAATATTTTGATTAATGATTTTAAGGTACATGAGAAGACTCTCAGGGATAAGTTTGTGTTTATTGATAGAGAGAGAGATAAGTTTCTATGTATGATTGAAAATATGAAGAAGGAGTCCCTAAAATTGGAAGAGTTTAATTCTTTGCTTGAGTCTAAAATTTTGAAGTTAAAAGATGATTTAAAAGACTCGAGTAGTTTGAGTAGTGATAGTAATGTCTCACATATTTCTAATACTTCGAAAAGCCAAGAACATTATTTGTTTTAGAGAGTCAACCAAAACTAGCTTCATTGGAAAAGGTCAACCCATAGGTAACATTCCTATTGTTTACACATGTTTATATTGTGGTAAGAAAGGTCACCTTAGGCATTTTTTTTTATCTTGGAAGAGGTCCTATGAAGTTTAAGGATAGTGTCCCATTAGTTCCCACAACCCTTCGAGTTAGGCATGCACCTGTTTGGGTTAGGAAATTCATTTTAGATATGCTAAATGCTAGATTGGTTGGTTCTCACATGCTTGCACATGATGCGTCACATGCTATTTCATATCGTTGATGGCTTGCATGATTTTGTTTGTCACACACCAGTTGTGCTTCATGATATATATTTTCTAGTGTTAGACATGTGTACGTTTTGTATTATATTTTTATTTCATTATGCCATATTGAAAAAATACATAAATAATTTTGATTTTATATATTTTTTGAAAATATAAAAAGATTTGGTTTTTTTGAAAAATATTTTGAAAATTTCAAAAGATTTTTTTGTTCTTTGTGTATTTTAGTTTTACACATTTAGTGTGGCATATTGGTGTGTTTGAATCCAATTCACTATGTAATTTTCAAGTGACTAGGACATTTGGTTATGACTTTAGATGCTTAGACTCATCTTAACCAAGTTTATGGAGTTGTTTTGGAATTCGGCTTGCTTTATGAATTCGACTTTCTTTATGCCTCCCCATACATATGCACGAGCATATTGTATTTTGACTTCATGATGTATATTTGATCTTGGTGAGATGTTCTCATATCAATCTTCTCATCTGCATATTTATTTTACGAGGGAGTATTTGTTCATATAAAAATCGCAGCCCGTGAGGATTTGTTTAATATTAAAAAAATTATGAGTGCAGACGGGAAAGGCCTGCGAGATTATAATAAACTCATCATGAAAGCCACCATTTTAAAATAGCCTAAGAAAAAATTAAGGCAATAAAAAAAATATGCCAAAAAGGGGCCAATTAGTTTAGTTTGATATGTTCATTCAAAAGAAAAGAAAATAATAATATTTTGAGGGAGTTTGGATGGAAATATCAACGGGTTTTCAAAATGATAATGAATTTAGTTATGCTTATTTTTTCATGACGCTATTGATTTGTAGAATCATTAAAAATCTAGGCTTGTGTGCACTGTGCTTGTTTTGTTCATTAAGTTTAACTTTATTTTGAGGCTAAATCTTAGTTTGATAAAGTTTTGCAGTTAATTAAAACTTCTTGATGATATTTGAGTGTTTGGATTATAATTCGTTTGTTACCATTTCACACCCATTCATTCCATTCCACATTTTTGGACACAATCATATTATGCCAGTGTGATAAACTTATGAGTTTTGTGTCATATTTTTTGGTCGTTTATACCTATATATGTGTGTCGAATCATTGTTGATATATTTTGCATATATGGTATTGCATGTTGTATTTGTGAAATTTGTTTTGTTTTGAAAAATTGAAAGTTTTCAAAAATAGTAAGTTGTTTGCCTTTAAGATTATTGTTGATGTAAAAAATTAGATCGCTCTAATTATTTAATGACAGATAAATAAAATGAGACAAAGATTTTAAAGTGGTTCAGCCTTATATGAATGGCCTACGTCCACTGTTATGTTATTGCTGAATGTTTGGGAATTCTCGAGTACAAATTCTCTCAAGAAATTCCGGTCCCTTTGAATGAGGGTGATACAAGGTATTTATAGCCCTTAGGCTGTACATGAAAGGGTGTTACATTAAATGATACACATATGAAAGGGTAATACATTTAATGTAGCGTATGTGTCAAAATAATAAGCATTCAATGAATAGTTGAACTGTTGATTATCTGGAAATTAATGATGTGGTCGAGATGCAGCTCGGACCGCCTTAGTTTGCTCAGGAGTTCCTCGGAGCGCTGGAGTACCTCGGAGTGCTAAAGTTCCTCGGTGTATCCTCGTTGCTCGGAGAGAACATGAGTTGGTCGGGGAAATGAACTTCCTCGTTGTTGTTGTGCCATGTAGATTGACACGTGTCTTCGTATTATTCGTCCATATCATCATATTAATTTTGGTATCAACAGAATCCCCCAATGCTTCATGCTTGATGGTTTACTTGAAAGATGGAGTATTTATTTTGTAGTGTTGCTTGGTGCTCGTGAAATTCTTGATCTACCTTCTTGATTTGTTCAACATAAAGTGCATTATCTCCTGGATGACATATGATGCAGCTTGTAGCTTGTCATAATCTTCAAGTATGTTGATTGGTTTGCTAGCCGACCAACTACCTCCTGTGTCGAGCAACTGAGTGCTAAATTTATGATCCTCTGAATACTTTGTTGATTTGAGCCCAACTCTTCAATCTGATTAATACCAAACTAGTGGTGGACTTCGAAACATTTTCATACAACTTCTTCTTCATTATTGGTCGAGACAGTAGTAGCAAAGATCTCAGTGTTGTAGATGCTGACTTTGACTTCTACCTTTGCTTGGGAACGAGCAAGAGGTTCTCGGGGACGAGCAAGAGATGTCCGGGTAACTGTCGAAGAACAGAGAACTCAATCTGCTTTGGAGAATCAAGCCTTCCAACTAATGGCAAAGAACCAGTCCATGGCTGAGATGTCTGAGAAGATCATGAGTCTTGAAGAGCAACTTCCTCCTCGTGGACGAGTAAGAGCTTCTCGGGGATGAGCAAGAGCTTCTCGGGGATGAGCAAGAGCTGCTCGGATAGACCATCTGTGATGAACATCAGAATGCTGAAAGATCTTAATTTCATAAACTCCCGTATGCTTTGGATGATCCTCTTGCTGGCGAGGAACCTGTTTCAAAAGAAGAGGGAAAGAAACCAATAGAGTAGGAATCTCAATGTGATAGTTAGTATACATTTTCATTCTCAATGCATTTTGTTTTTGATGAAAGGCTTTCATTTTTTTTCGCAATCTTAATTGTTATTGTCTTGTATTTGTCAAACACTTTATATTTGTGCTTGCATAACAATATTGTATGGTTCATCGACCAAAAAAAAAGTTATAAGTATCAATGTTGCTCAATAACTTAATAAAGTAATGAGTATAAAAATGTTTAAAAAATTTTCAATCAACCAAGGTTGTTAAATTGTGCATGTCGACCAACTACAGTTGGTGGGTTTTTATCCCCGACCAGCCATACTTGGTTCTATTTGAAATATTTTCTCCTCGTCGACCAAATACAATTAGTGGGTTTTTATCCCCGACCAACCATACTTGGTTCAGTTTGGAATATTTTTTTCTTTGAGGAACTTTTGTAATAATATTACCTCCCGACCAACATAAGTTGGCATTTGAGAGAATATTTTGTTTTCAAACCAACCGAGATTGGCGTTATAAGAATGTTGTTCTTGCCCTTTTACCAGCCAAAGTTGGTCGTGGGTTTGAACTATTGCCTCCTAACCAAAGGAGTATATTTTGTTCTCGCCCTATTACCAACCGAAGTTGGTTGTGGGTCCAAACTGTTAGGTTCTTTCGAACTATCTTGTCCACAAGCTCTTTTACCAACCGAAGTTGATCACGCAAGTGTACGCCTCCTAACCAAAGGAGTATAATTTGTTCTCGCTATTTTACCAACCGAAGTTGATCACGCTCGAACTATCAGGTTCTTTCGAACTATCTTGTCCACAAGCTCTTTTACCAACCGAAGTTGATCACGCAAGTGTACGCCTCCTAACCAAAGGAGTATAATTTGTTCTCGCTATTTTACCAACCGAATTTGATCACGCTCGAACTATCAGGTTCTTTCGAACTATCTTGTCCACAAGCTCTTTTACCAACCGAAGTTGATCACGCAAGTGTACACCTCCTAACCAAAGGAGTATAATTTGTTCTCGCTATTTTACCAACCGAAGTTGATCACGCTCGAACTATCAGGTTCTTTCGAACTATCTTGTCCACAAGCTCTTTTACCAATCGAAGTTGATCACGCAAGTGTACGCCTCCTAACCAAAGGAGTATAATTTGTTGATCCTGTAATATCCACAGGTTGATCAGCGAGCAACTTTTGTTTCTCGGGAGTATTAAGATCAGTAAACTCTGCTACAGCTTGTCTTAATGGCATGTCGGTATGCATGGTATGGGCCTGGAAACATGGCCTCATTCTTCTACTTACCTTAATTAATGCCAATGCCAATTTTTCCATCTTTGGGTATCTGATCTTTGCACCTCTTCCTTCGTCGTTGGAGATCGCAACCCTAAAAGGACTTTGATCTTGTCTGAATTTTCTTCAACGTCTTGCTGGTTGATGATGTACCCGAGGAACATTCCTTCTCGTACTCCAAATGTGCACTTCGTCGGGTTGAGTTTCATTTGATAATTTATCCAGTTGATCAAAGGTCTGATCTAAGTCAACTAGATGATCAACAGCTTTCTTGCTTTTTGTCAGCATATCGTCGGCATAGACTTCCATACTGCAACTGATTTGTTCAGCAAAAACCTTGTTCATCAGCTGCTGGTATGTCGTTCCCTGTCTTTAGGATTCATTTTGATCTGGTTGTAGCCAGAGTAAGTATCCATGAGCAGCTCGTGTCCCGAAGTAGCATCCATTGCCTTGTTGAGATCGGTGAAATCAACACACATTCTTCATTAATTGTTTTTCTTCTGCCCGACGAGGAGATCTAGATCTCTCTCTTACTCGGTCTTCATTTCCTCTTGTATAGCTTGATTCTTCTCGGGGCTGGATACTCTTCTTCTTCGCTTTATCATCTTCCACTTTGGTTTCTTTGGTGTCCATATTCTTCTTCGCAGACATGGCCTCCTCGGCATTCATAATCTTGGACGCTTTTCTCATTAGGTCTAACATGGTTCGAGGAGGGTCTTTGGCCAAAGTGTAGTACAACTTGTTAGGCAACAACCCACTCATCAAGGCGGTGATTTCTGTCTTTTCTTCATAATCTATGACTTCTAGCTTCTCGTTATTGAAACGAGTTATGTAATCTCTAATACTCTCACCAGGTTTTTGTCTAACACTTAACAAGTGTGCTACTCGTTTTACTGGCTTTGCTCCAAAACAGAAATTGCCAATGAACAACTCGGCCAACTGAAAGAAAGTTGAAATCTTACCCCAAGGAAGATTGTTGTACCATATCTGGGCAGATCCAGTAAGAGTTCCTGAGAATGCTCTGCATCTCATCTCGTCGGGGACAACATAGATGTCGGCAGCAGCCTGATATTGCTCTATGTGAAGAACAGGATCTGTCTTTCCATCATACTTGGGGGTCACCACGGGCGCTTTAAATTTCGACGGTTTAGGAAAATCTACAATGGCCTGTACAAAAGGTGTCCCTCGAACAAAAGTTCGTGGTAGGGTATTCTTCTCCTTATCCATTTCTCCCAATCTATCCTCCAACCGCTGAATGGAACCTTTCCACGCATCATTTCCCTCCTCGGTCCTATTAGTTCGAGCAATTGATTGTTCTGAAGTAGCCTCCTGAGATCTATCCTGACGAGCAACTGGTCGTGATTGTGCTGATCCTTCTCTTAGATCTGATGGTTGTTGAAAACTCCTCGACATGGCTTTAGGTGGATTCTTATTCCTCCTAGGGCCTAATTGACTGAAAGAAGACACCCCGCTCAGTCTTTCCATGGCACTGGTCCTCTCTGGAGAGAGAATAATACGTTGCTCAGTATCTGTGGCCCTTATCGATGAAGTTTTCCTAGGTTGATAAGAGAAATCATCAGATTCCTCATTACGATACGTCTCTGTACGCCTGGATCGTGAAGAAGGTGCACGGGTATTTCTTTGGATGTTTCGTGATCCAGGATGGGTTGGTATACCGCCATGGAGAGTTTGAATGAGTTGTCGCATTGTCTCTTGCATGGCGGTTTGTCCTTGAGCCAGATTCGTCATAATTCCGGCTAGATCTGGAGGTGTAGAGGGATTCGGAGGATTTCCAGTATTTCCAGCGTTTCGATTGCTAGATTCTGGATTATCCGCCATTGATGATGAACGATTTTTGATGAAAAACGATAGTAACAATCGTTCCCACAGACGGCGTCAATCTGTTGATGTAAAAAAATAGATCGCTCTAATTATTTAATCACAGATAAATAAAATGAGACAAATATTTTAAAGAGGTTCAACCTTATATGAATGGCCTACGTACACTGTTATGTTATTGCTGAATGTTTGGGAAATCTCGAGTACAAATTCTCTCAAGAAATTCCGGTCCCTTTGAATGAGGGTGATACAAGGTATTTATAGCCCTTAGGCTGTACATGAAAGGGTGTTACATTAAATGATACACATATGAAAGGGTAATACATTTAATGTAGCGTGTGTGTCAAAATAATAAGCATTCAATGAATAGTTGAACTGTTGATTATCTGGCAATTAATGCTCTGGTCGAGATGCAGCTCGGACCGCCTTAATTTGCTCAGGAGTTCCTCGGAGCGCTGGAGTACCTCGGAGTGCTAAAGTTCCTCGGTGTATCCTCGTTGCTCGGAGAGAACATGAGTTGGTCGGGGAAATGAACTTCCTCGTTACTGTTGTGCCATGTAGATTGACACGTGTCTTCGTATTATTCGTCCATATCAGCATATTAATTTTGGTATCAACAATTATCATTACACATTATTGATTTACATCTTTTGTGGTGATATCTTCGTCGTGATGCTTTGCACTTAATGTTTATTGTTTCTACTTCTTTGTCTATTTCGGATAAAAACAAAGGGGGAGAGAAAATTAAAATGGAGTTTTTGATGAGCTTGAATTATGGGGGAGTATTTATTTATGAATTATATTTTATTTCAAACTCGATGCATCACGAGGGTATATGTTTGTTGTCTCATGTGTGTAGGTACTTAAAGCGAAATTCAAGATACACGAATGAAGACAAAGTTTAAAAGGGAAGAAGAAGAAGTTTGAAGACAAAGAGACGAATGCCATTCCATTCTAGGGTTGGGAATGGTGTTAATATCTTTGTAATAGGATATTTTGATTTTAATTTAGTGATTCGGTCATTTTTTATGTTTTGAATAAGAATAGCCAAAGGGGGAGATCTATAAGAACAATTTTTTTATGATTGTTCATAGCATAGTTTTAGGTTAGTTTGGCGTATCCCGTAACAAATTGTTACGCACCAAGAAGACAAACCAAACTCAAGCATCTCCAAGTTTGAAGACTTACGAACATCCCAAAAGATATAAAAGGATTTAGAGTTCGTGTTAATTCATGTAATTATATTTGTGATGTTTAACTTTTATCAAAAATAAACAAGGCTTTTTATTTTTCAAAAAGATTTTTTTATTGTTTTAAATAGATTGAATGTCGTTTCTTAGGTTGTTCCTTCCCTGCTGCATCAAACGACATTCACATGTCGTTTCTTAGGTCATTTCTTCATTGCTTCAAACGACATGGTACTATTTTGTTTTTTCTACATTGTTTCTTAGGCGTTTAAATGACATTCATATATCATTCAAATGACATTAAAAGTCATTCAAACGACATCACAAAGTCGTTCAAACGACCTACCGACTTAAAGTTTTTATAATTACCTGTTTCCTGATCAGATTCTTTAAGACTTTTGCGAAAATGTAACTGCATATCTGTTATAAATGTTCTTCAAGTATTGTGTTAAAAAAACATTGTTTTAATTCACAAACAAAGCATCCTTGAATATTGTTCTTATGAATTAGTTTAGAACCCTAGAAAAATTTATATCTCTTGCGTACACCTTTTGTGGAGAGGCACTCCATTGCTGGCTTGTTATAATTGTGAGGATTCACTGATGATGATGAAGGCTGAGGCTAATGGAGGGCTGCGATCCATTGTCATTCTCAAGGGAATCATTGTTGATTTGAAGGCTATGGTCTTTGTGGGTTTCTATGAAAATTTATTTTTGTATTTCACTTGTAAGTTTGTAAGTTATTTTCAAGTTATTAGTTGAATAAAAGGTTTTTGCCCTGTGAGGATTTTTTTTCGAAACTTGGTCTTGCCATATTTTCTTATATAATATATATGTTTTATCACTATAGATGCATGATTAGGATAAAAAGATAAAATCAATTTAAAATTCATTTCCGCATATAAAATTGCCATTACAATATTTGTTTGAAACCACCCTTGAGATTTTTACCTTTTACAAATTGGTATCAGAGCTTTTAGCTCGGTATTTTACCTTCTCAGTAAGACCCTTGAAACAACTTCAATTAATCCATTGTTTCTATCAGATATAAACATTACGTTTCGATATTGATCAGCTAGTGCATCATGCAAATTGACAAGAAACCACATCCAGTTATCTTTCGTTTTGGAATTAACAATAGCATATGCAAGAGGAAAAAGTCCTGAAATATTAAAATATATCCAAATTAAAATAAATTGCATATTCATATACAATATATCCTAAATTGATGTTGCTGGGGAAGACCTTACAACGTGTAGGAAATATATTAGTATATTATGTGTGTACTTTGCATTGGTTGCAAATAACAAGACAAAACATTAAAATGTACGCATAAAAATGTAAAGTAAATGTGATCAAGATACAAGTATATGCACGTGTATTTTACAATCTTTTGTGTGTACTTTGCATTGGTTGAAAATAACAACACATATCATCAAAATACACGCACAAAAATGTAAAGTACACATGAACAAAATAAAAATATTCACATGTACTTTACATTTTTATGCGTGTATTTGGCATTGTTTGTAAATACCAATACTAATCATCAAAATACATGCATAAAAATGTAAAGTACACATGAAATAAACAAAAACTTTAAAAGGTACTTTATATTTTTTTGCATGTATTTTGATGATCTGCAATAGAATAAACAAAATGTGAATGCAATACATAAAATAAAATATTTAGAATTAGTTTACCATTTTTTCCATTCCTTGCGGTTACTAACAATAATGTTTCGCGGTAAGGGCTCTTCAAAAAGGCAACATCAAGAAATAAAATAACTCTTTAGTATTGAAATCCATATATAAATGCATCCTCCAAACATTACAAATATTCTATTGAATTTATTACTCTCAGATTCCGCGTCAAGGATGCAATGCGACCCGAGATTATACTGCAACAGAAGCTCCATGTGAACACTATGTAAATCAACAACATCCATCTCTTTCGCACGTGTGACACCCCACCTAATAAAATACTGGGTGATCAGTCCTATATCAAATTAAATAGGAATCTCAAATGGTTTCATTCTCAGCATCACTATCGAAAACCATTTAACTACTAATAACCTATTAGGCCTGGCGTCAAATTTTAAACTTTCTAATCTTTTTAACTTAAACGCACAAGTAAATCCATCCATACAAAATAAATGAACAACAAATGAAATAAATGAATAAATAAATAACCGATAATTCTTGGTAAATCAATTCTACAATACATCGAATAGGTGTAAAATAAAAATACCGCTAATAAAATAAAAGACAACAGTTGGGCAATATGCCCGAATATCACAATTATACCTCCTATCTAGACCACAATGATGGAAGTTTCTAAACAATTTGCTGCCAACATTCACAGCTACGAGAGAAATGTCTAAATCACAAGAATAGTCATCCAGGCATGCCTGTGTCTAAGCACCTAAAAAGGATACAAAGGAGAGGAAAAAAATTAGATACAGGTCAGAGCCTGGGTTTTGAAAAATATTTTAGCAAGTGCTTAACATACTTTAATATTTAAAATATGATACTCTCCATATTTAAACTTGTATCACTCTCACATGAGATACCCCTCACCTCTCATTTAACAGTGCACACCTAACGCATGTATTTAAAGCACCCTGGTTAAGCTACCCCACCTAAAAAATTCTCACAGCAACTAAATCATTGTACGCTATCTCAACATCCCGCGTACATAATACTCTAAGCGCTCAAGCTTATGCATAATAATCTCTCACTTATAATTAATCCGCTTATAATTTTATAACTCTCACTAGTTATTAAAACTATTCACATTTTAGTGTTCTTTATCTCGTATATAATATTTTCATCTTTATATACGTATTCACATATTTTAATCCGGATTCTATACTCTCGGATGATCCAGAATTTATCTCACATTCCATTCTTTTATTTTCTCCGTAGGGTGGCAATTCGGGTTAGTCGTGTCATTTTCGGGTCGCGGTGATTTTGATTTTATTATAAATTTTGGGTACTCTTAAATCTATACAAGCGAATCCTGTCATGTTCGGGTCACGTTCGGGTTATTACCATAAACGGGTTATCTTATCAAAAATTGCCAGCCGTATATATATGTTTCACATCGCATATATATATATATATATATATATATATATATATATATATATATATATATATATATATATATATATATATATATATATATATATATATATATATATATATATATATCCGTACTTATCTATCACACACTATATAAGTATAACAACCATCCTTCAGAGTTATAACTCAATGGATGCACTCTCTATAATGCTATCATCTTCCAGGGAATTACTCGCATACCATCCTGGGTTACCAGCGGTCGAACTATTACACCGACTTGGTAAAAACGAAATCACAACGTATGAGAAGAGGTCATAGTTCCTCACCGAAAATGAGAATGAAACATACCCACCACGTATCACCCCTGATAAAAATCACACAATACTATCATGGGAAGTTGTCCAACGTGGGTGCGGCCCCTGGCTTGAGGAGTAGGGAGCGTATAGTCCTCAGGTCATAGTACTAGAGGGGTATGCTTAACATAAATATACCATTCACACACATATATATTTATAATCACATCATATATATACTCTCTCTATACCCGTATATATATATATATATATATATATCATCAAATCCGGCTATCATGCCAATCTCTCATGGCATTAGCCAATAATCCGGACTACATCAAGTCGTATAGATTAATAACTATACACATAACTTATTCATGTCTACCTAGTATTTTTAAATCATCCTATTCGCACCTTAGGATATATATATATATATTAATAAATATACACATAACTTATTCATGTCTACCTAGTATTTTTAAATCATCCTATTCGCACCTTAGGATATATATATATATATATATATATAATCAGCATATATATTCTACATGCATAAATATATATGTTTATACCCGCCGAATAATTCCTCGAATGTCGTTCGTCCCAAACATCCCTAAAATTTATACCCCGGATTTAATTCCTGCAATTCCCAAGGGTCAAACATCACTTACTTCATCATTTAGAGGTCCTCACACTCTATATTGGATCCCCTACTATTTATCTCCAAAAGGAATTCTTCTCCAATCCCTTTGAGTCCAAGAAAATCTCTCAAATTTTTCTATTATAATCGAACCGAACCCATGGCCCAAAAATGAACCGATTCGGTTCCAAACAAACAAATCGAACCAATAATACCATAAACGAACCGATCCGGATGTGATCAGTTAGAGAGTTCCTCTTCTACTCCAACTCGAAATTTAGGGTTTTTACTCTCATCAGCCATTATTATAAACATCAACATTCTTGGATATACCCAACACACCAATTTATTCTTCGCATTTATCAATTTAAACCAATAAAATCAACCCTTTTTTTAATTAAACCCTAACTTTCATTTCTTCCAATTTCTCACAAAAAATTCCACCACTAACATGGATTTTAACTCAGATTTCATGTAAAATTATTATCACATCAAAATCATATGAAATGATCTCCCAAAAACCCATTTTTGTGCAAGAATCCCAAACCCAAAATCTTATATTTCTCATCACCAACTATAATATGAAAAATAAACACACTTAAATCATTAAATCAAGTTAGACACTTGTCTGGTTGGATAAATCGGACGATCTCATGTCGAAATCTGCCGGAGCTTGGTCAAAAATCTTCTCTGAGTCCCTTTTTCTTCCTTCCTTATCTTCTTTCTTCTTTCTTTATTTTATTTCCTCTTTTCTCTTTATCTCGTGACTTATAAGAGAAATATAATGGTTTTCCCCTTATTAAACCCAAAATTGACTCGTATACCCAAATACGACTCCTTACGGATCCAAAAAGTCCCCAGAATCCAAACACAATCCCCAGATACTCTATTCTGACTATCTCGGCCCTTCTGAGACCAATCATGCACTCGAAATTCCCATCCGAGTCACTTAACAAAAATTCACTTCTTAACCCAACATATCTCCACACGTGTTTTCTGAATAGAATAGCATCACCTGTTTCTTTTATTCACTTGCGCCACGAAATAAAAATAGTCAATCGAATTTACTTTAAATGCTCAAAATATAAAATTACACCCACTCACGTAATTTAAATTTCCATAAAAGTACGGGGTATTACATTCTCCCCCCCCCCCCTACAAGAGAGTTTCTTCCTCGTAATTCAAATTAGACCGGTACTGAAGGCTTTGGATTGCAACCACACCACATGCTCTAGTACCCAGAATCAAATCATACTAACATAAGGGTCACCCCACTATATACCTGCTAGTGGTAACCACTTGTCAAATGGCTACTCACTATAGCCCTAGCTTATAACAAGCTTATCCCAAAAATTTTAAATCGATATTTTCCACCAATCTTAAGGTCTCACCTCAATAACAGCACATCAGACATTGTGCTATATCAACATCAAAATAAAACGAGCTTATAAATCACTGGCTCTATTACCTCAATATTATTGGAAGGCCGAACATCACTATGTGCCAACTTCCCGTATCTGCCCAACACAAAATTCCCAATCCGAGGGAAACCACAAGAACGTCTGACCACTCCTATCAATCCTTCAAATCTCATTTCATGACGACGTAAATCTTATGACACTCAAAAGTCACCCCAAAATAGTTTATGGTTAATTCCCCCCTCAATAATGGACTCTAAAGCACTTCCGGTCCAAAAGTCTTTTTATTCGCTCACCTCTAAACAACCAGAGGGAGAATGACCAGGCTTTCCCCCATAAAAGCTTAATAGGCACCTTGTCCATAACAAACAAGTACGAGTGGCTCCACACAACTCTACCAATCGGTAATTTCTCCTCTCAATAACCGTACCATACTTTACCTCAATTAAAAATTAGGTCAATTATGGAAGTCAAATAATCGCAGTGACTCCAGAGTCGCATTCATAACGCTTTACTAGTCGTCAATCACCTCTCGTCTACTCATTGAGCCAGAGGTGACATGACTTACCCAAAACAAAACGTCATCCCCATTGCTTCTCGAAAATCCCTATCGTAGGTGGGGTTCAAGGATCTTCATCCTAATTTACAACAATATTGGGAGGCACCTCGCACTGGTGCAATCCTTCTTTACCAGACTATTTGCCCATTTTGTCACTGGAATCATCGGCTTGATACAAAAAAAATTATTTGTTCATCTCGAACCAAAATATTTTCATCTATGAGTGTTGTACTTGAGGACAAATTCACTATATCTCGCTCAATGCCAACTTCCACTTATAACGTCTCATAATAAGTGGTACTTATACTCCCCTTATTTTTCAGGGGTGTAACAAAGTTTATGGTTGTGCACTTTTGCCACAATGTGCACTTCTAGGCCCGTTTATCTCATAGAGATTAACTTCTATTTACGCGTAAGCCACTCTCATCATTCAATTGAGTAAGACTCCATTCAACTTTCACATAATAGTTAGATTTTCCTCTTCTCAAGATATATCCGAATAAGTGGCTTCCCACAGCCTTTCGACCCATCTCAGTTGTGCTACTCTCATTGCACACATATACTAGGATTATCATCATTCTCACACAACATTCAATCCATCATACCATTCTGCCTTTGTCTACGATTTCCCCATAGGCATATATTCCACACATTTATTCCCACGTCCACCTATCTCGAACGATCCGAAATCAGCCAACCAGGGCACCCACACACCCTATAATCGGTGCATATATGGACAACACTGGAAATTTCACACACTTTCCTCAATAGTGGCCTCTCATTCTCAACGTGGCTAAAACACATGGGTATTCTCAATTACCCCATTAATTAAAATTTAATTCTTCTCGACATCGTCCCACCCTGCAACTCGCAGAGAGAAGAATTTTTTTTCTCACGGCACTACCGGCTCCACTGGCCTTATACTGTATAATAGCTCTCAGCACTGAATGTTTTCTCTACACATTCATCGATTAACATTAAAAATTGATGCCATAGCATCCATCAACGTCTCTCTACTCACGACGTTTATAAAAATACATGTGTATCTCATCATGAAACAATGTCCAAATAAGGAACTTTCTCCCAAATGCACTAGCACCCAGCATTGGGGGTAATCAAATTCTGTAAACTTCAAACACATCATCGAAACTCTCAAAATCATGTCCCCATACATATAAATATAAATCTTAACTCCCACGTCTCTAAAGGAGTAATATAAAAATGCGCTCTCCCTATCACCAAGTCTTGAGCGCTAAACATAATAACGAGCTATATCTCTCCGCATTACAAACCTAGTATACCTCAAATAATATCAATACGGTCCCTACATACGGTGATCAAATATGGCGAGACAACTATCCTTTCCTAAGTCTCTATCATCAAATAACATAAATTTGATCTCTACCCTCTCTCAGGTGAGACATCACCAAAACAACAAATCTTTACCTAGAGCAGCAAACACGATAGCCTTGCAATAATAGCCCACTATTGTTCCAACCAGTCGATACTCAGGATAATATCATACTCATATAACACATCACTAAAACGAGCGATTCCAATAAAATATATACCACTATGCCTACACCCGTTTCCCCACGGATGAAATAAAAAATAACCCTGGTATATAAAAACATAATATTATTATCGATATACACACTAAACTCGTCCCAGACGTGAATCTAGTGCTAATTAAAATACCGGGACCCTCTCATGTCACACAAAGCATGACTTTTTCACCCGAGGTTTAAACTCATTTATATTCCTTGCCAATCGCCCTGGATTCTCAACTGGTTCCTGAATATGGCATGCCTATCCGCACCGAACCAAAAACTATCTTAATCATTGCCCCTGCTAGGCACCGTACTCTTGTCCCTTTACTCGCTTCAAGCAAAATCAATACATGCAGTTCTACTCTCCACATAAAATACCTCTTCATATAATCCACTTATCTTCGGCCACGCTGGTTGTATTAGGGTTATCCTTCCCTCAGAACCTGGTAGCCTCGACCCTGACGACCTCCCTCATTGTTCCCTTATCTCTGTTGACCCTAAGCAACACACTACTGGTATTACTAGTCCCAACTGAATCAACTCTCACTCGATTTGAATTCAATTATCTGAATTATTTAAGTGGGTACCCTGATGGGTCTCCCCCCTACGGTGTTTCATTAACACCATTTCATCCAGTCTTACTCCCTAAATAAATTCTCCAATTCTTTTAGCTTCCTTCATAAAGAAGCATTCATAACCTTATTGTCAAAACACAATATAGTCACCATCTTCTTCGACCTTCCAAGAAGAACTTCCCATAAGTGCTGGTGAATCCTCTCATGAGTCCATTAACCACTTAAAGACTCTTTTCTCCATTGTACCTACCTCATTGGGTACAAAGTTCACTAGACAAGGCCTCTGTTCAGCCTTCTAGTGATAAGTTCAGAATTTCATCCACATCTCTTTCTGAATAAAAGATGAAGGAACTTGTGGTCAAACCGTACCTAAGATCCTTCTATTGGCATACTATTTCACTTTTGGGTATACTACACTCTGTTGTATGCCAAAGCCTTTGGGTATCTCACACTCATTGGCTAACTCACACACAATCTCCGCATTTACTAACACTCCAACGGGCAAAGACCCCCCTGACTTTCTTATATTCTAACCACACTTGGTGAGTCTAGTTTAGAAGCACTCTCTTATATAGCGGTACTTGTGAAATATATGTTGCACCCTAGCAGTCGTTACAGCCCCATCTTCCCGGGCAACCATGGGGGTGACCTCATCTACGGTCTTCATCCCCAAAATATTCTTCAACTTCAACTGAGCCCCGCCTCCTACTATTCTCCCAACTACCCTCACTGGTCGTCCTCTGCATAATCGACATACGAAGCACACCCGTACGCATAAAAAATTCACTAATATTTATATATTATAGAAGGAGAACGGAATCTCACCATCGGAATCAACAATACTAAACACGGGGCTCTATATCAAATAGAAAGAAACGCTGGAAACGTAGCACGTCAACACAAATTCCTAAGGACACTAGAACCTGATGCTGTGATACCACCTATGACACCCCGCCTAATAAAATACCAAGTGATCAGTCATATATCAAGTTAAATGATAATCTCAAATGGTTTCATTCTCAGCATGACTGTTGAAAATCATTTAATTACTAATAACCTATTAGGCCTGGCGTCAAATTTTAAACTTTCTAATCTTTTTAAATTAAACGCACAAGTAAATCCATCCACACAAAATATATGGACAACAACTTAAATGAATGAATAAATAAATAATCGATAACTCTCGGTAAAGCAATTATACAATCATATCGAATAGGCGTAAAATAAAAATGCCGCAAATAAAATAAAAGACAGCAGCTGGGCAATATACCCGAATATCATAATTATACCTCCTATATAGATCATAAGGATAGAAGCATCTAAACAATTTCCTGTCAACATCCACAGTTGCAGCAACAACGTCTTACTTGAAAGAATAGTCATCTAGGCATCCTCGTGTCTGGACACCTAAAAAGTACACAAAGGAGAAGAAAAAGAAAAATAGACATAGGTCAGAGCCCGGGTTTTGAAAAATATTTTAGAAAGTGATTAACATACTTTAATATTTAAAATATGATACTCTCCATATTTAAACTGGTATCGTACTCACATGAGATACCCCTTACTTCTCATCTAATAGTGCACACCTAACGCATGTATTTAAAACACCCTAGTTAAGCTATCCCACCAAAAAAAATCTCATAGCAACTAAATCATCGTACGATATCTCAACATCACGCGTACATAATATTCTAAGCATTCACCCAAGATTATGCATAATAATCTCTCACTTCTAATTAATCCGCATATAATTTTATAACTCTCACTAGTTGTTTACACTATTCACATTTTAGTGTTATTTATCTCGTATATAATATTCTCATCGTTATATACGTATATCACATATTTTAATCCGAATTTTACACTCATGGATGATCCAAAATTTATCTCACATTCCATTCTTTTATTTTGTCTGTATATATATGTTATCTATATATATATATATATATATATATATATATATATATATATATATACACACACACACACACATCAAGTATATCCATACTTATTGTGGTGACAATAATTATGCAACACAAATAAATGTGAAAGAGGTAGTAACCAAGAAAAGATAAATAAAATGGCAATCACACAACAACAGGTGTACGTGGTTCAGCAAAGATGTGCCTACATCCACGATGGTGCAGTCAGTGTTATTTCTCTATATTCTGAAGAATAAGTATAGAGAATACAACTTGTCCTTTGCCCCGGACTTAGGGTTTAATTTATACATGTATATGTTGGTTAGTGTGGGTGATGGGTTCCTCCTTATTAGCCATCTCCCCTGTAACTTTCCTACATGGGATCACGCTCCCCCACAACTTCTCTTCATGGGATCGTGGAGTAATCGAATCAATACAAAAGGTGATGGGCCTGGGCTTTGGGCCGCTAAGGCAGGGCTACTCGTCCAAGCCTATAATGCTAAATTCAGGGTACCCACACTTATATATCACATACTATATAATTATAATAACCATCCCTCGGAGCTATAATTCAATGGATACAGCCTCGGCAATGCTATCATCTTCAAGGGAATTACACACATACCAACCTGGGTGACCAACGGTCGGACCCTCACACCGACTTGGTAAAAAAACAAATCACAACATATGGGAAGTGATCATAGTTCCTCACCGAAAATGAGAACGAAACATACCCACCCCGTCTCATCCCTAATAAAAACCACACAATATAAAAATTGACGCTATGACCTGGAAGCTATACACTCCCTACTCCTCAAGTCAGGGGCCTAACCCATATCGCGTTACTTCCCATGATAGCACTAGAGGGGTATACTTCACATAAATATATCATTCACAAACAGATATATTTATAATCACATCATATATATACTATCTCTATACCTATATATATATATATATATATATATATATATATATATATATATATATAATCGGCATAGATATTCTACATGCATAAATATATATGTTCGGACCCGCCTAATAATTACTCGACTCTTGTTCGTCCCAAACATCTCTAAAATTTATACCCCGAATTTTATCCCCACAAATCTCAAGGATCAAACATCACTTACTTCATCATTTAGACGTCCTCACACTCTATATTAGATCCCATAATATTCATCTCCAAATTGAATTCTTTGTAACACCCCGCCTAATTAAATACCGGGTGGCCAGGCCCATACCAAATTAAAACAGAATATACACTTGGCTCATTCTTAGCATCACTGTCGAAAACATTTACAACTCACCCAATACCCAATTAAGTTGGTGTTAAAAACTTTCCAAATTTTAATTTAACAAAATCAATTTCTAGTTTAAGAATAACACAACACATTTTATTCTACAACACTGATAACCAAATAGATAACACAAAAGAATTTAAATGCAATTGGAATAAACATTCCCAAATAATATAAATCCATTTCGAAAATCCCAACAATATTAAATGTAATAAAAAGACCCGATTACAATAGTATTTGACCCTGATAGGAAAAGATAATTGAATCCTTTGGACGACATGCCCTAACTAAGAATACTGTGAATCAAAAAGATGATAGGCGTCTAAGAAAAACTCCATAGCTCCATAGCCTGTCATAATCCGCTAAGGTTGGCGTCCCTGCTGCTGGACACCTGATATAGAAGATACAATAGAAAAGAAAATATGCAAGGAAATGGGTCAGATCCCGATTGTGAAAATGATTTTTAAAATAGCAAGTATTTAACAAGTGCAATAAATCATTTATTATGTACATGTTAGATCCAACTCTCACTTGCTATTCTCACCTCTCAACTAAAGTGCACACTTAACATTTCCTATTAACCTCCTAGTTAATGGTTTCTCTTTTCTAGTCTCCATATTAAAATTCCATTCCCATATCATAATCCCCGTATGTCCCATACCATACGTCACATTATTATTCATTCTTATACATTTCTCATTTGTATGAATCGTTTCTCATTAACATGAATTCATCTTTTCAATTCCATAAGAATAAACATTCATTATCTTAATTTCATTATTTCTCAATTTACTGTTATCTACAATTATCACGCAATAGATAGCTTAACCACAATATAACCATTCATTCCATTAATTCATTATATATATATATATATATATATTCATATATAATACGGCACCCTGAGTCATAGCTGCGGTGCAATGCATTACTCTGCTATCAAGTCCCATCATCGCTGGTCGCCGAATAGGGGACAATAGGTTCGGTAAGGATTCCACGAACCACAAACAACAACATACAATTAGAGGCGAACATAGTTCTCGTATCCATGGGTCACGCACATACCTACGTACCCACAGTCAGCGGAAGTATCAACTCCCCGATAAGTCTTTCATAGACCTATGTTCTCGAGCGACAAATCAAAGATCCCATGGTTTCATCAGGATATGATTGCCCTCACGTGCAAACCTCCCGTCGATAGCAAGTAAGGTAGGTATGTCATACACATAATCATAAATCAATCAAATAGGCATTATCATACCTATAATATAATATCAACAAGGTATTCACATTACCCTTAGATTATTCCCATACGTAGCACTATTTCTATTTTAAAATCAACGTATTAAAATATCATATCTTTACTTCATAATTTAATTATCCTCGTGTGACACCCCGACTAATTAAACACCGGGTAGCTACTCCTTTATAAAATTAATTCAAAATGCCAAGTTGGCTCAGTTAACAGCATCACTGTCGAAAACGTTTTATTATTACTAACCACCTAGTATTTAAAAAGTAAGTGCCAAATTTTAATTTAAAGTCTGATTAACATGCAAGTATAATGAAGAAATAATAACACCATTCACCATAATGAAGTAATAGAGTAACCGTAACATGCTATAAATAAAACTGGAGGAAAAACTCCTCATAATACAATCTCACAACTGAAGTAAGTAATGAAATACTGAATACTGAAATGAATACATGCTAACGTCTGAAAACTGAAATGGAAATGTATCTAATAGAACTTGGGCGACATGCCCTACAACTGAGGAATAATGAATAAGGAGTCCAAATGATATAAGCGTCTAAAAGCAAGTCCCTGTAGCTTCCACAAGCAGCTACAGCTCGTCATCAGAATGGAAATCCTATGCATGGTGACCTTGTGGCTGGGCACCTAAAATGGTTTTACAAAAAGATAGATTTGAAAGAAAACGGGTCAGAGCCCGAATGTGGAGATATTTTAAAAACCTGCAAGTGCTTTAAAAACATTTAAAACAGTATATGCAAAGTACATGTTAGGACGTGCTCTCACATGATATACTCACCTCTCGTCTAACTGTGCACTCCTAACGTTCCTGTACCCATTCGTGTGTTATCTCATAACTATCTAAAGAGTTTCTAACACTTCTACTCGGTTCTCGTTAAATTTCCAACCTTAATAATTAAATAGAGAGTTCTACTTTAATTCCCGGATTCACAATTATTAACAATACCAAAAAGATCTCTTTTTATCTTTCAAAACATTACCATAATTATACTCACAATTTATTATAGTAAATTCCTTCTCGATTAACCGTATATTTTCACATCATAAATATACAATACAAGCACCCAAAGGCTAAGCTGCGGTGCACACATACTCTGCTATCCATCCCGGTACATCACGTACATAAGGATTACAAATTCCGAATCTCTCAGGAATTGTTGGAATCAACACCACACACATAAATGGAGGCGAACATAATTCAATCATATCCATGGTCACGTACATACCTACGCTCCATAGTCAGCTGGCTTATTAACTCACAAATAAGTCATTCTCTTGAACTATGTCCTCTAGGCACCAATCTAAATCCGGGCAACACAAGGATAAGAAGGTCCTAAGCGAACGTAACCTCCGTGATACCAAGTATGGTAGGTATGTCATACACATAAGATTATATACTAAGCATTCACACATCTTAGATATTTCAATATTAATAAGGGTATTCTCTACATCATTATACCATTATTCCCAATTCATATATTTCAAGTATCCCGACAATATATAAATTAAATAGTCGACACGTCTCACGTCGTAATATTTTAAACTTAAAACCTGTCTCGAATAGACTATTAAGTTTCCATGATTCCCTCATATAACATCGCTATACCTAAGGTCCTTACTTCTGCCCCAAATCTTATTTCATCAAATTATTCAAATTTGTACTATTAACCCAAATATTAACTCACATAACGAATTTCATTAATTTAGAATAATTCCTCAAATTAAATTCTGATTAAAGTCCAATCTCATAATCATGCCTACTGGTCTTCCTTAGAGTTTAAGGGTAATCGCAATGTCTCCAACAAAATTATCCAAGGGTTATCATCATTAAAATTCAATTAAGGAAAACTTTATTCATTCTGGGAAGGTCGATCGATCGACCTTGACCTTCGATCGATCAATTGTGGTCGATCGATCGACTGATGAATGTCGATCGATCGATTACACAGGTCCGTTACGGACTGCTTCGTTTTGCATTTACAGTTTCGTCCCAATTCACCATTTTTAAGCATGAAACTTCAAGATAAGGTCACTATAACGTTATACTAACATCCTATATCAGTAATAACATTCTAAATCCCATAATTCATCATTTAAAGGCTTACGTTGGATTAAAAATACATCAAAAATTTCCCAGATTTCTTCCATTCAAGAACATCATTAAGTTTCTTCTAATTCTACCTTTTGATCATCAAGGTTCTGTTTTCAACATATAATTTCGTCCAGAATATACTACATGCAAATCCTACATAAATCATGGCTTTTATCTTTCAATTCATGGGTCTAATTTAACTCCAAAAATCAATTTCGAAAATTCCTAAACATGGAAACATATCTTGAATTAAAAGGGTTTAAATCACTTGCCTTAATTATCTCAGAATTTGGTGTAGAATCTTTGTGACAAAGTTGTTCCTTCTCTCTCTTTTCTGCAGAATTCTTCCCTTCTCTCTTTCTCTCAAGTTCTTCTCAAGGTTCCCTTCTCTCTCTCTCTCTCTCAAGCTTTTCCCAAGGTTGAAGATAATGGAGAATAGAGGTGTGAAATGGTTTGTGGGAGTTGAATTGCTATATCAACTTCTCCCGTAGCCCATAATGACATATAGTGGGGTTAGTGGGTTAAGTGGGTTAAGGAAATAGTCAGCTTATTAATTCCATTTTCGTCACTTTTTAATTCCCAAAAATACAAATTACCAAATTACCCCTTAAGATGTCGGTATGGCCCACAAATATCCCGGGACCCAAACTAAACTTCCGGCTAGTGTTTTCTGACTATCTCGACCCTTCCGGACGTGTTGGCGCACTCAAAACGACCATACGGTTAATGGAACTAAAATTCACTTTTTAATTATGTAGCACAATATCATGACGTGGCGGTCACACGCGTCAAGTAAAATTCCCAAATTGCCGTATTTATATCTCACGACAATATCAATATTACCAATATTCATATAATGCCAAGTATGTACATTATAATAAAATACTAACTCACATCTCGTTAATATTATTATCCGGATTAATTTCCAATTAATAAACATTTAATTCAATTAATCCCCAAAAATAAATAACGCAGAAAATACGGGGTATTACATACTCCCCCCCTAATAACTGAATTTCGTCCCGAAATTCGGAACTAGAAAGTACCTGGTAAGAATAACTCTGGATAACGTTCGCGCATCTCATCCTCGCGCTCCCATGTGGACTCCTCGACATTATGATGTCGCCACTGAACACGCACTAACGGAACTATCTTTGACCGCAGTTTCCGCTCACTTCGGTCTAGAATAGCAATAGGCCCCTCCTCGTAAGAACTATCCGGCTGGAGATCAATATCCTCCACAGCAATGAGAGAATGAGCCAAATCATCTCTAAGGTATTTCCTAAGTGAGGAAATATGAAACACATCGTGAATCCGATGTAAATGCTCCGGTAACCCAAGTCTGTACGCAACCGGTCCAATCCGCTCAATAATAGGAAATGGTCCCATATATCTCGGTGCCAACTTCCCTTTCTTCCCGAAACGCATAATCCCCTTCATAGGAGATACCCTGAGCAAAACCTGGTCCCCTACTTGGAACTCTCTGAAAAATCTCTTTGCGTCAGCATAACTCTTCTGTTTGTCCTGAGCCACCCGAATGCGACTGCGAATCAATTCTATCCTTGCCGAAGTATCCTGAATCACTTCCGGCCCAAGTAGTTTGTTGTCCCCCACCTCCAACCAGCATGCTGGGGAACGACAAGGTCTACCGTACAATGCCTCAAATGGAGCCATGCCAATGGTGAACTGATAGGAGTTGTTGTAAGCAAACTCCACCAGTGGAAGATACTTCTCCCATCCACCCTCAAAGTCAATGGTACACATACGTAGCATGTCCTCCAACATCTGATTTATGCGCTCGGTCTGTCCATCGGTCTGCGGGTGATACGCCGTACTCAACCGCAATTCCGTGCCCATGGCCTGCTGAAAACTTTCCCAAAACCGTGAAACAAATACCTTGTCTCGGTCAGACACGATATTTAAGGGCACCCCGTGAAGTCTCACTATCTCTGAAATAAAGAGCTGGGCATACTCTCCCGCAGTGTAATCTGTCCTGACGGGTAGAAAATGAGCGACCTTCCACAACCTGTCCACAATCACCCAAATGGAGTCGTGCCCTCTCTGCGATGTAGGCAACCCCGTGATAAAGTCCATAGAGATGCTCTCCCACATCCACATCGGGACCTCTAATGGCTGTAACAGTCCTGCCGGTCTCTGATGATCCACTTTTACGAGCTGACAAGTGGCGCATTTTAAGACAAACTCGGCAATATCTCTCTTCATCCCGCTCCACCAATACTGACGTCTCATGTCTTGGTACATTTTGTCCCCTCCGGGATGTACCGCGAACCGTGAGCCGTGCGACTCTGCCATCACCTCATGCCGCAATTCCTCCCCTTCTGGAACCACCAATCTCCCATTGAAGCGTAATCCCCCGTCTGAGCTAACGGTATAGGATTCAGCTCCCTCTGCTAATAATCGAACTATCTGCTCCTGACAGAACGAGTCATTTGCCTGTGCCTTCACCACCTTCGTGACAATCTGCGGTGTAACAGTCATCACAGACATGAATGATCGGGCCACTGCATCCTGGTGTCCCAATTCTTTCCACTTGGCCTTCCACACATCTGCCACCTCATCTACCGGTCTACGACTCAACGCGTCTGCCACCACGTTAGCCTTCCCCGGGTGATACTGGATATCGAACTGATAATCCTTCACGAATTCAAGCCACCTCCGTTGCCGCATATTCAACTCCTTCTGCGTGAATAGGTACTGAAGGGACTTGTGGTCCGTGAACAATCGAAATTTCTCCCCCAACAGGTAATGTCTCCAAATACGAAGGGCAAATACCACTGCCGCTAACTCCAAGTCATGGGTAGGGTAATTCTTCTCGTGAGGCTTAAGCTTACGGGAAGCATAAGCTATGGCCTGACTCTCCTGCTGCAGTACACCTCCAAGTCCTTGTAAGGACGCATCGGTGTAAACAAGGTACTCAACTCCCGGTCTCGGTAATGCTAACACAGGTGCTGAGGTTAACTTGTCCTTCAGCTCATCAAATGCCAACTGACAGGCATCACTCCAAATGAATGGCACACCTTTACGGGTTAGGTGTGTCATGGGACCCGCTATCGTGGAGAAACCCCGAATAAACCTCCTGTAGTAACCTGCTAGGCCCAAGAAACTACGGATCTCTGTCGGTGTCGTGGGCTGTCCCCACTCCCTCACCGCGGATACCTTTCCCGGATCAACCGATATTCCCCGGTCGGAAATAATATGCCCCAAAAACTGAACCTCCTTCAGCCAAAAACCGCACTTCTCATATTTTGCATATAACTCATTCTGGCGCAGTGTCTATAAAACTAGCCTCAAGTGCTCGGCATGCTCCTCCTCTGTCTGGGAGTAAACCAAAATATCATCGATGAAGACAATGACAAACTGGTCTAGGAAATCCCTGAACACCCTATTCATCAAGTCCATAAATGCTGCTGGAGCGTTGGTCAAACCAAATGGCATAACCCGAAACTCGTAGGAACCATATCTCGATAAGAACGCAGTCTTCGAGACGTCCTCCTCCCTGATACGCAACTGATGGTAACCAGATCGCAAATCAATCTTTGAGAAGTAAGAAGCTCCTCTCAATTGGTCAAATAGGTCATCGATTCGAGGCAACGGATACTTGTTCCGTATCGTGACCTTGTTTAACTCCCGGTAGTCCACACACAACCTCAGTGAACCATCCCTCTTCTTTACGAACAACACAGGGGCACCCCACGGTGAAGTACTCCTCCGAATAAACCCCTGACCCAACAACTGCTCAATCTGATCCCGTAACTCCCTCATCTCAGCTGGAGCCATACGGTACGGTGCTCGTGCTATAGGTCTCGCATCGGGTAACAAGTCTATAACGAAATCTATCTCTCGACTGGGGGGTAGGCCTGGTATCTCCTGAAACACATCAGAATACTCCCTGATGACTAGGATCGAATCTAAAGGAATTACAACCTCCTTAGAGGTATCCTCCTCAATGTAATATAAATGAGCGGTCGAGCCTCCCTCTGGGCGAGGCATCGCCACAACAAACATCTCTTGCCCCGGAATGGCAAAAACAATGCTCCCACCAAAGCAATCAATCATTGCTCTATGATCAGCGAGCCAGTCCATACCAATAATAACATCGTGAACATGCATATCTAGTACCAACATGTCCGCAGGTAATACCAAACCACCAATCTCTACCCCCACTCCCCGACATATAAAGAATATAAGTGACCCATTCCCCAAAGGTGAGTCGACACACGTAACTATGCTCTCCGCTGTGGCTAACAATCCTAACGCCTTTGCGAAGTGTGTAGCTATAAAACAATGTGTAGCACCCGTATCAAATAATACCCGACCCATAGTGCCATGGATAGGAAACGTACCCTCAATCGCGGGCGGTGCCTGTGGAACTGCAGCATGGTGGACGTTGTAAACACGTCCATACTGTAGCTGCCCCTGCTGCACAGGAACTGCTGGAATGATCTGAGCTGGAGCTGGGAGGGCTGGTGGAAAGAGTGGCCTCTGTGGCTCCTGTCGAGCACCCTGCTGCTGCTGCTGTGGGGCCCGGCCCTTATCAGGACACTCCTGACGTTTGTGACCAATCTTACCACAAATGAAACATTTCCCCGGGAAGTTCCTTCCCCTCTGCCCTTGCTGTCCCCGGCCCTGGTGGCCGTTACCATTCCTCCCTTGGCCCTGCTGGCCCTGCTGAAACTGCTGATGTTGGCCATTTTGACCCTGCTGGCCCTGATGACCGTTATGACCCTGCTGGCCATTTCGGAATCCTCCCTGACCGTTCCTGAAACCTCCTGAACGGAACCTCTTTTGATCCCCCTGCTGAGAACCCTGCTCTACCTGTCTCTGCCCCTGAAAGGATTGTGCCCCACCGGTACCATGTCCTCCAGTCCTGCCCTGATGGCTAGACTCCCCCGATCTCTTGCCCTCGGCCATATGAAAACGGTGGTCCTGGCAATGTAACAATGCAGCGTTAACCACATCAGAATACGTGGCCAACGAAAGGTTCCCTAACAGATGCTGACGGATCCTCCATGTCAACCCGTCGATAAATTTCTCAATCTTCTTCTTCTCTGACGGTATCTCATCAGGAACGATATTCAAAAGATTAGTGAACTCGGCCTCATACTCGGCCACTGTCTTGCCCTCCTGCTTCAAACTCATCAATCTCCTCCTCATTTCCGTGTGAACTGCTGACGGAAAGTACTTGCGGTCGAACCGCACCCAAAACTCATGAATAGTGAGAGTATCCCTCTCCTCTACGGTGGTAATAGACTCCCACCACTGCAATGCAGATCCAACTAGCTTAAAAGTAGCTAGCACCTGCTTCTGAACATCCGTGCACTCATACATCCTTAAGTGCCGCTGTATATCCTTCCTCCATTGGCTTGAGACTACTACATCTGAGCTGCCTGCAAACTCTGGCGGATGCGCTTTCTGAAAAGCGTCACGTACGCGCTCCCAAGTAGACAGGAATGAAGTTTCCTGAACTGGCGCGGCAACCGGCTCCTGAGGCGGTGCCTGCTGAACAACGACAATGGCGGCATTTACCGCTTGGGCTACAATAGCTGCAACCTCAGCGGCGTTCATCATGCCCTGAACCGGTGCGGGCTGTGGTTCTGGCGCCGCATTCCTGGGAACTCGTGGTGCACGTCGTGGAGGCATTCTGAAATAAGAATAAAGTCTATAAGTTCACAGTTATAAACTTTAAAATAGCTGAAGAACGTAGCATAAATAAAAGAACACAACAGTCCTAAAATATAGGGCTCTATATCAAAGAAAGCTCAGCGGAAAACATAATAAGCCGTTCAGATCCTAAAGGACACTAGAACCTGATGCTCTGATACCACCTGTGACACCCCGACTAATTAAACACCGGGTAGCTACTCCTTTATAAAATTAATTCAAAATGCCAAGTTGGCTCAGTTAACAGCATCACTGTCGAAAACGTTTTATTATTACTAACCACCTAGTATTTAAAAAGTAAGTGCCAAATTTTAATTTAAAGTCTGATTAACATGCAAGTATAATGAAGAAATAATAACACCATTCACCATAATGAAGTAATAGAGTAACCGTAACATGCTATAAATAAAACTGGAGGAAAAACTCCTCATAATACAATCTCACAACTGAAGTAAGTAATGAAATACTGAATACTGAAATGAATACATGCCAACGTCTGAAAACTGAAATGGAAATGTATCTAATAGAACTTGGGCGACATGCCCTACAACTGAGGAATAATGAATAAGGAGTCCAAATGATATAAGCGTCTAAAAGCAAGTCCCTGTAGCTTCCACAAGCAGCTACAGCTCGTCATCAGAATGGAAATCCTATGCATGGTGACCTTGTGGCTGGGCACCTAAAATGGTTTTACAAAAAGATAGATTTGAAAGCAAACGGGTCAGAGCCCGAATGTGGAGATATTTTAAAAACCTGCAAGTGCTTTAAAAACATTTAAAACAGTATATGCAAAGTACATGTTAGGACGTGCTCTCACATGATATACTCACCTCTCGTCTAACTGTGCACTCCTAACGTTCCTGTACCCATTCGTGTGTTATCTCATAACTATCTAAAGAGTTTCTAACACTTCTACTCGGTTCTCGTTAAATTTCCAACCTTAATAATTAAATAGAGAGTTCTACTTTAATTCCCGGATTCACAATTATTAACAATACCAAAAAGATCTCTTTTTATCTTTCAAAACATTACCATAATTATACTCACAATTTATTATAGTAAATTCCTTCTCGATTAACCGTATATTTTCACATCATAAATATACAATACAAGCACCCAAAGGCTAAGCTGCGGTGCACACATACTCTGCTATCCATCCCGGTACATCACGTACATAAGGATTACAAATTCCGAATCTCTCAGGAATTGTTGGAATCAACACCACACACATAAATGGAGGCGAACATAATTCAATCATATCCATGGTCACGTACATACCTACGCTCCATAGTCAGCTGGCTTATTAACTCACAAATAAGTCATTCTCTTGAACTATGTCCTCTAGGCACCAATCTAAATCCGGGCAACACAAGGATAAGAAGGTCCTAAGCGAACGTAACCTCCGTGATAGCAAGTATGGTAGGTATGTCATACACATAAGATTATATACTAAGCATTCACACATCTTAGATATTTCAATATTAATAAGGGTATTCTCTACATCATTATACCATTATTCCCAATTCATATATTTCAAGTATCCCGACAATATATAAATTAAATAGTCGACACGTCTCACGTCGTAATATTTTAAACTTAAAACCTGTCTCGAATAGACTATTAAGTTTCCATGATTCCCTCATATAACATCGCTATACCTAAGGTCCTTACTTCTGCCCCAAATCTTATTTCATCAAATTATTCAAATTTGTACTATTAACCCAAATATTAACTCACATAACGAATTTCATTAATTTAGAATAATTCCTCAAATTAAATTCTGATTAAAGTCCAATCTCATAATCATGCCTACTGGTCTTCCTTAGAGTTTAAGGGTAATCACAATGTCTCCAACAAAATTATCCAAGGGTTATCATCATTAAAATTCAATTAAGGAAAACTTTATTCATTCTGGGAAGGTCGATCGATCGACCTTGACCTTCGACCGATCGATTGTGGTCGATCGATCGACTGATGAATGTCGATCGATCGATTACACAGGTCCGTTACGGACTGCTTCGTTTTGCATTTACAGTTTCGTCCCAATTCACCATTTTTAAGCATGAAACTTCAAGATAAGGTCACTATAACGTTATACTAACATCCTATATCAGTAATAACATTCTAAATCCCATAATTCATCATTTAAAGGCTTACTTTGGATTAAAACTACATCAAAAATTTCCCAGATTTCTTCCATTCAAGAACATCATTAAGTTTCTTCTAATTCTACCTTTTGATCATCAAGGTTCTGTTTTCAACATATAATTTCGTCCAGAATATACTACATGCAAATCCTACATAAATCATGGCTTTTATCTTTCAATTCATGGGTCTAATTTAACTCCAAAAATCAATTTCGAAAATTCCTAAACATGGAAACATATCTTGAATTAAAAGGGTTTAAATCACTTGCCTTAATTATCTCAGAATTTGGTGTAGAATCTTTGTGACAAAGTTGTTCCTTCTCTCTCTTTTCTGCAGAATTCTTCCCTTCTCTCTTTCTCTCAAGTTCTTCTCAAGGTTCCCTTCTCTCTCTCTCTCTCAAGCTTTTCCCAAGGTTGAAGATAATGGAGAATGGAGGTGTGAAATGGTTTGTGGGAGTTGAATTGCTATATCAACTTCTCCCGTAGCCCATAATGACATATAGTGGGGTTAGTGGGTTAAGTGGGTTAAGGAAATAGTCAGCTTATTAATTCCATTTTCGTCACTTTTTAATTCCCAAAAATACAAATTACCAAATTATCCCTTAAGATGTCGGTATGGCCCACAAATATCCCGGGACCCAAACTAAACTTCCGGCTAGTGTTTTCTGACTATCTCGACCCTTCCGGACGCGTTGGCGCACTCAAAACGACCATACGGTTAATGGAACTAAAATTCACTTTTTAATTATGTAGCACAATATCATGACGTGGCGGTCACACACGTCAAGTAAAATTCCCAAATTGCCGTATTTATATCTCAGGACAATATCAATATTACCAATATTCATATAATGCCAAGTATGCACATTATAATAAAATACTAACTCACATCTCGTTAATATTATTATCCGGATTAATTTCCAATTAATAAACATTTAATTCAATTAATCCCCAAAAATAAATAACGCAGAAAATACGGGGTATTACACCTCGCATCCTATAACATCTCTCCACTCCCGACGTCGTTAAGGTTCATGCGCGGAGCATCTCGCAAAGTGAAATCCAAACAAGGAACCCCTCCAATACACTACTACTTAACTTTGTCGATCGAGGAGGTAAGTCAACTTCAAATACGCGATCGGGATAACCTCATACCCTCTTTCAACCAAATGTGTTCTAAACTTCCATCTCCATCCAGGAGCCATACCACTACGCTCTTGTACTACACTCAGTCCTTGCGAAATCAATAATGAGCTTAAACTCAGTCCTTGACGTTCAAATTGTAACCCTAAGGCTACCCTCACTCAATACACAAGGTTCAAATAGGTTTTTTCCTCAACATATATTCAGTACAAAGTCACTTATACCCTACTGGTCCATATCGCCATATCTCCCCAATTACTACGAATTAAATTCTCCCTTTAATTAAGGTTTAAACCGATAGTTTCAAATCTCTTATATGCATATATTCTTTCACTTAGGATTAAACCCTCTTGTAAACTTAAGGATACCTAGGTGTTATATTAAATCACCCCTACTGGTCCTACCTTTAATCCTCATACATCCCCATTTAGAATTCAAAAAATGAATCTAGCAACCGAAATTCCTTTAAATTAATTATCATTATACTAATCAATTGAAATCCCAATCAAACTAATTTAAATCTTACCTAGGGCTTACTGATCTTCTTTAAGTCCCATAATATCTAATTAAAAATCACCAAAGATTTACCAAAGATTTGGGATAAGAACCAACATTTAAAAGAAACAACTATAGGAATTCTGGGGAGGTCGATAGATCGAAGGCAAGGGGTCGATCGATCGATCCCTCAGGTCACAGCCTGATTTTCCTGCATTTCTCCAACTACGGGTTTCACCATTTTTGCTCATTCAAACCTTAATATTAACATCCCAAATGACTTATAATTATTACTACATGATATATCAACATATATAAACGATTTCCAATACTCTAAACATCCTAGAATCATCAAGAGATTGGATTAAAAAGCATGTTTATCTCCTTTTTCCAGAAAATTATAAAACTAATATCCTCAAGAACACAATAATGGTTTTCAGAATTTCCTCCATAGATATATGATTATTTAATGGATTATTATCATCCTACAACATGAGTTTACTTCCTATATCATTTCACTTTCTAGAAATCCATATAGCAACTCCATTATGTCTTCCAAACATGAAAAATCATCTCTTTTCATAATTATTCTAACATGGGCAATATACGAACTTAAGTTGAAAATATCAAACACTTGCCTTTACTGAAGGTCTGATCCTTTGGTGTAGTATATCTCAGGTGGTTCTCCCTTTTCCTATGAGCTTCCGGTGGTGGTTGGTGGTGGTGACTCTTGGTTCTTTGTTCTTCTCCTTCCCAAGTAAGTTTTTCCCTTCCAAAGCAACCTTTCACTCTCTTTAGGAAGATGACTTCTCTATTTTGTGTAGAGGAGATGAATAACCCATGTACACTTAATCTACCAATACTTATAATAGGACAAAATCCAAAATCACTATTCGCCCCCCCTAGAAAAATGACCAAAATGCCCTTTTGGGTTGTCTATTCATTTTCAAATGACCCGAGACTCAAAATTAACATCCAAATAGACTTTTCTGACTATTTCGAACCTTCCGGACGCAACGACGCAGTCAAAATGACTATAAGGTCGATAGAAAATAAATTTCCTTTTTAAATTTAATAAATTAGTCCCGACACATTCCCATACCGCGTCTGACTAAAAATTTAAATTATCGAATTTATATCACACCGTCATATCAATGACATCACATTCATATATTACCTAAATATATTTAAGTAATATTCAGAATAATCCATTTTAATATCCAGGATCCGGATAAAACCCAAATGAATTATTTAATAATAAAATCCAATTAATCCATTAATTTAAAATATAACCCATTTTAAAAGTCATTTAAAATTATGGGGTATTACATTCTTCTCTAATCCCTTTGAGTTCAAGAAAATCTCTCAAATTTTTCTATTATAACCGAACCGAATCCATGGCCCAAAAATGAACCGATCCAGTTCTAAACAAATGAACCAAACCGATAATACCAAAAATGAACCGGTCCGGATGTGATCAGTTCGGGAGTTTCTCTTCTACTCCAAATCCGAAATTTAAGGTTTTTACTCTCATCAACCATTATTATAAACATCAACACTCTTAAATATACCCAACACACTAATTTATTCCTTGGGTTCATCAATTTAAACCAAGAAAATCAACCATTTTCTTAATTAAACCCTAACTTTCATTTCTTCCAATTTCTCACAAAAATTTCCACCATTAACATGGATTTTAACTCAGATTTCATATAGGATTATTATCACATCAAAATCATATGAAATCATCTCCCCAAAACCCATTTTTGTGCAAGAATCCCAAACCCAAAATCTTATAGTTTTCATCACCAACTATAATATGAAAAATAAACACACTTAAATCATTAAAGCAAGTTAAACACTTTCCTGGTTGGATAAATCCAACGATCTCGTACCGAAATCCGTCGAGGCTTGGCCGAAAATCTCCTCTTTTCCCCTTTTTCTTCCTTCTTTATCTTCTTCATATTTATTTCTTTTCTTTTCTCTTTTCTTTTTCTCTCGTGACTTATTAGAGAAATATAAGGTTATCCCCTTATTAAACCCAAAATTGACTCGTATACCCAAATACGAGTCCCTACTGATCCAAAAAGTCCCTGAAAACCAAACACTACCCCTGGGTACTCTATTCTACCTATCTCAGCCCTTTCGAGACCAATCGGGCACTCGAAATTCCCATCCGAGTCACTTAACAAATATTCACGTATTAACCCAACACATCTCCACACGTGTTTTCCCAATAGAATAGCATCACCTGTCACTTTTATTCACCTGCGACATGAAATAAAAATAATCCATCTCATTTACTTTAAATTCTCAAATTATTAAATTACACCCACTCATGTAATTTAAATATCCATAAAAGTACGGGGTATTACAGCATGCCATTGATAGGTTACATAGATATCGTAGTTCTTCTTCATATCTTTAATTACATAAATTTTCCTTAAGAGTGGTTTATCTCTGTAAATACATATTTTACATAGTCCATTTACATTAGAGTATGTCGTATACCGCTACAACCGTCGAAGAAAAGTTAAAGGTCAATCGTGCATCAAGGCAGATCAGAATATCAACATTCTTCAACAATTAAGCCTCTGAGAGATAGATTTTAGTAAGGTTGTTTTTTAGTCCTTTACTGTTTCATTTAAAGTGGGGGATATTTTTTTTAAATGTTGTTAAAAATCTTAGGCATCATTTTTCGTCAAAAGATTTTTCCTAAGTCGTGAGGTGGAGTTTTTATAAAAATTATTTTTCATTGATGTCATTCAAACGACAAGACATAGTCGTTCAAACGTCAGCTTCAAGCAACTATGTTGCGCGAAGGCTCGTGAGAAGATCGCTTGAAGCATTTTATCAAACGACATTCTACTATTTTAGTCAATTACCTTGTTTGATATGTCGCGCAAAATCTCTTCAAGCGACATCATATGTTGTTGGAGCGACATGCTGTTTTCGTTCGAGCGATAGCACCGACTCAATTTTTCTATGAATTCATGTTAAATGAGTCTTTTTTTCTTCAGAAGACCTGAGTTTTTCATTCTACGAAAACTGCTTTTGAAGAATTTTTATCTTCTCACTTTTTGAGGGGTTTTAACTTCGTATTGATTCGCAAATCGTCCCAATAGCTTTAGTGAATCATTTTGGAACAAAAGATACAATTTTGCTAGAGTTTTTCTTGTAGGGAAGATTTCTCTAAGGTTGATTTGCTTCCACTTTAGAGAGGTGCTGGCTGACTACGACTGCGATAATTGGGAGTGCTTGAGGGTGGTCCTTGCTGAAGACAGAGTTGCGTGTTCTTGTAGGTTGGCTGTGGTTGGTTCATTGCTGATTCTAGACTGAGGTCTATGTGAGTGTCTGCGAATACTCATTGCAGATTTCATTGTGTATGTAAGTTGCGATTTACCTCTTCATAGTAAAATAAAAGGTTTTACCCGAAATTTTTTTTTAAAAAAAATTGTGTGTTAGCAATATTTATTTTGTGATGACTTGATTTTACGCCCCTAGATGCATGTTTTAGCGTTTAATTAATTTGGAATAAAAATTGATAATTAATTAAATAAGTTTAAAATTGAAAATTTGCGAATCCACATATAGTCGATATCACACAGCATTCTGAGTCTCTAAGATCATCGGCTACCAATGTTGAAACCAACTTGGAGGATATTATTTTAACTGATGGACTATGAAAGACACATCTTTACATATATGCTCATTATTCAAACTTCGTATGTAAAAGTATCCATTTATTGTAGATAATAAAGCATGAATTCTCCATATGCAATTCTCAATAGTTCTTTTAAAGCATTTATCCCTCACTTGAGTTTTAATATTCTTCAAATACACTGTTTATACCATTAACCAACGGGTCAATATTTAAGTTATTCAAAGTTGCTGAGTCTTGCAATGCAACTGTCTTCAAGTATCTCTCCCATCAATTTTACTCCCATTACACACCTCCTGGAAGGTAGAAGGAGAAGTCAGAAAATACCTTTAAAATCTAACATTAAAAAGACGGATATGTAACTTTAGACAAAATATGTAAAAATGTGAAACCGTGGCACTGGAAACACTAAAGATCAGACATACTTCTTGCCTCTAAGAGAAAATAAACGGCATGTCGTAATAATTTGAAGCCAACAAAAGTTGAATATCACTTATATCAACATAAATATGTAAAAATAAAATACATGAAGATCTTAAAGAATATCTAAACAAAATCTGATCTGTTTTAAAAATAAAAAATCTATATAGATCACTGAGTAAGGGGTAAACATAACCAAAATAAAGATATCTTAATAATGTAAAACGTATAAATCAACTTTATACAGTACGTAAACAAAATCGAAAAAATCATCGATTACATTTCAAGTGAATCTTCATAAGAATACAAAAAAACCTCTTTTTTTTTAAAACTCATCTGTGACCTCAATAATAATAGACCTTAAACCTGTATTTGAGTTACATATCATCGCTTGATGAACAACATATTAGCCTAGACTTATATGCTCCTTGTCCCCATTGCAATCCTCAAGTGCTTCGATGTTTGACATGAAAGACAAAATCAACAGCAACAACCTTAGAGTAAATAAATATTCTTTAGACCCAGAGTGATAGAATATGCAAAATCAATAACAACCACCTTAAAAATTATACACCCAAAACTATAAAAACAAAAATACAATTAAGAAACTCTACAAAAGTTAGTAAAACCCCATGTTTTAAACCCCCAAATAATTGAACTCACCTATTTTTAAAAACTTGAGTTTGAATTTGATATCTACAAAATCAAATAAAATCAAATCGAAACCGAAAACACTAGAATCTATATGACAAAAACATTAAAATTTGCAAAGAAACAATATGCCAGAGAGACGAAGACTTACCTGGGTGGAGGACACATAAGAGAGAACAGAGATCTGAGATGATCAAACCCCTAATTAACAGAAACAAAACACTATAAAGATGATGATGAAGAACTGGTTGAAACACATACAAATTTACAAAAACCCACCACCGACGAAAACGAAATAAGAAAAAAATGGAGAACACAAAACTCACAGTAGAAAGAGATTTAAAAAAGGTTACCTTGTCGTGGATTTGTGAAAATGGCGCTAGAGGTGAAGATGGTTATTGAGGGAGTGGTGATGGCGCTTGCTATGGTCATTGAAAGAGGCGTTGGGCATGGAGGTAGGAGCATGAAAGGGGAAGGTTGTGAAAGGGAGGGTTTTGACCTAAGAGAAAGAATCGTGTATTGGTAAATGGGATCAGTTCAAATTAAAGTCAAAACCAAATGGGGGAAATGTAAGATGCGTTGTACATTAATCTCACCCTTTCTTGCCTCGTTGGCTTCGATATCAACCGTGAAATGTCTTATGTCTTATACACCATGCTACTTTATTATATAGATGTTAGGTAAAAGGTTGGTACGTAAACACACCTTTGTATTACAAAGCATTCAACATTTTAAACCCAAGATCATTCCTCACGTTCAAAAGCAACAACCATATAGTTCATATACCATTAATGAACAGAAACATTACATCATAAATAATAGCAATCAAAGCATACCACGTTCTTATCAACTCCTATACATGTTCAGTATGAAAGACTGAACACAACCCGACCTCAGTAGCACCTTTTTCACAAACTATTTTTGTTTTTTGAGTACTCATGATCCCAGCTCATTTTTTCGCATATCACACATTAAAATTATATTGATTGTCCTTTGAGATCAATTGATTATCATTTAAAACTTCGATCAATATAATTTTAATATGTCATCGAATCACAAAAAAAATGTGGGAACCATGAGTCCTCTAAAATTTGTCTTCTTATACAACAATCCTTAGCCTTCTAAAATTTGTCTTTTTATACAACAACCCCTTTTCGATCTTGCAAATAGAAAAGAATACACAAAAAGGCCATCACTTTAGTTTATGTTTATGACCCAGTCTTGAGAAGAAATATGCAAGCATAGCAAAGAAGGCACCAATGGAACACATGGCCCAAGACAAACTAAGCAGTACCCAGTCCTTTGGTTTCTTCTTCGAAATATGGGTTCGATCTGATTGCATCAGTGCTCGATATACCGCCTCGGTTAACGCAAATGAGGTAACCGGGTCAGACTCCTCCGGTAGTATTCCCAGCTCTGTTAGACATGGGATGTCATATGCACCTGTAGTCTCCGATATACCCAAATATTCACATACCCTTAGCCTGCCGTTGATCCGATCCTCAGCAGATAATGTATCACCATGTGTTAGTATCAAGATGGGGTTCTCATCTGCAATGGTTAATTGTTGTCAATAATCAAACGTAAAGGGTACATACACAATGTATCTTTACATTGACACAAGGACCAATAAAGAGGAGAAAATAAAACCTGAGTAATGCTCTGCTCATTTTGTGTCACGTATTAATGTGTCGCGTTTGCGTTGATACGTGTATGGATCCATGGTTTATAACTCAAAACACAAATTAATATAAACCCGACAAATTAACGTGTGAGAATCCTGAGTAGGTATAAATTACTCTTAAAAAGTTGAAGAGAAACGATTTTCAATTTTGATAATATTATTGTCTCCTTTTTTTAGGCAAAAACTGGTGGGATCCGTTATTTTATTGATTTTTTTATTGATGAATGCTGTAAAATTTGAGCATCCAGAGGCTCCAGTTTGGTTATTAGCTAAACATTCGTACCTTTTTATTATGCCATTGTGGATTTTTCTCGAGTTTATAATTAGTTGAATTAGTAGAGCTACCTATGACTTATGAAGGAGTAACCATTTGGTGACATGAAGAATGATGAAACTACCAGAAAAACATTCCCGTGTGAATAATTTGTCGCTTTAGTTTTCAAAAGGAGAGCATAACTGATTTTCTCCTTGTGAATCTCTGAGCAACCAAAAGAGCATAATAACTACTGTCGATCGAGATGATGTGAAATTATTAGGAGTACATGTTCTAGATATTCTATCTCAACATGTCCAAAATGATGGAACCCACCAAACTTGTCGTACTCAAATTACACTTTTTCCATCACATGAAGGTTTTCTATTCTCAGCAAGTTAGGAAATTTCGTATTCATTAGCTGTAGTACGTGTCTAATGTCAAGTAGAGTAAAACTACAACTAAATTGGGATCTCACTATCAATTTTTAATTATAGATAATTTTTAATATGTAGAAATTTTTTCCTTCCTACAAGGATTCCTTTGGTTCACTTTATATGTCAGGACAAATGTGTCAAATTGATGAGAAATGAAAATTTTGTTGACCATTTTATGCCTTTAATAACCTTTATTTTTCAAAGCAAATTTTGTATGAGTTCTATGTCCAAATACATATATTGGTCATTCTTTTATCAATTTTGTTGACAAATTTTGCTTATCCATACATGATGACAAAGTTTTTCTCACATATTTGCATAGCTATGAATTTTTTTAACTTGTAATTCTTGGTTAAAAGTTTTTTTTTTATTTTGTTAAAACTTTATTTTATTTTTCTAAAAAAAATATTTTTTTTGACTAAAAACTGTTTTATTTTTGTCAAAACTGTTTTTGTATTTTTCATTAAAAAACAGTTTTTTAATTTTTGTTATAACTGTTAGTTTTTTGCTAAAACTGTTTTTTTAAATGTTATTCACTAAAAGCTGTTTTTTGTGTTAAAATTGTTTCTAAAAAATAATTTTTTTCACTAAAAACTGTTTATTGTTAAAATTTGTTTTATCATTAAAAACTGTTTTTTATTAAATTGTTTTATTTCCGTTAAACTTGTTTCACTTTTGGGCTAGAAATTATTTTCTTGTGTTAAAACAGTATTATTTGAAAAAATATTTTTTTGTTATAATTGTTTCACTTTAGGACTAAAAACTATTTTTTTTTCTCGTTATAAATTGTTTTTTTTGTTAAATACTATTTTTTAAAACCTGTTTTTTTCATTGCAAGTAGTTTTTGTGTTAAAATTGTTTTTTAAAAAACTATTTTGTTGTTAAGAATTGTTCTTTTGGTTAAAAGTCAATTTTTTTTATATATCAGTTTATTTGCATTTGTCACTTTTACTATTAATTTTATCAAACATCTCACTTTTGCCATTTGAAAAATTGATGTTATCAAATAATACTAATAATTTTACCATAGAATTTGTGATGGAAAATTGTCATGCCATGAAAAATTTTGCAATCCAGACCATTTGTCCACTTTGCAACTAAACGGACACTAAGAAATTTTATATATTGCCCTATTCTATAATCCCAACTGAGGCATTAGACATTGTTTAAAGAGTAAGTTATTTTGCACAATGGTTTCAACACTTCAACAACGAGCAAAAGTTTTGGTAGAAAAAAAAAAGTAGCACAGGCGAGGTTATTTTGCCCTAAGATTTCTCACACCCTATGTGCTATTTGAGACCCTTGCGCGCATTTGAATTACCACAAGAGCATATATTTTTATTTTTTCCACCTTTCACGCGACAATGCTTAATTTTTCATTTATTTATCTTTTTTTTGTCATCCATTTTGCTCAAAGGTCACCCTAATTTTTTTGTGGCAATCCTAACATTTGAACATTTTGGTATATTAAATGCCTAAATGCTCTTGAGATAGTTTTTATTTAGGAATTTTACCAATAGACCCCGTTTAGTAAGCTTGTAGTTAAATGGGTCATATAGACCTTTTTCTTGCTCGATTTGGTTCCAATAGAAAAAACACCTGAAATGTAACAATATTTACTACATGTGCAAAACATGTAATATAATATAGACAAAATTAAATAGTAAATCTGTTTATAAATAGAATTTATTTGTGAATTTCTATATACATAGTGAGAGAGAGAGAACTTACTGGATTTTCTTATAGAAGGGTAGTGAAAGATCTCTTTAGTGGCCTCTAATGCCTTCAAATCACCACATTTCAAGGCCTTGCTAATCTGTGCTAAGTTCGCCACCACCACTACACAGTTAACCGTTCTCCTAACAAACCTTGCTGAGGACAACAATGACCCATCTTTTGCTGTACCACACACCTGATTATTGCGAACTCCATCAGCCATCCATCCCGAAACTTCTTCAAGACCCACTATCATTTTATTGTAATCTAAGCCCCTGCTGTCATACACACAAAACCCACTTCTCATTGACCTCAAAACGTTATGTTCTTCCATCAACATTGTAGTATAATTCGAAGACCAACCTACGCGAACAAACAAAATAGACCAAAATTTTACTCTTCAACAAAGTAAACAAAGCTTACATCTTTATTTTGTATGCTCTATCGTCTTAATGAGATATTTCGGATCAAAAAATTTTGCATTGAATTTTTCACCGCATAATTACTCTCCTTCTTAGATCTCTAGATCTCGTCTCAATTATTCGAAATACGTTCATTTTATTTTCTGTCGAACGAAATAGATATTTAATTTAAAGTTTATAAGAAAAAACGTTAGTGAAAGAGAAATTCTAAATGTCAAAAGCACATATTCTTTATGAATCTCTGTCCATAAATATTGTCGACTAAGATATATCTCCAAATGAATTTTTTTTAACATGAATCGGTAAAAGTCAAAATTTGGAAAATTCAAAATTACTTATACCGATTACTTTGAGAGCTCATATTTATGTTACGGTCCCTAAAATTTAAAAATTAGTAAGAATAGCGTTTGAACATATATTTAATAGAAAACAGATATTTATGTAAAGCTTTAACACTAATTATTTTGACGCTGTCCCTAAAACGAAAAAAATATGAGATACGATGCAACTTTGTCATTACGCACCATGGGCATTTAAATGAACATAATGCATAAAAGAGGAGTGGGGACGGAGAGAGGGTCCACCTATGGGCTTATGGAAAAGAATCTCTATATTAAATTGATAACAGGAAGAAAAGCGTTGGAAGAAGATAAAAAAGTAAAGTTATTTTGATTTTAAGTTCAGTAATGTAATAAATAGATTCATAATGGATACATGATTTTTTTTTAATTCAAAAGTATATAATTTGCATATAAAATTTTGTAATACAGATGTGTAAAAAGTTTGCATTTGACAGTTCAAAACATTTTAAAGGAAAAAAAATCTGGTCTTCAGTTTTATCTTACATAAATTTATGAATATATACTTCATAAAAGGCATTGCTATAAGCGCTCATAATTTTGTTTCAAAAGTAATGCTAGACTGTATTAAAAAATAGTATTATGATCTGTCCAAGACAAAAATGAAGCTACTTCTAAGAGAATCCTGAAAATGTAGTTAATTTGACATATACAAGCACAGAAACGAAGAGAGAGGATCATGTTATCATACTTGATGTTTGGGCAAAAGGGATGAGACCAGATCGACCGAAGACACTGTACATTAAGTTAACAAGAGAACTTTTCCCTGAACCACATAGTCCTACCAATAGAATGGTGTTGGTTTGTGGTATATCCACATCTTCTTTCTTGATCCCACCAATAGGCAACCAAAAATCACCCGACTTATAGGCAATTAGCTTGTGCCGAAGATCATCAAGCCCCTCATGAGCAACCAGGGCCAGCCTCTCCATTTCTCTCAAAACTTTTATCCGAGGTGTTAGTTTTGAGAGCTCACCGATATCCACTTTAAGGTCCTCATTTTCCTCGAGCTTTCTCCACCAGTGAAACCCTGGTTTTGGTGACTCGTTTTGATCTTCATTGCTGAAGGTAAATTGGTTTCTCATTATTTTTTTGGCTCAATTAGCAAATGGATCCCAAGTGAGAACTTTTATGGCTTGGGGTTACGAGACTTATAGTCATTGGACGCACTTGATAATATTATATTCACAAGTTTGTATTATATAATTATACAAGATACGACACAATACCTACCGACTAAGGAAAAAGTAAACGCTATTATTAGCTTTGAAGCTCTGATAGTGGCAACAACTAATTTAGCAGAACATTATGATCCGTTTGACGATCTAATTTTAAGAGTTATAATTAAAATTGGAAGATTAATTTCAATTTCATGAAATTTAAATTGATTTTTTTAATTTCATTTCTAAACTTTAAAATTGAGTTGCCAAACGAACCTTAAGTTCTAAATCATCTAGGGAGGAATACTTTTACACCCATTTAAGTTTTCTCTGCACCTTTTACATGTATAAAAACATTAATATCTTCATAATCCTTTTAACACTCCTCTTTTCAAATCATTTTTTTTATATATTTTTCTGATTCTCTGCAAAAACCAATTTAATCTTTCTTTTTTCCTTTCCACTGTATTAAAAAAAATATATATATTTATAGTACTTTTAGAAAAAAAAATAAAAAAATCCACTGACTTAGAAAGAATCCACTGTTTTTTTTTTAATTATTTATAAAACTAAAACAATGTTCTATATAATATAAAATATATTTTTATTACAAACATAAACTGTTTCAGTTGTTAAAATATTATTTTATATAAAAAAACTTGTACTAGAGCGACCCAAATTTTATCTATTTTTTTTTATAAAAAATTGTTTATAAAAGATAAAATTTGTTTTCTTAAAAAACTGTATTCTAAAAAAAGTGTTTTTTTTGTTTACAAATTTTATTTATGGTTAAAAACTATTATTTTGTACTATTTTAAAAATAACATTTTTACTATTTAAAAAAAAATGGTCCGCGTCAGCGGTAGGTATAAGTGGTCGGATCCTCTATACATATCGGCCAAACTTTCACACCTTTAAACCACTTTAAAATCTGTGAAATTTGAACGATTTTTTTATAAAAGCAAAAGAAAAAAAATTGAGTTGGCGACCATCATATAGGAAACAATGGCATGCCCCAACTGTATGTATAAAGGATCCGACCACCTATACATACCGCTGGTGCGGACCATTTATTTTTAAATAGTAAAAATGTTATGTTTAAAATAATACAAAAAACAGTTTTTAACCAAATAGAAGTTTGTAAACAAAAAAACATTTAAAAAAAACAGTATTTTAAGAAAACAAATTTTACGTTTTATAAACAGTTGTTTAATACAAAAAAAAAATAGATGAAATTTGGGTCACTCCATTACAACTTTTATATATAAAAGATTATTTTAACCACCGAAACAGTTTTTTTTTGTAATAAAAATGTCTTTTATATTATATAGAACATTATTTTAGTTTTTATAAATAAACTTTAATAAACGGTTACTTTTTTAAGACAATGAGAATGTTTTTTTTTTTGTTTTTTAAAACATTTATAAAATACAGTTTTTTTAATACAATGGAAAAGGGAAAAAGGAAAGATGGAATGAGTTTTTGCCCAGAATATAAAAAAGCATAAAGACGGAATGATTTGCGGAAATGGGTGTTAAAATGGTTATAAGGGTATTAATGTCCTTAGACATATAAAGGGGAAGAAGCTTAAATGAGTGTGGGAATAAACCCTCCATTTAAAAAAGTGATTTTTTTTTTTGTTTATAAATTTCATTTTTGATTAAAATCTTTTTTTTGAACTATTTTAAAAATGACATTTTTACTATTTAAAAAATAATAGTCCTAGCCAGCGGTATGTATAGGTGATTGGACTGCCTATACATACAGCTGGTGCATGTCATTTTTTTCTATATGTTGGTTCGCGCCAGCTCAAAATAATTTTTTTGCTATTATAAAAAAATTGGTCAAATTTCACAGCTTTTAAAGTGATTTAAAAGGTGTGAAAGTTTGATCGATATGTATAGGCGGTTCAACCACCTATACATACCGCTACCCTAGACCAATTTTTCCTATATGTTGGAACACGCTAGGGGTATATATAAGTGGTCCGACCACTTATCCATACCGCCGGCTCGGATCATTTTTTTTAAATAGTAAAAATGTTGTTTTTAAAATAGTACAAAAAAATAGTTTTTAACCAAAAATAAAATTTGTTAAAAAAACAATTTTTAAAAAAATGTTCCAGTGGTAAGGATGGGCTTCACTCTGACCATAGGTCATGAGTTCGATCCCTCCCCACGGATACCTACCCCTGTTGGAGGGCTTCCTCAGGGCTGTGTGGTTAGGCGCACGGTCGTGGGTTCGATCCCCCGCAGGGTATACCAGTATTTAAGCGGGGCTCGTGTGTGAGGTGGACATGCGCAGTGCCCCCCCTGTTTAGCTTGCACGAGGGAGTCCAAAGGGCTCGTTCGTGTGGAGGTTCAGGGTTATCAAAAAAAAAAAAAAATATGTTTTTTAGAAATTTTTTTTTACCTTTTATAAATAGTTTTTTAATTAAAAAAAAGATAAAATTTGGATCGCTCCAGTACAATTTTTATATGTATAAAAGAGTATTTTAACAGCTAAAACAGTTTATTTTTATAATAAAAATATCTTTTATATTATATAGAACATTGATTTTGTTTTTATAAATATTTTTTAAAAAAAGATTTAATTTTTTAAGACAACGAATTTTTTTTTAAACAGTTATAAAGAATAATTTTTTTTAATACAGTGAAAAAGGGAAAATGAAAGATTAAATGAATTTTCACAGAGAATCGATAAAAGCATAAAAAGAAAATGATTTGAAAAATAAAAGTGTTAAAAGAATTATAAGGATATTAATATTCATACACATATAAAAGTGGGAAAAAAGTTTAAATTAATAATAGAATAGATCCTCTCATAATTTATAGGGTGGGGCTATTCCCACTCCAAAAAATGTTTCTAGCACTCCACTTTGCTCCACAACATAAAAGAAAGACAAAAATGTCCTCGCTCTCCAATTCATCCATACTTTAGTTAACTTGCATTTTAATAGAAAAAAATTAAATAAGTTTTTTTAATAAAAAGATGACCTATTTAATAAACAAATAACGAAACAATGTTTTAAGCTTAAATAACGAGACATTTTTGTAAAAAGAACATCCATTTTAATTTTAAAAAAAGTAGTAAGTTTTTTTTTAATAAATAACATAATATTTTTTATTAATAAAAATCTGACTTTTTAAGATTTTTATTTTTCAGAATATTAAAATTTTAATTTTCTAGAATATTAGGATTTTTTTATTCAAAATATTATGCTTTTTTATTTTCAGAGTACTACATTTTTTTAATAACGTCCTTTTATAAACAGGATTATTGATTTTTTTATAAGTAACAAAATGTTTTTGATAAATTGGTGTTTTTGATTTTTCAATTCTTATTCCAAATGCATAACTTATTCAAAACCAAAAATTAAGCTTTTCCAAAATAAAAAAAATGCAAGTCAAAAATGGGAATTTGATTTCACATATAGTTAAAAACTAAATAAATTAAAATCTAAGTAGGAGAAAGAGAGAGAACATGAAATAAAAACACAACATGCAATCTTATTTTTGTTTATCTAGTACGAACACGATTCAACTAAAATTAAAACGGCACAAAATCATTTTTTTACCAAATACAAACATGATTCAAATAAAGTATGACACGATCCATATATATTAGTTGGGTCGTGTTGTATCGCGTTATATATGTGTTGTGTTTCAACTCGATCGTGTGTGTGTTTGACAAAAAAAGATTTCGTGTCATATTGTTTTTATTTGCGTCGTGTTCGTATTAGGTAAAATAACAATAGGGAACGTCTATTCCCACACCTCAAAAAGTCTTCCCCCACACTCTTTCTAATAATTAAACACTAAATTACCAAAAGACCCTCAATAAATATTTGATTTGAGCAAATAGAATCTTTTGTTCAAAAATTTATTACTTAAAAAAAACGTAATATTTTGAAAAAAATAAAAACATAAATTTTGAATATAAAAAATCCTAATTTTCATTCAAAATTTGATATTCTGAAAATATAAAATCATAAAATTCAGTTTTTTGATTTAAAAAACATTATGTTATTTATAAAAATACTTATTACTTTTTTTTTAATTAAAATGGACGTTAATAAAAAAAACTGTTTCGTTATTTATTTAAAAAAAATGGACCTTCTTTTTATCAAACAAAAGTTGACGTTAATTATTTTAAACAAAAAATATGAACATTATTTTTTGTTAATAAAAACTAGAGAATTTTTTTATCATAAACTATATTTTCTTTAAACTTTGTTTTTTACAAATTTTTATAATACATAGTTGTTTAAGAGAACTATAATTTTTTGGTAAAAAACTCAATTTTGACTTTAATAAATTACTATTTTTTTAAAAACAGTAAACAAAAAATAAAACATTGCAATTTATAAATAACATAATGTTTTTTTAAATAAAAAACTGAATTTTATGATTTTATATTTTCAGAATATTAAAATTTTAATTTTTCAAAATATTAAGATTTTTTATATTCAAAATTAATGTTTCTATTTTTTTCAAATATTACGTTTTTTTGTTAAAGTAATAAATTTTTGAACAAACGATTATATTTGCTCAACATATATTTATGGAGGAGAGAGAAAAAAGAGGATAATGTATTATGGTGCAAGGGTTTTATTGTCATTTGCAAAGTTTGTAAAAAGATTGGAGTGCCTTAATATTCTTAAGGAATGTGAATAGCCGCACGTAATTTATATTACATAAAATATTACTTGTTGATCGAGTTGTACGTTCTTATCTATGTGGCAGATTTTGGTTTATGTAAAGTCCGGGTCAAATAGTGAAAATATTTCTTTTTCATTTTAAATTATATAATATAAAAGTATCCCATGGTTGATCACGAAACCATAGCCTTTTTACTTGTTTTGAAAAATTCATAATTAACTCATCCGACATTTAGGTGGTTAGTTAGAAACCGATGGATGCTACCTCTATGTAGGTTAGATGACGACATTTGATTATTTTTCAAGAATCTCAATCATGAAAAATGCACATGATAATAATAAATTGCTCTTGTTCTTTTATAAACTTTGCTTTGTTTAAACAGGGAAGAATTGGGCTAAAACACTTTCCGGATGTTTCTTTAAGAGTTCAAATTTGTTGATGCAATGCGGGTAAAACGGTTCGTCTTAATTTATTGGTTAAAATATAAAAATAATAAACAAATAAATTTTGTCGAGCTTCACAATTTTTAAGATGAGTGGTTCTACATGAACCGATGATACGAGTGATTCTACATAACTCTCTGTTTGAGATTGCTTTGAAATCACATGTTTACGTAACGTGTTGAGACTGGTCAATTTCGTTGGCGCGAATTCACGTTTATAAGGAATTAACCAATCTCGACACACCACTTAGCCATGACAGCTTCAAGGTGATCTCAACTGGTATTCACTTAGAATTATTCTTTTAATATTCCAGTCAATAAGCTAAGAGGCTCACCATGACCTATTATAAGAGCATCCACAATGGTGGAAGGTTAGGACAAAAAAAATGGTAAAGTTACAAATTTGTAGGCGTGCAGTGGGGATTGGTAAGTAACAAAAGAGGAGAGAGGAATGGTAAGGGGTTTGTAAATTTACCGGATGGCTACTGAATCAGTAAAACCTTCTTACGAACTTCTGAAGTTCGTAGGAACTTCCTACGAGCTTCTTTTGTTCGTAGGAAGTTCCTACGAACTTCAGAAGTTCGTAAGAATTCCCACGAACAAAAGAAGTTCGTAGGAAACCCTTTTTACCACAGTGAAAACTAACACCGTTTGGGAGGGATTTCTTTATAAATAGCACACTTCCTTCTTCCATTTCTTTATCAGACCCTATATCCTTCTTCCATTTTGTTATTTTCATTATAAATATATTATATTTTTATAAAAAATATGTCTTCTTCTCAACCAATTATTTATGGTACATCTCGACAACCTAATATGACTCCTTTTGAGGATGAAATATTATGTACTATTTATGCAAAATATACAGCTCGAAGTATTGAAGGAAACTCAATATCATCGGGCACATTTTGGGACACTGTGAAAGATGAGTATAACGTCACGCATGGAATTACAATTACTCGTACGAGATCCATGCTATCAACACGTTATAATCATATATCGCATCAAATAATGCTATATATTGCAAAGCTTTCTCACCAAAAGAATAATATGGGAAGCGGGATGAACGAATTCCAAGCGGTTACTAATGCACGCGACGCGTACCGCGCCGAAACCAACAAACATTTTACGTTCGATAACTGCTATCAAATTTTAAAAGATTTGCCAAAATTTGACTTGGAAAATACAGTAGGGAACAACGACAACCCTACACCTGTTCGCGAAGATGATACTCCGGGGGTACGAGACGTACCGGATAGACCCCCAGGTAGGAAGGGTGAGAAACAACGTGCACGTCAACGAGCGCGTTCTGACAGCTTGGATTGCAACACGACAGTACTCAAACATTGCGAAGACTTCAATGCAATGTTTAAAAGCAAGCAAGAGTGGAAGAATAATCGTGCCCTTAAATTTGACTCTCAAATGGATGCGTTCATTCAGATGAAGCGAGCTGATCAACTCACCAAAAAGCAGGATCAACTCGTGCGCCTAGGTCGAGAGCAATCGTACATCATGGAGCTGGATATGACCCATATGAATGAAATACAAAAGCAGTTTCATTTTAAAAGGTTCAATGACCTAACAACGATGGTTGTTGCGACCGAAGCTGCGATATCTGAGTTGCAATCGAACTCCGTCGGGTCGTCTGGTCCAAGCGGTTCAATTAATGATTAGTAGTGTTTTTAAATGATGTATTGAACCCTCATGATTGTAATTCGTTTTTTTTCGGTATATGGAGAGTGATTCACTATCCATCTTTATAAATGAAATGTCACCCTTAAATAGATGAAATGTGATTATTGTTTAATAATTTTCCGCTTATATAATATTGTCGGTTAAACCATTATTTTATATAAAATAACAGGTATATGATCACTACGACAATCCTACAAATACAAATTGAAAATGGAACAAACATAACATTTAACCACGGTTAAAATAAAAAATACAATAAATTCATCAACCGACCATTTCATCACCGTGGGTGTTCCAAATGTGCTCTACCAAATCATTCCGTAACTGTTGATGTTTAGTTACGTCTCTTATCTTAGCATCCCGTATGAGGTAGTCGTAGAAATTAGTTTGGCCCCTCATAATTACAGGTGTTTCATCATTCTGTTTGTACTCATTTTGCCATGGACAATCTTTGCGTTCATCGTCAATAATCATATTATGCATTATAATGCACGATTTCATAAGGGTTGATAGTGACGCCCTATTCCATAATTTACAAGGTTCCCGAACAAAAGCGAATCGAGCTTGTAATACACCAAACGCACGTTCTACATCTTTTCTGCACGCTTCTTGGTACTTGCAAAAAAAATTTGTTTTTGTGTAATACCATTTTGGTTCCTAAATGTTTTTACTATTGAAGCGTACGGAGGGTAAATGCCATCTCCAAGGTAGTAGCCCATGTCGTAAGAATTTCCGTTAACATTGTAATTAACGGGAGCTGCCGTCCCATTGCGTAATTCTTGAAAGACATTAGATCGGTGCAAGACATTCAAATCATTGCAAGAACCAGGAACCCCAAAGAATGATTTCCAAATCCAAAGATCGTAGGAGGCAACCGCTTCAAGGATTATAATTGGTGACTCTTTACGACCACTATATTGAGCGTGCCATGCTGTTGGACAATTTTTCCAACGCCAATGCATGCAATCTATGCTCCTGGGAAACCTCTATTTGCATTTTGTTCGAGTAACCTTGTAACGTCGCCTTGTGTCGGATTTCTGCCGTACTGGGGACCGTAAATTCGTACAATTGCCTCTGTAAATCTAATAACAGTTTCTAATAGAGTGGTTTCACTCATAGCGTACTGCTCAGACCACACGTCATGGGAACCCCCATTAGCTAACAGTCGAATTGCCTCCAACACTTTCTGATGAGAGCTCAAACCTTGACGACCGCAAGCATCATTCTTCTGAACAAAGTAGTTATCATAATGGCAAACAGATTCAAGGATGCGATTGAAAACACTATACCGCATCCTGAATCTCCTTCGGAAAAAATACTCATTGTATACCTTATCTTCCCCAAAATAATCTTCCCATAGTGTTGCATGTCCCCTTTCTCTCCTACGATTCACTCGACGCCTCGTTTCGAGTTCTTTCCCATCGCGAATTATATTTTTTTCAGCACACCACCGGGTAATCTCCATCATAATAATCATTTCCTCGTCTGAATCATCGGATGATCCACCGTCATTAAATTGTGCATAATGTAGCATAAGATTTCGGCCCTCATCGCTAGAACTGGAGGAGTCCATGATATAATATGGTTACAAATTAATTTAGGTGTAGATGAAAAATTATACTCTACCTGTATAGTTTTACGATACACAGGAATTTATAAGTTTAGATGTAGACGAGTAAATTATACTCTACCTGTATGATATGTGTCCCTTAACAATTATTATAAATATTTTTTATCATTGTAAAATAAATATCTCTGTCCTTCCGTAAAAATTATACTGTATGATATTGGTAAGTGTGCTCATGATTGATATTGGTATGTGTGTTAATTTAGAAAGTTACCTTGTACAGGTTCTTCAGGCAATCAATAAGTGACAATTGAAAAAGTTACCTTATACAGCTTTATGTGTGGCTTGGTATGTGTGCCTTTATATAGTTTTACTTCTACATTGGATATGTCTGCCTTAACAATTATTATAAATATTTTTTTATCATTGTAAAATAAATATCTCTGTCCTTTCGTAAAAATTATATTGTATGATATTGGTAAGTGTGCTATTGATTTATATTGGTATGTGTGTTAATTTATAAAGTTACCTTGTAGAGGTTCTTCAGGCAATCAATAAGTGACAATTTAGAAAGTTACCTTGTACAGCTTTATGTGTGGCTTGGTATGTGTGCCTTTATATAGTTTTACTTCTACATTGGATATGTCTGTCTTAACAATTATTATAAAAAAAAATTATCATTGTAAAATAAATATCTCTGTCCTTCCGTAAAAATTATACTGTATGATATTGGTAAGTGTGCTCATGATTGATATTGGTATGTGTGTTAATTTAGAAAGTTACCTTGTACAGGTTCTTCAGGCAATCAATAAGTGACAATTGAAAAAGTTACCTTATACAGCTTTATGTGTGTTTTGGTATGTGTTCCTTTATATAGTTTTACTTCTACATTGGATATGTCTGCCTTAACAATTATTATAAATATTTTTTATCATTGTAAAATAAATATCTCTGTCCTTTCGTAAAAATTGTATTGTATGATATTGGTAAGTGTGCTACTGATTTATATTGGTATGTGTGTTAATTTATAAAGTTACCTTGTAGAGGTTCTTCAGGCAATCAATAAGTGACAATTTAGAAAGTTACCTTATACAGCTTTATGTGTGGCTTGGTATGTGTGCCTTTATATAGTTTTACTTCTACATTGGATATGTCTGCCTTAACAATTATTATAAATATTTTTTATCTCTGACCTTCCGTAAAAATAAATATCTCTAACCTTCCGTAAAATAAATATCTCCGACCTTCCGTAAAAATTATCATCACATGATATTGGTAAGTGTGCTACTGATTGATATTGGTATGTGTGCCTTTAAAATTACCTATAAATAATTTAGAAGGATTGCAACAATTATTTATCTACCATTATCTTATATTTCAAAAATGGCTTCATCTCCCTACTATTCATCCATTCACAATGGCTCTTACACAGATATTGTTGGTAACGTTTGGTATGGGAAAAAAATAATTTTCCAAACATATCCAATTGATACTTCTCGACATTTTCTCAATGACTTTGGTCATATATTCATAATCTCTCCCAATTCGGAACCTGAAGACGGAGTTGTGTATCCGTGGGAACACCTCACATGGCCAGATAAATATAATGAAAGGTGTGACCTGGAGGTGATTTGCCATTACCCTCACATATCCGTGCCAAAAATCGGGCTGCCGCACTTTGGCCAATATCGTATCCCGAAGAAGCGGATATGTTTTGTCTTGATTTATTGGAGGAAGAGATATGGCAGATGGAGAGGCGCCTACAACGTTATCACAAAGCAGAACGCACGATGCTATCAGGTCGTCACATTCAAGAACAATTAATTAACATATATAACGACTCTACGTTGGCATCAGATAACGATATTTCAGATTACACGAATTCCGGTTATGATTACTTTTCGAAATGCATATATGAAAATGATGGAGCAAAGTATGAACCAAATATATCAAACTACAACGAAGAATATGTTGATTCAAATACGCAACGATCTTACTTACCTAAATGTTTAGTGCGCAATGGGAAACCATATTGTTGTACTTCTACTAGGTTCGACCTAAGCGTTTGAATCATATTGTTGTACTTCTCCTTTTAATCATTTTGATCGTGTATTAGTGTTTTTACTACTTAAGTCAATAATAAAAAATGATATCAGAGCAATGGCAATAAATATGAGACATCATAACATTTATCATCACAATTACATTGAGACAACAATAAGAAAATTTATTCTTAACATTTTTCAATTGTACATTATACATCACTGGCGCCCCGGGCCGAACTCAAAATCAGCACCTAAATCTGCATGTGAACCCGTGTAAGGGTCAGACCCAAATAAATTACCCCAACCTTGTTGGGCCTCATATGTCGGGACCGGGTCAGAGTGTGGGGCTGGTCTGTAAACGCTCGGACGACTAGGACTAGTACCACCCTCCTCAAACCCTCGACTAGGCATAGTAAAATGTGCTAGTCTACGCTCCAACTCTTCAATGCGATCATCACGTGCTTTGAGTTGATCCTCTCGCTGACGTGTCTCATGTAATATTAAATGGAGTAGACCTCGAATGTTATCTGCTACCTCGACGTAGGATTGACGCCATTCTAACTGCGTCAAAGATTGAGCTGTAGGTGCGTTGGTTGAAAATTCAGGTCTCGGAACATCTATAGTATATGAAGCCCCCTCCGGTAGGCCTACGTCAACCGTCCAATTCTGCCTCGGTGGTTGGATGTGCGTAGAACCACCCACAGAGAACTGTGTCTCATATACATGCGGATCATTAGTCGGTGCTGGTGCTTGCGGGATTCGCAACGTCGAAGGTGCCACTGAACCAACTCCAATCAAATCTACATTAACATATCTGGCAATCGGCGGTAGTATTGGCCCGAGTGCTACTGCCTTCCAATATGCATTATACTCTTCTTGTGACACGTCTCTTACTTATTGATTTGCGATAGGACAATTTTGGACGGCAGCTGCTTGGAAATCATTTTCTGAGGCAGAACACAAACTTGATGGTGGGTTGTCTGCGATACATATCCTCCCAGTCAATTGTTGGATGGCCCGATCACCCAAGTACCAAAAACCCTTAAATAGGGGATCCCAAAAAATAATCCGTAACCCCGATATCTCTCGAGCATATAACATGACATCAGAGTCACGGTAGGCAGAAGTCTCGTATGGCTGCCATATAATGGACTCGGGTGACCGCATCTCAAGCTGATGTTGACTGCTTAAGATGTTAAATCGCTGTGCTCCCTTTACTTTCTTTCTATTCCCCCTCGACCAACGAAAAATGCGGGGCCACACATCAATAGACGGATCAACGAGAATAGGACATGCCGTGGCCATGTACTCGTGATGTAAATCTTGCAAAATTTTTCAATAAATTTAATTCGTTAGAATAAGTTGAACGTATATTGTAATGAAACATAAATTTTAATAAATAAGATGAAACGATAATATACCTCGAGTATTTTCCACATGCATTCAACGCTAGTCAACGATCGTCGACTGGCTTTGTCCAAAGACCATAAAATACGGGCATAAATAGCCGAACCCCAGTCGTATGTGCCTATGGCATGAATATCCTCAAGATAATGTAAATAACCGAGGTCGACAGTGGACTGAGCATTTGGAAAAAATACACTCCCCAATACATAAAACAAAAATGCCCGAGCTATGATTGGGGACATATAATCTGGTAACGGTTCAACCTTGACAAAATTTTCTATGTATTTTTTTAGGTGAGAAACTGGAATTCCCGCACCAGTAAATCTCTGTATATGAATTTCTGGAAAAAATTCATTTATGGTATTAACAAAATTTGTATATTGTTCAATTCGTACATTTTCAATCCGTCGTCCTTGTCCAATTGGAATGCCTGCACGAAGGTTAAAATTTTGTCATATATTTAAATAACTATGAATATGAAAACCATAATAAATATTTCAAATAATCATTTATGAATTTAAGTACAACTATTTATTTTCACATATTGAAACATTAAGTGAATATGAATAATTTTTTTCATATATTGACACAATCGGAATGCGGGAACATTTTCATCATTTTTTTGTCGTATATTGAAATAATTATGAATATAATTACCTAAAAATATAATTACCTAAAAATATAATTATGAATATAATTACCTAAAAATATATTTCAAACATTTAATTATGACTTTAAGTACAACATATTATTTTCACATTTTGAAACGATTATGATGCCGGTACACGAAGGTTAAAAATTTTTCATATATTTAAATAACTATGAAAATGAAAACCATAATATATATTTCAAACAATAATTTATGAATTTAAGTACAACTATTTATTTTCACATATTAAAACATTAAGTGAATATGAATAATTATTTTCATATATTGACATATTCGGAATGCGAGTACATTTTTCAATTTATTTGTCGTATATTGAAATAATTATGAATATAATTACCTAAAAACATATTTCAAACATTTAATTATGAATTTAATTACAACATATTATTTTCACATTTTTAAACAATTATGAATATAAGTAGAACGAAATAAGCCATAAGATATTACCGGAAAGCATTGTGAAGTCTAGCGGAGTGAACGCAACCTCGACATGTGGTAGCTGGAAGGTATGCGTTGTGTCCCACCAACGTTCGATCATCGCCGTGACAATACATTGATCGTAATTGGGCATCACCACAGAAAAGAAATTCGACATAAAATCGACACTGTCGATAATTGTTTTGATATCGGGCTTTCTCTCTTGAATCAATTTGTACAATTTCATTGGCCCCGCCCCATTCCCCCGAAATTCGAATTTTTTTCCGTTTATTATTGGAGTTTCGCCGTCCGACGTGTGTGATACTCCAACGTATATACGGGTATAGTTGTCAATTGCGGGATTCGACGGTTGAGTCGGCGCGAAAGAATCGGGAATTGCCGTTGAAGTCGACCCGTGTTTTTTTGATTTCCCGATATTAATATATTTCTTCCATTTTTTTCCCAATTCCATCGTGTTGACAAGATCTGATTTGGAGGATTTTCTATATCTGGATTGGGTATCTAGGTTGGGATTGATTTGGACTAAATTGGGATTGATTTGGATTAAATTGGGACTGATTTGGACTAAATTGGGATTGATTTGGATTAAATTGGGACTGATTTGGACTAAATTGGAACTGATTTTTTATAAAAAAAATTGGACTGAATTATGAATACTAGACTGGTGCGTATGAAAATGGAGAGACAGAAAAAATAAATGAAGATGAAGAAGGAAAGAAAGAAGATCAAGAGGTTAAATACAGTGATGATGCAGAAGAAATGAGAAGAATGAAGAATACTGGAGATGAATGAAGAATGAAGAAGAAGCTTTATAAACGGAGGAATGTTACCGTTTAAATTAGACCGTTAGGTTCTTACGAACTTCTATACCTCGTAAGAACTTCTTACGGACTTTAGATGTTTGTAAGAAGTTCCTACGAACTATAGAAGTTCGTAGGAACTCCCCCACTGTTTGTTGCCCATTTGGGCGAAAGGTAAATCCCAACCACGCGCCTCACGCCTACCTTTCGCCGTATCACACCATTACGGATGCTCTAAAGGTGGATCAACAAATTTAAACTCGTTTTTTGAATTATGGGACCACGCTATCTTTTATAGATGCTTAGGCATAGGACCCTAGTCATATATTGGGTCCAAATTTATTGACTCACTTCAAAAGTAAATCTTGGTGACTCCCTCACAAAATTCATTAATACATTAAAGGCTGTAGGACCCAATTTAATTACTTGTTTATTATTTTAATGTTTTCATCAATCATTTTGATGGTCAACAAGACCCACTATTAATATGAGTCAACAAGTATAGACTCATGTATGGTACGTGTCCAATATTGGAAAAATGTACCACTATTGAATTATGTGTGTCAACTCACTGTAAAAGGAATATCTTTTCAAATTTATTTTTATGTGTAATCTAGTAATAATTAGATTCAGTTGGGTGTTGTATATAATTTATTAAATTGTATATGTAGTTTGATTGTATATCATGCGTGTACATATTTATTTTTGGTTGCATTTTTTATTTATACCGGTAACTTAGTATATATATGATTGTGCATTATAAATGTGTGGTGTGTTAAGATAGTAAATCACTTGATTTGTTTGGCTCATGTAATCATTTAGCGACAATGAAGTTTTAACTCGTAATTATATCATAAATTGTAATAGTGAGTTTTTTTAATTGAATTACTATTATTTTAGTATTGAGTTCATATGAAATGGTTGTACAGAGATGTGAATGCTCATAGTCCGAGGATTGTTTAGATGATTTTTCTAAGGATCGAGAGAAGGATGTCCTTTTGTTCACACACACACACACACACACACACACACACACACATATATATATATATATATATATATGCACACACACACACGCATGTGTCTTTTTGTTGATCTTTCCTTTAAACTAAAAGTCTTCGTAACACTTTCTCTTGTAACATTGTGTCTTGATTTTTAAGAAAAAAACATTTTATTACAAGAAAAAAAATGTATTAGTGATGAATTGTTTCGCCACTAAAAGTGCAAAAAGCTTCCACAAAATCTTTTTTTAGCGATTTATTTATGGCCAGAAATGTGCCACAAAACACCACCACTAAATATTTTAACAGAAATTTTGCAAAATTGCCATAAATTGATGACATTTGCAAAATCGTCATAGTATTTTGTGGTGATATGATTCACTGCTAATGTTTTGTATAATTTCCACTAATAGAGGTTCAATCGCCACTGACGGTAGAATTCCGTAGCAAAATAAAATTTTCCACTAAATAAATTTTAGTGGAAATTTAATTCGTCACTAAAATCTTTGCATTATTTGTAATATTCCATCGACTGTAACTTTGTAACACGCTATGTATAAGCGAATGGCTTTTCACCTCAGCATGAGTCACTTGATAAAGATTATTATGATTACAACAAAGACATCGAATTTTACAGTTTGACTACACATTAGCAAATGTAAAATCAAGAATGTCATTAACCTCCTTTCTATGCTCAATATTAAATGGGTCCTTAAGATACATCTAATCCTGATCGATCTTTCACACCCTATCACATCATGAGAAAACATCCATTAACTTGTCCCTAAAATTGGCTTATATTATACATAAAATAATATAATCCCAACTTCCAAAATAAGAGCTTATCCCTTAAATATAATCCAAACTTTATGATAATAAAATAAAAGCTTCGAGGTTAACTAATTTAACAAACATGAAAATGGGAAATTATCAATTCTTAAAAATAACTCATAGAATCAGGAGCATATGAACATTTTAACGGAGTAAAATCGGGAGGATATCAACATTTTATTTCATTATTGAATTTAATTTACATAATCAAGAAAGAAAAAATGTTACACCCCTAAATTATTTCCCAAATAAGAAAATAATGACATTCAAAAAATAGTAAAGCTAAAACTGATGACGGATAGGCTGCAACGAAGTACAATTTCATATCAACATCACAAAGTAGCCGTAATAAATGAAATATATATATATATATATATATATATATATATATATATATATATATATATATATATATATATATATATATATATATATATATATATATATATATGAAACTAAGTAGATTCGGAGCTTCATAAGCAATAAAATGTAACATTTGCACGTTGGATAGTTCACGAGACTATATTAAACGAGTAACATTAATATAACTTTAAGTAGATCAATATTGGACTGGGAATTGAATTAGAACAAAGTCAAAAGCAAGTATGCATCACGATAGAGGAAACAATCTATGAAAAGGAATTGGATTAGTATTTAATTCACTACATTCAATCGAAGCCTTGAGAAGCTCAGTGAAAATATTTAAAAAAATACCTTCAACTGAAATATAGAGGAAACTTGATAACTCTAAAATGAAATCACCGTTGTATAAGAACAAAACACCAAAATGAGACATTACAATCAATCTTGGATACTTCAATGCAACGGGTCTAAAAATTAACTCACGTGAAAAATAATTTAGTTCGATTTTATTTTTAACCAATAATATCAAAAAATCCATAAGCAATCCTAATATAATGTGTAATTTTAAAAACTCTATATAATTATAAGTTTTCCTAGTTACATTTAGAACCCCTTGTATATCAATAATAACATTAAAATCTTCTATATTTTAATTTTAGAATAGATAATACCAAAAGAGAGTATGCAAAGTATTCAATTATTTAATACCTCAATTAAGGTTTTAATGCCCCGCGTTCATGTTTTGCCTACCTAAACCTACGTTTTGGAAAAGTACTTAACCTACTTCCTGGGACCCCAAATCATTCTTTCATTTGACTCAAAAGCTTATTTGCGTGCTTAAAAAACACTCAAATGCTATATAGTGAAAACTACTACTTCTGAAGTATCTCGAGCCCTCCATACACAAAAACTATCTCTTAGCCTTAATTAACGTGGTCAGTGTAACTCAAAGGACCCAAATGGCTCCATGTCTTCTTTAGAACCTTTGATCCCAATCAAAAATCAATATGTTTACTCTCTCACTTCCAAATTAGGATTTCGAATACTGAAACTCTTTGAATGTCTCTAGTGTTCTACCTTCTTCACTAGCAGTAGCATCCTCTAGACACAAACTATGTTAAACTCACTTTACTAACAATATGGACTCCCTTAATTACTATACATCCAATTACTTCTAGGATGTAAAGTGAATCACAAAATACCATCCTTGGTTAAAACTACCTCACATAACTTGTAACCCTCTATCATAAATGATATCCTTTGAAACTATAATGTTCTACATTCCTCAATATAGAAAAGGAACTCCTACCAATCAAAACTTGCATACATTATCTCAGTAAAGTTCCAATACTGGAACATGAACAAACCTTAACCTAAAAATCAGGTGTAATAACCACCATTGCTATAATTTCTTGTGATTCAACAAGATGTCGTCACTAATCCAATAACAAGCTCCTCATAAAAGATAATTATCTTCAAATGACCCCATAGGTCACCGACACACATTGATAAACACTTGTTCCATATCACGACCTTGTTAACTCCTGGAGATCCACACCACAAAAAGAATCTTCCATCCTTTAACAAAGCACACTAGAACTTATCTTAAATAACATACTACTCACTATAAGTTATTGGCTCCAAAACAGTAACATCCACTCTCATGGAACTTTATCCTTTCCCGTGATACTAACCCCAACCAAAAATACCCTAACAACAAATCTAATAATAATTCCAACACTAAGTCCAAAACTTCTCTGGTGTATATAGTACTCAGTACCCGAGTAAATACAACAAAAATCTTTGAACTATCGATAATATTTCTAAGATATTGTAATCCCTCTAATGTGCTCACAACTATAATAACCATACGTGTTAGGCCTTATCCCAAGCCTAAGCATAACTATAATAAACATTCCCTACTAAAAATGGCAACATAAAAGCCTACCCTTGGTAGTTTATATAAGTGTAATATATAGATACTACTCCAAGATGAATAATAAAATCATAAGACTATATGTATAAATCAATAAAGCGACCGATTACCAAGCCGACCAAACATACTTCCCCGTCTCCACAATATTGACGAAAATCATTCCCTACTTACTAAAATATCCACGTATAACTAATCCCCAGTGAACAAATCATTATATCTCATAATCGAAGTAAACCCGCCACTAATAAAGAACAAAAACCCCTTTGTGTCTAAGTAAAGCTCATGCGCATAAATAATGAACACATGTAACCATTCCCCGATGGCAACCCCAATAATATAGGTTACCCCAAGGCGGTTAGTAAGCTTGTGGTCTCATTCACCACAAATGTAAAATCTTCTTTTAAAGGAACTATCGACATGACAACCTTGCTGACCTTGCTTCTAAGGTCGATACTATAAAAAATTAGCCTCGTCTCCCTTGTTATCATTGGTCATAGATCCACTTGCCATAATTGATCATATTATTTACTCCTGTAAACCTCTCGGGGGTGCTTCCCCTATAAGATTCATTTTGGTGGTGATGTCCTCCCTAATCCTACCCTATATCTAGTCATTTTGGCCTACTTTGTCATCTAGCTTCTTAGTATTAGGAATATCTAGCATTCAAATAGTTGTGATAGTTTTGTTGATGCCAAAAGGTACTTGCACCACTTAAGTATAAGTGATGAAGTACTGGTTACCTTGTAACACCAATAAACCCTTCACGTCAAGTTTATGTTATCTCAAATTTCTTCTTATACTGTAACTAAAATCGCTAATAGTCTTCTTCCCTTACGTATTAATCTCTCCCGGTGTAAAAAGAGAAACATAGTTGAAATCCTCTCCATACTGGCGACCACAGAGTCGTCTAGAGTAGGTCTTCATTAACTTACTCCTAAATATGTTATAGATGGTGAGTGTAAGCATTTACCATCAAACCATACACTAAGACCCTGCTAAAGATCTCATGCCCAAGGGCCCCTAACTCTCGATAGAAAGTGAAGTCATGCATGGGACAACTTGAAATCGAAATACAAATAAGGAACCCTACGAATACACTTTGGTCGATTTGAATCTTTCGTCTAGAACCATAGCGCGACATCGCCTAAGAGGTCGACCTTTTAGAGAATCCAAATCCTAAATGGTAAGTCCTTAAAGTAATCAAAGAATGAAATGTAGAAAATGATGGATGTACTCAAGATCCCTAGGATGCTAAAACTTGGAATCCTCTGATACCAACTTTTATCCCCCTAAAATTTGTAAATATATTGATAAGGTCTAATACAAAAATCACGGTAATAAAAAATATTTCTTAACATTCTCAACATAACAAATAAATAAAAAATTATAAAAATATATATAATACGAGACAAAATACTTAATAAGATAAAAACATCTTTCTATGCCATCAAACTAACAATACAAAATAAAACCAACTTTTGAATAAAAAATTATCTCAAAATATAAAATCCATACAACTGCGTGTACCAAAATATACAAATACATGAGACAAAGAGCGACACTCCTCGAATACTAAATCATAGGAAGGAAAAAATAGATATTCTCTAGAGAAACTCCTCCATTGAAATTCACCCAAGTCTACAGCAACAACAACGGCCTAAGACATGTAAAAATAGATTAAAAAATAATGTTAACAAAATGTTTACAAAGATTAAGATTATAACTGAGTTTGGGTTACATTATAACTACGAACCTTACTCACGTATATTAGTTACTTTAAGTTATCCCAACCAAAACAACCTAAATATCTCATGCGTCTAATCACATGTTGATATTCGCCCCATGATTAATTCTTATTCATCTTAATGGATTTATGCTACAGGTTCCATTACGGATTACTTTATACATCTCAAAGGTATAATATATCGGGTAAAATAGTCTTTGAATTTATATTCAGATAATACAGATACGGTCCAATACACGTACCTCAAAAAATGGCCCCTCTCAATCCCGTACATAACGAAGGCTTATCCTACCGCCTTTGGGGATCTCTTGTGCATACTAGGCATAGATATAAGATATCCCTAACCTATGACCGTTAAATCATCTCAAAAGGGATAATCATTATGAATTCCCACTATTTATATATTTCCATACCCAAAGTTGTATGAAAGGATCCGCCCGTGTATCTGACTCTAGATAAAACATGAATTTCAACACGTAGTGTGCGGGATAATCATTACCAAAGTCAAACATGTCATCATCGCGTCAAGGTATCAATCTATGTTTCTCGCGCTCAATAAGGATATCCCTTCTAGTACGTATCCCATGAGTACTCACACCCAATATGTTACACATAATATGCAAGACAAGTACGATTCCACTCAACTGGGCCAAACAAACAAGCACAAATCCCAATTTTTAGGGTTACACATAATGTCTCTTACTATTATTCTTTAATGCACACGTTTAACTATAATTTATTATTATAACACTAGCCCGATCTCCCCAGGCTCTCCAAGTCTAGGTATCACTCACGCCCATACTTTACAAGGATTATGTTAATACAAGTACTACCCTACTCAACAGGTTTTCAATACATTCTAATCAATTTAATCCCTGCAAATCTAATGAGGTCAATATATCCAACGGTATAAATACCCAAATTATACCTTAAAAATAATAATATACTCTCATTTCTTCGAGTATAAAAAATCTAAAGGTCACCTAACCTATCCTTAATCCCCAAATTTTAACCAACCAATCACAACACCAAGACCAAACCAAAATCATCAACCTAGAATATTAGTCTTGCGTACTCTTGGTAAAATATTCATAATAAATTCATAACAAATAAAAAAATACGAAGCCAGTGCCCACTCTTTCATAATTAAAATATATACAATTTCACATTTCAGAGTAGTTTGAACGTCATTCGAATAATATTAATACGTTCGTTCGAATGAGGGATTTAAAGTCATTTGAACTACCTGTTCAAACGAGATTGGCACGAATCTTTTTATCCAAGTTCTAAAATCCGCCATTAACAACCCAAAACCTCACTTTGGAGTGTATAATCAATCCTAAACCCCAATAACTTAATACCTCAACATAAATTCCAGCCTAAAACACAAGTTTTCAAAATGATTTAAAGGGATAAATTTCACTTTAAAGCCAAAACCCTATTTTCTATATTTGATTAATTAGACTCATATTTGTCATCAATTGATTTAATTATCAAGGGAATTTTGATTAATACACGTTGTATAACATCTTCCTAACAATTATACATCAATTATATATCAGATTCATCCTGAATTATACCAAAATCAGATTTTCTCAAGAACATGAATCGTAACTAAATTATCTATTTAGTTTAAACACTAAACTCATTAATTGATATCCAAGTTGTATTTTTAATCAATTTATATTTTTATTTGAAAGAATAATAACATTATAATAGAAAATAATTAAAATCCTACAGTAGGTAAATTTCCCTCAGTAGAAAGGATGTAATCAATCCAAGTTCAATTTACCCCAATCCTCTTTTCCTCCAATTAGCCTCCTCTATTTAGGTCTAAGGTTTAACTATAATTGTGTTGGAATGAATTAGGTTAAGCTTAATGGATGTTTCATTAAATTAATCAAAAAATTAGGTATATGCCCTATATGGGCTCCTGCCAAACGAGCTCAAAACTACATCTAAATAGTGCTAAACTTGAGCCAAGCTATATACTAAATCATCAGGCTTTGCCCCAAAAGTCAACCCAAATTAAGATAATAAACAACCTAACATTTTATCCGTTAAGTGTCCAAATCTCAATTATTAAATTGATGAATTACTGTATATTAAGTTTGATTCCATATTCAACTAATACAATACGTATAAAATATAAATAGTGACATAACAAGTCATGGAAAGAACACATAATTACTTTCCATAATTAAATAATGCACAAAAAATACGGGATATTACACTCACATGTTATAAAAGCCTTAGTCTCCTTAATAGTATTTTTAACGTTCTTACATTATGCACAATGTTTCAAATTATATTTATATGTATATATTTTGATCATTATTGTATATAAAAATTATTAATTTACGTGGACCAATGTAAAATATACACATGTCCTCCTATGTTACTACCCTATGTCGTCTCCAGAGGCATTTAGTCGGCCAGAAGGTCGAGCAATCTCAAGAATATGAACCATCAAGAATAGCAAAGGTTACTCGGGTGGAATAGTGACAAGCATCAATGAATATCGATAGTCTTATTTATTGTATAAAAATGTAAATGTCTGAATATATAAAGGAATTACATATATTGGGTTCCTAACCATTATAAATACATGATCTCCCTTAGATCAAGGGAACGATTAAATCAAGTGCAAGCACACTCGCTACTGAGCTATTATAATCACTAGAAATAATACATGCAGTGGATGTAAGATTTTATTATAGTTGAACCACTTTAAAATCTCTATTTGTTGTGTGTTTGCCTTGCTTAGTTATCTTTATTTAACTGTGACTATAAATTTGGACCCCCTTCATTTTAAGACATCAACAGATTGACGTCGTCTGTGGGAACGTTTATTTGTCATCATTCTCTACAACTTGTTTCATTTATCTTTCCTTGGAGAAATGACTAACCCAACATATAGGCTTAGGAATAAAGTCAATGTCGCTATTCCATTTGCTCCACATAGTGTGGCAGATTTATAGGGAATTTTACTCAACCTTGTTAAAGGGCAATAAGTCATGCATGAGTCGGTTCATCAACTATATCGCACGTTGCAAGAAAAATTGATCATCGAACCATCTCGGAGGGTTATGCCACCTCCACCAGCCAAAAATGAGAGAAGTAATCACTTCAGATCCTCTCGTGATAGATTTTACTATCCTGGATCAACATCGTCAATATGATCTATGGATTATTATGATGGTTAGTCTTTCTCAAACAGATGACCGAGCGCGTTGAAATATTTAAGGAAGACATTTGCCTTTGATCGTTTGGGGACCTGAGTATCTAGGGCTTATCGCAAATAGCCAGATCGATCCCGTGAGTGCATGGAAGGATTCGTGAGGTGTAGGGATAGAATAAGAGGCTCTATGCATGTCGAGCAAACTACTAAGGAAGAGAGTTCAACACATCGGCACAATGAAGTCACTAAAGATTATTAAGCCACTTCTAATCTAGAGGAACATTCCTGGAAAGGATCCATGCAGCGGTTAGTAGACCGCTTGGGAAAAATGGCTAAGACTAAAAACACTTTACAAATGAGTTTTGTGAAGGGATATCCTTTTATTCACCCAATTGTGGACTATCCCAAACCTTTTAAATTCAAGCCACCAGTTGTCACTCCCAAGTATGATGGGAAGACATTTCCACTCCTCCATATTGAGCAATATTAAGATGTTACTGACATCTACTCTGTACTCGACGAGATGCGTTACCGAGCATTTTTAGGTTCTATTATAGGCCCATCCAGATATGGTACAATAACCGACCTAGAGGAAATTTTTTAGTTTTCATCAGTTGTCTGAGTTATTTATCGATAACTTTTATTTTGGGGCAATGCTTATCAAGAGTATCACTCATCTCTTGAAAGTTCATCAAAGACTTAAAGAAAGTAGTCGTAAGTACATCACTTGCTTTAATAATGAGAAATTAGAAGCGGTTGATTATGAAGAGAAAACTTCCATTGCAGCACTGATGAGCAAGTTTCTTACTAAGGACCTTTATTATGCTCAAGCTAAGAATCCTTATAAGACCGTGAAAAACTTAATGGTTAAGGCTGGGAAGATTATAAATGCTGAGGATGCTATGGATGCTAAAGAATCTCCAGAGGTGAACACTGAAAGTCAGAAAAATTCAACTAAAAAAGATTATAAAGATAAGGTTGATAAAATCAAGAAGTATGACGAGTATACCCCCTCACCAAAGGTGTCCATCACATATAGAATGAGATCAGGGGTAACGAGGATTTAAATCGGCTTGGGAAACTAAAGTCACTTACCAATAGGAGAAATTAATCCAAATATTGTGATTTTCATAGAGATCGCGGCCATAACATTGACAATTGCATCACCCTAAATAATGAAGTGATTCAGTAAGGAAAGTTAACTAAATTTGTTGATCGGGCTGGTGGTTGGGACACTAGAAGAAGGTCTGAGTTACTTGGTTGAGTTAAAGATGACGTAAAAAGGGCACGTAATAATAATTCGAGGACAATACCGACCTACCACAGAAGCCTGGTGAACTAGAAGTTGAAGTGGGAATGATTTGTTTCGGTTTCCATCTCATTGTAGGAGGAGACATCAATGGAGGAGATGGAATAATTGAGAGAAAAACTTATCTAAATGAAGAAAAATCTTATCCCTATATTAAACAAATTGACATGTCTGAGTGCACATATGGTCGACCAATGAAAGTAAACAAGGACGGATTAGTGATAGGGTTCTCTAAGAATGATCTGAGTGGAGTAATTTACCCTCATGATGACCCACTAGTCATCACTTGTAGGGTTCATCATAGCAGAGTGGCAAGAATCTTAGTAGACAATGGGAGTTCCGCAGATGTCATGTTCTATAACTCTTTCCATAACCTAGGTTTATGAGACAGTAAGTTAAAACCTTATCACAGGTTTCTAATCAAATTCTTGGGACAAAACGTTTATATCCTTTGGGGACAATTAAGCTAGATATCCTGGTCGACACTTATCCAATAAAAAGAAATGAGAGGAATCATTTCTTTATGTTGGATAAAAACATCCATTCGACCTATAACATGATTATTAAAAGAGTTGGGATAATGCAGTTAGAAGCAGTGTCGTCTACAGTACATGAACGTATGAAATTTCCCTAGTAATTATGGAGTCGAACTAGTGAATGGCAACTAAATGGAAGATAGAGAGTGCTATTACACCTTCATCGACCTGCAAAAAGTCCAAAAGAGCACTACCACTTATCATATTAACGCTCTGGATCCTTGGGAGGAAGAAGATCTAGCCAAAGGACATGTTTTGGAGGCAATAGAGACCATTGTGCTTGATAATGAGAAGCTAAAAAGAACAACTCAAATTTTCTCGAACTTGACACCTCTCAAATAGGAGTTGACTGCGTTCCTGAGAGAACGAATGAACTTGTTCGCATGGAGTTATGAGGATATGCTAGGAATTTATCCCAATTTCATCTTTCATGAGATCAACATCTACAAAGACTCTATACTGATTAAGATAAAGCACAAAGTATTTAGTCCCGAGAAGAACATGGCTATCCAAGAGGAAGTGAAATTTTTTTAGAGAGCTCAATTTATAAAAGACGTCAAATATCCCATTGGCTAATGTAGTGATGGTAAAAAAGAAGAATGACAAGTGGAAGATGTGCGTAGACTTCACTGACCTCAACAAAGCATGCCCAAATGATCATTTTACTTTACCAAGGATTTATCAGTTGGTAGATATAACTGCAAGTCATGAGTTACTTAGCTTCATAGATGCCTACTCAGGTCATAACTAGTATAAAATGAAGCCAGAAGACAAGGAGAGTACTTCCTTTATCAATAGCCGAGGAACATATTGCTACAACATTATGCCTTTTGGGCTAAAAAACACTGGAGAAACATAGCAAAGGCTAGCGAACAAAGTATTTCAAGAGCATATCGGCAAGCATATGGAAGTGTATGTGGAAGACATGCTCACTAAAATCAAGGTTGTTGCCGACCACATTATAGACTTAGCTCATACGTTTGACCAATTAGAGAAGCACCAAATGAAACTCAACCTGACCAAATTCATATTAGGGGTACAAAAAGGAATGTTCTTATGATATATTATGAACCAAAGGGGAATCAAAGCTAATCCTGACAATATAAAAGCTTTGATTGAGATGCAGTCCCCCACATGCAAGAAAAACGTGCAAAAATTGACTGAAAGAGTTGCAACCCTTAACTATTTTGTGTCCTGAGCCACAGATAAATATCTTCCATTCTTCAAGGTACTTAAAAAGACCTTTGAATAGAATGACAAATGCAAGAAATATTTTCTAGTGCTGAAGAAATATTTGGGGTCTCTCTCACTCCTCTCCTAACTAGTTTTTAGGGAAAAGTTATATCTATACTTGGCTATTTTAGAGTCAGCTATTAGCTCAGCTCTAATTCGATTAGAAGGGGGAGTTTAGAAACCTATTTATTACACCAGTATAGCGTTCTGAGGAGAAAAAATCAGGTATCCACACTTGGAAAAACTAGAACTTGCACTTATTCAAGCCTCCAAGAGAATGAGACCATACTTCCAGGAACACACTATTTTAGTATACACTGATTTTCCCTTGTCACAAGCTTTGCACAAAACCAAAAAGTCAAGAAAATTAATGTCCTGAGTAGCTGAACTAGGTGAAAATGAGATTGTCTATAAGTCAAAGACTACATTGAAAGGCCAAGTAGTGGAAAACTTTATTGTAGAATTCACATACCCAACGGTGGACAATAATCCTAGTTTTCCTATAGAGCATACTTCTTTGGAGGAGAGCTCATCTTAAAATAAAATTGATATTGTCGCTGACCAACCAGAATCATCGACTACCCAAGAAAGATCTCAGTGATTGACTGAACAAAGCAAGAACATATACAGACATGGAGTGCTATTAAAGGAAGTCTTTAACAATAACATTTCAGTTTGGAGATTATTTGTGGATGGATCCTCATGCGCCACTGACCGTGGAGCAGGACTTATAACTCACATTTTAGATAACATATATCTGGAGTCTTCTTTGCGATTTTAGTTCCAAGCTTCTAACAATGAGGTCGAGTACGAGGCGTTGATTATAGGCTTGGAACTCTATTTATCACTAGGTGCCAAGCAAATGATAGCACATGGTGATTCTCAACTCGTTATCAATCAAATGCTTTAGATATATGGAGTTAAAAGAGAAATTATGGTAAGATATTTTAATAAAACTATTGAAGTTATATCTTTATTACCAACTATCAAGATGGTTTGAATTCCTAGAATAGAGAATGCTCGAGCAGATGCTATGGACCGACTAGCCTCAGCAACTCAGATGGAGCTCAGATAAACCATTCGAGTAGAGATCCTTTCACATAAAAGAAATTATATGGATGCCATTAACATTATAAGTGTGGAGTTGGGTTCTTCCTGGATAAATATGATCAAGGACTACATTAACAAAGGGTTGCTGCCATTCAACCATAAAGAAGCAAGGAAGTTGAAATACAAAGAATCTAATTATGTTTTAGAGAAAGGCATTTTGTACAGAAGGGGATACACTGTCTCCTTACTTTATTATGTTCATCAAGCCTAAGTACAGGACTTGATCAAGGAGGTACATGAAGGTTCATGTAGAGCTCATTCAGCCGATCGATCATTAGTACAAAGAATAGCCATATATGGCAACTACTGGATGACAATAAAGGAAAATTGTGTTTCTTTTGCCAAGAAGTGTGATAATGACATAAATTTGCCAATATACATAGAAGAATGGGGGCTGCCCTAACTCCCATCCCTTCTCCCTAGCTATTTGCTATTTGGGAATAGATTTTATCGGTCCATTACCGACCATCAAAGAAGGGTTTAAGGATGCTGAGCCTTTTATTGATATTCCTTATTAGAGGATTTTCCAGTTCATATGGAAGCAGATCATATGTTACTATGGGATGCCCTACTCTTTTATCACTAATCATGGTACTCAGTTTGATAACTATGAGTTTGAGGAATATTTCATTTAGAAGATTCATTCAGCACCTAGACATCCACATAATAAGGGTCGGATAAAAATTACTAACAAAACTTTGCTTGAAAGTTTGAAGGGAATGTTGTTTAATGCTAAAGGGAACTGGATCTAGGAGCAGCACAGTGTCCTTTGGGCTTACTGGACTACACCAAGAACAGTAATAGGGGATACTCCATACATTTTCACTTTTGGCACTAAGGTAGTAGTACTAACTGAAATAGGTCTACCGACTCATAGGTACTGAATTTTAACTCTCCAACGAGTGATCTCATAAGAAGACTAGATTTATACACAGTTGAATAAGTCAGAGAGGTTGTTGTAATTCGAATGGCTACCTATCAACAAAGGTCTATAACAGGTCAAGTCGACCAACCTGAAATAAAAAGACTATGTCCTTAAAAAAGTAATTCAAAAAGGCAACATGTTAGAGCCTAATAGGCACGATCCTTATCATATCTTGACAGTAATTTGAGCAGGTACCTATCACTTGGAAACACCGGAATGGGAGGAATTCAAGAATCCATGGAACGCCGACCACGTACGAAAGTATTATAAGTAATTGTGATTGATGCAACCATTTAATAAATTTAATGAATTTGCGAGTTTCTATCAATTTTACTTCCTTTTTATGTTTTATTTTCTGGGTAAGTGATATCCACCAACAAACTTTTCTAACTTCAAAAAAGTTTGTTTGGAAATTTCTTTATTTCAAACTTTTCCAACTTTAAAAACGTTTAATACTTTTCCAACTTCAAAAAACTTTAGTTTAGAAATTTATCTATTTCAAACTCCAAAAAAGTTAAGTTTGGAAATTTCTCTAATTCAAACTTTTCCAATTTTAAAAAAGTCTTGACATTTATTTTAGACTTCATATATAATTTTGCCTTCGTTAACTTAAGAAAAAGAAGTTAGTAGAATTGCATGTATAAACACAAGAAGTTTTAACCAGCTAGGTTAAACACATGAATAGATATACATTTCTAACACACTTGGTCTCTATAGATAACTAATTAAAACACTTGGTTTAACAAAACTATTTATAGTTTTATCTAAGTGCATTAGTAGAATCTCAGGCATTATAAATCAGGTTCAACATTGGACCAAGAACTTCTCATTTATGCAGATTTCTTAGTCAGAAATATGATTAACTAATTATAAGACAAGTTACCTAGTCGACACGTTGATTAAAACTAATCACAAGCTTAAATAAAGGTGAAAATGTATCACAAGCATACATATTGAAACTAAGCGCATTTTATTCCTAGCACTTTCTGTTACAAAATAGAAAGCAAATAGTAGGAAATACAAACCTATTCTACAGGACGTTTTCCTTCAGTTTTACTCATCCCAGAAGGGGGTTCATCAAGGGTGCTCGATAAGGTGGTAGATCTGAAATCTCATGGCCTATTACATCTGTTGTTTCTCGGCTGATCTAGAAGATGTAGGGGGCAAACATATTCATCCTCTCCTTGAAGGTAATAATCTATAATGTATTTTTTGACTAGGCTATAAGGAATAACATCAGTCGGGATCCAATTGACATCAATAATAAAAGGTGGATCAGGGTCATCCAACATCCCTCAATCACGCCAGTACCATAATTCATTGACCCTGGGTATCTTCAATAGCCCCAATAAGTTTAACCAACCCCATTTATACTCTTATGACCAATAATACTCCATGTCTTTATCCAAGTGAATTAAAGCTTCATCATACCAGTGGAAGATCTATCAATATACCATATCTTGAAGTTTTTAATGGCCTTATCGTTTTCATGTAGTAGAGATACTTGGTCAGCTAACATTTTCTTAGTTCTTTCTTCATATATTGTTGGCAGAGCAACCATGACTTTCCTAAAATATTGGCCGGATTTAGTTTTTCTTTTCTTCAAGATCTCTAATTACTCTAGCAGTCTGCCATTTCCCATCTCTCAAAACGAGACACCTTTATTTAACCTAGTGTCAACTATCTTTTTCAAGCTATCCATCTTTTTCCTTAAAACATTATTTTCTTTTTCTAAGAGTGCAACAATCTCTCGAGCAATTTTATCCTCTTTACTTAATATAATTTCTTTTTTCTTCAAGGTAGAAGTGATGTCTGACATTTTCTTGTCAAAATCCTAACCAACACTCAAGGCCTAGTACTTAGCTTCATAGTCATAGTGAAGTAATGATAAAGAAAGTTTGTGATCTTCTTACAGTTATTCAATTATTTCATAGTAGGCAGTGTTGTTCACCACATCCCTATCAAGAAGACAGTGAAGATAAACACATGCATTTTTCACTTGGTCGGAAGCATTTGCTCCGAGAAAATCTACTAACTCTTATTTAGTCAAAGATAAATTACCAAATTCAAGAAGACTTTTGCATCTCTCAATAGGTATAAGTATATGTTTCTTGGCATCAAACTGAAAATTTACAAGTATAAGTATATAAGACCAACTAAGGAAGACTAATAGTAAAGATCAAACATGCAAACAATATAAAAAAACATTGGAAAAATTGAACAAAATTATTTCATTTCATTGACATGTCATAGATTATAGGGGTGGTTCCATTATAAAGGAAGAAGGGAAGAAAAGAAAAATACATAGAAGGAAAAGTAAAAGACTAGTTGAATGGAGTTAAACCATATCCTTGTCCTTTTATTGACTAGCGATTGGCTCAGGATGAGGTAGGTCGACGGTATCAATAGGCATCAAGGAAGATTTTCTAGAACCCTACTCATCCAAGTTGGAAGGAATTCATGGGTCATGCCTCTGAAATAATTCTCAGTGTGCTTGCGTGCCGAACTCCTTCAAGGCATCTGATTAACTATCCTTATATGAGAGATTTTTTCCGTACTAAATTTTTAATGGTTGCATTAGAAAAGGATTTATCCCATTCTTTATTGGTGTCCTCTTCCTTATCCGTTTTGCTCTTAGACTTTAGAGAAGTATTTTCAGTATTAAGGATGGAGGTCTTATCTTCAGCCACCTTTGCCCTTCTCTCATCTTCCTTCACTTTCTGTTCGGTCAAGGTCACTTTGTCATTGGTAGCCTTTAGTTTGCCCTCTATTGTAGTTTCCCTATCCTCAGCATCTTTGATTTTATCCTACCAAGTTTTTCTCACTTTTTTTAAGGCCTCACCAGATGCCTTTAAGGAATTTTACAAGCCTACAAAATCTTAGTCTACATTTTTCAAGGAAGCCTTCAATTGGTCATCATTCTACATCATTTTGTTGTAGTCCATTAAGAAATCCAAAATGATAAATATACCACATTAGTATAGAAGATTCGCAACCAACATTATTTTTTATAAACATAAAAGTTAAGTACTTACCATGGATAAGGTTTAGCTATCCCTTTCCACCAACCGGGTTCTAAACACAAGGGCTTGCTGCCGACCTATGTGCTAGGAGAGTGTCAGCTTTTATCAAACCCCTAGACAATCCAGGGATTACATCCACAGAGGCATCTTCAATTATGCCTTGGCCAGTAGAAGAATTTTGGGCCAACCTTTCTTTAACCTCTTTAATTGAGGATCAGCAGTTCAGGCTTCTTTAGTGTTGAGGAGTTGATACCTCTTCTCAGTAACCTGAGGCCTTTTATCAGTAGTAATAGTACTCTTCTTGACAGGAGGAGGTGATCCAGATCTAGTCAACAAGTTTTAAATTCTTCTCTTTACCATTTCTGTAGAGGGTGAAGTAAGGATGGTTGTGAAATCAAGAGATTAAAAAGAAGTATAATTTCCTCCTTGGGAAAGCTCTCTTTCTACTCCAGTTGACTCAACAACAGAGGAGGTAGAAGTTAGTACCTCATCCAAGTTGATGGGGGACTGAGGTAGAATGATTGTTGGTCAAGAAAAAAAATACGTTAAAGAACTTATGTATTATAGAAAGACAAAAGATTCTCAAGTATTCTCCTCTCCGTATCTTTGGTAGATGGCCCACAAGTATTCGAGGTCATCAATGTTAACCTCACTTTCTTTTGGGCACTTCTTTTTACTTTCCTCTACACAAAAACAAAACAAACCAGAGAGTTGGCAAATCATCAAACAATTAATAAACACGGGAATAAATTGAAAAGTAAAAGTACGACTTATGCCATGCACTTTTTGGGGGGCACCTGGGTCTAGTAGATGTTACCCCCTTAGGAAGGGGGCATATTTCCTATTCTTCACTACAACACCATAATCCTAATAATATTTATTAGAATCTGGAAAGTTAACTACCAATGCCCTATTGGAATGCCTAGTCTTTATGTAATAAGTATTATTACCAGTGGTTCCGCACGTATAGCAGAACATCAACGCGATAATCCCAAACGAGTCCCATGGATTTTGTTTAACCTGTGTATCCCATTTACAACTCTCCATGTATTGGGGGCTATTTGTACTAGAACTACATCAAAATACTGACAAAACTGAAGAAAAATTAGTTTTGAAGGGAAGGTGATACCTCATTCCGTAATAAACAAGGTGGGGATCCAACGACCCTCAGCAAATGACAACACATCAACTGGGATACTGATTATTTATAAACAGACCCAACTGGAAATCTTTCTTTTTTCCTTAAATTCCTCTAAAGAACCCTAGTCTACAACGTACACCTGATGGAAATACAAAACAATCAAAGAAGAAAAATAAGAAATCTCATAGAGATTAAAAATAACAACGAAAAGCAAGCAACGAAGCTCATAGAAGGAAAACTTTAGAAGAAAAGGAGAGTCTAAAGTTCATAAGGTTTGAGGTAAAAAGAAATGGAGGGAAATATCCATCCCTATTATAGGTTAGCTCAAAAATAGAAAGGAAATGATTAACTGAATGAACGATTGAACTATCGGTGATCGCACGCTTCCCAATGTGTAAAAAGACCAACATACCTTTTGACAGTTCGTTAAAGTTTAGCTTATTTATAAAAAAAGCCATTGTAAAAAATATTGATGAAATTTTTTACAAGACCAATAAGTCGGCTACCAACAAACTCCCAAACATCTTGCCGAGTAAGATTTTGGAATAAATACTCCATACTTTCGATCAACCATCAAGCATGGGGCATTGGGGGATTTTGTTGTAGGTAAAAATTATTCATTTAAGTGTACCAATGAGAAATGGACACATATCCTCGTACGTGGCTACCTTAGGCCGACTCCAGTGGCGCTTAGTCATTTAGACTGCCGACCACCTTAAGAATATAAACCATCAAGAATAGAAAAAGTTACTTGGGTGGAATAGCAAAATGCATGAATGAATATCAACAGTCTTATTTATTATATACAAATGTAAATGTCTGAATATATAAAGCAATTCCATCTCTTCGGTTCCTAACCACTGTAAATACATGACCTCCCTTAGCTCAAGGGAATGATTCAATTAAGCACAAGAACACTCGATAATGAGCTATTCTAACCACCATAAATAATACACGCAGTGGACGTAGGACTTTCTTATATCTGAGCCACTTTAAAAACTCTATTTATTGTGTGTTTGCCTTGCTTGGTTGTCTCTATGAGTATAAATTTGGACATTTTCCATTTTTAGACACCAACAATCATCTTCAATTAATAAATTGGGTTCTTTTTTCATTTAAAGTTTATATATCGATAATTAGTATTGTTAAGTGTATGTAAATAACCTAACCTTTTAACCTTTAATTAAACACTAGCTAAGCTTGTAATTGCCTTAAAGTTGTGTGCGATATCGATTCGATTAAATGTGATAATTCCAACAATAAATTTATTTTACTAGAGTCAATTTTAAAGCAAATTAAATAAGTATTAAGATAAATAACTACGTGTGTGAGTGTGTGTGTCAAACCAATATAAATAAAATATGCAACACAAATTTAAGAAAAAATCCCCAAAGGGAAAAACCTTTTATTTCACTATAATTTGTACATCACAACTTACACAGATTACAATGAAATACAGTTGACACACGAATACCTGCAGGAAATGGTCGTCTTCGCCAACAATAGATACACACACAACGAACCTACGTGATCTGCAATTCGAATTAGCCCAGGAACACCGCAGCACTCCCTATGACACAACCGTCTTCAACCCAACACCTCTAATGCCACCTAGATCAGCAGTAGGTTATCCTCCTTATAAGAGAAAATTTGACACACAGGTGGGTTCTTGGGTTCCAAAAAAATTCAACCAAACATTGAAATATTTGTGAATTGAAAACAAAAGGGATTAAATCCCTGAAAGTGAGAAGACAAATTTTTCTGCAGTAGTAGTTTCGTATGAACAGAAAATCGCAAATCTTTTTAACAAAAACTGGATATAATTATGATAAATTATATTTAAATCATTCTTATCTTATGTGATATGAATAATGTGCTATTATTATATCTAACGTTAAGTTATTATGTTTAGTCTAACCCTACTTTCATAAATCATGAAATGTCGAATCATGTACAAACACAAAATTTTGTTATTTTCAGTAGAAATGTTCTCGTTGGAGACCAGTTTTGACCCTTATAATATAACAATTGACTCAAGGTGAAAAATAGATAGTTGTAGATATATGAGTTAAGTTTGCGACACAACAAATGGTGCATCAATCGTATGTCCGAGTAAGAAGTTAGGCCGAATGTACAAACAAGGGCAAATATGTCCATTCCCTTTTAGTGGTAAATGGTCTTTTAGTAAACCAAATGTTTTAATTTGATTGGTTGGCATGGGAGGCGGCCTTGGCTGACTTAAAACTCTTCTTATAAACTATTTCTTCATAAAATTAAGCCCTAGGTTCAGTTTGAGGTGTTCTTAGAAGTATAAGTTAAGGAAGAAAGGGTTACAAGGAAAAGCTAGGAAAAGAATTCCAATAAAATTCTTAAGGTGTTTCCAAGGTAAAATGAGGTGTTAATATTGTTTTAATCTTGTATTATAATTATTTCAAAGTATACAAATCGGCAATTATTGATTAAAATTCCATCATCCTTTGTGATAATATGTATTGGTTCATATGTGAGATAAGTAGTGTTTATAGGCCAAAATTTTTTTGTATTGAAACACCTTGTATTCAAACTTGCATATCCTTTTGTGTGCTTACATTAACTGAGAAATTCCAATTGGATATGAAAATAGACTCATATATTCATATCATATCCAAAAATTAGAATTTATTATAACAACCCGTCCTTTTGGAGACAATTAAGTTCCATAAATGGATATAAGTTGGAAATTTGGAGAATTTCTCGAAATAGTGATTTTTGGGATTTTCGAGGACTTCATGATTTTTAATGGTTGTTGTAATTATTTTTGGGATCTAATATGTCTAAGTATTTTAATTATATGTCGTCGTGGAGTAAAGCGATAAAAAGGTAAGATTTTGATTTGAAAACCCGCATTTATTTAATTTGGGTTGAAATAGTGATTTGCGGTCAAGTACCTCGGATGTAAATTTTGACTGGGCCGTGAGTCTTGGAATGTCCGAGATAGTCGAAAAAGAATGTCTGAAAGTCGAAATTGAGTTTTGGGGAATTTTAGAGTTAAAAAGGGCTCGTAATTGAGTAAACGAGTCATTTTTGGGTTTTAAGGGGTTAAACCCTTTTTTTTATTTATAAAGAGGGAGAGAGGGAGAAAAGAGAAAGAAAAGAAAGAAAATAAAGAAAAGAGAGAGAGGAGAGAGAGGAGGATAGAAAAGAGGAGAAAATGGGAGATTACGGCCCTCCACGGGATTCGACTCGAGGTCGTCGGATTTCATCATCCAAGCAAGTGTTTACTTGCTTTATTTCCTTTTTGCATAAATATATCATACCGTAGTTTGGTAATAACAAACCCTAAAGATTTTGGGTTTGGGTATTCTTGTATAAATGGGTTTTGGAAGAAGTTTTCATAAGGATTTATTGTAATAATGCTAGTAGATGAATTCTAAGCTTAAACCCTTATTAATGGTGTAAACTATTTTGAGAAATTGGAAGAAATGAAAGTTAGGGTTTAAATGGGTTGATACCCCAAAATAATTGATGTGTTAGTTGTAAAACATAGATTAGATGTTTATTAAGTTGTTGGATGAAGTTAGAAACAACAAAAATGGAGAAATATGGAGTTTGGGAATTTGGGGAAGACAATGAATAGTAAACCCGTGGCTTGTTGGGCCATTTAGGCCAGGAAGAGAACTGATTTAGCTTTTAGTCAAAACACAAAATTGTAGATCTTTTCGTTACGGTCGCGTGGGCGCCGACCGCGTATTTTTCTGATTTTTCCTCGATTTGATATGATTTTTACAAGATGTCAGTTCCGGGTTGAAATCATCAACTCGAAAATCAAATCGAAAATTGGAAAAATAAAGGATAGAATAAATTGTGTAGATGTTTGGGATGATTTTTGGTGTAATTTAGAAACCCCGATAATGAAATTGGGTTGTTGGGTGGAGTATTTGAGGAACAAAGTTTTGAGGACCTGGTGTGACCGGTCGACCGCGCCCCTAAGGCCGGTCGATCGCGTCAAGGAAAAAGGGACTACTGCGTTGTTTTGTAGGCTTATTTGCAAACCGCGGTCGACCGAGGGTCCAGGACCGGTCGATCGGTACCCTATTTTCAGCCCAAGATTTTGGAGATTGTTATTGCTTCTCCTCTTGAGTTTAAAGTTTAAGGGCCTTCTAAATTAGAGTATTATAGAGGGTTATGTCCTAAAGGACTTGAGGAATTGGGAATATATATATATATATGTATATTCACTTAGAGTGAATTAGTATAATTGGAGATATCCAATAAAATCCTTGGAGGGGATTTTAGTATGTATTATTTATTAAAGTAAGGAAATACTTTGGGTTTAGTATCATGCATACATGAATGCTTGATTATGATTCTTCGAGAGAATCTTTGGGATTATAGGTCATCGTTAGATGGTTTGGTAAATATGGCCATTTATATATTTGAGGAGGAATATATGGTATATATATATATATATATATATATATATATATATATATATATATATATATACTATGTGATTAAAGTATATATGATATGATGTAAATGATTTTGAAAATATAAAGATGAATGTTTTCAAAATGGAAAAGATATGATTTTTCATAATTAATAAATTATGGTTACACACCTCCCTAAATCACTATCATAAGGGAAGTTGCGTGCGTATGGTGATGCCCCCTCACTAATGAATGCAGGGTGGATATAGTCCTATAGGCCATATGAGCGTTTATTGTTTATTGCGCTGGTTAGGAGATTCTGGGTGTGGTCTTGACTTTCCTGCAGGCATATGGCCGCTTCCCGATGTTGGTAGGTTCCCAGGTTGTCTTGTTTGATAGGCCCTGGAAGATGATAGCCATTTAGGGGCGCGTCCAGTGGGGAAACCCGGAGGGGCGATCTTAGATATGTTAAAGCAATTCATGATAATGGATTGGCTTTAATTACATTTCCTGGATATGAGAAGGTAAATGGGGTTAATGATTTGGCTTCGGTAACACTTCCCGGATGGAAGAAGGGATGTGGATGCATATGATGGTAAAAGAATTTTATGATAATAAAAATGGCTTTGAATACATTTCCTGGATATGAGAAGGGAAATGGGATGATATAAAATGGAAAAGCATTTTTATGATAATAAAACTGACTTTTAAAAGTATATGATTTGTTAAAGTAATTCATGATAATGGATTGTCTTTTATATTTACATTTCCTATATATTAGAAAGGAAATGGGTTTTGAGTAAAATGAAAGTATTGATAAATACTTTATATATGAACCCTTAGTCCGGGAGATAGATCTGGATGTTTATGGTAATATGTATATATATAGATAAATCGAGTACCGAGAGTCTAATGGATCCCGATGATCGAACTTGCCGCGTAGGAGTGTATCGGGAGGGTTCCTTGTTTGGATTTCGCATTGTGAGACACCCCACGCACGAATATGGCAATGTGTTGATAATGGGGAGAAATTGAATCCTTAGTGCTCTAATATTATTAATTCTTATGGTATATATATTTATATATATCTTTCTGTACTGAGTGACTGGCGGATCTCGACGATCGACCTTGCCGTGTAGTAGTGTATCGGGGGGGTTCCTTGTTTGGATTTTGTTTTGCGAGACACCCCACGCACGAACATGGCATAGCATTGAGACTGGGGTGAAGTTTATCCCTTAGTATATTACTTGGACTATCTAGGGTTGATAGTGGTTGGGTGATAGACTAGTTTAGCAGGGTAGCTTGACTAGGATGTTTAGAGGTATGCGCTAGGAGTGCACTGTTAGTGGGGAGGTGAGGGGTATCTCATGAGAGTGCGATAGCAAACTTAAATATGAGATTAAACCTTTTTCTAAAAAAAAATAAGGCATTCATGAACTTGCTAAATATTTTCAAAACTCGGTCTCTGACCCGTTTATCTACTTTTCCTTTCTTATTATATATATATATATATATATATATATATATATATATATATATATATATATATATATATATATTACAGGTGTCCAGACAGAGGGATGCTTTGATGGAACTTCTTTCGTCTCAGACGTCAGTTGTGGATGCGTGCAGGTTTTTTTATAGCTGCTTCCATTCTTGTAATCTAGATAGGAGGTACTGTATACACATTCGGGCCAATGGTCCAATTGCATTTATTCTTTTTTTGTACAACATTCGATATGGTTGTATATTTTGACCGAGTGTTCGGTTATTTTATTGCATTTCAGTTTCATTTACGCAAGCTGTGTGGATGTTTTAATTTTGAAGTTGTTAAAAAGAGTAGTTAAGTAAAATTTTGACACCGGCCTAATAGGTTATTAGTAACAAAATGTATTTTCGACAGTGATGCTAAGAATGATCCATATGAGACTCCTGTTTTAATTTGATATAGGAGTGATCGCCCGATATTTTATTAGTTGGGGTATCACAGATGGTATTAAAGCATCAGGTTCTAGTGTCCTTAGGAATCGATGCGAACGTACTACGCTTTCAGCGTTGCTCTCATTTGTTATAGAGCCTCAGGACTAGGATTGTTGATTTCTCTTGTGAGATTTCGTTCTCCTGCCATATTATAAGATTATAGTGATCTTTTGCGCGCTCGTTTGAGAATCGTGTGCGGGGCTTGGATGGCAGCAGGAGGCGGGGCTTAGTTGGAGCCATAAGGTTGAAGCTTGTAGTGGAATTTCCTTCTAACAGAGAAGTTATATGGATTAGTAAGATGATTGTAAGGAGCAGGGTAAGGTGGTTATTATGAGTTTTGCCTCAATGAAGGAGGTATACTTGGTGTGGCTAGATAAATTCGCGGTGTTTCGTTAGCCTTAGACTCGTGTGTGTATTTTGAGTTCGTGTCATTATCGATAACATTATATCATGTATGTTTATGTGTTTTACGCGATAGCAAAATTTTATTTTCCCTCATTCGCCATAAAGGCGGGTATTGATATATTATATATATATATATATATATATATATATATATATATATATATATATATATATATATCTGGTTTGGGATTCTCGTATTATATGTCTATACGAGTATGGTAATATGGTGAGTATTTAATGTTATTGGTAGCTCGGAGCGATAGCCGACTAAGGAGGGAAAGACTATCGTGTCCATCATTCATGGAGAGAACATGTTATTGTTGCGATATCTAACCTGGATACAGGTTGAGTTCGCCTTTATTGGGTGCGTAAATGGAACTTCGATGAGTAGAGGTTTCATTATTATGATTTGAGTATGTGGCGACCTTATAGATATGATTTAAGGTTGAGGGATTATTGTCGAGCTCTAAGTTTATGCTCATTATTGGATTGCGCGAGGACTGGATATTAATGCGAGCGCTATGTGGTGTGGCTCTTAGTTAGAGATAGAAGTTCAGACCACTTTTTGTTTGAATTGGGGATAGGGTTATCCCGGTTGCATGTTTGAAATAACGGACCTCCATGACCGACGAAGTTAAGGGATAATATGTGGAGGGGTTCCTTGTTTGGATTTCGCTTTGCGAGACGCTCCACACATGACTCTTTACGGCATTGGGAGCGGAGAGACGTTATAGGATGCAAGGATGTTGGTTTTGTGGAAAGGTCTTATAGTGTGGACGAACCACTATTGGCTATGAGCCACATGAGGATGATATACTTATGGAAATATTGTGCTATGGAAAAGCACTAAAATGGTCCTCTCGCCACAAGTAGATGGGTGGAGTAGGACTTAGAGAAATTAATTTAAGGATAATGACCAAACTTAGTGAAAAGGCTAATTTTGAGGAAATATGTTTCGGGTATTATGTTCATGACACTTTTACAGAAAGTGGGTACTTTGATTGGTTAGGTTTCCTTCCGTATGGGCGGGAGGATAAGATAGTAGAATTGCGTTCATAGGTTAGCGTAGGTAGACTTAGGACGTCCCGCTGGTGTGCCTTAGGTCACTATATCTCAATGACCGACAAAGCGAGGGAGTAGTGTAATGGGAGGATTCCTTGTTTGGATTTCGCTTTGACGAGACGTCCCACGCATGAAACCAAGCAAATGTCGAGAGTTGAGAGAGGCTTTGGGCACTAGGGACATACTTAGGATTATATTCGTTCCGCGTAGGTAGGACATCGCATAGACCTTAGTATTATTAGGACGTAAATTCAATAGTGTTGGTGGCGCAGAGGTTAGGAGATTTGAATTTTGCGGGTTGGGAGGACCCATAGGTGAGTATTACACCGAGGAAAGGATACCCCTATTAGGAGAGAGTGTTACGTGTCAGACGTTCACTATGGATGTGTAGATGCGCACAGGTTAAAAAGGTATATGGGCACCTTAGTAAGTTGGTTTATATACCGCCTAAAATTGAAGGGGCGCGGTATATAAAGTTGAAGTTTAGGCCGGGAGGCACTTTACGACCGTGGTAGTCATATGGTATATGGTTGGGAGCCATTGGGATTAGTATGGTTCCCCTTTGAGATATTAGGATTTGGAGTGATTCTAGGATATGCGGTATAGGTTGTATCTGAATTTCGAGGATGAAATTCCGTTGTAAGGGGGGGAGTATGTAACAACCCATCCTTTTGGAGACAATTAAATTCCATAAATGGATATAAGTTGGCAATTTGGAGAATTTCTCGAAATAGTAATTTTCGAGTTTTTCGAGGATTTGATGATTTTTAATGGTTGTTGTAATTATTTTTGGGATCTAATATGTTTAAGTATTTTAATTATATGTCGCCGTGGAGTAAAGCGATAAAAAGGTAAGATTTTGATTTGAAAACCCGCATTTATTTAATTTGGGTTGAAATAGTGATTTGCGGTCAAGTACCTCAAATGGAAATTTTTATTGCGCCGTGAGTCTCGGAATGTCCGAGATAATCGAAAAAGAGTGTCTCAAAGTCGAAATTGAGTTTCGGGAAATTTTAGAGTTAAAAAGGGCTCGTAATTGAGTAAACGAGTCATTTTTGAGTTTTAAGGGGTTAAACCCTTTTTTTTCTTTATAAAGAGGGAGAGAGGGAGAAAAGAGAAAGAAAAGAAAGAAAAGAGAGAGAGGAGAGAAAAGAGGAGAAAAGGGGAGATTCCGGCCGAATTCCGCGGGATTCGACTCGAGGTCGTCGGAATTCATCCTCCAGGCAAGTGTTTACTTGCTTTATTTCCTTTTTGCATAAATATCTCATACTGTAGTTTGGTAATAACAAACCTTAAAGATTTTGGGTTTAGGTATTCTTGTATAAATGGGTTTTGGAAGAAGTTTTCATAAGGATTTATTGTAATAATGCTAGTAGATGAATTCTAAGCTTAAACCCTTATTAATGGTGTAAACTATTGTGAGAAATTGGAAGAAATGAAAGTTAGGATTTAAATGGGTTGATAGCCCAAAATATTTGATGTGTTAGTTGTAAAACATAGATTAGATGTTTATTGAGTTGTTGGATGAGGTTAGAAACAACAAAAATGGAGAAATATGGAGTTTGGGAATTTGGGGAAGATAATGAATAGTAAACCCGTGGCTTGTAGGGCTATTTCGGTAAGGAAGAGGACTGATTTAGCTTTCGGTCAAAACATAAAAGTTGTAGATATTTTCGATACGGTCGCGTGGGCACTGACCGTGTATGTTTCTGATTTTTCCTCGATTTGATATGATTTTTACAAGATGGAAGTTCCGGATTGAAATCATCAACTCGAAAATCGAATCGGAAATTGGAAAAATAAAGGTAGAATTAATTGTGTAGATGTTTGGGATGATTTTTGGTGTAATTTAGAAACCCCGATAATGAAATTGGGTTTTTGGGTGGAGGATTTGAGAAATAAAGTTTTGAGGACCTGGTGTGACCGGTCGACCGCGCCCCTAAGGCCGGTCGACCGCATCAAGAAAAAAGGGCCTACTGCTTTGTTTCGTAGGCTTATTTTCAAACCGCAGTCGACCAGGGGTCCAGGACCGGTCGACTGGTACCCTATTTTTAGCCAAAGATTTTGGATATTGTTATTGCTTCTCCTCTTGAGTTTAAAGTTTAAGGGCCTTCTAAATTAGAGTATTATAGAGGGTTATGTCCTAAAGGACTTGAGGAATTGGGAATATATATATATATATATATACACACTTATAGTGAATTAGTGTAATTGGAGATATCCAATAAAATCCTTAGATGGTATTTAAGTATGTATTACTTATTAAAGTAAGGAAATACTTTGGGTTTAGTATCATGCATATATGAATGATTGATTATGATTCTTCGAGAGAATCTTTGGGATTATAGGTCATCGTTAGATGGTTTGGCAAATATGGCCATTTATATATTCGAGGAGGAATATATGGTATATATATATATACTATGCGATTAAAGTATATATGATATGATGTAAATGATTTTGAAAATATAAAGATGAATGTTTTCAAAATGGAAAAGATATGATTTTTCATAATTAATAAATTATGGTTACACACCTCCCTAAATCGCTATCATAATGGAAGTTGCGTGCATATGGTGATGACCCCTGGCTAATGAATGTAGGGTGGATATAGTCCTATAGGCCATATGATCAATTATTGTTTACTGCGCTGGTTAGGAGATTCTGGGTGTGGTCTTGACTTTCCCGCAGGCATATGGCCGCTTCCCGACGTTGGTAGGTTCCCAGGTTGTCTTGTTTGATAGGACCTGGAAGATGATAGCCATTTAGGGGCGCGTCCAGTGGGGAAACCCGGAGGGGCAGTCTTAGATATGTTAAAGCAATTCTTGATAACGGATTGACTTTAATTACATTTCCTGGATATGAGAAGGGAAATGGGGTTAATGATTTGGCTTCGGTAACACTTTCCGAATGGAAGAAGGGATGTGGAAGCATATGATGGTAAAAGCATTTTTATGATAATAAAAATGGCTTTGAATACAATTCCTGGATATGAGAAGGGAAATGGGATGATATAAAACGGAGAAGCATTTTTATGATAATAAAACTGGCCTTTAAAAGTATATGAGTTGTTAAAGCCATTCATGAAAATGGATTGGCTTTTATATTTAAATTTCCTAGATATAAGAAAGGAAATGGGTTTTGACAAAAATGAAAGTATTGATAAATACTTTATATATGGACTCTCAGTTCGGGAGATAAATCCGGATGTTTGTGGTAATATGTATATATATGGATAAATCGAGTACCGAGGGTCTAATGGATCCTGACGATCGACCTTGCCGCGTAGTAGTGTATTGCAGGGGTTCCTTGTTTGGATTTCACATTGCAAGACACCCCACGCACGAATGCGGCAATGTGTTGAGACCGGGGAGAAGTTTAATCCTTAGTGCTCTAATATTATTAATTCTTATGGTATATATATTTATATATATCTTTCTGTACTGAGGGACTAGCGGATCTCGACGATCGACCTTGCCGCGTAGTAGTGTATCGGGGGGATTCCTTATTTGGATTTCTCTTTGCGAGACACCCCACGCACGAACATGGCATAGCGTTGAGACTGGGGTGAAGTTTAGCCCTTAGTACATTACTTGGACTATCTAGGGTTGATAGTGGCTAGAAGATAGACTAGTTTAGCAGGGTAGCTTGACTAGGATGTTTAGAGGGATGCGCTAGGAGTGCACTGTTAGTGGAGAGGTGAGGGGTATCTGATGGGAGAGCGATACCAAACTTAAATATGAGATAAAACCTTTTTCTAAAAAAAAATAAGGCATTTATGCACTTGGTAAATATATTCAAAACTCGGGCTCTGACCCGTTTATCTACTTTTCCTTTCTTGTTATATATATATATAGGTGTCTAGACACAGGGATGCCTGGATGTCACTTCTTTCGAGTCGGACGTCAGCTGCAGCAGCTGTGGATGCGTGCAGGTTTTTGATAGCCGCTTATATTCTTGTAATCTAGATAGCATGTACTGTATACACATTCGGGCCAATGGTCCAATTGCATTTAGTTTTTTTTTTGTACAACATTCGATATGGTTGTATATTTTGACCGAGTGTTCGGTTATTTTATTTCATTTCAGTTTCATTTATGCAAGATGTGTGGATGTTTTAATTTTGAAGTTGTTAAAAAGAGTAGTTAAGTAAAATTTTGACACTGGCCTAATAGGCTATTAGTAACAAAATGGATTTCTGACAGTGATGCTAAGAATGATCCATATGAGACTCCTATTTTAATTTTATATAGGAGTGATCTCCCGGTATTTTATTAGGCGGGGTGTCACATTTATCTCCTCATGGTTAGGCCTTAATGATAATTTTAAGTTGGTACATAGTTGCTATTTGTATATTTCAGTTCAGTACTCCCTGAGTTTGATCAAGATTTTGACTTAGCAAATGAAGTCAATAAATTATGAAACTTTGATTATGTACTATTAAGTATGTTCACTAAGAATGGGTTGAAAATCATGGAAAGTTATTCTTGAGAAAAATTGTGAAAATTCTTGGAAGTTGAAGGAACAATAGAGGAGCTTGTAGGGCAGATTTCTTGTGTTGTAAAGAAATGGTCATAACTTGCTCTAGGAAGCTTGAAAAATTACACCGTCACTTGTAATGGAAAGTATATTTATATAGATTTCATATTAATAAGGTTGGACACATTTACTTAAACAATTTAGGAATATGATATGGTTGAGTATAGAGGACAATAATTTGAGGCCGTACTGGATACCCCATGAAATAATGTTTTTATCTCCTCCTTCCAAAGGGTATCTTAAGTACATGTTTCAAGTGTATATACATTAATAAGTATGATTTCATATTTAATTAGTTTTAGCTATAAATTCCTTATGAGGTATTTCCTACAGTTGAATGTTCATAACTTTATCAGCATGTATACCATTGTTTTGTCTTTACTCATATTTTATGGAATGTGACTTAAGTGGAAGTATATTGTTGTTGTATAGTCATTGAAATTTACATAAGTATGTTAGGATAATACTTATGATTAAGATTCAATACTGATTTAGTTGGATGGATAGGTGTAAGGTCTAATCAACCCAGTTCAGCTCCACCCGAAGGAAACATAAATACATAGTTGATAACCCAAGGTAAGTGTACTCACTGGAATGATGTATTTGTATACCGTTAAGAATATGATCATAATTTTATGAATATGAAACTGTTCATTTTTTTTTACCGAAATGGGAGGTTACACCCCAACCCGGAATGGGGGAGATTTGTTTATTAATGACAAGGGGTTACTCCTCGACCAGAAATGGGGGAAAATTGTCTATTTAGACCAGATATGTGAATCATGATTCGAAAAAGTTGGTCATTCTTATGAATGATCCGGATAAATATATATCTATTATTATAAGAATATGATTTATTCCATTTGAAAATTATGCAATAGTGTAGTAGTGGTGCATTCACTGAGCTGTGTTGCTCACGGTTCCAATATTTATGTTTTTCACGTAATGCGAGGTCACTGCCAAATCTAGGAGGTCGGGGTAGTTAGGGAAAAATGGGTGAAATGAAGATTTTGTGTAAATGTAAATGATGTAATTAAGTTAACTTATCCTTCAAAAATTTTGTAAATGCATAACTACTTTAATGTTGTAATTTTTTTTTAGTTGTATGGATTTATGTTAATGATAAAATTAAAAATCGTGTTTATGGTTAGGTTAAATTAATTATGGTTTGACTCACTTTGACTTTAAAACTTAATTATAAGTAACTAGGTTTGGGTTTGTCATCTTTTGGTATCAGAGCCTAGGTTTTAGAGGTTCTGGAGTTAGAAGAGTCTAGATTTGGCAATGAATGTTAAAAATGTGTTTTGTTTGATACTAACGATTATGTTAGGAAAAATACGTATATATGTATGTTGTTATATCTTTGATCCATTTCATATATAAAAGAATGGAAGGAGAGAATGTGAATGTGGGAATAGAAGATGAAGCTTTAAATATGTAAGCATAAGCGTAGGTTGAGCAACCTGTTCATGGAAATGTAGAACCCGACCCGAAACAATTGACAAACATGCAAAAAATAGCACGTGTTATGACTTTAATGGAAGAGCGACAAGCTAGATTTATGGCTCAGATAGAAGAACAAAAGGCCAGGAAACTGGAGGCACAAGCATTGGCCAGGGCCGAGGAGATGATACACCGGGAAGAAATGAGTACTTCACATTAGAAATTTATTAAAATGAATCCACCCTCATTTGAAGGAGAAGTTGATACAACAAAGGCAGAAGTATGGGTTAAAGAGATGGAACTTATTTTTGGGGTAATGAGAATGCCTGAAAATCAACAGGTGACATTGGTAGCATATATGCTAAAAGGAGAACCTAAGTATTGGTGGGATTCCACAAAACATTTGTTGATTACTCCAAGAGGTGGAAATGTGATCTCATGGGATGCTTTTATCAAAACTTTATATGACAAGTATTTACTCCTAATGTATCGAAAATAAAAGGAGAAAGAATATTTAATGTTTAATCAGGGAAGCATGACTGTTAGAGAATATGAAGCTAAACTTACAGCCTTATCTCGGTTTGCTTCGAGGTTTATACAAAATGAGGAAGACATGTGTAGCCGATTTGTTGACGAACTTGATTTAGTTATTAAATCACGATTGTTAGCTTTAGATACTGTTAATTATTCAGCCTTGGTGAACAAATCCATGTTGATAGAATAGGACGTGAATAAAGCGAGAGGGAATCAAGAACGAGGTGTAAAGAGAAGCAGATTCGATCCAAATTATTAAAAAGGTAAGGGTACAAATATTCGAGACTTAGAGGGAAAAGATGTCAGCATGTGAGAGGTATGGGAGGCAGTTCGCAATAGGGTGAATTTGGTGGTGGGAGAGGTTTAGGAGTTTCAGCACAAGGAGATCCGAATGTTTGTTTCTTTTGTGGACATCGGTTCATATAAAAAAAAATTCCCAAAGTTACTCAATATAGAATGCTTTAACTATCATTAGAAGGGCCATATGAGAAAGAATTGTCCTATGTTATCAAGGGAAATTTCAGTTAGTTTGGTGCTTCATAAAGGATCCTCTCTAGGCAGCGCCACGAAGGGAAGAGGTACATAATAAGCAACTGGATCGAGGGTAGGAGGAAGAGTGTTTGCGATTAATCTATAAGATTCACATGCTATACTAGAAGTGGTTATAGGTAAACTTTCAATTGCAAATGAAGATTTATATGCACTCATTGATCCTGGATCTACACATTCATTTGTGGCATTACATATTGTTTCATATTTGGGTAGACCATGTTCATTTATCAATTGTGACTTATATATTTCTACCCTAATGAAAAGTGTAATTCTGGTTGAGCAGTTTATAAAGATTGTGTCTTGCGAATGGGTGAGTGAGATTTTTATGTTGACTTGATACCGTTGGCAATTCAGGATTTTGATATTATATTGGGTACAGATTGGTTATCATCGTATCATTCTTCCATTGATTATTTTCGAAAAAAAGTTACATTTAATTTTGCCTGGTGAACCCAGTTCCAGTTTACAAGGGAAAGGAACGTTGTTCCTAATTGTCTTATCTTTGCAATTAAGAGCAGAAAGTTATTGAGTAAAGGTTGTATAGGGTATTTAGCTTATGTTATTGATATTAGTAAAGAGGCAGTTAAAATTCAAGATATACCATTGGTTAGAGAATTTTATGATATATTCTGAGAAGAATTTCTAGAATTGTTGCCTGATAGGGATGTAGAGTTTTCCATTGAATTAATTCCAGGTATCGGTCCAATTTCCCTTGATCCATATAGAATGGCACCAACAGAGTTGAAAGAATTGAAAGTGAAATTACAAGATCTCATAAGCAGAGGTTTCATTCGGCCTAGTGTTTCATCATGGGGAGCCCCAGTGTTATTTGTGAAAAAGAAATATGGGACAATGCGATTATGTATTGATTATCGACAGTTGAATAAGGTGACCATTAGAAAAAAGTTCCCTCTACCTCGTACCGACGATTTGTTTGATCAATTACAAGGGGCCACAGTATTTTCTAAGATTAATTTGAGACCAGGTTACCACCAACTGAAAGTGAAGGATATTGATATTTCCAAAATAGCTTTTCAGACTCGATATGGGCACTATGAGTTTTTGGTGATGCCATTTGGATTAACTAATGCTCCAGCAGTTTTTATGGATTTGATGAAACGGCTATTCCACCCTTTCATTGATTCATTTGTGATTGTATTCATAGACAATGTGTTGATTTACTCGCATAGCATGGAGGACCATGAGAAACATTTAAGGATTGTATTGCAGATTTTGAGAGAGAAGAAATTAATTGCTAAATTTATCAAGTGTGAGTTTTTCTTGAATGCAATTGTGTGTTTAGGGCATATTGTCTCAGAAAATAGGATATATGTTTATCCAAAGAAGGTGGAAGAAATCGTTGAATGGGAGAGTCCTAAGAATGTGACATAAATTAGGAGTTTCATAGGATTGGCAAGTTACTATCGGAGATTCAATAAGGTATTTTCATCAATAGCGTTCTCATTGACAAAGTTGACCCGTAAATAAGTGAAGTTTGTGTGGGATGAAGAATGAGAAAGGAGTTTTAAAGAATTAAAGATGCGGTTAGTTTTAGCTCATATACTTACTATTCTGTGTGGGAATAAATCTTTCATAATCTATACAGATGCTTCGTTTCAGGGGTTAGGATGTGTTCTTATGCATAATAGGAAGGTAATAGGATATGCTTCCAGAAAATTAAATATCATGAAAGAAACTACCCTACACATGATTTGGAGCTAGAAGCCATCATTTTTGCTTTAAAGTTATGGATGCGTTATTTGTATGGAGAAACTTATGAGATATTTACAGATCATCAAAGTTTAAAATACTTGTTTACACAAAGAGAACCGAATTTGAGACAAAGGAATTTGATAGAGCTGATTAAAGTCTATGACTTTACTATTCACCATCATCTTGGGAAAGACAATGTACTAGCAGATGCTTTGAGTCGAAAATCATCGGGGATTCTAGGTTGCAGACAGTGTGCACGTGTGGGAAATATTCTTGACTTGTCATCGATGGGTATTGAATTAAGGTTTTGAAAAAGGGGAGGCTTATTAGCACATGTCACACTGAGACCTTTATTGGAAGAACACGTATGAAATTTGCAGATCATGATCCATTCCTTGAGAACAAGAAACGAGATGTCCTGGATGGTAAAGAGAGTGAATTTGAGATTAAGAATGATGAATCGTTATGTTATAAAAACATGATTTATTTACCGAATGATCCACCCTTAAAGAAGGATATATTAGAATAGGCATATAGTTCTATTTACTATATGCATCCGGGAGGTACCAAAATGTACAGAGATTTGAATGAGTATTACTGGTGGAACAATATGAAACGTGAGATTGCAAAATTTGTAGCTAAATGTTTAGTATGCCAGCAAGTAAAGTCGGTGCTCAGAATCCAGTGGGATTATTACAGTAATTATCTATTCCGAAATAGAAGTGGGAACATATAACGATGGACTTTGTTACAGGATTTCCCCAGTCACCAAAGGGGAATGATTCTATTTGGGTGATCATAGATCGATTGATGAAGTGATCTCATTTTCTACCAATTAAGACCACCTACACCGTTGACAAGTATGCACATATATACATTGATGAGATTATCCGTTTACATGGGGCACCAGTGTCAATAGTATCAGATAGAGATCCAACGTTCACTTCTATTTTTTGGCCTTGTTTACAGAATGCCACGAGCACAATTTAAAGTTCAGTACTGCATTTCACCCATAAACCGATGGTGATAAGCACCCAAAACTGTACATTTTATACCCCGAATAGTTGTATTTTAGTTGCTATTTCTCGACAATATGGGTCTTATGCGCTTAAATGTTTAATATGCAGGTTTAATGTACGTTGCGGTGTTCAAACGCGTATTTCAAGGCAATTGTGCATTTTACGGAGCTAAATACCAAATTCCCGTACCCTAGACCTAATCCTAGCCTTAGCTGTCCCAAACCCTCCGTGTGTTTTGTTTGTGTCATTTTTATTAATTTTTAGATTTTTAGTTTGAGTCTTTTCTATTTTTAGGATTTATTTTAGGTTTATTTTAGAATTTTTAGATTTTATTTTCTATTTTATTTTTTATAATTTTATTTTATTTTGATTTTTATTAGTTTCTAGTTTTATTTTATTTTATTAAGATTTTAATTTTTAGGATTTCATTTATTTTTTTAGTTTATTAGATTTTACATTTTTTTAGGACTTTAGTTTTTAAATTTAATAGATTTATATTTATATTTTTATTTTCATTTCATTTCTTTTTATTTTTATTTTTATTGAGTCTTTATGTTATTTTTTAGAATAGAAATTTAATTTTTAGATTTTTTAATTTTTATAGTTTTATTTTATTAGTTAGTTTATATTTTTAGGGGTCCAAATTAAACACACACTCACATACCCTTATCCTACACTCCTATACACTCATTTACCCCTAAACTAACACCCTCACCCTCACACACTTACCATACACCCTCACCCACCAAATTCCCCCACATCATCTTCTCCAACAAACCCACACACACTTTCTCTCTCCTCACCCACCTCCATTAACACTAAACCCATTAACCCATCTCTCATCATCCACCATCACCACACAAACCTCAGACCTCACCTGTCGACGCCGCGCCTAGCCCCGGCGCCGGTCTCGCCAATCCCAATAAACCGATTACCGGAACCTCTTCCCTCTAGCCATTGACGACCCTCTCTCTCTCTCTCTCTCTCCTACAACCTGCCTTGCACCCCTCTCTTTATCCCCTCGTAAACCCAGCAACCCGATCCTAGCCCCCTACCTTTGTCCCACTAGCGACCTCGGGACACTGCTCAAACCAGCGCCGACGTCATCACAACCCGCCAGCCAGCCAACCACCGCGACTCCGGCGTCCCCAGCCTCGAACCTCGCCGGACCTCCAACCCCTTCCGGCGCTGCACTGGCACCTCCAACCCGAACCCGGGTGTGCAACCAACCCGTGTAAACCCATATCCGGGCAGACCCAGCCTTATACCCATTTCCAAATCAATCCCAATTTCAAATTCCAAAACCCAAGACCCATTTGTCTTGTCCATATCCCTTGCACGATTTTAAAACCTCATGCTATTCCACCTTCCAAATCCCAAAACCAAGCCAAACCAATTCCCCATGTGCCTAATACCCATTTAGGTCCCACTACCCATTTTACCCCCCAACAACCACTTAACCCCATTTTCCCAAATTACCCTCAATAACAAATCAGATTTTTTTCCAATTATTCCCTCACCTCACACCCTCATGCACATGTGACCTCACCCAAAATCCATGCATCTCTAGCCAATTCCCACATATGCCCCTTTGCTCCATTGCATATAAAAAGAAGATGAAGACCTCATTTGTAAGAAAAGAATTCTAGATTAGGGAGAGGAAATTGTAGAGAGAAATTTTAGGGTTAGAAATAAATAGTATATTAGAATTAGTTTTTTTATTTTCTTCTTTTCAATTTAATTTGAGTGAAAGTAATTCTAGTGAGAATCAATTTGTGTGTTAGTGCTTCATGTGTATTTGTTGATCATTCAAATTGAGAGGTGTATGCTTCAAATTGGAAGACTAGAGTTCAACTTTCTCAAAGAGATTTGGTTTGCTTGTTCTATTCTCTTCTCTTTTATTTTAATAGCCTTGATTATTAATTTGTCATATTTCATATCATGTTAGGCTAAAACCCCTTTCAAGGGGTGGGGTGAATACCTTATTTGATATTATTTTAGTTTAATTAGTTTGCTTACTTGAAATATCCCTTTGAATGTTAATTTTGATCCCTCACCCTTAGATTTACGCCTCGAGAGAGGGTAAATGATTTTCGAGAGAAAATCGAAATTCTAGTGATAATACCCATTTTAGATTCGAACTAGAGATAGGGGTTTCTTAAGTGGGATATTATCATTTGAATTTCAACTCTAAATTTAATTTCTAAGATTGACATAAATTCTAATTGATCGATCCTAGCGGGTGATTAATTAAAAGGAGTGTAGATCTAATTTTCTAGAGTTGTGGGGTGTTAATTTTAACTTTCTAAAAGATTACTATTCTAATTACACTTGCAACGAGAGTTGGTTTGTAATTTTAATATTAATTTGGGAGAATTCAAATAATTAAATTAATTAATTAGAATAACTAAAATTTGTGGTGTAATCCCACTCCTTGATTGTTCTCACAATTATTTTCCTCACTTTATCTTTTATTTTAGTGTTAGACTTTATTTTTCATTTTAGTCATTTTCGAGTTAGTTATTATCATATTACATTTAGTTTATTTTATTTTAGACCTCACCTCACCCTATTGTTTTAATATTGAAAAAGCTAAAAAAATTAGAAAAGTGAAAAAGCACACAAAAAAAATAAATGGTGAATTACAATTGAATTTGTTTCATGTGCTTTACTCCCTAGAAAGTGGATTGATACCCTTACTTACCTCTACACTTGAGTTTATTATAATTTGTAGGTACATAAGGTTTTGATTAGAAGGACTTTTCAAGCAACGACAAGACATATACGCAAAAAGCATAGTTATCAAATGGCGCCGTTGCCGTTCTTGGGATTGTGAAGCTCGGAGCGGATTCCATTTTGTGATTCATTTATCTTGTACTTTTTTTCATTTTTGTACCATTTTTTATTTTTTTTAGAAGGCTTGTATTAGGATTTTTATCATTGCTTGTATTGCGGTGCTCAGAGACTCCATTTATTTTTCATTTAAATTTGTAATAATTGAAGCCAAGCGTGATAGGGAAACCGGACAAGGTAGAGAGAGGGCGTCCATTGGCGAGAATTTAGAAGCCTCTCTACCTTGAGTCGGTAGGACTCCCGGGGACGACTGAGATAGGCGTGATCTCCCCCCGGTCGACTCAAATTTTTCGGCACCCCACGGCCTAAAAACCGTGGGAGGTACATTTTCTAAACCCTCGCGCCTCTCCTGTTAGCGAGTCAATTCTTTTGTGTGCTCTTGTGTGCTCTTATTTGATTTTATTCTCGCATTTATTTTTGAATGGTGTGATGAATTAATTAATTAAGACCTACACCCGGTCACTCACGAGAAGGGATTTAATCACCCGACTCACTCGCTTACCATTGTGTGCTACCTTAGCCATCACTAAATTTAAAATCAATCAACTAGGTAGCCCACTAAGAGAATATTTTTGCAAAGGCGATCACTCATATTTCCGTGATTTTTATCGCCCGCGGACTTAATTAAAATTTGACTACCCTTTCGCTAAATCTAAAGATAAAAATTGGATATGTGCTAGTTAGGAATTTTTCTTGACTTGTGTGTGTCCAATTCCACTTTCGGTAGTCGGTTTTAGTTGGTTCGTGTCAATTCAAGAGTCCATATTTTCCCCACCTTTTCTTCCCAAAAAAAAAAAAAAAAAATCCAAAAATATTTTTCTTTCTTTATTTTTCCAAAAATCCAAAAATATTTTCTTTCATTTTTATACAAAAAAAAAAAAAATCCAAAAATATTTTCTTTCTTTCATTTTAGAAAAATCCAAAAATATTTTCTTTTCTTTTGAAAAACTTTCAAAAAATATTTCCATCCACATGGCCGAAGAACGTCCTTTACGGGACTACTTTGGTCATTTTTCATTGACACGTGACACGTGTGAGAGTAATCCCGAGCGATCTCTTTATGATATTCTTCATGATTTCACCTCTCTCACGAGTACCGTTGGTACTCTTGACCCATCCATGTATGCAACTCCTATTCCATCACCCTCGGTGTCAAGTGTCACTGTGTCTCCTCCTTTGTTGTGCACCCACTGTTCTTATGCCGATCACATGTCCCATGAGTGCCCATACTCTTCATATCCCTACGCACCCACCATGGAACATGTGTATCCATATGACACTGTTTCGGAACCCACCTCGGCCTACTACCCCGCTATGCCTACTCCCGAGTTGTGTGAGTCCCCGAGTTATTCGTGGAGGCCTGATCACCCTTCCACACAATACGTATCCCAACCCGATGTTGTGGATCCTCACACGTTCCAACAGTCGTCATGGCAACCTTGTGCACCTAGTCATGATCAGTTTCCTCACTACGCACCGCATGCGCATCAACCATTTGTCCATCACGAAAGCGATCCTTTCGTGTATGATGCACTTGGCCCCACCCCACACACTTCCTTTGAGTATTCTCCATACACTCCCGATTATAGCGTGTTGTGTCCACCTCACCCACCACCACCACCCATCATTCCACCAACACCATCATCCACTTCCACTCTCGAAACCCTCTTGCAAAAGTTCATACTTGAGCAAGAGCAAGCAATTCAAACTCAAGCACTCCAACGGCTTGAACAAAGGTTAAATGAATTGGTGTGTGAGCGAGAGTCGGATATTCCCATGACCCCACCCATCGTTGCCACCGAGTGTGACGATGATGTGTCCCCTTGTGACACAGAATTTGAGTGTGACCAACCCTACCACGTCGAGAATCTCGAAGTTGAGACCATTCCATGGTCCGGGTCCCAAGTCGACAATTGTGTTGACTTACCTTTCATTAGTGAGCCTGATCAAATCCCACCATGTCCATATGAACCCCACCTTGAGGTTCCTATTCCTTTTCCCGTCGAATCCAAAACAATGCCCGAGTCTACACCTATCGAGTTTCACCCTTGTGTTCCCGAGGAACCAATTTATCCTAGGTTATCTCCGGCTACGAGTGCTCACCATTTTCCCGAGATAGAATCCGCGATAGTTCCTAACTATTCGGATATGGATGATCTTCCACCATGCATGGCTCCCGTTGAGCCCGATATTTCTATCGATTCCTCTATCTCCGATCATGGTGCCTCGTTTTACCCACCCACCCCATTTACCGATGCTACTCTTGTGGAGAAGTTGACAACTCCATCATTAGAAACCACACTCCCTTATGAGTATTCCTTTACTCCTCCCAATGAGTGTGTGACTCCCACGCTTGAGTTGGATCATCTTCCTCCACCGTTTATCCCACCCGACCCACCCATTGTTCCTTCCACCCCACCACCTGGTTTGGATCTTGATTTTACACATTTAATATTTCCATCTACATTTTTAGATCCTAACCTAAAACCATCCACCTTCCACGAGAGTTATGGTGGTACTCTCCACTTCCGTGACACCGAGTTTGTTCCTCCATGCACACCACTTCCTTGTGGTGTTGATTTTTATCAACAACTCCCTGGCGTGTCACGGCGTGACCATTATCATCGTCCATTCATAGAACGGTCGTGTGATTTTTATGAGGCCCACCCCATCACTATTGCCAAACCATTTTTCCTCCCTCACCAATTGGAGCACTATGCTTATAGGGCCCTTGTTGCCCTCACCTTTCGGCTCAATAAAGCTCGAGACCGATGCCTCTTCACCCTTACCTTAATCCCCACCCACCCATGGTCCACCGATGCTTTGCATCGCGTGATGCACTTTGCCATACAAGTGCATTGACCCCTATAACCCTGATCCAGCAAGACTGACGCTTCAGTCTAGTTTGGGGGTGATTCTCATCACCCATTTTTCTGCCGCCCCGCACTTTCATAGAGCTTATCTTTAGGGTGAGAATGGTTCGGTCTGGCTGAAGACTTTAAACTTAGCGCTACCGGGAGGCAGCCCGCGTTTCTTGTACTAGTCTCATCCTGTTTGGGGGTGGTGTTTCACATCACCCTATGTTTTACCATGCTTATAGACTTGTACACTTTTTTTTCTTTTCTTTTCTATCCCTTTTTATTCAGGTTTATTATTGGCTTCATCTGTCCACTTCATTAGCGGTTCATTATGCTAATCTCTTTCCTACCTCATGCTCTCAATTTTAAAAATCATTTTACCTAACATCGAGGACGATGTTCCTTTTTGTTTGGGGGTGGGGAATTTTATCAAAATCGTGCCTCTTTTGAAAAATTTTGATTTTTGAACCTGAATTTTAAAATTTCGTGCAATTTCTTTCATCTCACTCATTGATGTGAATTTTCAATCATCCATCTTTCAAAAGTCTAGGAATCAAGCTAGAGAATATCTTTTATGAATAGCTTATGTAATACGTAACAAGGCATTTTGCACCATGAATTTCTAGACTCAATAAAATTTGCGCACGTATCACGTCATTACGTTTAGAGTTGAAGAGTACTATAATTCTAAAGAGAACCTTAAGGATCACTAGTAGAGACTTTAGCTTGTGAGATTTGTGCCCTTCACCCTTTCAGAGTGTTTTACGCAATCTCCGATTCACAAGTTGATTCAACTTCTTTTGGGTCCGCACTTAAATTGTTGCATGATCTCATTATCCTTCATTAAAATTTGGCTTGATCACTGAGAATGATATTTTTTTCGAGTTGTAAGAAACACATGTCTTGAAATTTGTCCCGAACACTAGATTTTCATCCATACACCTACCACTTTCCCATTTTGCATCCATTTTCACCCATACACTTCACTTATTACATTCCCATGCTTTCCCATATCTCATATATATTCCCCTCACCATCCATATATTTTTCCATCACCTATCACCTCCATTCATATATCATCCATCATTTTCAAATAAAAGAGTGTGATTTCAAATGTAAATGTCTTAAGTGTTAGTTTGAAAAGTGAGAGAAAAACAAAAAAAAAAAAGAAAAAAGAAAAAAAAAGAAAAAAAAAAAAGAGAAACATAAAAATAGCAAAAATAAAAAAAAAGAAGAAAAGAAAAGAAAGAGAGAAGAAAAGAAAAAGAGAGTTTGTAGTTAGAAATAAAGACATTTGTGCCTAAAGTGTATACACTCTTCTCACACATCCATCCATCTTTTATGCTTCACACATCCATCACTCATCCTTCATATCAATATCCACCATCCATCCATCACACCTCATACCATCCTTCCCATTTCATTTCCCCTCACCCATATACATACATGTTCCCCTAGGTGTTCGGGCAAATAATAGTCAACGTGGTGAATAACTCGACGTTCTCACTATAGTGATTAGCATTTCTTTCATGAGATCATTTTCTTTCTTATTGTTCGTTCTTTCTTATGTGTGTGTGAGACGTTTGAACTTGCTTACATTTACTCACCTCCTCACACACAAGAGCGATACACTTGCCCATATCTCGAGAGTTCGTTTGAGAGAGTTATATCCAGTGAGATTTGAAGTTGAAGTGTTGATTCCGAAGAGGCAATCTAGGAATTACTCTTGTGATACTCGACCCGTTTTGACTGATTCACACTACACACGTTGAGTTCTAGGAAGGATGTGCCTTGAGTATTTACTTAGCTTAATCTTTTTACACAATCTAGCTTGTATTTCTGAAATCATTTTTCTTGTGATGGATTGTGCGATTATTCTACATCTAATAAGAGATTGACTGCCTTTCAATAAATTTTTGCAAATAAAGAATTTTGTGGGTATATTCCCTGCAAACCCTCACGAGACACAACTCGTCCTGTAGGGCAACCTATAGGTTTAAAGGCTTGTTGCACATGCTAAGTGAAATCGCAAGTGCCCGCGAAAGTGGTACACTTTTGGTTACTTATCTTTCTCTTTCTCTCTATCTTATTGCTCGAGGACTAGCAACGCTCTGTTTGGGGGTGGTGTGATAAGCACCCAAAACTGTACATTTTATACCCCGAATAGTTGTATTTTAGTTGCTATTTCTCGACAATATGGGTCTTATGCGCTTAAATGTTTAATATGCAGGTTTAATGTACGTTGCGGTGTTCAAACGCGTATTTCAAGGCAATTGTGCATTTTACGGAGCTAAATACCAAATTCCCGTACCCTAGACCTAATCCTAGCCTTAGCTGTCCCAAACCCTCTGTGTGTTTTGTTTGTGTCCTTTTTATTAATTTTTAGATTTTTAGTTTGAGTCTTTTCTATTTTTAGGATTTATTTTAGGTTTATTTTAGAATTTTTAGATTTTATTTTCTATTTTATTTTTTATAATTTTATTTTATTTTGATTTTTATTAGTTTCTAGTTTTATTTTATTTTATTAAGATTTTAATTTTTAGGATTTCATTTATTTTTTTAGTTTATTAGATTTTACATTTTTTTAGGACTTTAGTTTTTAAATTTAATAGATTTATATTTATATTTTTATTTTCATTTCATTTCTTTTTATTTTTATTTTTATTGAGTCTTTATGTTATTTTTTAGAATAGAAATTTAATTTTTAGATTTTTTAGTTTTTATAGTTTTATTTTATTAGTTAGTTTATATTTTTAGGGGTCCAAATTAAACACACACTCACATACCCTTATCCTACACTCCTATACACTCATTTACCCCTAAACTAACACCCTCACCCTCACACACTTACCATACACCCTCACCCACCAAATTCCCCCACATCATCTTCTCCAACAAACCCACACACACTTTCTCTCTCCTCACCCACCTCCATTAACACTAAACCCATTAACCCATCTCTCATCATCCACCATCACCACACAAACCTCAGACCTCACCTGTCGACGCCGCGCCTAGCCCCGGCGCCGGTCTCGCCAATCCCAATAAACCGATTACCGGAACCTCTTCCCTCTAGCCATTGACGACCCTCTCTCTCTCTCTCTCTCTCTCCTACAACCTGCCTTGCACCCCTCTCTTTATCCCCTCGCAAACCCAGCAACCCGATCCTAGCCCCCTACCTTTGTCCCACAGGCGACCTCGGGACACTGCTCAAACCAGCGCCGACGTCATCACAACCCGCCAGCCAGCCAACCACCGCGACTCCGGCGTCCCCAGCCTCGAACCTCGCCGGACCTCCAACCCCTTCCGGCGCTGCACTGGCACCTCCAACCCGAACCCGGGTGTGCAACCAACCCGTGTAAACCCATATCCGGGCAGACCCAACCTTATACCCATTTCCAAATCAATCCCAATTTCAAATTCCAAAACCCAAGACCCATTTGTCTTGTCCATATCCCTTGCACGATTTTAAAACCTCATGCTATTCCACCTTCCAAATCCCAAAACCAAGCCAAACCAATTCCCCATGTGCCTAATACCCATTTAGGTCCCATTACCCATTTTACCCCCCAACAACCACTTAACCCCATTTTCCCAAATTACCCTCAATAACAAATCAGATTTTTTTCCAATTATTCCCTCACCTCACACCCCCATGCACATGTGACCTCACTCAAAACCCATGCATCTCTAGACAATTCCCACATATGCCCCTTTGCTCCATTGCATATAAAAAGAAGATGAAGACCTCATTTGTAAGAAAAGAATTCTAGATTAGAGAGAGGAAATTGTAGAGAGAAATTTTAGGGTTAGAAATAAATAGTAGATTAGAATTAGTTTTTTTATTTTCTTCTTTTCAATTTAATTTGAGTGAAAGTAATTCTAGTGAGAATCAATTTGTGTGTTAGTGATTCATGTGTATTTGTTGATCATTCAAATTGAGAGGTGTATGCTTCAAATTGGAAGACTAGAGTTCAACTTTCTCAAAGAGATTTGGTTTGCTTGTTCTATTCTCTTCTCTTTTATTTTAATAGCCTTGATTATTAATTTGTCATATTTCATATCATGTTAGGCTAAAACCCCTTTCAAGGGGTGGGGTGAAACCCTTATTTGATATTATTTTAGTTTAATTAGTTTGCTTACTTGAAATATCCCTTTGAATGTTAATTTTGATCCCTCACCCTTAGATTTACGCCTCGAGAGAGGGTAAATGATTTTCGAGAGAAAATCAAAATTCTAGTGATAATACCCATTTTAGATTCGAACTAGAGATAGGGGTTTCTTAAGTGGGGTATTATCATTTGAATTTCAACTCTAAATTTAATTTCTAAGATTGACATAAATTCTAATTGATCGATCCTAGCGGGTGATTAATTAAAAGGAGTGTAGATCTAATTTTCTAGAGTTGTGGGGTGTTAATTTTAACTTTCTAAAAGATTACTATTCTAATTACACTTGCAACGAGAGTTGGTTTGTAATTTTAATATTAATTTGGGAGAATTCAAATAATTAAATTAATTAATTAGAATAACTAAAATTTGTGGTGTAATCCCACTCCTTGATTATTCTCACAATTATTTTCCTCACTTTATCTTTTATTTTAGTGTTAGACTTTATTTTTCATTTTAGTCATTTTCGAGTTAGTTATTATCATATTACATTTAGTTTATTTTAGTTTAGACCTCACCTCACCCTATTGTTTTAATATTGAAAAAGCTAAAAAAATTAGAAAAGTGAAAAAGCACAAAAAAAATAAATAAATGGTGAATTACAATTGAATTTGTTTCATGTGCTTTACTCCCTAGAAAGTGGATTGATACCCTTACTTACCTCTACACTTGAGTTTATTATAATTTGTAGGTACATAAGGTTTTGATTAGAAGGACTTTTCAAGCAACGACAAGACATATACGCAAAAAGTCTAGTTATCTGATGGGAAATCAGAAAGGAAGATTCAAATATTAGAAGACATGTTACGAGTTTGTGAATTTGACTTCAAAGGTAGTTGGGATGATAATTTTCCATTGATGGAATTCTCATATAATAATAGTTATCAGTCCACCATTGGTATGGATCCTTATGAAGCTTTATATGGGAAGAGATGTAGAACACCTTTGTGTTGGGAAGAAGTAGGCGAAAGGAAAATTTTAGGTCCTGAATTGATAGATATGACAACATAAAAGATTAAAATGATTCGGGAACGGATAAAGATAGCGCAAAGAAGGCATAAATTTTACGCAGATAAAAGGAAGTAGCCATTGGAATTTCAGAAGGAAGATTTTGTATTCCTACGTATTCAACCATGGAAAGGCGTTATGAGATATGGGTAAAATGAAAAACTATGTCCAAGATACATTGGACCATATGAAGTGCTGGAAAAAATTGGGACCCTGTCATATAGATTAGCATTACCTTCAGAATTGTCTCGTTTCAATGATGTGTTTAATGTATCGATGATTCGTAAGTATTTGGCGGATCCATCTCATCAGTTGAAGACTCAACCGATTGAACTGAAGGAAGAGTTATCGTACATCGAGGAACCAATGGAAATTCTTCATCGTAAGGAGCAAGTATTAAGGAATAAAGTTATTCCCTTAGTTAAAGTTATGTGGATAAGCCATGAAATTAAAGAAACAACTTGGGAAATGGAGGATAGCATGAAAAAATAGTATCCCCATTTGTGTGGTAAGTGACCTTCATATTAAATTTTGGGAACGAAATTTTCTAAGGGGGGAAGTTGTGACAACCTGGATATAATTATGATAAATTATATTTAAATAATGCTTATATTATGTGATATGAATAATGTGTTATTATTATATCTAATGTTATGTGATTATGTTTAGTATAATCCTACTTTCATAAATCATGAAATGTCGAATCATGTACAAACACAAAATTTTGTTATTTTCGGTAGAAATGTTCATGTTGGAGACTATATTCGACCCTTATAATGTAACAATTGACTCGAGGTGAAAACTATATAGTTGTATATATATGAGTTAGGTTTGTGATACAATAAACAGTGCATCAAACGAATGTCCAAGTAAGAAGTTAGACAGAATTTACGAACAAGGGGAAAATATGTCCATTCCCTTTAAGTGGTAAGTTGTCTTTTAGTAAACCAAATGTTTTAATTTGATTGGTTGGAATGGGAGGCAGCCTTGGCCAACCTAAAACTATTCTTATAAACTATTTATTAATCAAGTTAATCCATAGGTTCAGTTTGAGGTGTTTTTAGCTTGAGGAAGAGGAAGTAGAATTTAAGGAAGGAAGGGTTACAAGGAAAAGCTGGGAAAAGAATTCCAAGAAAATTCTTAAAGTGTTTCCAAGATAAAATTAGGTGTTAATATTATTTTAATATTGTATTATACTTATTTCAAAGTATATAAATAATGAATTATTGATTCAAATTCCATTATCCTTTGTGATAATATGTATTGGTTCATATGTGAGATAAGTAGTGTTTATAGGCCATATTGTTTTGTATCGAAACCCCTTGTATTCAAACTTGCATATCTTTTTGTGTGCTTACTGTAATTGAGAAATTCCAATTGGATATCAAAATAGACTCATATATTCATATCATAACCGAAAATTAGAATTTCTCTTCATGTGGTTAGTCCTTAATGATAATTTCAAATCGGTACATAGTTGTTGTTTGTATATTTCATTTCGGTATTCCATGAGTTTGGTCAATCTTTTGACATAGTAAATGAAGTCAAACTATTATGAAACTTTAATTCTGTACTATTCAGTATGTGTACTGAAAATGGGTTGAAAATCATGGAAATTTATGATGGAGAAAAAGTATGAAAATTCTTGGAATTTGAAGGAACAATAGAGGAGCATGTAGGTAAGATTTCTTATGTTGTAAAGAAATGGACATAACTTTCTCTAGGAAGCTTAAAAATTACACCATCACTTGTAATGGAAAGTATATTTATATAGGTTTTCATATTGATAAGTTTGGACACCTGTTTTTATAGAATTTATGAATATAGGATGGTTGAGTATAGAGGACAACAATTTGAGGCCAACTGGAAATCCCATGAAAGAATGTTTTTATCTCCTCCTTCCAAAGGGTATTTTAAGTAAATGTTTCAAGTGTATATATATTGAGGAGTATGCTTTCATATTTATTTGGTTTTAGTTGTAAATTACTTATGAGGAATTTGATACGGTTGAAAGTTCATAACTTTATCAGCATGTATACCATTGTTTTGTCTTTACTCATGTTTTATGGAATGTGACTTAAGTGGAAGTATATTGTTGTTGTATAGTCATTGAAATTTACATAAGTATGTTAGGATAATACTCATGATTGAAATTCAATACTGATTTAGTTGGATGGACTGGTGTAAGGTCTAATCAACCCTGTTCAGCTCCACCCGAAGGAAACATAAATACATAGTTGATAACCCAAGGTAAGTGTACTCACTGGAATGATCTATTTGTACACCGTTAAGAATATGATTATAATTTTATGAATATGAAACTTTTCATTTATTTTTTCCGAAATGGGAGGTTACACCCCGACCCAGAATGGGGGAGATTTATTTATTAATGATAAGGGGTTACTCCTCGACCAGAAATGGGGGAGGATTGTCTATTTAGACCAGATATGTGAATCACGATTCGAAAAAGTTGGTCATTCTAATGAGATGGATAAATATATATCTATTTTTACAAGAATATGATTTATTTCATTTGAAAATTATGTAATAGTGTAGTAGTGGTGCATTCACTGAGCTGTGTTGCTCACGGTTCCATTATTTATGTTTTTCAGGTAATGCGAGGTCATTGCCAAATCTAGGAGGTCGGGTTAGGTTAGGGATAAATGGGTGAAACGAAGATTTTGTGTAAATGTAAATGTAGTAATTAAGTTAACTTATCCTTCAAAAATTTTGTAAATGCATAACTACTTTAATTTTGTAATTTTTTTTAGTTGTATGGATTTATGTTGATGATTCTGAAAACTCCAAAAATTAGTTTTTTTAAGAAAAACTTGAAACTTCACTCCAACACTTAGAAAATATTTGATGAAAGATATCCCAATATCCTAAGTGACATGCAAAGGAATTAAGACACAATATTTACCAAATTTATCTCACGGAGGATTGATTGTTGAAGAGGTGTTATATTTCGATCCGTCTTAATGCAAATGCGAACTTGAATTCTTCAACAGTGTGTCGGTACACGACGTACTAATTACACAATGGATATTTATAAAATCATGTCCTTAGAAATATCCCCCTATATCTTTACTGGTATAAAATAAAAACATCCAAAATATCAAATACAAAATGCGTATACAAATCTAATACCCCCCCATGAACCCTAAAATGAAAGGTACTAAACATGTAGGACTAGAACTTTTTCTTCAAAATATTCAACATTAAATATTCAAATCTTCAATCTTTTCTCATCAGGGTGTGCAATCCAATATATTTAATGTTGTACCTACACCCACGAGACAACGAAAATACATCGTGATGCATCGAGTTTGAAATGATGAAAAATAAATCAATCAACATAATCAAATGTCCCCCATAATGCTAAAACTCTCCCATAATTCGTTATCCCCATTTTTATTTGTCCGAAATAGACAAGGAAACGAATAAAAAATAATCATGAAGTTGTCACGACAAAAAGGCAAACAAACTACGATCTTGCAAAGGTGTAAGTCAAAAGCTTCCACAAACTATTTTTGATATTTCAATTTTTTTAAGGAAAGAATAATATTACAAAAATAACACACCATGAATTTACACTAAGACAACCAGATCATGGATATGGAATGAATGGGTGTGAACATATTCAATAGGCTAATCAACCCAATCAAACCTAACGTATATGCACGATGTATACGTGTACTCCTATCGAATGAATCTCAATTCGACCTTAGGTGTTAAATAATGTGTTGAATTTAAATGACATCGACTCAATCCATCAACACATCAAAGTCAAAAGTGATTCCCACACCAATAACGTCTGAAACTATGAATGGTTTTTTAAGACGCTGTTAGGATGTGAAAACCCATTTTTCATTTATTTTCATCCAAACTCCCTCAAAAGTAATAATCATTATATTTTTCTTTTGAGGTGTGACCTTTTGGCATATTTATCTTTTTATTTCCTTTAAATTTTTTCGGGCTCTTTTAAACGGTGGCTTTCACGATGAGTTAATTTTGAACTCTCGCAACCCTTTCCCATGATTAACTCATCATAATTTGTTGCAACTAAATTCCTCACGATAAATGGTTTACATGAACTACTTCCATTGTCAAGTATTATCGCATATGGTTCATTTTAAAGTCAGAATTGAGATGACAACACTCCGACCAATATGTGATAAACAGGTACAATAATAAAAGAAATTCGTGCAAGTGTGCATTAATTGATCTTATGAGTCAAATATGTAGGTAGTAACAACCAATCACATCTCAATGGCTCCAAACACTATAAAGCATAAAAATAAAATCCTGACTCATATCAAAATACTATCAAATCGTCACATGTGTATGGAATGAAATTGTGACTCGACCATCCTAATTGTCCATTCAAATACGTTGCAAAAAAAAAAAAAAAACTATTTTAACTTTTTTCAAAATTTTTATCGAAATGAAATCTTTTGTATTTTCAATTCAGGAAAAAAAAATATCACACAAAAATGATACATACAAGCAATAGGCAGAAATGTCATCATGCAAATCATCCCATGCTAGAAAATAGTAATCACAAAAATGAATCAATTATTAAAGAAAGTGGGATTAAAGAAACAATGCATTATAAGCAATTTAAGCATGAATACCAAGAGCAGCTGCATATAAACTCTCAGAGGCAATCCAGCAATAACAAAAAATATCAAGCTGAACCAGTGTACTGCTGACAGAAGAAACAAAATATCCAAGGGTTTCTTGAACGAAGTGCCTTGTCGCTCTACTGACAAGGGGTTCTCGCGAGAATAAGCTTTGTGCGACATCAGAAGTCGCTCGAACGAAAACTGATCTCACTCGAAAGACAAAGTCAAATTTTCACAAATTGCCTAGAATGTTAAACAGTGTTGCCGAGTGAATAATTTTCCAGAAAACAATACTTGGAAGGTGCCGACATACGCAAAATAGTGCTAAAACAATATCATACTATTAAAACCATTTAAACTAAAACAAAATAAATCATAACACTCGTAAGAGTATATCATGGAGCACAACTGGAGTATGGTAAATATCGAATGCTATCAACCAAAAGATCTCACATGGGGTGAATCGTGTGCGAGAAAATGATAATCGTGAAAAATTAGACCATAAGCCTCTAAATTCAATTTCTTAACCCAAATAGATATGTAATGATACATGGGGGTTTGATGAATCGAATTTATTCTTTTATTAACCTTCCTAGGTCCATTTAAAATTTTGTAACGGAAACGCCTAAGATGACCTAGCCTACTCCAATGTGTGGAAGTGTAAATCGAGCGACGAGTGTTACCTAAAGCCAGACCTCTCCTAAAGTTTCTAGGTGGTGCTCTCCTAAAATTCCTATGTTCCTCTCTCACGGTGTTCCCAGGTTGATCTCTCTTAAAAACCTTCCGTTCCGCTCTCCTAATAACCCTAGAGGGATATCTCACACGTGTGGGAATGACTTTGGGAACGGGTGAAACACTATCGTTGAAGACTATACCACCCTTATCCTCCTTAATTTGGACAGTGCCTAGCATCTTATCTAGTTTTTCTGACCGAGAATCCAAATCAAACTTAACCTTACTTGACTCTCTTAAACTCTTCTCAAGTTCATCTATCCTTGACTCCAGTATACGTCTAGAATCCTCAAACTCTAAATGCTCCTTTTTCATAGTCTCTATCAATCCTCTAAGATTATCTCTCTCACCCTCGACATACACTAGATTATCTTTAATCATCTTCTCACATGTACTAACATCCTCAATTAATGCATTAGTGTTATTTTCATCTAAGACACGTCTTTCAATTTCTCTTCAAGTTTTAAGTTTGGCTTCTTTAACTTTACAGATTCCACATACAGGTCATTACATGCCACTTTTAACTTACTGAAATCTTCCTCTTCCTCTTCACTCACGTCAGTTTCACTCTCGTCACTAGTCATAGGGGTGGGGAGCTCTCGCTTAGTAGCATAAAAAACTTCCTTTTCAGAATCACTATTACTTAGTGAAGAAGCATGAGATGTCGGTTTATTAAAAATCTTTCTTATATGAGTGGAACACTCTTCTATCAAATGACCAATTCCCTCACAATCATGACACCTCTCAAATTCACTTTCAACGGAATATTTTAAACAATAATTCTAGTGAATTTTCCAATTAGCCCTTTCAAAAAGTTGACATTTAAAATCATCAACACCACCAAAAGCCATATTTAGGAAAATTGAGATTTTGGAAACAAATTTTTCAAAACAATAAATATCACACATAATAGCCTTAAAGTCGCGTGCATTGTCGATTTGATTAAATGCGCAAATTCCAACTATAAACTTATATAATTATAGTCAATTTTAAACCAAGTTAAATCAGCCCTGAAAATAAAAAACTACGTGTGTGTGTGTGTCAAACCAACATAAACAAAACATGTGACACAAATTTCAGGAAAAATCCTCAAAGGGCAAAACAATTTATTTCACTATAATTTATCGTAATGTACACGGATTACGATGAAATTGACACGTGAATACCTACCGACGTCGGTCAATGACGTAACCAATATATCCACATGTAACGAACCTACAAGAACCTCAGTTCGAATCGGCCCCAGAATACCGCAACACTCCCTATAACACGCAGTCATCTTCATCCCAGTACCCGCAATGGCGGCTAGATCAACAGTAGGTTATCCTCCCTATAAGGGAAAATTTGACAAAAGGATGTGTTCTTGGGTTCCAAAATAATTCACCTAAACATTGTGATCTTTGTGAATTGAAAACAAAAAGGATTAAAGCCATAAGAGTGAGAAGATAAATTTTTCTGCAGTAGCAGTTTCGTATGAACAGAAAATCGGAGGTCTTCTAAACAAAAACCAAGTTAGAGGATCCTATTTATAAAAATCTTAAGGCGGTAGGTCGCTCAAATGAGATAGCGTGTCATTTGAACGAGATCCAGTGTCATTTGAATGACAACTAGAAGTGTGCGATATCGATTCGATTATATGCGCAAATTCCAACTAGAAACTTATTCAGTTAGAGTAAATTTTAAACAAAATTAAATTAGCCCTTAAAATAAACAACTATGTATGTGTATGTGAAACTAACATAAATAAAATATGGGACATAAATTTCAGGAAAAATCGTCGGAGGGAAAACCTTTTTATTTCTTATAATATGTAAATCACAACTTACACGGATTATAATGAAATACAATTGACACACGAATACCCGCAGGCATCGGTTGGCGTCATAAAAAATAGATCCACATGCAGGGAACCTACATGAACTGTAGTTCGAATTAGCCCATGAACACCATTACACTCCTATGACAGGGAGTCTTCTTTATCCCAGTACCTCCAATGGCACCTAGATCAGCCATAGGTTATCCTCCCTATAAAAGAAAACTTGACACAAAGATGTGTTCTTGGGTTCCAAAATAATTCACCTAAAAATTAGGATATTTGTGAATTAAAAACAAAAGGGATTAGAGCCCTAAAAGTGAGAAGACAAATGTTTTTCAGTAGTCATTTCATATGAACAGAAAATCGTAGGTCTTCTTAACAAAATGGAGTTAGAGATTCCTATTTATTAAAAACTTAAGGCGATAGGTCGCTCAAGCGAGATAGCGTGTCATTTGAACGATAGCTGGCACTTCGTGCGACATTCCATGTCGTTTGAATTACATAGGCTGTCGTTCGAACGAGCCTATTAATTAAATATTTTTATTGTTCTTCTTCTAGTAAGTGCACCGCCTTGAAAACTACGAAAATAATTTTTTGACGAAAAACTTTAAAACTCCTCTCCAACACTTAGAAAATATTTGATGAAAAATATCCCAATATCCTAAGTGATATGCAAAGGAATTAAGACATATTCTTTACCAAATTTATCTCGCGGAGGGTTGATTATTGAAGAGGCATGATATTCGGATCTGTCTTGATGGAAATGTGAACTTGAGCTTCTTCGACGATTTATCGGTATACGACATAATAATTGCATAATGGAGATTTATAAAATTGTGTCTCTACAAAGATGTGATTTATCAGTTTATGAGTAAATTATTTCCTTTCCGCGTGCCAAATGAAAATGCCAAACAAACATATGCATTTGTTTTAGAGTATCACAAATAATAATAAACATAGAACTAAATTAATTGTAATGTTTTAGATTTCCAAAAAGTGTATAATGTAGGGGATTTAATCGGTATAACACCCTTGGTACCACCTGAGATGAGTATTGCCCCTATAAAATGTATCTCGAGAACTTGTAAACTATTCGAAATCAAAGTTTATTTTCTGATTAATCAAGTTCAAATCGTGATGGTTAATTCGAGATCAACCCCATATTAAGATAAATAAAAACTTAATTAATCCATTAATATTTGAAGCCCATTTAAAGAAACATAGATGTTTAATTTTGGTACATTAGTAAGATTCAAAACCCATTCAACAAGCATATATTTATAATAAGAAATGTAACTATTTTTTAATTTAAATTAAAAATCAATTACTACAATAAGAAAATCAAAGCTTTCCATCTCAAACAAAAATTAGATAATTGTAAACCGAATACATGAAATCACTAACACAAGTTGCGAATCGATTCTTCTAATTTTTAGCAACAAATAATAGCGGTTGAATCGTGAACATAATCAGTTTGAATTACCAACCTAGATACAAATCAATCTTAGGAACAAACCCAAACTCAAATCAATTTTAAAAACCACCTTAGATTGAAATATTTTTCGAGGATTCTAGAGATGAAGATTCAATATTCTATAGGTAATGGACGTACAGTTAAAGAAATCAATATTCAAGAGATTGATTCAACTTTGTCAGCAACCACCAAACATTTGTAGTACTGAAAACCTAGATAAAACCCCACAAAGAAACTAATATATCAACATATTCACAAAATCTATCTAAAGAAATCAATATACTAGGTAATGGACCAAAATCCATATAAAGAAATGGATATATAAAATAATTCTCTAACTTTCTCAGCAAACAAAACAAGGAAATACAAAAAACCCATATAGAACTAGTAAAAACCCATACCAATTATGAAAACATTCATCCAATATAACCCAGATAATGAAATCAATATTAAAGAATCTACCCAAATTTCCCATGAACCAAACATGAGTAATAAAGGAAAACCAAATATAACTGGTCAAACTCAATATAGCCCAACTAAATAAGAAACGCGTCTAATAATACACTTTTCATATGCATAGCCTCGTCGCTATAATAATAACCAATATTAACAAATATACCAAGATTCTATCAACAAAAAGAACTACAATGACAACATCACAAAATAAAACTTCCATAAAAAAACATAACTGGTGCCAAAATTATAGGAAAGCACCGTCAAAATTGGTTAATCGTTAAGATAAAGAGGAAATTGGATTATAAGGATAATTTTGGTCATTTGGGAAAGAATGTAAAAGTTTAGGGAGCGCAAAATTTAGTATTTTGGGTTCATGGAAAAATGTGTAGCCCCCCCACCCCAACCCTGAGAAAGGAATTTCTTAAAATTTTAATTTATTCAAATTAAATTCCTCTTAAATAAAAATTCAATCAATTTCAAATTAACACAAACCGAACTAAAATAAATATTGTGAAAATAAACTTTTTCTTGAATTAACACAACCCTAATTAATTAAGCACCGATTAAATCAATTTTGTGGTTAAACCAATTTATCCTTTTAACCTAAGCATGCATATGGGTGTGAATTGCAAGATAAAATAACAATTACAATGCCGCGATGTACGTGGAAAATCCACAACGAAAAAAAATTGGACTACCCAGTCACAAGTCCACTAAGTACGGAATTACAAAAGGACATGATATAATACTTACACAACAACTTGATGCCCTCGTAAGACTTAATGCTCTTCGTTCCTTCAACCTCTTCCTAGTGACAATGCAGGAGTCCACCTATGTCTCGGAGCCCACCGATGGGGCACAACAACCGTCACTCATGCGAAGTCTACCGTATGAGAACAAATGAACACGAAATCCTTAGTAAAAAACAATCCTCAATAATTTCAAAAATGACAAACCTGGTGCCAAAACTTGATCTCAACCATATATCATGTAGATGCTTGGATCTTAAAACAATTGTGTGTAAACTTGAATTTTCTTTTGAAAGTTAGATGATGAATTAAGAACAAAATCACTCTTGGACTCTTATAAAGGTTTTTCACTCTTAGAATATGAAAAAGTCTCTACAAAAGATATCCCCCACTACAAAAATGGTTAGGAAATAGTAGTGAGAATTTGGGAAGAAAACTACCAAGAAAAAATATATTTTTTGAAAAAATGCTTTGGTCGTTAAAAGTTGGGCCAATCTTGTTCAAACGACATAGTCATCTCGTTCGAACGAGATAGAAATGAGACTTTTAACGAGAATTCAGGGAAGACATAAAAGTACCCTCATTAGAAGTCGTTGAAACAAACCCCAAATCTCATTCGAATGACCTAGAAAAGTCGCTCTAACAACTTGGAAAATTAAAGTATTTTTCCTCAAAAAATATAAAGTGATTTTAAAACTAGATTAACAAAATTCTAGCACCCAATAATAAATTTTAGAGGCTCAACAATAATATATGCATTCATACCTAAGAGATCCTTGGAACATTGATGACGAAATGATGAACGAAACATGACATAGGAATGTGATCTCTTCGACTTGGCCACTACGTATTCAATTAAAATGTCATATAATTTAAAGTTCACAATATAACTTCTACCCTATTACTCAAAGAGTTTTTTCCTGAATTAAGCCAATACATACAAATTGACTCAATTGAAAATTTGTCCTTATAAATCTCCCCCTTTGGCTATTTCGAGACAAAACCAAAATAAACCCTATGGGACGTTAAGCCCATAAAAAAAAGACTCAAACCCAATCCAAAAGGAAAAAAAATACATACACTGGACCAACACATATTCTGAGAAGCTTTGCTTGTATGAAAACTTTTTCGCGTGATTACAGATCTGCACAATTAAATACAACATTAACTTATAGAGAATATAACAATATAAATTGTAAAATTAAATCCTCCCCATTTTTCAAACAATGCCTACCTGAGAAAGGACGTCTCCCTTATGTAAAAAATCTCCCCTAATTGAAAAGAGTCAGATATCATAAAATAATTACTTTCTCCCCGAATAAATAAATTCTCCAATGAAAAATCGCAACAAGATAGATATCGATATGAACAAATAGCATTCAAGGACTTGATGTAAAAGCAAAAATCCAAAACAAATAATACCATATATGTAAATTTACAAGGAACATCAATGAAGCATAAGCACACATATATAGGTATAAAGACCACACAAGACACTAAACACAATAAGTTTTCCACACACATATGGCATAAATGTGTCTTAATAAATATGTGGTAAATAGAGTGAAGGGGTGTGAACTAGATATAAAAGAATTATGACCTAATCACTTAAATATGTTCAAGGAGTTCTATTTGATCGAAAAACTTTATCAAACTTAGTTTTAGCCTCACATGACAAGACAAAATTAACTCAAGAAAGAAACAAGCACAATGTACAAAATTCTAGAATTTTCATGATTTTACAAATCAATAGCGTCATGACAAAATAAGTATAGTTGGGATTCATCATGCAAACTCGTTGATATTCAAATAAACATAAAAGATAAACACATTACATATTTTCCTTTCTCAATTCTTTTGAAGTTAATTCATTTGAAAGATCAAACAAACTAAACTTTGTTAGCCCTTGGCAATTTTTATACTATTATTGCCTTCAATATTTTCTTTAGGATCTTACCAACAGTGGCTTTTCGATAAAGGAGGTTTGCTGCTTTCGTAGCTCTTTCCCACGCACCCACATATATTTTTAATATAATTCAAATAAATCTCATGGGAAACGGTTCATACATTCACAAACCCCCCATCTTCATAAAACATATAGATGGAAAAATTGATGGTTGAATATATCACAAGGCTCAAATATACATGTAAAGTTAACGTTCAAAAGATTTTATGCATATGTGTGCAGGAATATACAAAGAGAATCCATTAAGCGAATCAATTTCAAACTACTCCACATTAGTATGATAAAGAACAATTTAAGAATTAAAGTTCATAACCAAAAGTTCTAGCCATCTGGATATGACGTGATATAGGATTCAAACACAAGGATATGCCACATTAAAGGTGTAAAAGTAAAATGCACGAACAAAAAACTTTATGAGTTTTTAAATTTTTAAATGATTTTAAAACAAAGATAACTCGAAGAATAAAAAAAATCTTTTTTCGGACTCAACAATTTTAAAGACAAATCAAAATACAAAAGATACACTTGTCAAAATTTTGGCAAAATACATATGATGAAGCATAAACTAGAATATGACTAAGAAACATTTAATCATGAATAATATATCATAAAACACAACTAGTGTATGTAAACAAAGATAACACAATCAACCTTTAGATCTAGCATGGAAAGTATTGTGTGCAAGCACATGTGAATCATAAAGTCTATCATGCAAAGCCTCCAAATTGGATTTTCTAACCCATATAGGTGTAACGTGATGCGCTCAAGATTTTTTGAACTTGGTGACTCAACCCTTGTGTAATACCCCGTACTTTTATTGATATTTATTTATGGGATTAATTTAATTATATGTGAATTAATTGAGAATTAATCCGGATAAAATACTAGCGAGATGTGAGTTGGTATTTGATTATAATGTGTATATATGGCGATATATGAATATTGAAAATATTGAATTTGTCGTGAGATAGAAATACGGCAATTTGCAAAATTTTGTTGAGACGCGTGTGACAGTCACGTCAAGAAAATATTTAATTTAAGTAAAAAGTGAATTTTATTTTTTATTAACCGTATGGTCATTTTGAGTGCGCCAACGTGTCCGGAAGGGTCGAGATAGTCAGAAAATACTAGACGGGGGTTAAGTTTGGGTCCCGGGGCATTATTGGGCCATACCGGTAACTTAAAAGGGCATTTTGGTAATTTCGGAAATTTGGGAATTAAAACCCACAAAAATTAGAAATAAAATCTGACTTATTCTTTATCCACTAAACCCACTAACTACACTAAATGACTTAATGGGCTACGGGAGTTATTGGAAGAAATAGAAAAGAAGTTCCTAAGGCAACCTCTAAACCTCCATTGTCATCATCTTTAGAGAAGAACTTGTAGAGAGAGAGAGAAAAGAGAATTCTGCAGAGGGAGAGAGAACAATTCAACCTTCAAGATTCAAAATCAAATTCAGAGAAAGATTAGAGGCAAGTGGTTTAATTACGTTATTTGCAAAGAATGCTTCTTCCATGTGTAGGAAATTTATATAATTGTATTGTTCTTGGGAGATTTATAAAAACCCATGAAATTGGAGTTATGAATTCAGATTTTAATGTAGGATTGCATGTAGAAGTTTTATTGGATGATTGAACTAAAAGAACTACTACTTTTCATGTTACAAAAATGGATTTATTTATGGAAGTTGATGATTATAAATTCTAGGGTTCATACTCATATGATTTGGGGAAAACTATGGGAGAATTGATAATTAGGTGTTGTATAGAGATATTTGATTCCATGAATGTGCTAGATTTCGACCTAAGAATGTTTAGGAGTGTTGAGGAACCTTAAAATATTGTTGGACAAATTTTTGGAGGAGTTTTGAGGTGAGAAAATTGGTGAAAAATGTAATAGGAATTTTCTGGGCTCGAACTGTCACCTCGTTAGAAGACCTGCCCAGGTCGTTCGAACGAGATCGTTCGAATGAGCTTCTAACGAGTTGATAGTTTAACTTCTAACGAGGGGGATGTTCATTCGATGCCTTTCGTTCGAACGAGATCTCGTTAGAATGCCATGTAACACCCCGCCCGCCCGGGGAGAGAGAACGGAGCGCTAATGCGATAAAACTAAACTAAATCCCCAATATAACAAGGTATAGAGCATCTAAATCCCACAACAACAAAAGAGAAACTACAAATCTCAATTTCTTCAAATAAATACCAAGTCTCTCGAATTACATACAATAACTAACTCGAAAATAAAATACAAATCTCCAATGCTCTATACAACAAAATAAATAATACAAATCGTCCAAAAATATTCTTCCCAAAATAATCCACGCTAAAATAATCCCAATAATCCAAAGCGCTCAAATCCACACTAACCTGCCACTAAAAGAAAATATGGGGAAGTACACAATACGACAGGAAAGATGCTCAACAAATATGGATTATAAATGAATAAAGCGTAACAACACGAGTACGAATATTCAAATCAAATGCAAATCTAAAAGCATTTATCAATATAATTTTTCAACAACACTTTAACCGGATCACCAGGTCTCACCACATCCGTATATGCTTTATCAATCCATAGCCCGAGAAACAGGAATTTTGACGGGTGCCCAACATCCGTGCCATATTAAAATCTCATGACAACGTGCTCATCAACAATATAATGATACCACATGAATTAAAATAATTTCAACACTTATTTCTAGATTTCAATGAATTTATCAATTCAAATATGAGTTCAATTAACAAGAATTCAAAGAGAATGACACTCGCGAGATTTAAGGAGCATATTGTGTAAAACCCCATACCTCAAACCACGATGAGAAACCAACGTTCACATCCTCAAGATCAACACAAAAGATCTACAGAAGCTCCTCCAAGAACCTCCAACAAAAATAGCCCCAAGAACACCTCTAATCTAAGGTTGGAACTCACAAATCTCAAGGGCCAATGTGTATATAAAAAGAAGAGGAATATAAAATATATTTGCTGCCAAAATTTGTGCCAAAAGTATGTTAAAAAGGGTTGCCCACGACTTCCTTTTATAATGCAAATAAATGAAGAGTTGGAATCCAAAAGACTCCTTTAAATAAGGCAAAGAAATGAAAAGTTGGAAGTTAAAACAACTCCAAGAGTTAAAAACATTTGAAAATCATTTTAAAATCCGTTTTAACTCCGTTTTCGAAACCGTTTGAAATTCTCTCCTTTAAAATCAATAACCAACATATTTGAGCAATAAAAATAATTTTATCAAAAAACTTTATTTTCCTCCATTTTCCAAAAATTAATTAAAATAGCCCAAAAATACGCGGGTTATTACACTTCCCCACTAACAATGGAATTTCGCCCTCGAAATTCGTCGAATGCCTAACTCTAAAAAAATCAGGCTAACAATTTCCAAAAATAATTAAAATAGCCCAAAAATACGCGGGTTATTACATGCCACTTCGTTCGAACGAGGCAGCCTCGTTCGAACGAGACTTCTAACGAGTTGACAGTTTGGCCTTTTTGGCCTGATTTGACTTCTAGTGTTCCGTAACCTTGTTTAATTGTAGAGATGACAATTCCTTGATGACTAATCGATATATTTAGGACATTTGGGATATATTAAGGAGTAAAACGTAGAAGTGTTGTTTGAACCAAATGATATTTATGGGTTAGAACGTGAGTAACTATTACGTCGTGAGGTTAACGGATGATGTGTATATATAAACCGGGGACGCGTGTATTGGTATAAGAATGAGAAGTATACCACTAATAAATTATGGTAATTACTAAGATGTGTGCATGCTTAGTATACGTATATGATTTTATGTGTATGACATACCTACCATACTTGCTATCACGGGAGGTTTACGTTCACTTAGGGCCATCTACTCCTTGTGTGCCCGGATTTCGATTGGTGCCTAGAGAACATAATACTAGAACGACTTATTTGTGAGTTAATAAGTCAGCTGACTCTGGAACGTAGGTATGTACGTGACCCATGGATATGTTGAATTATGTTCGCCTCCATTTTTTGTGTGTTGTGCTCATTTTAACAATTCCTGAGAGATTCGGAATTTGTAATCCTTATGTACGTGATGTACCGGGATGGATAGCAGAGTATGTGTGCACCGTAGCTTAGCCTCGGGGTGCTTGTATTGTATATCTACGATGTGAATAAAATACGGTTAAATGAAAAGGAATTTTGATGTATAATTGCGAGAATAATTTATAGTAACTCTTTGAGAAGTTAAAAAGGGATAACATGCCGTGAATTATAATGTTAACAATTGAGAATCTGAGTTTAATTTAAGCTATCTTTTTAAGTGAAAACATTGGGAATCCATTTTGTGAATCGAGTGGAAAGGTTAGAACTTATGTCGGTTTAGTTAAATTTGAGAATCACTTGAATGGGTACGGTACGTTAGGAGTGCACAATTAGACGAGAGGTGAGTATTTCATGTGAGAGCACGTCCTAACATGTACTTTGCATTCATTGTTTTAATGTTATTAAAACACTTGCTGTTTTTAAAATACTCTCCACTTTCGGGCTCTGACCCGTTTTCTTTCAAATCTACTTTTTGTAAAAACCTTTTTAGGTGCCCAGCCACAAGGACACCATGCATAGTATTCCCAATCAGGTGACGAGCTGTAGCTGTTGTGGAAGTTATAGGGCCTTGCTAGTAGTCGCTTCATCTGCCTTGACTCTATATTCAGATTTCATCAGTTGTAGGGCATGTCGCCCATTTCTTTTAGAGACATTTCATTTCTTTCAGTTATTCAGACTTTTGGTTTGTAATTAATTCAGGATGCAGACTTGTTTTATTTCTTTCCATATTGGGATTGTTGTGAGGAGTATTTCCTCTGGACTCATTTTTACTTGATGATTTACTATAGTTTGAACTCTATCGTGAATGGTTGTGTTACGTTTTTATATTTTATTTATTGCATGTTAATCAGATTTAATTTAAAATTCGGCAACTCACTTTTTAAATACTAGGTGGTTAGTAATTATTAAAATGTTTTCGACAGTGATGCTATTAACTGGACCAACTTGGCATTTTGTATTAATTTAATAAAGGAGTAGCTACCCGGTATTTAATTAGTCGGGGTGTCACAGGTGGTAAGAGAGTATCAGGTTCTAGTGTCCTTTAGGATCTGTACGGCTTATTATGTTTCCGCTGAGCTTTCTTTGATGTAGAGCCCTATATTTTAGGACTGTTGTATTCATTTATGTGTGCTTCGCTCTTCAGCTTTTTTAAGTTTATAACTGCGAACTTATAGACTTTACTCTTATTTCAGATGCCTCCACGACGTGCGCAGCGAGTTCCTAGGGATGCACAGCCCGAGCCACAGCCAGCTCCAGTTAGGGCACCATGAATGCCGCTGAGGTTGCAGCCATTGTAGCCTAGGCGGTAAACGCTGTTCTTGCCGTTGTACAGCAGGCACCACCTCAGGCGCCGGTAGCTGCGCCAGTTCAGGCACATGCATTCCCGTCTGCTTAGGAACGTGTTCGAGATGCTTTTCAGAAATCACACCCTCCGGAGTTCGCAGGTAGCTCCGATGTTGTGGTATCTAGTCAGTGGAGGAAGGATATTCAGAGGCACCTGAGGATGTATGAGTGCACCGAGGTTCAAAAGCAGATACTAGCTACTTTCAAGCTAGTAGGTTCTGCATTGCAGTGGTGGGAGTCTATTACCATCGCAGAGGAGAGAGATACTCTTTTATACAGGAGTTTTGGGTGCATTTCGACCGCAAATATTTTCCGTCAGCTGTTCATACGGAAATGGGGAGGAAGTTGATGAGCCTTAGACAGGAGGGTAAGACTGTGGCCAAGTATGAGGCCGAATTCACAAATTTGCTGAATATTATCCCGGATGAGATACCGACAGAAGAAAAGAGGATTCATAAGTTTACAGATGGGTTGACTTGGAGGATCCGTCAGCACTTGTTGGGGAATCTATCGTTGGCCACTTATTCTGATGTGGTTAACGCTGCATTGCTCCATTACCAGGACCACCGCTTTCACTTGACAGAGGGGAAATGATCAGGAGAGTCCAGCCATCAGGGCAGGACCGGGGGAAATGGTGCCAGCGGGGCACAATCAGCTCAGGGTCAGTATAGGCAGGGTGATCAGGGTTCCCAGCAGGCGGATTCTAAGAGATTCTGATAAGAGGGTTTCAGGCACGGACAGGGAGGTTTTAGGCAGGGCCATCAGGGCCAGCCGGGTCAAAATGGTCAACAGCAGCAGTTTCACCTGGGCCAGCAAGGCCAGGGCAGAAATGGTAACGGTCACCAGGGCCCTGGTCAGCAGGGACAGCGAGGGGGAAACTTCCAGGGGAAGTGTTTCATTTGTGGTAAGATTGGCCACAAATGTCAGGAGTGTCCTGATAGGGGCAGGGCCCCACTGCAGCAGCAGCAGGGTGCTAGGCACGAGCCACATAAGCCTATGTTTCCCGCCGCCCTCCCGGCACCGCCACAGATGGAAGCATTACCACCTATTCCAGCGGTCCCAGTTCAGCAGGGGCAGCTTCAGTATGGGAGAGTGTATCAGCTCCAGCAGGTCGTCGCCCCACAGGATCCACAGGCCATTGAGGGTATGTTCTCTATTCAGGGGACTATGGGGCGTATTTTGTTTGACACGGGGGCTACACACTATTTTATTGCTATGAGATTTGCACGCACCATTGGGTTGTTAGACACCGTCGAGAGTACGGTTACTTGTGTAGATTCGCCATTGAGTAGGGGTTCTGTGATTTCCCTTGTATGTAGAGGCGTGGGTATAGAGATCGGGAGGTTTACTTTACCCGCGGATATGTTAGTGTTAGAGATGACCGAGTATGATTCCATTATTGGTATGGATTGGCTAGTTGCGTACCGAGCCATGATTGACTATTTTAGTAGGAGTATTATCTTTGCCATTCCCGGGCAGGAGATGTTTTTAGTGGCGATGCCTCGCCCTGAGGGAGGATCGTCCACTCATTTGTACTATATAAAGGAGGAGACCTCTAAGGAAGTGGTGATACCACTTGATTCGATTCCAGTAGTTCGAGAGTTTGCCGATGTATTTCAGGATATACCTGGATTGCCTCCGAGTAGAGAGATAGATTTCGTGATCGATTTGATGCCGTGAACTCGGCCTATTGCCCGCGCACCTTACCATATGGCTCCAGCTGAGATGAGAGAGTTATGGGATCAGATTGAGCAGTGGTTGGGTCAGGGGTTTATCCGGAGGAGTACTTCGCCGTGGGGTGCCCCTGTGTTATTCGTTAAGAACAGGGATGGATCATTGAGGTTGTGTGTGGATTACCGGGAGTTGAATAAGGTCATGATATGGAATAAGTATCCGTTACCCCGAATCGATGACTTATTCGACCAGCTGAGAGGAGCTTCTTTCTTCTCAAAGATTGATTTGCGATCGGGATACCATCAGTTGCGTATCAGGTAAGAGGACGTCTCGAAGAGTGCTTTCTTAACGAGATATGGTTCCTACGAGTTTCGGGTTATGCCTTTTGGTTTGACCAACCCTCCAGCCGTGTTTATGGACTTGATGAATAGGGTGTTCAGAGAGTTCCTAGATCAGTTCGTTATTGTCTTCATTGATGATATTCTGGTTTACTCCCAGACAGAGGAGGAGCACGCCGAGCATTTGAGGCAGGTTTTGCTGACGCTACGTTAGAACGAGCTGTATGCAAAGTATGAGAAGTGTGGGTTTTGGCTGAAGGAGGTTCAGTTTTTGGGGCATATTATTTCCGACCAGGGGATATCTGTTGATCCGGGAAAGGTATCCGCGGTGAGGGAGTGGGGATAGCCCACGACACCGACTGAAATCCGTAGTTTCTTGGGCCTAGCAGGATACTACAGGAGGTTTATTCGGGGTTTTTCCAAGATAGCGGGTCCTTTGACACATCTGACTCGAAAAGGTGTGCCGTTCATTTAGAGTGATGTCTGTCAGCTGGAATTCGATGAGTTGAAGGACAAGTTGACCTTAGCACCTGTGTTAGCGTTGCCGAGACCGGGAGTTGAGTATCTAGTTTACACCGATGCGTCCTTACAAGGACTTGGAGGTGTATTGCAGCAGGAGATTCAGGCCATAGCTTATGCTTCCCGTAAGCTTAAGCCTCACGAGAAGAATTACCCCACTCATGATTTGGAGTTAGTGGTAGTTGTATTTGCCCTTCGGATTTGGAGATATTACCTTTTGGGGGAGAAGTTTCGATTGTTCACAGACTACAAGTCCCTACAGTACCTATTCACGCAGAAGGAGTTGAATATGCGGCAGCGAAGGTGGCTTGAGTTTGTGAAGGATTATCAGTTCGATATCCAATATCACCCGGGGATGGCTAACGTGGTAGCAGACGCGTTGAGCCGTAGGCCAGTAGATGAGGTGGCAGGGGTGTGGAAGGCTAAGTGGAAAGAGTTGGGACACCAAGATGCAGTGGCCCGATCGTTCATGTCTGTGATGACTGTTACACCGCAGATTGTCACAAAAGTGGTAAGGGCACAGGAAAATGACTCGTTCTATCAGGAGCAGATAGTTCGATTACTAGCAGAGGGAGCCGAGTCCTATACCGTTAGTTTAGGCGGGGGATTACGCTTCAATGGGAGACTGGTAGTTCCGGAAGGGGAAGAATTGCGACACGAGGTGATGGCAGAGTCGCACGGTTCATGGTTCACGGTACATCCCGGTGGGGACAAAATGTACCAAGATATGAGACGACAGTATTGGTGGAGCGGGATGAAGAGAGATATTGCCGTGTTTGTTTCTAAATGCGCCACTTGTCAGCTGGTAAAAGTGGATCATCAGAGACCAGCAGGACTTCTACAACCATTAGAGGTCCCGATGTGGATGTGGGAGAGCATCTCCATGGATTTTATCACGGGGTTGCCTACCTCACAGAGAGGTCACGAATCCATTTGGGTGATTGTGAACAGGTTGACCAAAGTCGCACATTTTCTACCCGTAAGGACAGACTACACTACGGGACAATATGCCCAACTTTTTATTGCAGAAATAGTGAGACTTCACGGTGTGCCCCTAAATATCGTGTCTGACAGAGACAAGATATTTGTGTCATGATTTTGGGAGAGTTTTCAGGAGGCCATGGGCACGGAATTGCGGTTGAGTAGGTCTTATCATCCGCAGACCGATGGGCAAACCGAGCGTACCAATCAGATGTTGGAGGACATATTGCGTATGTGCATCATTGATTTCGAGGGTGGATGGGAGCAGTATCTTCCACTGGTGGAGTTTGCCTACAATAACTCCTACCAGTTCACCATTGGCATGGCTCCATTTGAGGCGTTATACGGTAGACCTTGTCGTTCCCCATCATGTTGGTTGGAGGTGGGGGACAACAAACTACTTGGGCCGGAAGTGATTCAGGATACTTCGGCGAGGTTAGAATTAATACGGAGTCGCATTCGAGTAGCTCAGGATCGGCAGAAGAGCTATGCTGATGCGAAGAGATTCTTCAGGGAGTTCCAAGTGGGGGACCAGGTTTTACTCAGAGTATCTCCTATGAAGGGGATTATGCGATTTGGGAAGAAGGGGAAGTTGGCATCGAGATATGTGGGACCATTTCCTATCATCGAGCGGATTGGGTCTTTTGCGTATAGACTTGGGTTACCGGAGCATTTGCACAGGATTCATGATGTGTTTCATATTTCCTCGCTAAGGAAATATCTTAGAGATGATTTGTCTCATTCTCACATTGCTTTGGAGGACATCGATCTCCAGCCTGATAGCTCCTACGAGGAGGGGCCGATTGCTATTTTGGATCAGAGTGAGCAGAAACTGCGGTCAAAGATAGTTCCGTTAGTACATGTTCAGTGGCGACATCATAATGTCGAGGAGTCCACATGGAAGCGCGAGATGAGATGCGCGAACGTTATCCAGAGTTATTTTTACCAGGTACTTTCTAGTTCCGAATTTCGGGACGAAATTCTGTTATTAGGGGGGAAGTATGTAATACCCCGTACTTTTATTGATATTTATTTATGGGATTAATTTAATTATATGTGAATTAATTGAGAATTAATCCGAATAAAATACTAGAGAGATGTGAGTTGGTATTTGATTATAATGTGTATATATGGAGATATATGAATATTGAAAATATTGAATTTGTCGTGAGATAGAAATACGGCAATTTGGGAAATTTTGTTGAGACGCGTGTGACAGTCGCGTCAAGAAAATATTTAATTTAAGTAAAAAGTGAATTTTATTTTTTATTAACCGTATGGTCATTTTAAGTGTGCCAACGTGTCCGAAAGGGTTGAGATAGTCAGAAAACACTAGTCGGGGGTTAAGTTTGAGTCCCGGGGCATTATTGGGCCATACCGGTAACTTAAAAGGGCATTTTGGTAATTTCGGAAATTTGGGAATTAAAACCTACGAAAATTAGAAATAAAATCTGGCTTATTCTTTATCCACTAAACCCACTAACTACACTAAATGACTTAATGGGCTACGGGAGTTATTAGAAGAAATAGAAAAGAAGTTCCTAAGGCAACCTCTGAACCTCCATTGTCGTCATCTTTAGAGAAGAACTTGTAGAGAGAGAGAGAAAAGAGAATTCTGCAGAGGGAGAGAGAACAATTCAACCTTCAAGATTCAACATCAAATTCAGAGAAAGATTAGAGGCAAGTGGTTTAATTACGTTATTTGCAAAGAATGCTTCTTCCATGTCTAGGAAATTTATATAATTGTATTGTTCTTGGGAGATTTATAAAAAGCCATGAAATTGGAGTTATGAATTCAGATTTTAATGTAGGATTGCATGTAGAAGTGTTATTGGATAATTGAACTAAAATAACTACTACTTTTCATGTTACAAAAATGGATTTATTTATGGAAGTTAATGATTTTAAATTCTAGGGTTCATACTCATATGATTTGGGGGAAAACTATGGGAGAATTGATAATTAGGTGTTGTATAGAGAGATTTGATTCCATGAATGTGCTATATTTTGACCTAAGAATGTTTAGGAATGTTGAGGAACCTTAAAATATTGTTGGACAAATTTTTGGAGGAGTTTTGAGGTGAGAAAATTTGTGAAAAACGTAATAGGAATTTTCTGGGCTCGAACTGTCACCTCGTTAGAAGACCTGCCCAGGTCGTTCGAACGAGCTCGTTTGAACGAGCTTCTAATGAGTTGACCGTTTGAATTCTAATGAGGGGGATGTTCATTCGATGCCTTTCGTTCGAATGATATCTCATTAGAATGCCGCTTCGTTCGAACGAACTCTCGTTCGAACAGCCTCGTTCGAACGAGACTTCTAACGAGTTGACAGTTTGGCCTTTTTGGCCTGATTTGACTTCTAGTGTTCCGTAACCTTGTTTAATTGTAGAGATGACAATTCCTTGATGACTAATCGATATAGTTGGGACATTTGGGATATATTAGGGAGTAAAACGTAGAAGTGTGGTTTGAACCAAATGATATTTATGGGTTAGAACGTGAGTAACTATTACGTCGTGAGGTTAACGGATGATGTGTATATATAAACTGGGGACGCGTGTATTGGTATAAGAATGAGAAGTATACCACTAATAAATTATGGTAATTACAAAGATGCGTGCATGCTTAGTATACGTATATGATTTTATGTGTATGACATACCTACCATACTTGCTATCACGAGAGGTTTACGTTCGCTTAGGGCCATCTACTCCTTGTGTGCCCGGATTTGGATTGGTGCCTAGAGAACATAATACTAGAACGACTTATTTGTGAGTTAATAAGTCAGCTGACTATGGAGCGTAGGTATGTACGTGACCCATGGATATGTTGAATTATGTTTGCCTCCATTTTTTGTGTGTTGTGCTTATTCTAACAATTCCTGAGAGATTCAAAATTTGTAATCCTTATGTACGTGATGTACCGGGATGGATAGCAGAGTATGTGAGCACCACAGCTTAGCCTCGGGCTGCTTGTACTGTATATCTACGATGTGAATAAAATACGATTAAATGAAAAGGAATTTTGATGTATTATTGCGAGAATAATTTATAGTAACTCCTTGAGAAGTTAAAAAGGGATAACATGCCATGAATTATAATGTTAACAATTGAGAATCTGAGTTTAATTAAAGCTATCTGTTTAAGTGAAAACATTGGGAATACATTTTGTGAATCGAGTGGAAAGGTTAGAACTTATGTCGGTTTAGTTAAATTTGAGAATCACTTGAATGGGTACGGTACGTTAGGAGTGCACAATTAGACGAGAGGTGAGTATTTCATATGAGAGAACATCCTAACATGTACTTTGAATTCATTGTTTTAATGTTATTAAAACACTTTCTGTTTTTCAAATACTCTCCACTTTCGGGCTCTGACCCGTTTGCTTTCAAATCTACTTTTTGTAAAAACCTTTTTAGGTGCCTAGCCACAAGGACACCATGCATAGTATTCCCAGTCAGGTGACGAGCTGTAGCTGTTGTGGAAGTTACAGGGCCTTGCTAGTAGACGCTTCATCTGCCTTGACTCTATATTCAGATTTCATCAGTTGTAGGACATGTCGCCCATTTCTTTTAGAGACATTTCATTTCTTTCCGTTATTCAGACTTTTGGTTTGTAATTAATTCAGGATGCAGACTTGTTTTATTTCTTTCCATATTGGGATTGTTGTGAGGAGTATTTCCTCTAGACTCATTTTTACTTGATGATTTACTATAGTTTGAACTCTATCGTGAATGGTTGTGTTACGTTTCTATATTTCATTTATTGCATGTTAATCAGGTGTAATTTAAAATTTGGCAACTCACTTTTTAAATACTAGGTTGTTAGTAATTATTAAAATGTTTTCGACAGTGATGCTATTAACTGGACCAACTTGGCATTTTGTATTAATTTAATAAAGGAGTAGCTACCCGGTATTTAATTAGTCGGGGTGTCACACCTTGGACTTTCTAGGACCGTTTCTGAGATCAAAACAAAACCTCTTAATGTGACCTTTCCTACCACAATGTGTTCAAGTGAAAGCAGAGTGCGAAGCATTACCTAAGGGTTGACCTTTTCTAACATTCTTATGAACAGTTGACTCTCTCAAAATGACGATTTTGGATTTATTAGTTTAAGAGTTTTGAGTATCGAAGTCAATACCACACTTATCATTTTTTATTTCGATGATGCCTAACATCTTATCCAATTTTTTGGACCTAGACTCGAAATTAAATTTCACACGACTCGAGTCTCTCAATTTATCTTCAAGTTCCACAATCCTAGACCCAATTAATCCTCTAGTCTCTTCAAACTCAAGAAGCTATTTCTCTATAACCTCCATTAAATCTCAAAGATTATCTATCTCACCCTCACCATATTATTGCTTCTCTTGAATAGTCATGTCACCTTCCCTAAGATCCTTATTTAAAACACTTTCGTCATTACCTATGACACGTTTTTTCATCCTATCTTCTAACTTCAAGTTTATCTTTTTCAATTTCAATGATTTCCCACACAACTCACGAAAGGAAACTTGGAGTTTAATCTCCCTATCGTCTTATTCATTCTCACTATTTTCTACACTAACTTTACCATCACATACTTGAGATTAAGATACAATGGCCTTAGAAGTGTCATGAAAAGAAATATTTTCATGTGAAGATTCATCATCAATGCTCATATGACTAACCATGAAAGCGATGAAGTTGAGCTCAATGGTGGAATCAGGTCCCTCTCTCGGTTCGCTATCACCAAGGGTGACATTATATGCAATTGGTTTCTTTCCCTCCTTCCTTAGTTTAGGGGAGGCTCGGCTGTCCTATGGCCATAGTCCTCACAACCAAAACATTTATTCGATTCGTCCCTTTTAAGATCATCATTGGGAGTTTCTCAACTTTGTTATACTTAGACATATCAAATTTATTATAATCATTTTATAATTTATCTTTATTAAATTTAAGGAACTTTCTAAACTTCTTAGAAAACATTGCCATATCAACCGAGTTGATGTCAGAATCATCATTCGAAACAAGTATTTCCTCCTTTCGAGATTTTAAAGTTATTCCCTTATCATTTTTCTTCACATCATTGGAGGTGAACATATCGAGTTTATAGGTTTATAAGTCACCTATAATCTCTTCAGGTTTTGTAGAGTTTAAAGTGCCTAAAGAATTCAAAACGGTTACTTTAGGATTAAACCTTTCAAGTAATGTCCTTTAAATTTTCTTTATGACAAAGTTATCTGGTATCTTCTCTCTTATATTAAAAGATGAGTTTATAATATCGAACAATGTAGCATAAAACTGATCAAAGGTTTCACTGTCATCAATTTTAAGGGTTTCAAATTAAGTGGTGAGGTTTTGGATTTTGTAAGCCTTAACATCATTTGTACCTTCATGGGTGAGTTGGAGTGTATCCTAAGCCTCTTTAGACATTTCACAAGTCATAATACGACGGAACTCCTCTAGTGTTCCTTCGGTGTGACCACACTAAAAATAACATTTAAACCACATGAATTATATTTTGCCAACTTGTGCTCATTCTCACTCCATTTGTAGAAGGGTGTCTCAAGCCTACCCAATATATATTTTTGGGCGAGGGACCCTCAAGGCCCTCCCTATAAACCTCTAGAAAATTTTGGGGTAAGGGACCTTCAAGGCCCTCCCTCTCAGCTTCCAGAAAATATTAGGGTGAGAGGGACCCTCAAGTCCCTCCCCCATAGGTTCCAGAAAATGATGGGATTAGGGACCCACAAGACCCTCCGTCATCTTCCGAAAAATCTTGGGGTGAGGGACCCTCAGCTTTCAAAAAATCTTGGGCGAGGAACCCTCAAGGTACTCCCCCTCAACTTCCAGAAAATAGGCCAGGATGAGAAATGGGCTACAATGAGAAACCCCTAATCATGAAAACATATTATTTTATAGAATACAACTACTAACACTTAATTTCTTACACATATAGCCCAACTGAGCAAGTAGGGCTGAAATGGGACAGTCTAGATCTATTTGAAATTTTTTCTTAGCGGCTGAGGAATAAGATTTATTGAGCAAGATCAACCACTTAGCAATTTAGGACTGAGAGCATACTAGTAGAAAGACCCTAGGATTAACTCAAGTCCTCACACATCACACTTAGTCATAACTGAAATGAGCAACGGAGAGGTTGCTCACCAGAAATGAATTTTTGTTATAAAAAATGATTTTAGAGAAGGGGGTACTCAATACCCCCTCTCAACAGAAGTGATTTTAGAGGAGCTGGTCCTTGAAGCCTCCCCTATCAAGTTTACTAAGTTTGTACCAAAAGTTACCATTTTAAACGATATTTACCAAATGGGGGGTCTTGAGGACCCTCTTCTCTAAAATCAATTTTTATAACAAAAATTCATTTCTAGTGAGCAACCTCTTGGTTGCTCATTTTAGTTATGACTGAGTGTGTTGTGTAAGGACTTGAGAACTCCTAGTGTCTTTCTACTAGTATCCTCTCAATCCTAAAGTTCTAAGTGGTTGATCTTGTTCAACAAACCTTATTCCTCAACCTCTTGGGTAGTCCTGAGACACGCTTCTACATTAGCCCTCGTGCAAAGTCTTTTGTATTGGGAAGACCAAAGGACTTTGTACGCCATAAAATCAAATTTCAATAATAATTTTTATAGGGACTCTAGGGTTCCTCATCATCATTACTTGGGTTATTAATTGTATTGTCCCTTCATTCTAGGTTTTGGGATCTTTAAAACCATGTGTCAGTATGGGAATCATCTCATCATTTGGGGAAAACAATCTGCCAACTTTTTGGTATTCCCACACGTTTTCCCATTTTCATATAAAAGCTAATATTTTGAATAAAATCTTTTAGTTTTACCATTTTTTATAAACATTTACAAAGAGATGAGTTTTCTAGTGATAGAAATTCCAAAGACTCCATGACTTTTTCTTTCAAGCTTCTTCAAAATACCATCAATGGCTTCATCATCACCTATTACTTCTTTAGACGTTTATTCCACCATTATTCCCTTCATGATAGGATCTTTACCTATCTCTATTTCCATATATACAGTGGTGGACACTAGCACCACCACTATAAACACCGCCCAAGGTAATTCCGTTACTTCAGTCCCTTCTATTTCATTTTTAGTTGATGACTCACCCTAGGCTCCTCGCGACCATGGGCTTTTTCTTTTACAGAAATGATTTTTTAATCTAACTTAGTTAAGGTCTCTATTAGAAGCGAGGGTTATTCGCATGAAGTTCCAATCACCATCGGTTCCTCACTTGATTTTAGGGTTAGGTTCCTCATTGGCGATTTTGCAAATGAGGCTTTCCTATCTGCCAATTTGAGCACAAAGGTTTCCTCGTTGATATTTTTGACGACTTTGGGTTCCTCATTTGAGTTTTCACCTATAAAGGGTTCCTCATTTGTTATTTAGCGTGCGATGGGTTCCTCGTCAGAGGATTTCCTGAATGTGGGTTCCTAGACCGCTTATTTGAATACGAGGGGTTCCTCATTGGGAGTCTTCTCAACCTTGGGTTTCTCATTTCCTATTCCTCCTGTAATGGGTTCCTCGTTAGTGGATTTCATGACTGCGGGTTCCTCGACCAGTAATTTGAATACAAGAGATTCCTCATTGGGAGCCTTCATAACCTTGGTTTCCTCATTTGCCATTTATCCAGTGATGGGTTCCTCATCGGAGGCTTTCACGACTACCGGTTCCTCGACTGCTAGTTTCAATATGAGGGGTTCCTTGCACGAGGTACTAAGCACGAGGGGTTCCTCACCTAGGAACTTTGCAACTATGGATTTATTGTCTGAGGTATTGAGCATGGGGTGTTCCTCATCTCGGCCTTCTGCAACTGTGGGCTCCTCACTTGAAACAATGGCTATTAGCAGTTCTTCCACCATTTCATCTTCTTCTTAGGATTCAGAAGATTATATGCACACTCATCAGGGAAGGGATTTTTTCCTCTATCATCATGCACCATTTTTTGTACCAAGTGATAATTTCATGGCTTCCCTTGCTCACTTTGAAGAGAACTTTGTTTCCAATGTTCTCGAGAGACCCCGCGTGGGGTTAGGTGAGTCTACTGATTCCCCTATTATTCTTCCCAACTCTATTCTCAGAGTTATAATTGATCGTGGTTACATCCCTCACTCCAATATTGAAATCAAAGTTGCGGGGGGTGCCCCAGAGGAGTGGACTACATAGGTTGACTATATTCTGACTCTTCTTTCTTATAAGGCTACACTTAAGGTACTTGGCCTTCTTACCACCATTGACAGTTTAAGGTCTGGCACTATGTCCAAACACAATTCCACCCTCAACTTTTTATTATCTCGATGGACTAGGGAATCTCATACTTTTGTGACTAGTTGGGGTTACTTTTTCGTTACTATAGAGGATATTTGAGAGCTGTATGCCCTACCTTTCTTTAGGGAGCATGTTTTTACTGATGGATATGAGGATGCCCTTGAGAAGGTGATGGTGGAAGAGTTGCGGGATTCACTCACTGAGTGTTCGAAATATGTGGCTATAAATGTAATTGGTCTTATAAAACACTCTTTCACCAAATGGTAAAGGTACTGGTTCAGAGACTTTGAGCAGCCACCAAAAGGGTAGACTTTTAACCGAGCCCTCAAAGTTTAGGATTGTACCAAGCTTCACTCCTCTTCGCACTTAGCCATTTTCCTACTTCCCATCCTGAGCCAATTCTTGTTCCCAGGTAAACCAGAAGACTCTTCCCATGAGCTCCTTTTAAAATTAGTTGTGAGACTATCGTGAGGGAAGCAAGTACCCCTCGCTGGTTTAGTTCTTAGTTCTCTTTATTCCTGGCTGGATCGTTCCCATATAGATTTTGAGAGACCTTCGATTATTACGATGCCATTAACTTTGCCAATACTCTTCTCCTGGTGGCTTTCTTATTTGAGAAGTTTCCACATTACTGCCTTAAAGCACAGGCTTGTTGCAGCAATGCCGCTCGTCTTTTGAGGTGTCATGAGAAGGCCCCCAAGAAGCCCCTACGGCCTTTAATTAATGATATTGAGGATTTTTATTTTCTCCCTTATAGTAAATTCCCCGATGGCATTTTTAGCAAGATATATTTCCCGGGTGATGGTGGAATTTTTTATTGCCCTTCTGATGTTAACATTGTTTCTTCCTATCCACATATAAATCTAATGGCGATGCTATTACCAGGACTCTTCCCTTCTTTGATAGAGAAAGGTCAAGGCGATGGATTTTATCACTCACAGCAAGTGAGAAGATAGTTTGGTTATGACCAAGGTGTTCACACCCCTTCTTACCCTCCATACAGCGACCCTTCAGAGTTATACTTTAAGTTATATATAAACTTTACCTTTAAAGGAATGTTTCATAGAGTAATCCACTTGGGGGGACTGTACGTGCCTCCCCGCGATTACCTGCCTTCATTCAATCCCTTTTAGTTCTTGCTTTCGAAGTGGCAGGTTCTCTTTGCCCATGAGACCACTCCCACTAAGTACATCAAGGCCTAATTCTTAATTAGATGGACCCAAAAAGAGCTTTGGCATCTTAGCACCAGACCTAAGATGCCTATTGAACAGACTACTCCCATCCTAGTGAAGCCATTTCTTGATAAGTCTACCTGGTCACAGTAAACTGAGTTGCCTCCCGCTAAATCTAATGGGCAATCCAAAGGTAAAGGCAAAGAAAAATCTCTTGTGAGGGGTAAGAGAAATCATAAAGATGTGAATATGTCAAACTTCAATATTTCTACTACTATTTCTCCCTCTCCACCCCCTCTCCCATGAGGAGTAGAGTTGCCAACAAGAAGAAGGGGATAGATGCAGATGTTGTTGCTCCTTCCGCATTGGACCAGGGGTCTGATACCGATGATCTTGGGGTAGAGGATACTTATAGGACTGTTCGGGAGCAAGGTTATGAGGCTCTAGACTTCTCTTCTTAGGAGACGCAAGTCACATATATTCTGGTTGAAGAAAGTACTACACCCAAACGTTCTTCACTTAGTGAAACTGTCTACCACATAGTTTCACATGCTAGTTTCTCCTCCCCCTCATTGGAAGAGTAACTAGTTGACTATGGAAGCAGACCTTCCTACGATGATCATAGATCTTCTTTGAATGATTTTGATGGATTGGATTTTTGTGGTGAAAGTACTAATGACACTTATGATCTGTTATCAGTTTCGAGGGAGTCTTCCAGAGATGATGAGATACCACATTCTCGTTCGGGGGTTAGCCCCGCTACCCCTTCCCTATAGTCAGATTGTGCATCATATTGCTGTAAGTCTTTCTTTAATTAGGACCTTTATGTATATGATTTTCTTCTTCTTTCATTATTTTCGTATTTACTAATTCTTTCTCTTGCGATGTTTCCACAAGTTACTTCTCTGGAGGTGAGTGGTCCTTCACCTCCCCCACTACGTCGTGATCTTTTCCAGCGAGAAAGGAATTCTATGCTCATTTCTTCCCGAGGACTTTTCAGAGAGGTTTGTTACTCCCTCCAGGGGTCTTTGAAACTTTGTTATCCACAAATTATTCTTCTCTTATTGAATGTTATATGTTGTTATTGCCTTGTAACTTTCATCTGTGTATCCTACTAGCACCAAGGTCGCGTATGTGACCTCACTTTCTGCTCAGATATTTGTCTGACTTTCTTTATATGTACAATCTCACTATTCTTTTATTTTTTTTATCTCTTTTTTCTTGTGTTATCTACCTGTTTCTGATTGCATAGGATTGCGCCTTTTAGCCCTGTCATTTCATCTTCTCCAGTTGGCACTTCTACAGTTGAGTTCCTAGTTACCTTATTTTCAAAGGTCTGCTTGTTCACTTGGCTCCCCTTTTTTTGTATTACCATATTTTTGGTTATTATATACTTCATCACTTTTTGTTTCCCAGGGCCCTATATCTCCTAGCCTCTCCTATATAAGAAGGACCCATCCTTTTCTTACAGCTACTATTTCAGATTGTCCCCCTTAAAGAGGATTTTTGTCCCCTGGGTCCACATATCTATGGATGGTAAGCCTTTGATCCAGCCTATCTCTCTTTTACAGTGGCATTAATTTCCAACCCTATTTCATAGGTTTCCACTTCTGCTTAGGTACCGATAGATTCTTTTCCTATTGTCATGATAACAACATCTTTTAATGTCTTCAAGTCATTAGGATAACCCCTGCTGCACCAATAGTCATGTTTCACTCTTTCTCCTTAGGTAGGGCCTAGATATTTTATTATCTTCTAGTCTATTATTTCTCTAGCTAGTATGTACTGATAATCCCATTCCTTACTTCCATTCATATGTCCCCTACTACTACTTAATCGGTGGCTCTTGCTACTATTCCTCTAGCAGCCCCTGTTGCAGATGAGCCACTTCGCCCTCTTAACTTCAGCAAGAGCCCTTTCATAGTACCCCTCCCGGGAACTATTTTCTTCATGGGTAGTTGGATTTTCTTCGGTATAATTGTCTTTGTGAGGTAAATGACTTGCTAACTCCTACATTTTCCTCTTCATTTATATGCTAGCTTTGTGGAGGCTTCCTTATCCACTGCGTTTGCGACAATTGTTGATGAGGCATCCCCTTCGGGAGCACTTGCAGCTCCCCCCTAAACTGCTATGGAGGGAATTACTCAGGTACCGTATATGATAGTAGTTATTTATGTACCACTATTTTAACTAGTATAACCCCTTTTATTTTTTAAAATTTTGTTACCAAGCTAATATAGCTGAGGTTCCTCCATCTTCAGAACTTATTACTATCTCTGCCCTCACTGTTGAGTGGCTCGGGCTCCCAGCTAGCACCTCAGATGAAGTTATCTAGGTGAATACTTGATTTGCCTATATATTTATATATATATGGTGTACAAATGTTTGCTAACATTTACCTATTTCTCTATTTCCAGAGTGACTCCGAAATGCATTGGGGGGGGGGGGGGGGGGGGAGGGGGTAGCTACGAGAGAGGTATTAGACTGTCATACTTTTCCGTATTTTCCACTTCCTATTTTTCTTCTTCATGATTTTACAGTGCAAGTATTCTTACCTCTGCCCTCGTTTCATTATTTCCAGGCTAGCGAGGTAGCGGCTCCGATAACTGTGGAGCACATTGGAGAGATGGTTATGAGAGAGGTATTATACTGTCTTACCTTCTCTCTTTTTCTATTTCTCCTTTTTCTTCTTGCTTATATTGTGCAAGTGCTCTCACCTTCACCCTTGTTTCATTATTTTCAGGTGAGTGAGGCTACTGCGTCGGTAACTTTGGAGTCTATTAAGGGGATGACTGCGAGTGAGGTATATACAGGCATACCTTCTCTCTTTTACTGTTTCCCATTTTTTTCTTCTTTCTTATACTGTGCAAGTTCTCTCACCTTCACCCTTGTTTCATTATTTCCAGGTAAGTGAGGCGGATGCTCCGGTAACTATAGATCCTGTTGGGATAATGTCCGTGAGAGAGGTTTTATACCGTCATTCCTTCTCTCTTTTATCGTTTCCCCCTTTTTTCTTCTTTCTTATACTGTGTAAGCTCTCTCACCTTCACCCTTGTTTCATTGTTTCTAGGTGAGTGAGGTAGCTGCTATAGTAACTATGGAGCCTGTTGAGGGGATGGATGCGAGAGAGATATTATACTGGCCTACCTTCTCTCTTTTTACTATTTCTCCTCTTTCTTCTTTCTTATATTATGGAAGCGCTCTCACCTTCACCCTTATTTCATTATTTCCAAGTGAGTGAGAAGGCTGCTCCGGTATCTGTGGAGTAGATAGAGAGTGTTGTGTTGCACAATCCTCAGGTATCTTGTTGTCATACCCAAGTTACTATTACCTAATTACTAACTTGTGAGTTGTATTGATATTCCTCGTTGCTATTTCCCACGCCTAACTTGGCGTCCTCCATTAGGCTAACCCCTTTCAGACTAATGGCATCATACTCATCCCCTTGACTTTTGGGGAAAGCTCCTTACCATGGCCTTTTTCAGGATCTGGATACAATTTTCATTATTTCTTTCTCTTCTGACCTATTATGACCACTTATTTTTAGGATCTTATTCGTAGGTCCATTGAGGTAGATGACGAGGGGGATCAGAGTTCTGAGGCCACTTTTACAGCCGATAATGGTGATTTTGGTGGGGACTCTTCTTTTCTTCCCTTTGAGATAGAGTCGCGTCATTTCGATGGTGACATTGAGTTAGAGGCTACATCATCCTTTATGAGTAGGTCGTGGCATGAGGAGCGACCAAAGTGCTTCAGGACATATGAGCGCCAGATCCTAGATTTGATGTTGGAGCATCATCCTAATACATTCAGACCTTAGAGTGTACTTTATATTGATAGACTCACAGTGTTTAACCTGGAGGCCCTTGCTATCCATATTCATGACTTTTTAGCCACTTCTGAGGTTGAGCTGACTAGCGCCTCTACTTTGTTGTTCTTGGATGCTCTTCGTGATTTACAGAAATTCTATCATTTTCATCTAGATTGGCTTGATGATAGAGTTCATCATTTTCTAAGAACTCCCTTTCGAAAGATGGTAACATTTAAGACATCCAGATAGTCTAGGATTGAGCAGTGATAGGCTGAGGGTACGAGGATTTGGGATCGAAGTGCATCGCTTCAGTCTCAGATTGCATCAGTTCATTCCCTACTTGACCAACTTGAGTCTGGTGACTAGGAGGAGGAGTTCTTATGAGAGGCTGGTCCATCATATGATGGCGTCCTCATTCACGACAACTTGTTTTTTGTTATTTCGAGGGGATAGGATAGTTCTTGCCTTATTGTATTTTTGGTTTCCATGTGTAAAGGACTAATCATTTATAAATAAGGAAATGTTGTTTTATTTCTCTTACACTTTTCTTTTCCTTTGCCCCCATCTATACTTTTGGCATTTTGTAACTAAGACATGCTCTAATTTACTGTGAGCATTTGTCAATTTAGGTTGCCCCGTATACTGTGGGGTAATTTAATTAATCTGAGCAAGTTATGTACATATGCACATTGTTCTTTTAAGACCAACCCCTATGATTGCGGGGTGTTAGCACGTTATCTGGGTAAGTTATTGTTTTGGAGTTGCCCCCCTCTGTTTGTGGGGGTGATCCTACACATTATTATATGTGTTTATAAGGATTAGCTTCAAGGGGGGTGACCTCACCTTCTTCCCTTAGCTTTTATTTCAAAAGAATCTTTTTTAAATAGAAGAAGTAGATGATAACTGATTCTTCCTTTTTTTTTTTAATTAATTTGCCCCTAGACTATGGGGTACTTTCTCTATATTTTCATTAAAGGCTTTCATGATCTCAAAATATTTGAGAGGGTGTAATTGACCTTCTCCACATTTCTATTGATCTGGTCAAGTAAAGCATTTCTTTGAGAACAAAAGTTAAAAATTCTTCTCTAATTTTTTTTAATTACTTAAAGGATATCCTCCTACTGGTCAGGTGACTAATTGCCAAAAAAAATTATTTGTTATGTCTAGGAGGACTTTGCTCAGTATACTTTCTCTTAGGATGGACTTACCCCCCCCCCCCCCCCCCAAGTGTAATGAGAAAAGTTTCTCTATTTTTTTCATGTACCCTCTTCTAGCCTAGTAGAGAGCATTTTAGAAAAAAAAAATTCTATTGGGTTTACCTCATATTGTAAGTAAGTAATCAAAACAAACATCAACAATTAATCAAAAGTGTTGCTATTCATTTATGTGCTATTGTGTACTGTTTACAAGTTGGTATTTATAGAGGGGGCTTGAGGGTAATTTTGAGATTAGAAGTAATTCCACATTAGCAACACTGTTTTGGGGATTAAGGCATCGTGGCAGCTCAAGCGAGGTAGCTCAGCGTGATAACCTATATTTTATCTTGTTGTATTAGTCATATTGTATCTTTGTTTATATTGACTGTAAGCTATAACGGTTGTAATTATGTAACGATAATAATAAAGAGTTTTAGTGTGAGGTCAAATGGTACTCGCGAGAGACCAGGGTTGGCAGGGCCTGGGAGAGCTTTCATGCTCTATCAAATGACCTCACCGCGAGAACTTTAGAGGGACTTGGTTTGGAGGATTGAGAAATGAGGCACCGTTGGGGCTCGTCCTAACCATCTTAGATACACCTGGTAGAACACCGAAGAACCCTGACCGTGGAACCTTGGGCGGAGCAGCTTGGAGTTCCATCGGGCATTGAGCTGTGAGCTAAACAACCCTCTACTTAATGTCACATCTACTGTAGGTGATGTCACTAGCCAGCTAAATAATATCAGACCTGCACTTGAGTAAACCATCGTGGTATTTGGGGCTATCAGGCAGTTGGTGAGCCACCTCTATGACAACTTCCCCCTAACACATAGTGATTAGGCAAAAGGCATGTCTTGGCATTTAATGTTTATGACTTGGAGACAACTAGTGCATCAGGCATTTAATGTTGTGACATAAAGTATGAGGGATATCTTTCATAGTCTATAACGACTGAGTTTCCTCAGGGATGGTGTGGGGGGATATTTAAGGACCCCACCACCCCTGACAAGAGGATTATCTTTTTAAGAGTTCAGAAGTTATTACTAGAGAGTTATTACAAACCAGAGAGTTGGCTCATCCAACATTGTCAAATATTAGGAAGTTTTTAATACTTGATAGAGATTTCTTGAGCGTGGTTGGTGTGTTTGGCTGCCTGCCAAGGCGTATCAAGGGTGCTTACTTCTCTCTCCCTCTAACTAAGTTACATCTAAGTTCATTACTATCTTTTGATCTATACATGATAGATTTGTGAGTTTAAACTAATTTTTATCTTCATTGAGTTTGTGTTTGCGTGTTCTATCACTAATTCAAGGTTTTAGCTAATTAACTTAACATTATCGTACTCAAAAGGGGTTACGCCTCCATCTTATCTAAACTACCCTCTTACATTTGGCGACTCTGCTGGGGAGGCATTCTTCTAAGTAATAAGTATGGCGCAAGATAATGTTAATCAAAGTCTCAACTTTGATGACATTCAACCCAACGAAGAGCAAGCTGTGAGAGAGCTCGAGGCTCTAAGGGATGGGGCCCCTCGAATAGAGGTACCTCCAGTTCAGGCGATGACAGACGCTCCAGGGGTGACACATGCTTCCACGAGTGCAGGGTTGGGACCTACTCAAGTGTTGATCCTCATGAGTAAGTTTTATGAGTTTTTGCAAACTCCGGTAGCTTCAACGATGCTGGGAGGATTGGAGGCCAATGCCTTTGTAACACCAGGGGCAGTCCCAACGGCCCCACCAGGTGCAGATGTGGTAAGAACGAACCCAGCAAGAATGACCTATGTTGTGAATATAGCAGTGGTAACATCAAGAGTATCAATGGCCCCAACTTTGATGACTGCTGGAGCTGCAACGGGCACTCAATCCATTGTCCCGTTGGTTGTTGCCCCAGTAGCATCGCCCATGGAGGAAATGAGGAAGGATATGCAAAAGGAGATATTGAAGTTCATGCAAGCTTCCTCTAAATCTGTGGGTGATGTAGCTTCGGTCTATGATGACTTTTGAACACCTTATCCTCAGGAATACAACAATGAGCCCTATCCAAAGGACTATATTCCTCCTATTTTTTAAAAATACACAGGGAAGGGTGGGAACCCGGAGGAGCACATTAAGTTCTTCATTGAACACTTGGGAGCACATTGCAATAATAAGAAGATCAGGTTTAGGGAGTTTTCTAAATCCTTAACCGATAAAGCATATACCTGTTATTCCCATTTGGCTCCCAAGAGTGTTTCTACATGCGAGGAGATGCACGTATTGTTTGTTCAGAAGTTCTTTCTGGAAGAAGATGAGTTTACTTTGACCCAACTGGGTAAGGAAAAGCAACGACCCGGGGAAGAAGTGGTGGCCTATGTTTGAAGGTTCAGGGAAAGATCCCTCGACGTGAGGGAGTAGGCCAAAGGGTCCAAGTTATTGCAGATCTGTGCTGAGGGGTTGCTTTCTAAGTACATCTGCCATCTTATCAATGAGACGCGCGAGGGGACTTTTTCGGCGTTCTTAAAAGAAGAAAGAAATATATCCTTGGTGGTGCGTCCTAATCCGGTGGTTGTGCCCATGATGTTTAGGCAGACGATGCAACCCGCGAAGGGGAGGTCGTAGCCCCCAAGGGTAGGGTACACCGAGGGAAGAGATGGGGGAAAGGCACCGAAGAAGGACAATAAGAGAAAGTTTGGAAGAAACATGGAGGACCCACCACCATTACCTTGTACAGTACAGGAGGCTATCAACTGTTACAATGCGATGATCCAAAGAGGAACGGTCTATGAATCAAAAGACATTCTTATTGTGGAACCCAATGCGGCAACGAAGGCGGATCCTAAGTATTGTTAGGTTCATCGGAGGATCCATCATCCAACGGAGAGCTATTTTACACCGAGAAGAATCATCGATAAGTACGTGAAGGTAGGGACATTACAAATCGCTCCACAGAACGTCAACAACAATTCACTGCCATCACATGGAGCCAATCTCGTGGTGGCCTATGATGAAAAAGTGGAGAGAGGAGAAAGAGAGTCAATGACGAAGCAAGAAGAGTACGAAGAAGCTCTGGAAGATTGTACAAGGGGAATGGCTAATGTAATACTAGCCTACGATGAGGTAAGCGCCAAAGATATGGAGGATGTATACGATGTTGAAGGTGAGGAAGCAGACCCAGTCCTAAAGTACTGTGTAGTTTCGAAATCCCCGAAATTCACCTAGTTCTTCGACCAGGTGGGGATACCGAAAGAGAGTGGGTTGGAGATAACCTAGGCAGTACTTGCCATTGCTAGGAAGAATGCAGTCCCTTGGTTGAGATGGAAGGGACCCATGTCCAAGTTGGTTAGGAGATTTCTCTCAGAAGTAACCTTCAGTGATGTAGATAGGGTTGTAAGGTTCCCTCACAACAGGCCATTATATGTGACCGCCAACGTCAATGGAATTAGCTTAGCAAGGAATCTTATGTATGGAGGAACTTCCATCAATATCATGCCAATCAACTCTTTCCATGCAGCCAATATTCTAGAGGAAAGGTTGGTCCCCATGCCCTTGGTTATTTTGGGGTATGATAACCAATCTTCCAAATCCCTTGGGTATGTTAATGTTGGGATTGTGATGGGAGATATGAGTTCACATATCAAGTTCCACGTAATAGGGAGTGCAACTTCCCATTATCTACTAATAGGAAGGGTGTGGATTCATAACCAAGGGATAGTTCCTTCTACGTACCACCAATGCGCTAAGGCGAATATCAAGGGGACAGAGGTGACCATTAGGGATATGAAAAGGCCCTTCGCTGTCGAGGAAGCTCATTTGGTAGACGCAGAATTTTACACTGAGTTTGAAGAGGATGTTCGGGTCCTAACGAGAAGAATGGAAGGATCATGGCCTCCCTCAATCAGATAAAGGATAAGGCCTTTGAATGAGCAGGGTAAAGAGGTTATAAGCAGCGCAAGAGCAATGACCGAAAGAGCACATCAGGTGGTCCCTCAGCCCCAAAACATATCGAAATAGCTCAAAGATATGATGAGGCCCAGAGTGGATCTGATGGAGCATGAGGTCCAATGACAAAGCATGTTAATACGGTTCTTAGGAAAAAGAGTGGCCGAGTCTTCTAGAGAGAAGAAAAGGAAGGCAGTCACCCTACCAGCAGATAACGTAAGAAATTCATTACTAAAGAAGGAAAGGTGGTGTATTGATTATAACGGTGTGAGCAGGTGGCTGAGGAAGCTGATGATGAGGTTGACCCGATATATGAATGCTTTCTGGTGGATCAATGGGGACAATGTATGGTGATAAAAAATTCCAGCATACAGGAATTTGTGGAAGAAGTTGCCGAAGAACCAGATTATATGGCAGATCAATCGAAGCCCCAGGTATAAGAGTTAGAGGAATTGAACCTGGTGAAATAAGGAGAAGATCTGAGGCCCATCTTCATCTCGAAGTATCTCAGTAAGATAAATGAGAGGCCTTGGTTAAGTTGATTCGGGAGTTTATAGACGTCTTCACATGGAAATACACAGAGATGGAGGGGCTGGATGAGGAGGTGAGCTACCACAGGTTGAACGTAATGCCTTTTGCCATTCCAATGAAATAAGTGATGATAACGTACAAGCCTGAGCTAGATTTGAAGATAAAGGAAGAGGTTCAACGCTTACTAATGGAAGGGTTCATCATACTGATACAGCACCCACTCTGGCTATCTAGCATTGTCCTAGTGGGAAAGAAAGACAAAAACCAAATAAGGATATGTGTGGATTTCAGAGATTTGAACAGAGCTTGTCCTAAAGATAAGTTCCCTCTACCCTCCATCGATAGAATGATAGATGCAATGGATGGTCATGAGATTTATAGCTTCATGGATGGGTATGTAGGGTACAACCAGATCAAGATGGACCCCGTGGATGCAGAGAAAATAGCATTCAGAACCCTATTGGGCAACTTCATGTACAAGGTGATGTCGTTTTGACTCAAGAACGCTGGGGAGACTTACCAGAGAATAATGATGGCCATTTTCCACGACTTCTTCCATAAATTTGTGGATTCTATGTGGATAATTTGGTCATCAAATCGAGGAAGGAGGAGTCCCATCTGAGCGATTTGACGAAGGTGTTTTTCCATTGCAGGAAGTTTAAATTAAATATGAATCCATTAAAGTGTGTTTTTGGAGTGACAAGTGGGAAATTACTAGGCTTTGTGGTTGATCGACAAGGGGTGCATTTGGACCAGGACAAACAGCTGGCGATCTTAGAAATGCCATGTCCAAGAACGGCGAAAGAACTGAAGAGTTTCCTCGATAAGGTCTCCTAACTTAGAAGATTTGTGCCTAGATTGGTCGAAATAAAACACCCACTCATGAAGCTATTATAAAATAACATGAAATTCAGGTGGGAGGAGGCTCACCAAGAGTCTCTTGACGGACTGAAAAAGCTGCTCGTTTTACCACAGACCATAGTTCCCCCAAAGGCGGGAATACCATTGCAGCTGTACCTCACATCAACTACGAGGTCCGTGGAAGCTTTGCTAGCACTAGAGATCGATGGGCAAGAACGGCCAGTCTACTACCTCAGCAGGATCATCCATGGGCTAGAAGTCAGATATAGTAGCTTGGAAAGGCATTGTTTATCCTTAGTCTTTGTAACACAAAAACATATACATTACATACTGTATTTTACAATTCATATTATAACTAGATGTGATCCTATTAAATATTTGTTAGGAAGAACTATATTGATTGGTAGAGAAGCTAGGTGGTTCCTCATCCTATCCGAGTATGACTTGAATTGCATAGTTCCTCGTCCAATCAAAAGCCAGGCGTACACTGATCTGTTGGCTATTTTTCCCTCAGGAACATTCAAGCCCCCCAAATAAAGTGTTCCAGGAGACGATTTACAGGCTGTAAGAGGGTACTTTAGATTATATATATGGAGGCGTAACCCCTATTGAGTATGGTAATCACAAGTTAAATTAGCCAACACCCTAGACTAATTATAGGAAATGCACACACAAAACTCAATGAAGATGAACTCAGTTTAAACTCTCAAATCTCTCGTGTATAACCCAGGTCATGCTAATGGACCTTTAGAAGTGGCCTAGCTAGAGGGAGGGAGAAGTAAGCACCCTAGATACACCCTGATAGGCAGATAGAAACACACCAAACACCCTCAAGAATCTCTGTCCAATATTAAAAGCTTCGTAATAAATGACAATGGTGAGTCAAAAATGAGCTCTCTAGTTTGCAATAACTCTTTTTAATCCTCCAAAGACAGGATCCTCTCCTCAAAGGTGGTTGGGGTCCTTAAATAGCCCCCCCACACCACCCCCGAGGTAACTCAGTCATTAAAGACTATGAAAGACATCCCTCATACTTTATGTCACAATATTAAATGCCTGATGCACTAGCTGTCTTTATGCCATAAACATTAAATGCCAAGACATGCCTTTTGCCTATCCACTGTGTGTCAGGGGGTTGTTGTCGCAGAGGTGGCTCACCAACTGCCTGACAGCCCCAAATACCACAGTGGTTTACTCAAGTGCATGTCTGACAACGTTTAGATGGCTAGTGACATCACCCACAGTAGATGTGACATTAAGTAGAGGGTCGTTTGGTCCATAACTCAATGCCCGATGGAACTCCAAGCTGCTCCACTTGAGGTTCCACGGTCAGGGTCCTTCGGTGTTTTACCAGGTGTATCTAAGATGGTCAGGACAGGCCCCAACGGTGCCTTACTTCTCAATCCTCCAAACCAGGTCCCTCTAAAGTTCCCACAGTGAGGTCATTCGATAGAGCATGAAAGCTCTCCCAGGCCCTGCCAAGCCTGGTCTCTCGCAAGTACCGTTTGACCTCATACAAACCCTTCAATTATTATCGTTACGTCATTACAATCGTTAAAGCTTAAAGAAATCAATAATGAAAGTACGATGTGATTAAAACCACAAGCTAAAACATGAGTTGCCACGCTGGGCTGCCTCACCAAGCTGCCACGCTTGAGCTGCCTCACCAAGATGTCACGCTTGAGTTGCCACGCTGAGCTGCCTCACCAAGGTGTCACGCTTGAGTTGCCACGCTGAGCTGCAAGCCCCCTCAAGCTGCCACGCTGAGCTGCCTCACCAAGATGTCACGCTTGAGTTGCCACGCTGAGCTGCCTCACCAAGGTGTCACGCTTGAGTTGCCACGCTGAGCTGCAAGCCCCCTCTACATTTGCCCCCTCGTGGAGAGATTTATTGGGACAAGAAATGTCTGCACGAAATGGCTCATCTTGATGGATTTTTCTTTGTGTAACCGTTGGAACATCTTCTTCGTTGTGGCTCCGTTGGATAAGTCTGACAAGGAGATTGGCGCCAAAACTCAAACTTGCTGAGGAAGGCAACGCTTCCTGTTCTCTATGCATCATTTCATTAGTGACGTGCGCTGTCTTTTCAACTGTCACAGCACTTCTCGAAGTGCCACGTGTTCTTGTGAAATGATTACAGGCGGCCGTGCACGTGCGAGGGTGGGAAAATCTAAACGCCAAACTCGAAAGTCTCAACAGCCATTTTTCAAAATACTTTGAACCTTAACCACGTGGGCCTAAAGGGTCTGTTTCTTCTTCTTCTTTCTTCTTCACTTATTTCCTTACTTCATTGCTATCTTCTTTCCTCAGACTATCGCTTCTGTTCTTATAAAGAGAGAGAGAGATAGATACGCCATTGTTGCAGAGAGTTATAACACTACTTGTGATCGTTCGTCTCCAGTGTTGCCTTCAATCCCTTTTTTCTCAAAACCTTCTTTGTTACGGCTTCAAGCACCATTTCTGCCATGGCGTCTTCAAGCAACCCCACCATTTCTGCCACCAGTGTTCCGTCTGCCACCACCACTGCTGCCTCCGCCCGGGGTGCTGCTCGCCAAGAGCAGCTGAGATTTTACCGTCGCTCTCCCGTTTTTGGGGAGGGTGATGGCTTTGCTGTTGCCTGTAAGACTGTTTGCTTTTCCTCCAAGTTTGACGCCCTGTTGCTGGGTGATGAAGACGAAGAGGTGTCTAAGTGGGGATTTTTGCCCCCAGAAGGAACTCTGAGATTTCGCTTAGAGCGAGGGGACTTTCCATGGTCCCACATTGATTTCGAAGCACCCGGGGGATCCCCCGCCCACTTTGCTGCCTGGAACTCTCACATGCAGAGTTCCTATGCTGATATTCTTACCAAGATTGGACTGCAACGGGCTAAATGGTTTGGTGAGTTCACCATTTCAAAGAACAATGCTGCCCTTCCTGTCTTGGTCTCTCGATGGAACGTGGATACTCATACGTTCATTGCTGCCTGGGGTGAGTTTACCATAACTCTGGAGGATGTGTGTGAGCTCTTGGGCCTCGATGAAACAGGCCATGAGCCCTACACCGATGAAGCTCTTGATGCTCAAGAGACTGCGGATCGTTCGGAGTTGGATCGCATATGCCGAAGCTGCATCGGCTCTTCCAACAAAGCTACTTTTTCTCCCCTGATCAACTATTTCTTCCAGAGTTCCAGCGAAGGCAGCTCTTCATCAACTGTCCCTGGTCAAGGTACATCGTTGGAGCTTCCCGCTTACATTCTTGTGATTTTGTCCCGTTTCTTTTTGACGGGCAAGCCTAATGATCATCCCCGAAGAGACCTCATCAACCTGTCCCTTCGCCTAGCTCGAGGCATAAAGCTTCCCCTGGCTGCAATTGCCCTGGGATCCTTGTACACCTGGTTAGACAGGGCTTTATTCGACATGGAACGCTCTATTGGTCGTTATAACTTGGCCAATTTTGCCAATAGTGTGCTTCTGACTAGCTTTCTTTACTTCCGCTTTCCTGCCGTAGCGGCCAAGTCCAACAGACCTCCTTCGGCTGAATCGATTCTGCCTCCTCGGTCCTTTATTTACCATAAGAGGCAAAGCCGAAAGGAGTTGATTTCAGTGATTGACCGTTTTGAGAGCTTCGTTATGAGGCCTTATCAAGAAGAGGCCTTTTTTCACACTTGTAAGTTTTTTCATCCTGATGCCAGAATGATACGGGATCCCTCTCCTGACATCGAGGACCCCTCGCTGGCCGTAGTTCTTCTTCTTTCTCCTGGATATCTGCCCTCATACACCGAGTGGGGATACTCGAGCAAGCATTACAACCCCAACCGATGCAGCCGTCAGTTTGGGTTTGACCAGGGGGTGCCACGTCCAGCTTTCCAATCATCAAACCCCAAAGTCTCCTTTGGCGAGGCATGTTCGTTGTTTTCTTCAACTGCTGCGTGGGGGATATCCTCAGCAATGGCTGGGCGTGTCACCATTCCTAGTATTACTAGGCATGGGGATGTGACCCCTCTTTTTGCCACCAAATATTGGCCAAGACAACTAGCTGAAATTGCTAAGTTCATCGAGCAAGAGCCAGTGTACCCTCCTGTTTGCTCATTTTCTGCCCTAGAGTTGGGGCTAAAGGGCAACTCTGTGCTCGGGATAGAGTTCCCTCTAAGTTCAACCCCCAAAGCACCTCCCAAGGAGCTTCCCCCACTTTGTGCCATGGTCCCAGTTGCCACGCCTAAGTCAAAAACTGCTGCTGTAAAGAAGGCTGCCCCCTCCGCTGCAGCTACTACCGATGAGGGGGCTTCTCAACCTCTTGCTAAGAAAGCAAGAACGGCCAAGAGTGGGACATCGAAATCAAAGTCGAAGTCCCAGAAGCCCCAAACTCCCGTGGCAGCTCTTCCTATAGCATCCGTTCCTCCTCCCATGCCTGCTGAGATGGCTGAGCGTGTGAGGAAGGAGGCCCAGGCAGAACTGGACTGAATACATGCTGAGTATCAACGACATGCGGTCGTTGCCCCTTCCCCCGCTGCTTTCCCCACGGTGGTGGTGGATCCTTCAGAGCCAACGGCCAAAAAGAGGAAGAGTTCCCGGGTTCCTCAAGGCGTCAGCATTAGTGCAGCTAGCTCGAGAAAGAAGACTCTGGGCACCAAGTCCCAGAAGAAACGGACTCCTGAAGTACGCCTGACCCCTGAGGTGCAATCAACCTCTACCCCCTCAATTGCTGCCACTCCTCCCACTTCGCCCGTGGTTGTGCCCTCTCGTTCTTCTTCTGAATCGGAGGTATGCATTGCTGACTTAATTATTATCCCCTTTTTGCCTGAGGATGACTGTCTTTGCTTGTGTGTATACTTATCCCTCCCCCCTTTCTTTGACAACTGTTTTGTAGGGGGTTGAAATAGAAAACCCAGACCCTTCCAGTCCTCCCGTGAGCCGTTTTGTGGGGGGGCGCTTCGGTGGACCTCATACCGATGTGACTCCTCCCCGCTCCCCCATGACGGGGCTCACGTATTCTCGCCGTGGAGCCAGTCAACGCGCGAGGGAAGTTCTTGTGGGAGGTGATGACATTGATCATGCAAGTGATTCCTCGCCAGAAGTGGCAATCTTGCCCGAAGTGGCGCAGCCCGAGATAACCTCCTTTGTCCCTTCTGAGTCACAGGCCTCCCCTGAGTTTCCTCTGCCCATTGTACTTGTGGTAGAGGATGAGCCCGAGGTATGATGTGATCTATAATTTGTTTGTTGTAGTCCTTTCGGTCATACTGTTGTCATTTTTGGCTTACTGAATTGTGATATGTGTTGGGTATCCCAGGTGGAAGTGTCCGCGTTGTTGGCAAGCATTCTTCTTCCAACGGTGCTGCTAGGGCCCCCATCTGTCATTCCCTTGTTTAGCACCCTAACCGAGGTAAGTAAGACGTCAAGGTATTTCTTCATAATTTCTGTGCCCATTCTTCTTTTCTAACACTTGGCTTTGCGCACAGTTGTCTCCTGATCTTGCATCAACTCCCGTAGTGAGGTCCCAGGTTGGTGTGTTTACACCCCCTCCTACCGTGGCTTTGTTTGAGGACCCAGTGTCTTCTCATGATGATCCCAATATGCTGGCCCTTGTGCCCTATACGGGTGATCAGGTTTGGACAAGGGTGGAGGCTTCTGCGCCCAGGGACCCCGTTATGCCATCTGAGGCAATAATCGCGCCCGCAACGGTTCCTGTCCCTGTGGCTGCCTCAACTGTTCCCGTTGTGACTGAGGTATGTTTTTCTTACTATGTTTCCCGTTATCTCCATCTGATGATTTTTTCACAAGATTGTTCTTAAGCTCCGCCTTGTAACGATGACTTAACAACGAAAACACTTGTTAAGTTTTTTTTTCACAAACTCCACCTTATAACGGTGACTTAACAATGAAAACACTTGTTAAGATTTTTTTCACAAACTCCACCTTATAACGGTGACTTAACAACGAAAACACTTGTTAAGATTTTTTTCACAAACTCCACCTTATAACGGTGACTTAACAACGAAAACACTTGTTAAGATTTTTTTCACAAACTTCACCTTATAACGGTGACTTAACAACGAAAACACTTGTTAAGTTTTTTTTCACAAACTTCACCTTATAACGGTGACTTAACAACGAAAACACTTGCTAAGTTTTTTCACAAACTCCACCTTATAATGGTGACTTAACAACGAAAACACTTGCTAAGTTTTTTTCACAAACTCCACCTTATATCGGTGATTTAACAACGAAAACACTTGCTAAGTTTTTTCACAAACTCCACCTTATAATGGTAACTTAACAACGAAAACGCTTGTTAAGATTTTTCATTTCCTTATTTGGGCTTTTCTTTTCAGGTTGCTCGGGAAGATTCGCCCCCAGTCCTCTCACCTGTAGGCTCGCCCTTCCGAGAACCTGATGCTTCGGAAAACTCAATTCATGATGATCGAGGTTCTACGACTGGTGCTGCAGTCGAGAGCGAATCTGGGTGTGAGGTCCCTCTTCCCGACCTAGCTCCTCACTCGTTCTGCCTCATGGTGCTTCGGCAATCTCCTCAAATGCCCGTCAACCATCGGCTGGTGATTGAACAATTGGTGGATCGCCATCCTGAGACCTTCACACCGGATTGCCTGCGCTCAAATATTCATGTGATGAGTCACAGGCTGCAAGGCATGGCGATCGTTGTTGCTGAAATTGCTAGTGCCCCCACTGCCAGTGTTACCAGATCCCTTCTCAACCAATTTCTAGGTTTTCTGAAGGAGTTGGGGCGTGATGGTTTCCGTTTTGACTGGCTTATAACGCATCTAAAGACCTTGAAGAACCAGCAACTGATCGGCCAGAGGGAAGTGCTGATAAAGCACCAGGAGGACCAACGGGCTGAGGAGGTTAAGTTAGCTGAGCTGGCACCTCTTTTGGAATCGGTGGATGAAGAAGTAACGAATGCCGAAGAAGCTCTGCGCTTGGCCAAGCTAAAACGGGAAAGGCTCCTTATTGAATGCGCCCAGGTGCAAACGAGGCTAGAGGTTGCTGTCAACGCTCAAAATTCCTTTGTATCAGCTTCTTCGGGCCTTCCCGGGGATTTTTTCTCTTCCCCGGATCTGTGGTTTCTCTTAGGGTAGTAAAAACTCCTGTACATATTTTCTTTCTTTCATTCATGTAATTCTTGGGTAGTAGTTCCCCATTTTTCTTGTAATGCTCTCTTCTTTAATGAATGAAAGAATGTACATTTTTCAATTTATCTCTGAGTTATGCCTGTTTTCATATATCAATGTCTATACTTCACATCATCAGTAAAACTTGTATATTCATAATAAAGAGACCCGATACATCGATGGTACAAACTAACTATCTACACATGATATACTTTCAGCCATTTATTGTTAATTTTGAATGGCCTATATTCCTCCAACTTAGAAATTAGGCAATAACCTGAGTCATGAGCTTCGTTCACGATGAAAGGTCCCTCCCAATTGGCTGCGAACTTTGGCAGAGGAAGTCCCCTAATGTGTTTCACTGCTGCCTTCAAAACGAGATCTCCCTCCACGAACCTCCTTGGTCTTACCATGTTGTCATATGCCCTAAAGAGCTGCTTTGTATACATTTGAAAATGTTGCATTGCGTTGTCTCTGTGTTCATCCAATGCCTCCAACTGCACATGCCTGTTCTGAGGGAGCATGCTGCTTCGCAAGGCGTATCGAGCCGAGGGAAATTCCAACTCCACTGGAAGAATTGCCTCAGCCCCATAGACCAGGGAGAACGGAGTGTACCCTGTGAGCTTCCTCTTCGTCGTTCGATAGGCCCACAACACTGTTGGTATCTTGTCATCCCACGATCCTGGAAAGTCCTCCATCGTTTTAGCCAAGATATTAACCAGAGTTTTGTTAGTTGCTTCAGCCTGACCATTCCCCTTCGGGTATGCCACCGTTGAAGTGTGATGAACAATGGAGTACTTGTCTGTGAGCATCGTTACTTCTGAGTTGACGAAGGGAGTCCCATTATCTGAGAGAATAACCTTTGGGATCCCAAAACGGTAAATGATATACTCTCTGATGAAGCTACTCACTACCCCAGCCGTTGCCCTTCTAAGTGGTATTGCTTCAGCCCATTTTGTAAAGCACTCCGTTGCTACCAGTATCCATATCTTGCCCCTCGACGAAGGATGTATTGCCCCCACGAGGTCGAACGCCCAAGTGTGGAAAGGATAAGGCGTTGCCAGAGAGTGTAAGTCCACCGATGGGGCATGGATCATATTTCCATGAAGCTGGCAAGCCTTGCATTTTCGGACAAATTCGGCGGAGTCTTTCTCCATCGTTGGCCAATAATACCCCAACGTCATCAGCTGATCATATAACTTGGCCCCTCCCATGTGAGCTGGGTCATGGGCTTGTTTGAGGACCTCAGTTGCTTCTTCTTTTGTAATGCAACGCAATGGCCTGTTGAAGTACCCCCTTCGATAAAGCTGCCCCTCTTGGATATAGAACCTCGGGGCCCTTCGCCTTAGTCCCATCGCATCCATTTTCTCTGTTGGGACAATTCCATCCTGAATAAAGTCGATATAGGGCTGCCTCCAGTCTGTTTGGGCTTCAATGAAATGGCACTCAGCTGCTTCGAAAAATAGCTGACACTTATCACAATTCCGTTGTAGTTCTACCGCATCCTGTTTCATTTTAGGCCAAAAATATCCCCCTCTTTGAATTCTCCTATAAAGAGGTATCTCAGTTGTTTCGCAGTGCTCCTCATGTGTTTTCTTCAACCTCCGCTCTGCCTCCTCTGGCCCAATGCATCTCGATAACCATCCCCCTGTATTTCTGAAGTAAAGATTTCCCTGGTTTGTAAAGTATTGGGCTAACTCTCTGAGTCCCATAGCTCCCTCGCCAGACTCTAGTTGCTTCCTGACCTCTCCTCTCCAATCCGCATCTCCCTCCATCGGTAGTATTGACTGTACCACCGAAGGAGCTGTTCTTCGTTGGATCGCAACAATAGTCGTATCGCTCCTCATGACCATCTTTTGAGCAATAGTGGCATAAGCGTCTGGATGACGGTTCATTGTTCTGGGATGTCTTCTAATTTCGGTCCGATGGAACTGGCTGAGGAGCCTTTGAATGATCGTCCTGTACGGTGCCAAACTCATGTGCTTCAACGCATATTCTCCGTTAACTTGCTGAATTACTAAGTTCGAGTCACCCTTGATGCAGAGGGAACGAATTCCCCTTCGAAGAGCCTCTAACAACCCTAGTACCAACGCTTTGTATTCTGCTTCGTTATTGGAGCAAGGGAAATCCAGTTTGTAGGACAGACAAATCTCCTCCGCTCCTTTTGAAAGGATGACCCCTGCCCCTCCTTTTTTTTCTGCCGAAGACCCATCGAATTGTATCGTCCATTCCTCATCGGTTGCATCCAGATAATTGGCCTGTAAGTCGTCTCCCGGAATGTCTTCTTTAGGTGGTTCAAACGTTCCTGATGGGAAGATTGCCAACAGATCAGCATACGCCTGGCTGTTGATAGCACGAGGAACCACACACTTTAAATGATATTCGGAGAGAATAAGGAACCACCTGGCTGCCCTGCCAATCAAGATAGTTCTAGCCAACAAATACTTAATAGGATCACATCTAGTTACAATATGAATTGTAAAAGACAGCATATAATGTCTAAGTTTTTGTGCTACAAAGACCAAGGCCAAACAATGCCTTTCTAGGCTGCTATATCTAATTTTTGGCCCATGTATGATCCTGCTGAGGTAATACACTGGCCGTTCTTTCCCGTCGATCTCCTGTGCCAGCAAAGCTCCAACGGACCTTGTAGTGGAGGTGAGGTACAGCTGCAACGGTACTCCTGCCTGTGGAGGAACCATGATTTATGGTGAAACGAGAAGCCTCTTCAATTCATCGAGAGACTCCTGGTGATCCTTTTCCCACCTGAACTTTGTGTTCTTTCGCAGCAGATGCATCAACGGGTGTGTTACCTCGGCCAATCCTGGTACAAATCTTCTAAGGTAGGAGACTTTACCGAGGAAACTTTTCAGCTCCTTCGCCGTTCTTGGGTACGGCATTTCTAAGATCGCGCGTTGTTTATCCTGGTCCATCTGCACCCCTTGTCGATCAACCACAAAGCCTAGAAACTTCCCACATGTTACTCCGAAGACGCACTTCAATGGGTTCATCCTTAGTTTATACTTCCTACATCGAGTAAACACCTTCTTTAAGTCGTTTAGGTGGGACTCCTCCTTCTTCGATTTGATGACCAAATCATCCACATAGAATTCTACAAATTTGTGGAGGAAATCGTGAAAAATGGCCATCATTGTTCTTTGATAAGTAGCTCCCGCGTTCTTAAGTCCAAACGGCATTACTTTGTACATGAAATTGCCCAACGGGGTTCTGAATGCCGTTTTCTCTGCGTCCACGGGGTCCATCTTGATCTGGTTGTACCCTACGTACCCATCCATGAAGCTATACATCTCATGCCCAGCCGTGGCATCTATCAAGCTATCAATGGAGGGTGGAGGGAACTCATCTTTGGGGCAAGCCCTGTTCAAATCTCTAAAATCCACACAGATCCTTATTTGATTCTTGTCCTTTTTTCCTACTGGCACAATGCTAGATAGCCAAAGGGGATGCTGTATGGGTTTGATGAATCCTGCTGCCAACAAACGCTGAACCTCTTCCTTAATTTTCAAGTCCAACTCAGGTTTATAAGTCCTTGTTGACTGCTTTACCGGGATGGCTGAAGGCATCACGTTTAACTCGTGGCAGCTCACTTCCTCATCAAGCCCTTCCATTTCGGTATACTTCCATGCAAAGACATCTATGAACTCCCGGATTAGCCCAACCAAGGCTTCTCGTTTCTCCTTACCGAGATCCTTCGCGATGAAGATGGGCCTTGGGTCTTCCCCTTCTCCTGCCAGGTTCAACTGCTCCCACTCTTGTGCCTGGGGCTTCGGTTGATTTGCCATGTGGTCCGGTTCGTCGGCGACCTCCTCCACGAACTCCTGTATGTTGGAGTTGTCTATCACCATACACTGTCCCTGTTGATCTACCAAGAAGCACTCATATAACGGGTCAGCCCCATCCTCGGTTTCTTCGGCCGCCCGCTCACATCGTTATAAACGGTATACCACCTTCCCCTCTTCAGTGACCACCTTCTTACATTGCCTGTTGGTGACTGTTGCCACGACCTTCCTCTTTCTTTCTCTCGAAGCCTCAGCGATTCTTCCCCCTGAAAAGCGACTCAGCACGCTTTGCCGTTGGACCTCATGCTCCACAGGATCCATTCTAAGCTTTACTTTGTTTTTGAGCTGCTTCGTAGTACCTTGGGGTCGAGGGATCACCTGATGGGTTTCTTCGGCCCTCACCCCTTCGTTACTCGCGGCTTCTTTGCCTCGCTCGTTCAGAGGCCCCATTCTATCTCTGATCGAGGGAACCCATGCCCCCTCCATTCTTCTCGTTAGGACTCGAGCATCCTCCTCCAACTCCGTATAAAAGGCCGCATCTACAAAGTGAGCTTCCTCGATAGCAAAAGGCCTTTTTGTAGCCCTAATGGTCACTTCTGTTCCTTTGACATTCGCCTTGGCGCATTGATGATATGTTGAAGGAACTAAACCTTGATTGCGCATCCATACTCTTCCTATTAGTAAATGATAGGAAGTTGCACTTTCTATTACATGGAACTTGATGTGGGAACTCAGATTTCCCATTACAATTCCCACATTCACATACCCAATGGATTTGGAAGATTGGTTGTCATACCCTGAGATTACCAGAGGCATGGGGACCAACCTTTCTTCTGGGATATCAGCTGCGTGGAAGGAGTTGATCGGCATAATGTTGATGGAAGCACCCCCATCCATAAGCGTTCTTGCAAAACTAACCCCGTTGATACTGGCCGTCACATACAAGGGCCTGTTATGAGGGAACCTTACAGCTCTATCTGCATCGCTGAAGGTCACCTCTGATAGGAACTTTTTCACCAGCCTCACCATGGGTCCCCTCCATTTCAGCGAGGGAACCGCGTCCTTCTTCGCGATGTCAAGGATCGCCCGAGTTATTTCCAGTCTGCTCTCCTTTGGTATCCCCACTTGATCGAAGAACCAAGCGAACTTTGGGGATTTTGAAACTGAGCTATATTCTATGACTGGACCCGTTTCCTCGCCCTCAATGCTATAGGCATCTTCTACGTCCCTAGCACTTGCTTCATCATACGCCAGAACTACGTTAGCCATTCCCCTAGTGCAATACTCCAGTTCTTTATCGAACTCCATCGTTGCCCCTCTCCCCTCTCGCTCTGCCTCCTTATCATAGGCCGTCACAACATTGGCCCCATGCGCCGGGAGCGGGTTATTGTTAACGTTTTGTGGGGGAATTTGCAGCGTTCCCGCCTTCACGTACTTGTCTAAGATTCTTCGCAGCGTGAAGCAGCTTTCTGTTGGATGCTGGACCTTTCGATGAACCTGACAATATTTGGGATTGGCCCTAGTTGCCACGTCGGGCTCCTCTACCGGGACGCCTTTTGGCTCGTAAACCGTTCCGCCTTGGACCATTGCGTTATAGCAACTCATAGCCTCCTCCACCGTACAAGGCAACGGTGGCGGGTCTTCTCTATCCCTTCCGAACTTTCTTTTGTTGTCCTTCCTCTGAGCCTTGCCCTCATCTTCTCTCTCGACATATCCTACCCGTGGGGCCTGAGTCCTTCCCCCGATGGGTTGTATCGTCTGTCTGAACATCATGGGGGCTACTACCGGGCTAGGTCGCACCACCAACGATATGTTTCTTGCAGATTTTAAGAAAGTTGAAAAAGTTCCCTCGCGTGTCTCATTGATCAGGTGACAGATATACTCAGGAAGTAATCCCTCAGCGCAAATTTGTAATAACCTGGCCTCCTTAGCTTCTTCCCTCACGTCGAGGGACCTTTCCCTAAACCTTCGGATATAGGCCACTACCTCCTCCCCTGGACTTTGCCTCTCCCTGCCAAGTTGGGTTAGTGTGAACTCATCTTCTGCCAAGAAGAACTTTCGGACAAACAACACGTGCATCTCCTCCCACGTGGAGACACTGTTGGGAGGCAGGTGAGAGTACCAAGTGTAGGCTTTATCAGTCAGGGATTTGGAAAACTCCCTCAGCCTAAGCTTTTTGTCATTGCAATGCGCCCCCAAGTGTTCAACGAAACGCTTAATGTGTTCCTTCGGGTTCCCACCCTTCCCTGAGTATTTTTCAAAGGTAGGGGGAATATAGTCCTTCGGGTAGGGTTCGTCGTTGTACTCCTGGGGGTAAGGTGTTCGAAAGTCATCGTAGACCGCAGCCACCTCGCCTACGGCCTGCGAGGAAGACTGCATGAACTTCAACATCTCCTTCTGCATCTCTTTTCTCATCTCTTCCAAGGGCGAGGCTACTGGGGCCATCTGCAACGGAGCAGACGGTTGAGCGCTCGTTGGAACCGGAGCGAACGTTATCGGTTGTGCCGTTGAAACTCCCGAGCCGCCCCCAGTGGGATTCATAACAAAGGGTACACTTGCTGGTACCACTCCCGTAATGCCTGCCCCTGGTGGGGCCCCTGGGGCCACTCCTGGTGTCACGAAGGCACTAGTCTCCAATCCTCCCAGCATAGTGGAAGCTACTGGGGTTTGCAAAAACTCGTAAAATTTGCTCATGAGGAGCGCCATCTGGGCAGGTCCCATCCCTACGCTCGTGGAAGGTTGTGCAGCCCCTGGGACGCCTATCGTTATTGGAGCCAGCGGTACCTCTCCCCGAGGAGCCCCATCTCTTAGGGCCTCCTGCTCCCTCGCAGCCTGTTCTTCATTATGCTGTATGTCATCAAAATTGAGTCTTCTAGTAGCGTTATCCTGCGCCATACTCCTTCTCTAGAAGGATTCCTCCCCAGCAGAGTCGCCAAATGTAAGAGGGTACTTTAAATTATATATATGGAGGCGTAACCCCTATTGAGTATGGTAATCACAAGTTAAATTAGCCAACACCCTAGACTAATTATAGGAAATGCACACACAAAACTCAATGAAGATGAACTCAGTTTAAACTCTCAAATCTCTCGTGTATAACCCAGGTCATGCTAATGGACCTTTAGAAGTGGCCTAGCTAGAGGGAGGGAGAAGTAAGCACCCTAGATACACCCTGATAGGCAGGTAGAAACACACCAAACACCCTCAAGAATCTCTGTCGAATATTAAAAGCTTCGTAATAAATGACAATGGTGAGTCAAAAATGAGCTCTCTAGTTTGCAATAACTCTTTTTAATCCTCCAAAAACAGGATCCTCTCCTCAAAGGTGGTTGGGGTCCTTAAATAGCCCCCCCACACCACCCCCGAGGTAACTCAGTCATTAAAGACTATGAAAGACATCCCTCATACTTTATGTCACAATATTAAATGCTTGATGCACTAGCTGTCTTTATGCCATAAACATTAAATGCCAAGACATGCCTTTTGCCTATCCACTGTGTGTCAGGGGGTTGTTGTCGCAGAGGTGGCTCACCAACTGCCTGACAGCCCCAAATACCACAGTGGTTTACTCAAGTGCATGTCTGACAACGTTTAGATGGCTAGTGACATCACCCACAGTAGATGTGACATTAAGTAGAGGGTCGTTTGGTCCATAACTCAATGCCCGATGGAACTCCAAGCTGCTCCACTTGAGGTTCCACGGTCAGGGTCCTTCGGTGTTTTACCAGGTGTATCTAAGATGGTCAGGACAGGCCCCAACGGTGCCTTACTTCTCAATCCTCCAAACCAGGTCCCTCTAAAGTTCCCACAGTGAGGTCATTCGATAGAGCATGAAAGCTCTCCCAGGCCCTGCCAAGCCTGGTCTCTCGCAAGTACCGTTTAACCTCATACAAACCCTTCAATTATTATCATTACGTCATTACAGTCGTTAAAGCTTACAGAAATCAATAATGAAAGTACGATGTGATTAAAACCACAAGCTAAAACATGAGTTGCCACGCTGGGCTGCCTCACCAAGCTGCCACGCTGAGCTGCCTCACCAAGATGTCACGCTTGAGTTGCCACGCTGAGCTGCCTCACCAAGGTGTCACGCTTGAGTTGCCACGCTGAGCTGCAAGCCCCCTCAAGCTGCCACGCTGAGCTGCCTCACCAAGATGTCACGCTTGAGTTGCCACGCTGAGCTGCCTCACCAAGGTGTCACGCTTGAGTTGCCACGCTGAGCTGCAAGCCCCCTCTACACAGGCCAATCACCTAGACACAATGGAGGAGGAATGGACAATGCAGTTCGATGGGTCTTTAGTGGAAAAAAAGGAGGAGCAAGGGTTATTCTTTCAAAAGGAATGGAGGAGATTTCCCTTTCCTACAAAGTATATTTCCCTTATTCTAACAACGAGGCGGAGTATGAAGCATTAATGCTAGAGTTTCTAGAGGCTCTTCGAAGGGGGATTCGTTCACTTTGCATCAAAGGGGATTCAAACTTGGTGGTTCAACAAGTTAATGGAGAGTAAGCATTGAAACACATGAGCCTGGAGCCATACAAAATAATCATCCAGAGACTTCTTTGCCTATTCCATCGGAACAAGATCAAGAGGCAACCCAAAATGATGAACCGGCACCCAGAAGCCTAGCCACCATTGCTCAAAAAATGGTCATAAGGAGCAATACAACTACCGTCGTGATCCAATGACGAACATGTCCTTCGATGGTATAGTCAATTCTACTAATGGAAGATGATTAGGACTAGAGGGGAGAGATTAATAGGTAACTGAAGGCTGGTAAAGGAACGATGGTATTAAGAGATTTAGCTCAATACTTCACGAATCAGGGGAACCTTTACTTAAGAAATGCAGGAGGATGGTTGTCAAGGTGCATCGGCCCAGAAAAAGCAGAGCGAAGATTGAAGAAAACACACAAATTGCACTGTGAAATGACTGAGATACCCCTTTACAAGAGATTTTAAAGGGAGGGATATTTCTGACCTAGTATGAAGCAGGATGCAGTCTGGCTACAATAAAAGTGCGATAAATGCCAGTTGTTCTTTGAGGTAGCAGAATGTCACTTCGTGGAGGCTTAACCTCACTGAAGACAACCCTATATTGACTTCATTAAAGATGGAGTTGTCCTAACAGAGAAAATTAATGCGATAGAACTCAGATAAAGGGCCCCTATATTCTACGTCGAGGAGGGGCAGCTTTATCGAAGGGGATACTTCAATAGGTCATTGCGCTGTATCACGAAGGAAGAAGCAACCCAGGTTCTCAAATAGGCACACGATCCAGCTCACATAGGGGGGAAAGTTATATGATCAGTTGATGACTTTCGGATACTAATTTCCAACAATGGAGAAATATTCTATTGAGTTCGCTCGAAGGTGCAAGGCTTGCCAACTTCATGGAAATATGATCCATGCCCCATCAATGGACCTACACTCCCTAACAATGCCTTATCCTTTTCACACTTGGGAGATTGACTTGGTGGGTTCAATACATCCTTCTTCGAGGGGGAAGATATGGATACTAATAGCAACGGAGTGTTTCACAAAGTGGGTCGAAGAGATACCGCTGAAAAGGGAAACATTAGGGGTGGTGAGCAACTTCATTAAAGAATACATCATTTGTCATTTTGGGATCCCGAAGGTTATCCTTTCAGATAATGGAACCCTTTCGTCAATTCAGAAGTAACGATGCTCATAGACAAATAGTCCATTGTCCATCACACTTCGGCGGTGGCATACCCAAAGGGAAACGACCAAGCCAAAGTAACTAATAAAACTTTGGTTAATATCTTGGCTAAAACAATGGAGGATTTTCCAGGATCGTGGGATGCCAAGACACCAGCCGTATTATGGGCCTATCGAAAGACTAAGAGGAAGCCCACAGGGTACACACCGTTCTTTCTTGTTTATGGGGCAGAGGCGATTCTCCTAGTGGAGTTAGAATTTCCCTCTGCGCACTATGATTTGTGAAGTAGTATGCTCCCTCAGAACAGGCAAGTGCAGTTGGAAGCGTTGGATGAACACAAAGATAATGCGATGCAACACTTTCAAATGTATACGAAATAACTCTCCAGGGCATACGATAACTTAGTGAGACCAAGGAAGTTTATGGAGGGAGACCTTGTGTTGAAAGCAGTAGTGATACACATTAGGGGGCTTCCTCTACGTAAGTTTGTAGCGAATTAGGAGGGACCTTTTATTGTAAAAGAAGCTCATGACTCAGGTTATTGCTTAATTTCTAAGATAGAATAAGGCAGGCCATTCAAGATTAATAACAAATGGCTGAAAGTCTATCATGTGTAGGCTATTATATTTGACCACTTATGTATTTGGCTGTTCTTATGAATACACAAGTTCTTTTTATGATGAGTATGCAAGGTCTTTTTATTATAACTCAAGTAGAGATAAAAGAATTACAAAACTTCACACTTCACAATCTATGTAAACAGTTGTAACACAAATAAATGGCATAAGAAAATAAATATCTTTTTCCATTCATAAACTTTGGGGCATTGCAAAATTGGGAGCTATTGCCCAATAATTACATGGAAAGAAAAGAAAAAAAAACATATATACAAGTTCATTGGCCTAAAAGGAACCACAGATCTGGAGAAGAGAAAAAATCTCCAAGGAGTCCCGAAAAAGCTTCTTGGCAAGACCGTTGAGCATTGATAGAGACCTCTAACCTTGTTGGCACTTGTGTACTCTTGATCAGGAGTTTCTCTCATTTCATATTCACCAGACGCAGATCTTCTTATATTTCCTCTACCTCTTTGTCAATGGCTTTAATAAGAGGTGCTAGCTCAGCCAACTTAGCTTCCTCAGCACGCTGGTCCTCCTTATGTTTTCGCAAGAGCTCCATCTAGCTCTCCAGTTATTGGCTTTTCAAAGTCTTCAAATGTGTGATAAGACAGTCAAAATGGAAGCCTTCGTAACCCAACTCCCTCAGATAACCCAGAAATTAGTTAAGGATAGTTCTGGTAACGTTTGCAGTTGGAGTATTGGTAATTTCAGCAACAATGGTAGCCATACCCTGAAGCCTGTAGCTCATAACTGAGATGTTTGAATAAAGGCAATCCACTATGAATGTTTCAGGATGATGGTTCGCAAGATGTTCAATGACCAGACGATGGTTGGCAGGCATTTGAGGGGAAAAATGAAGCACCTTCAGGCAGAAGGCAGAAGGAGCTATGTCGGGCAAAGGAAGCTCGTAGCGAGATTCACTCTCCGCAGCAGCACCGGTCGTGGAACCTTGATCATTATGTCTAGATTCTTCGGAAGAGACATATTCCTGGTGGAGCGAGGCAATATGCGAAGGAACTAGTGGAGAGTCCTCCCAAGCAACCTAAAAACAGTTAGAGAAAATAAGGAGTTGATGAAAAAAAACTTAACAAGTGTTTTCGTGGTTTTCTCACCGATATAGGTGGAGTTTATGAAAAAAATTAACAGGCATTTTCGTTGCTAAGTCACCGATATAGGTGGAGTTTATGAAAAAACCTTAACAAGTATTTTCGTTGTTAAGTCACTGATATAGGTGGAGTTTATGAAAAATATTAACAAGCGTTTTCATTGTTAAGTCACCGATATAGGTGGAGTTTATTAAAAAAAACTTAACAAGCGTTTTCATAATTAAGACACCGATATATGTGGAGTTTATGAAAAAACCTTAACAAGTGTTTTCGTTGTTAAGTCACCGATATAGGTGGAGTTTATGAAAAATCTTAACAAGCGTTTTCGTTGTTAAGTCACCGATATAGGTGGAGTTTATGAAAAAAAAAACTTAACAAGCATTTTCGTTGTTAAGTCACCCTTATAGGTGGAGTTTATGAAAAAAAAAAAACTTAACAAGTGTTTTCGTTGTTAAGTCACCGATATAGGTGGAGTTTATGGAAAAATCTTAAAAAGCGTTTTCATTGTTAAGTCACCTTTATAGGTGGAGTTTATGAAAAAAACTTAACAAGTGTTTTCATTATTAAGTCACAAACATAGGTGAAGTTCGAGAAACTGAGAAATGCAGAGAGAAATTTGCGAAGTACCTCAGCAGTGGTAGGATAGAGAACGGGAGTCACCACGAGGGACATAATAATAAAAATCGTTGGGGATGGGCTCATTGCCTCAGTAGCTTCAACGGGGCCCTTGGGTGAAGAAGCCTCAACGGTAGGCAAACCTCCCTCGCTAATATAAGGTAGTAAGGCCAACACGGGCGTATCATCAGTAGAAGACATTGGATCTTCAAGAGATGACCCAACATCGGTGGGTACAGAAGAACTAACATGTGGCTCCTCATGTTAGAAATGACAAATCGGTACTCAAAAAAGAGAGGGAAATACTTATAAACATTACTTACCCCCGTTATGGCACTAAAGAGGGGAATTGCAGTTAGAGGACTTGCCAGCACAGGGGGAAGAAGAAGGTTGGCTACCAGAGATGCCATCTCGACCTGGGGAACCTCGATATATCAAGGTTGAGTATATTACACAGAAAGAAAAGAGGTGCAGTATAGAAATGTTTCCAGACCTAATAGGTAATAGATAATATGTTACCTCGGGAAAACTTTTTGCAAATGGAACAAGGGGAAGAAGAGCCTCGGGCTGGGTTTCTAATTCAGAAGAAGCTGGGGGTAGGCTCATTGCCTCGGTAGATTCAACAGTAGTAGCCCCCGTAGTATCATCTCTAACTCATTGGGAGGATGAACGGTGAGAATAAGTAAGACTTATTTGGGGGAACAGGGAGGAGTAGTGTCTTCTGGAGAGATATCGCAATCCCCCCCCCCCACGAAACAACTTACGGGGGGCTGGGGGGACTAGGCCCTTCTTCTTCAACTCTCTGCATCAAAATATTTTCTTACTAAGAAATGAGCAGATGCAACGCACCTTAAGAGAAGGGGAATAAAATATAAAGAATGCACACATACCTCAGACCCAGAGGGAGAACGAGAAGGTATAACCACTGGTGAAGGTGGAGAGGAGGCAGCAGCAGAAGGAGACGAGGATGGAGGTTTCTCAGACATCCGTTTCTTCTGGGACTTGGTACCCAACATTTTTTTCCTTGAGCTCGTTGCATCACCACCTTCAGGTACCCTCGACCTCCTCCTCTATTTTGTCTATGGCTCGGTTGGATCAACCACGATTGTGGGAAAGTAACTGAGGAAGAAACGACAACAGCGCGCCATTGGAATTCAGCATTTATTTTTTTTGACCTCGGCTTGCACCTGCCTTCTCAGCTCTTCATCTACTTCTGGAGATATAAGAGGGGGAACGGAGGCAATAGGGAATGCCTCCAAAGGAGTTGGTGCTTGAGCCCGGGGCTTGGACTTTGAGGACTTGGATTTCTTGGCTTTCTTAGCAAGTGGTTGAGAAGGTCTTTCTCCCGTTATTGTAGCTTCGGCTGAAGGGGCAGGTGGTTTGGGGGTTGCAGTGGCCTTGGGTTTGGGCGTGGCAATAAGGATCATGGGGCAGTATGGAGGAAGTTTAGTGAGAGGTTCTTTGGGGGTCTGGCTTAGAGAGAACTCAATCCCAAGAATAGAATTACCCATCAAACCCAACTCCAAGGAAGAAAATGAAAGAACTAGAGGATACACGAGATCCCCCTTGATGAATTCAAAAATTTGGGACAGTTGCCTCGACTAGTACTTTATTGCAAATAGAGGGGCCACGTCCTCTTGCCTTGTGATACTAGGAATGATGACTCGCCCATCCAGTGAATAACTCACTCCCCACGCAATAGTTGAGAAAAACAGAGAACATGCCTCGCTAAAGGAGACCTTGGGGTTGGATAATTGAAACACCGGGTGAGGATCCCTTTTATCAAAGCCAAATTGATGACTACATCAGTTGGGATTGTAGTGCTCACTGTTTTATCCCCACTCAGTGTAAGAGGGCAGGTAGCCTGGCAAAAATATAAGGACCACGGCTAGTGAGGGGTGTTCAGTAATGAGGTCTACAGTACTCGCATGGACCACTCTTCTCTCATGTTTAAAAAAATCATAAGTGTAGAGAAAAATATCCTCTTGATAGGTCTTATCAAAAAACTCAAAAAGTCATCGATAAAGGAGGTCAGCTCCTTTCGGCTTTGTCTCTTGTGATAAACAAAGGAGCGTGGGGGCAGGATTATTTCCCCTGAATGAGGGGGGTTGGTCTTGGATGCTACGAACGAAAAACGTGCATAGAGGAAGCCCATGAGGAGTACACAGTTGGCGATGTTTGCCAAGTTATAACGACCCAAAGATCGTTCCATGTCAAAAAAGGTTCTATCGAGCCATGTGTAGAGGGATCCTAAGGCGATTGTAGCTAGAGGAAGCTTGGTACCCCAGGCCAAATGAAGGGACATGTTGATGAGGTCCCTTCGAGGTTAGTCATTAGGTTTCCCCGTTAAAAGGAAGCGAGAAAGAATGACAAGGATATTGGCAGGAAGTTCCAGCAATGTACCTTGTCCAGAGGCAGCCTCAGAGGAACTACCTTGAAAAGGACCCTTAAAGAAATAGTTGATGAGAGGAGTGAAGGTAGCTTTGTTTGAAGAAGAACCGATGAACCTTCGACATATACGGTCTAACTCCAAATGGTCAGTGATCTCTTGGGCATCCAGGGTTTCATCAGAATAGGGCTCATGATCGGTTGCCTCAAGGCCTAGGAGCTCGCACACATCCTTCAATGTATTGTAAATTCTCCCCACGTAGAAATGAATGTATGAGTGGTAACATTCCACCGAGATACCAAAATGGGAAGAAAAGCATTATTCTTGGACAGGGCGAACTCACCAAACCACTTGGCCTAATGAAGCCCAATCTTGGTGAGGGTATTAGCATCGAAACTCTGCATATGGGATTCCCAGGCAGAAAAGTGAGCAGAAGATCCCCCAGGACCTTAAAAGTCGATGTGGGACTGTGGGAAGTCCCCTCGCTCAAGACGGAATCGGAGAGTCCCCTCGGGAGGTAGAAAGCCCTAGTCATCAGCACTCTCATCTTCATCACCAAGCGTCATGGCATCATACTCGACATTAAAAATGCAACTCTTACAAAACACAGTAAAGTCATCACCCTTGCCGAATATGGGGGACTAATGGTAGAAGCGCAACTGGTCATGGCGGGCAGCAGTCAGTGAGGTGACAGAAGAAGTGGTGACGATAGGGGTGGCAGGTGGAGCATTGGTGGCCGATGTGGTAGGGTTGCTTGAGGAGGTCATTGCAGACAATAGCGAAGCCTGAGAATAGCTTGGTAAAATAAGGGTTGGGAATGAAGAGGGAGAGGCACAACCATAGGTGGTGGCACAAAAGAGGAGAGAAGAAGGAAGCTTGTTAAAAGCTTGGGCAACAATGGAGTTCGAACAAGGTTCGCACAAAGTTTCTCTCTCTAAAGGAATGCGAGAGCTTGAAGAAGAAGAATGGAGGAGAGGGGTTTGAAAAAAGAGACGTTTAAAGACTTTTAATCCTTACCTTTTGAGTTTCCCACCATCGCATGTGCAAGGCCGCCTATAATCATTTCAAATGAACACGTGGCACTTCGGGAAGTGTTTTAACAGCTTAAAAGACAATGCTACGTCATTTACGAAGTGATACCTGGGGAATAGAAAGGGTTTCCTTCCTAAGCAAGTTTGAGTTTTGGCGCCAGAATTTTTGTCATACATATCCAATAACTCCCAACGGAAAAGATGTCCTAACGGTTCCAAAAAGCTACAATGCCCCTCGCCACAAGTCCAAACGTTGTTTAAATAGGTGACTCGACTGCATCGGGGAGAATTTCTGCTTTTTCGAACATAGCAAAGCATTATAAAGGAGAATTTCACATACCAAGAATCAAAACGAGTATTTGAGAAATTTAGCAGGCCTTTCGGGAGAAGTTCAAATAATAAAGCTAGAATGGTTAAAGCGCGGTATAAGGAAAAAGTGGCAATGTCCGTTCGTCAAAGACCCAATATGTCGTAGTTCTTCGGCTCAGGTACATCGGGGAGAATTTTACCTTTTCCTTGGAAATTATAATGACGTGGTTCTAACGAAGGAAAGGAGGCCAGAATTTTTTCACGCAAATAAGGTTCATCGGTTTGAGAAGTTTCGTGCAAACATTTCTTACTCCAACAAACCTCTCCACAAAGGGGAAAATGTAGAGTGGGGTTGAAGGTAATTTTGATATTAGAAGTAATTCCACATTAGCAATAGTGTTTTGGGGATTAAGGCACCGTGACAGCTCAGCATAGCAGCTCAAGCGAGGCAGCTCAGCGTGACAACTTGTATTTTAGATTGTTGTATTAGTCATATTTTATCTTTGTTTATATTGACTGTAAGTTATAACGGTTGTAATTATGTAACGAGAATAATAAAGAGTTTTAGTGTGAGGTCAAATGGTACTCGCGAGAGACCAGGCTTGACAGGGCCTGGGATAACTTTCATGCTCTATCGAATGACCTCACTACGAGAACTTTAGAGGGACTTGGTTTGAAGGATTAAGAAGTGAGGCACCATTGGGGCTCGTCCCAACCATCTTAGATACACCTGGTAAAACACCGAAGAACCCTGACCGTGGAACCTCAAGCGGAGCTGCTTGGAGTTCCATCGGGCGTTGAGTTGTGAACCAAACAACCCTCTACTTAATGTCACATCTATTGTAGGTGATGTCACTAGTCAGTTAAATAATGTCATACCTGCACTTGAGTAAACCACCATGGTATTTGGGGTTGTAAGGCAGTTGGTGATCCACCTCTGCGATAACTGCCCCCTGACACACAGTGGTTAGGTAAAAGACATGGCTTGGCATTTAATGTTTATGACGTGGACACAACTACTGCATCATGCATTTAATGTTGTGACATAAAGTATGATGGATGTCTTTCATAGTCTTTAATGACTGAGTTACCTCGGGGATGGTGTGGGGGGCTATTTAAGGACCCCAACCACCCCTGAGGAGAGGATGATCTTTTTGAGTGTTCAGAAGTTATTACTAGAGAGTTATTACAACCCAGAGAGTTGGCTCATCCACCATTGTAATTTATTAGGAAGCTTTTAATACTTGATATATATTTCTTGAGGGTGGTTGGTGTGTTTAGCTGCCTGCCAAGGAGTATCTAGGGTGCTTACTTCTCTCTCCCTCTAGCTAAGTCACATCTAAGTTCATTACTATCTTCTGAGCTATACATAAGAGATTTGTGAGTTTAAACTAAGTTTTATCTTCATTAAGTTAGTGTTTGCATGTTCTATCACTAATCCAAGATTTTAGCTAATTAATTTATCATTACCGTACTCAAAAGGGGTTACGCCTTCATCTTATCTAAATTACCCTCTTACATTATTGCACTATCATTTTTTCACGAAAAAAGAATTTTTCTGGTATGAGAGCAAACCACTGAGACTCTATTAGAGAAATGAAAATTTAGCAAAACTTGTCAAAGTACCTATTTAACCATTTGTAATTGATAGATTGGAGGTAATCACTCTCCCTCTCTGAAATCTGGTAGTATCCTAACTTCCCTGCCCCTTTCACCACAAAGGGTCCTTCCCAATTGGATTTGAACTTTGACGCTGACATGCAGCAGAGGTGATGAGTAGATTCTCGGAGGATCAAGTCTCCCACTTGAAACTCTATGGACTTTAATAGGTTTTCATAAGCTTTGGACAACTGTTGGGTGTAAACTTTGAAGTTCTCCCTTGCCTTATCTCTGTGCTCATCCAATGCCTATAGCTTCACATGCCATGGGTTTTGGATGAGTCCATTTCTTAGAGTGAGCCACGATGAGGGCACTGCCAGTTCAACCACTAGGATATCTTTAGTCCCATACACAAGTGAGAATGGAGTAAACTCAGTCGTCTTTCTCTTTGAAGTGGAGTAGGCCCATAACACCATGGGTAACTTCTCATCCCATGCCCCTGGCATATCTTCTTACATCATTTTTAGGATATTAATCAAGGTCTTATTAATGGCCTCCTCATGGACATTTCCTTTTGGGTAGGAGATGGTTGATCTGTTATGCACAGTTTTATACTTGTCTGTGAGAAGTTCCATCTCCTTGCATACGAATTGTTTCCCATTATCTGTGAGAATCACCTTGGATATAACAAACCTGCATATGATATACTCCATGATAAACTGGGTGACCTCTTAAGTAGTCACCCTTCTTAGAGGAATGGCCTCTGCCCTCTTAGTATACAATTTCATAGTTGCAATGATAAAAGCTTTACCATGAGAGGCCTGGATGATCTTTCCTACCAGATCAAATTCCCATGTATGGAAGGGATAGGAAGTTTCTAGGCTTTGCAAGCTAATAGAAGTGACATGCACCATGTTTCCATGTACTTGGAAAGCTTTACATTTCTTCACATAACCAATGGAATCACCTTTCATGGTTGGCCAATAATACCCCAGCGTCATCAACTGAGCATACAGTTTGGCAACACCCATGTCTGAGGGCTCATGGGCTTCCTTCAACACTCTGTTTGTGTATTTATTAGCTATGGACTTTAGTATCTTATCATTATAGCCTTTCATATATATCTCTCGTTCCACTAAGTAGAAACGAGCTACCCTTTTTCGGAGATAAATTTCATCATCTCTCTCCATGGGCTACTCATCGTCTTTCAGATACGCAATGTACAGTTGCATGTGATATTCAAAGGCCTCCACAAAATTGGCTTTTTATGGATGGTCAAAATGAGTCTAGCACTTTAAACAAACTTGTTGCAAATGAGCAGCCTCTGTGCTCAAGGTGGGCCAATAGTAGCCCCCCGCTACAACCGGTGTTAAAGTGGGATATCTGTGTCCCCGATATGCTTTTTATTCATCTTAACCAACCTCTCTTTAGTTTTTTGTTCTCCAACACACCTTGCTAAGAACCCTCTAGTGCTCTTGAAGTAAAGTGTTCTCTGTAGCAGGTGGAAGTTATTTAACTCTAACATCTTCATCGTCCCCTCTTTTATCTCTAGCCTCTTTATAACTAGGTGCCTCCAGTCTTCTGCCTCATTGCTTAGGAACAAATACTTCATTGTGGTAGGCATTGTCCCCCATCGCACTATGATCATGGCTTCTGCCTCATCCATATCTAACTTTTACACAATCGTAGCTCGCGCATCGGGGTTCCTGTTCATTGTTCTTGCATGTCTCTCAATAGTTACTTCCAAGAATTATCCCAGCAACCTCTCGATGATGTATCTGTAGGGTGCTAAGTTAGCATGCTTAAGTGCGAACTCCCCATTAACTTATTTCACCACCAGGTTAGAGTACTCTCTTATTCACAATACTCTAATTCCCCTCCGGAGTGATTCCAACATACCCAAAATAAGAGCTTCATAGTCAACCTCATTGTTTGAGAATTTAAGGTATAATTTAAAAGAGATGGTGATATTCTCTTTGCCGGTTCGTGAGTAAGATGGCCGTACCTCCTGTGCCTTGGGCGCTAGAGCCGTCGAACTCCACTGCCCACTTTTCCTTTTCTTACACTATGCATGCTTGGAAATTATCCCCAGGTAACTCTTCACTAGGGGGATCAAAGTTTCCACTTGGAAAATGGGCTAACAGATCTGCTACTGCTTGACTCTTGATGGCTTTGGGCAGTATGCATTTTAAATCATATTCTGACAATATCAAAAATAATCTTGATGCTTGATAAGCACCCAAAACTGTACAATTTATACCCCGAATAGATGTATTTTAGTTTCTAATTCTCGACAATATGGGTCTTATGTGCTTAAATGTTAATTATGCAGGCTTAATTGTGCATTGCGGAGTTCAATTGCTTAAATTGAGGCAATTGTGCGCAATATGGAGTTAAATACCGTTATCCCGTAACCTAGCCTACCCAAACCAAGCCTAAACTGTCCCAAACCCTGTGTGTGTTTAGTTTGTGTCCTTTTTAATATTTTTAGATTTTTAGTTTGTGTCATTTTTACTTTTAGGATTAATTTTAGGTTTATTTTAGAATTTTTAGATTTTATTTTCTATTTTATTTTTATTAATATAATTTTATTTTATATTGATTTTTATTAGTTTTTAGTCTTAGTTTTTATTTTATTTTATTTTATTTTATTTTATCTTATTTTATTAGGATTAGATTTTTTAGGATTTATTTATTTTTAGTTTATTTTGATTTTACATTTTCTTTTTAGGATCTTAGTTTTAGTTTAATAGATTTCCATTTTTTTTATTTTCATTTCTTTTTAGTTTCAATTTTAGTTGAGTCTTTATTTTATTTTAGAATTAGATTTTATTAGGTTTTTATTTTAGTTTATTAGTTTTAATTTAATTTTATTAGTGTTACTTTTAAGGGTCCAAATTTAACACACACATTAACAAACACACTTATCCTACACCCTAAACTAATACTACACCCTCATTCCCACCATACACCATACACACTCACACACCCTAACACCCTCACCCTCATCTTCCCCAACAACACACTTATTCTCTCTCCTCACACCCACCTCCATAACAAAAAAAAAAACCACCATCATCTTCCACCTCTCACCACTCTCTCTCCTCACCCACCATTAACACCCATCTCTCATCTCTAACCTCAACCACCACCCTACCGGAGCAAACGTCCGGCGTCCCATCAGCGCCCTACTTTCCTGCCACGATCCCTACGACCCGGTTTCTCCCAGCACCATTAGCCCCCGCCGGCGTCGCCCTTACGCCTCCATACCTCCCCGACTCCCCCTCCATTATCGATCCCAGCCAAACCCATACCCATTTCATCCATTTCAAAAACCCATACCATTTTCCCATCTCAAAAGCCACCTATGATTCGTCATCTGCATAAGCAAAACACAAACAAACCATATACCCATGTGACTTAAACCCCATGTGCCTAATTAAATCTTTTACCCCAAACCCTTTTTTTCCATAATCTAATATTTATTCCCTCATTTTTCACTTTTCCCCACACCTCACACAATAGATGCACAATTGTGCATTTTCTCCATATTACCCTCACCCATATATCCTCATACCTCACACCCCTCATGTGCACATCCTTATTTTCCCAATTTAACCCCTTAGCTCCAATTGCATATAAAAGAAGACCTCAAGGCCATTTGAAAATAAAAGGGAGCTTTTAGATAGGAATTTTAGAGAGAGAATTGTAGAGAGATAAACACCAATTTGTAAATAGTTTTTCCTTTTCTTTTTTTAGATATTTGTTGAGAATTAATTGTGAGTAATTGAATTGAATGGAAGATGATAGAGTTCAAATTGCCAATTTCAAGGAGACTTGTTGAAGATTTGTTCTCCTTCTCTACTCTTTTATCACTACACCAAAATGGGCAAATTGTCACCTTTCAGCCGGCCAGCCTTCTCAAGGTCATTAACCGTGACAAAAAAACACGCGTTTTATGTCACGGTCATTGACCTTGACACGACCGTGACAACTAATTGTCACGGTCATTGACCGTGACAACTTTTTCAGCAAAAACCCTTCCCCCCTTCTTTTTTCCCTCCCACCGTTCCCTCCCTCTCTCTCTCTCTCTCTCTCGACGCCTCTCTCTCTCTCTCTCTCTCTCTCTCTCTCTCAGGTCCAATTTCTCTCTCTCTCTCTCTCTTCCATTTATATATATATATTTGTCTGTATATTTATGTGTGTATGTGTATATATATATGTGTGTATGTGTGTGCGTGTGTGGGGGGTGGGGCAGGGTGGGGCGGGGTGGGGCAGGGTGGGGGAGGGGGTCGTGGAGGGGGGCAGGGGGTGGGGCGGGGTGGGGCAGGGTGGTGGAGGGGGTGGTGGAGGGGGCAGGGGGTGAGGTGGGGTGCGGTGTGTGTGTGTGGTGGTGTGTTTTGGGGGAGGGGGTGGTGGAGGGGGCAGGGGGTGGGGTGTGTGTGTGTGTGTGGTGGTGTGTGGTGGGGGAGGGGGTGGTGGTGGGGGTGTGTGGTGTTATGGCCAAAAAACACAACCCAAACTCTCCCTAAGATTTAGAAAGGATTAAAATGTAATTTTTAAAGAGTTCAAAATGTGTATATATTCAATTAAAAATACCCCTAAATAATTTTCAGTTAAGAAAAAAATCATAAAACAAATTTTCAAACATTATTATCTCAAAATATCATTTTTCATAATTTTAGCATTAGTAAACATAGGATAAAAATATCTGATTAATTCCTAGGTTAAATTAAATTAAATTAATTTTAGTGCTTAAATATTATTAAATGGTTTTGAATTTTTTAAATATTATTAAATGGTTTTTAAGTGTGGGAATGGGTGTGTAGTGTAGTGGATTCCACCATATTCTGTTATGTCTTCTTTACTAACTATAATCTTGTTGCAGATAGGATTCCCTTTAGGGTCTTATGTCTTGAATTAATCTGAAGTTGGATCTCATCTAATATTGTTTGGTACAGCTCTCCAAACTAGTTGAACACTTGATAGTATAGACAAAAAAAATACTAAGAGAGCCGTCTATCAAAAGGGGTTTAAGCATCATCAGGTGGTGTGTGGTGGGGGAGGGGGTATAAATAATTAAAAAAATGGGCATATGCCGCCTATTTGTGAGCATATGATATTCTTTAGTAAAAGGCGAAATAGTAGTTCATTGTGTGCTCATTGTGTGGCCTCATCAATCTACAATACACTAAATAACTAAAAGTTCAATAAAAAAGCCGAGGACTAACATATATACACAACACTAAAAGTAGACATCAATTTTATAAATAATTGATAATAGTTGGATAATAATTGGATAATAAACATCGGGAGGGGGTGGGGGTGGGGCTGGGGCTGGGTGGGGTTTTGAATATTATTTACATTCAAAATAAATAATTGATAATAGTTGGATAATAATTATTTTTATACCTATAGAACAGCTTAGATAGTGTGTGTGTGTGTGTGTGCGTGTATGTGGTCAATACATGAATTTATTTTTGTATTTGAATTATCCCATGAATTTATTTTTGTATTTGAATTATCCCATGAATTTATTTTTGTATTTGAATTAACCCATTATATGAAACATACTTGAAATTAAATATAGTGCGCATAGATACTAGCATTCTAGTTCTTATGCGTACGCATTCAATAACCCTTAGACCCGTTCGAGAGTCATTACCCCTGTAATGAGATCTCTCGAATTGTCCCGTTTGGACAGTTTGAGACTGTATAATTTCTGTATAATATTCTTATTGGCTTAAAGTTGTTACTTTTGGAGGAAATTCTGCAGTCGTATCTTAATGTTCTCTGGGTACATACTAGATTGACAAGTGTGACTGTTATTTTAATTGACCAATTGAAATAACACTCACACCTGCCAATCTACGTCGTGTACTTGGAGAACTAAGGGGATATGCTGTCGAATTTTTTTCAAATCGTAACAATGTGCATGAGCTGTTAAGTATATTACAGAAAAATGCATTCTTGAATGGGATAGGACCACATACCCTTTAATAGGATAATTAAATGATGGGATAATTAAATAAAACATACTATAAATCTAAGTTTTGTTTACCTTTAATAGGTGTTTAGTTGTGGTAGCTGTGATGGGATATCCGAAATACAAAGAGTGGATGGGTAAGACTAATAGAATGGGGGATGTGTTTCGCAGAGGTGCTAACGAATTTGTGAAATATGCAAAGAGATGTCGTAATGATGAAGAGTTTCCGTGTCCGTGTGCTAGGTGTAAGAATGGTAATGTGTTTGAGTGGAAAACAGGTGAACTACATTTGGTAAGATCGGGTATGCAAGATAGTTATCGATTTTGGAGTTTTCACGGTGAATTGAAAGTTCCTTTTGTCCCTGACCAACCTTCACAACATCCTTCAACAAGTAGAATAGATGAAGAAGGGGACGACGTAGATCATAATATGTTAGAGGATTTAGTTGATGATGCGTACGGAGTTTATGAAGCTGAGGAGAATGAGGTTACTGATGATGTAGAAGATTCAAGTGCTCGTGAAGATAACACGATAAAACTTGACGATGACTACCAAAGTTTAAAATTTAAGGCGACCCAACCGTTATACTCTGGCTGTGAGAAAGATCAAACAACTTTACATGCCATGGTTGGTTTGCACAGTTTGAAGACGCAGTACGGTTTGTCTGGCAATAGCGTGACGGGAATTCTGAAATGGGTGAAGGGCTTATTACCCAAGGTGAATACACTTCCAAATAGCTATCCTGTTATGAAGAACAGTTTGAAAGGTTTGGGAATGAAGTATAAATTGATTCATGCTTGTGTGTATGACTGCATACTATACCAAAAGGAGTATGAAAATCTCGATCGTTGTCCGGTATGCGATGAACCTAGATATGTCCAATCTACTAGTAAGGAAGGCACAAGCTCAAAAGTGCCTCAAAAAGTATTGAAATATTTTCCCGTTGGGCCTAGATTAAAGAGATTTTTCACAGTACCATGGATTGCAGAGGCAATGACTTGGCATGCTAGGGAAGAAGTAGGGGGTAATATCATGCGTCATCCTACTGATTCTACTGCCTGGCGGAGGATGAATTATGAGTATCCCGATTTTGCTCGAGAACAACGCAACATTCGTTTGGCTATATCAATAGATGGTTTCAATCCATTGGGAAATCTAAGCACCAATCAAAGTGTATGGCCAGTGATCCTAGCCCCACTCAACCTCCCTCCTTCAAAGTGTATGAGACCTGAATTTTCGATGATGGCTTTATTGATACCTGGGCCAAAGGCACCAAGTGAAGACATTGATATCTACCTGGCTCCTTTGGTAGAAGAATTAAATGAGTTGTGGGAAGAGGGTGTGCAATCATTTGACTCTTTAGAAAAGAAGATTTTATGCTGAAAGCTATGTTGATGTGGGCAATTCATGATTTTCCAGCTTATGGGACATTATTCGGATGTGTAGTACATGGTTATTTGGGGTGTCCTATTTGTGGAGAGGAGACTGAATCTCTTCGTCTATCCTCCAGCTTAAAAAATGTATACCATTGCCACAGGAGGTTTTTACCCCCAGCTCATAGTTTCAGATTTGAGAAAGCTTCCAATTTTTTATTGGGCAGAGTTGAACATAGGCTACCGCCGAGACAACTTTCGGGTTCAGAAATTGAAAGTAAATCTTCTGAATGTAGCCCAAATATGCCAGGTAAGAATCCCAAATTTAAGAATTTCAAGCATAAGAAGACCCCAACTGGTAATGAAACTGAGATAAGAAAGGCATGGTCTCAGAGGTCAATTTTATTTGACTTGCCTTATTGGAAGAAAAACCCGGTGCGCCATGTATTGGATGTGATGCATGCAGAGAAGAACTTCGCTGAACATATTGTGGGTACTTGCCTTGGGGTGAGTCATTCGAAGGATGGAGAAAATGCACGAAAAGACCTTAAAACGTTAAAACTTAAACCACAACTATGGTCGAAAGAAGATAGTAGGGGAAGGACAATAATTCCCCCTGGTGCGTTTACTTTGACGAGTGAGGAAAGGAAGGTGCTTCTAGACACAATATATAATTTGAAGGGCCCATCTACTTTTTCGTCCAACTTGCAAAAGTTGTGAATTATGTTACTCATGATTTACATAAGTGTAAGTCCCACGATTGGCATGTGATCATGCAATTGGTTCCTCTATTGTTTAAGCACTGTTTCTCCAAGCACAAGGATTTACGTAGGGTTATTATGTAAATTAGTATTACCTTCTCCCTATTGTGTGAGAAGGTAGTGAATCGAGAACACATAGTGGCCGCAGAATTGGCTGTGAACGAAGCGATTTGTGTATTGGAGAAGTACTTTTCCCCAACATTCTTTGACATAAGTGTTCACTTGTTGGTACACCTATGCGACGAGGCACTTCTTTGTGGTCCAGTTAGATATCGGTGGATGTATCCGTTTGAAAGATTGATGAAAGTTTTTAAAGATTACGTCAAGAATACGAGATATATTGCAGAGGAATACATCACCGTGGAGTCATCAATATATACTCGGGAATATATGACTGACTCTACCAGCATTGATGACACTGATGAATTCCTCGATGATGGTGGTAATGTGATGGGAAAACGAGTGAAATTAACGAGTTTGCAACATGAACAAGTAGCTCGTTATCTATTTGACACACATGAAGATGTCGAAGAATGGAAAAAGTAAGTTTCGAATATTATAATGTTTAACATTATTTTAGATTATTTTATACATTATTAATTTTGTAATATGCAGTAAATATGAAGCCTGTGAGAACAATAAAAGACGAAAAACAGTGGTACAATCAGACAACGAATTTAGGCTATGGTTGACACAAGAGGTAATTACAATGAAAACAGTCGTTATATAACGTTACATTACACTCAAATTTACCACTAATATAATTAATTTATCTATATTCTCAGCTCCTAAAGATGGGTGATGCGACATCAAGGCTTGCTCGTCTAGCCACTGGACCCTTGTTCGTGGCACAAGAGTACAAAAAATATCGATTGAACGGTTACATTTTCGGAGCTAAAGTGTACGAGGAAAGTACAAATGTACAGAACTCGGTAATTTCATACAAGGCTCTTACTTTCTTTCGAGCGAGCGCAAAAGATAAAAACCTCGTTGAAGCTGAAATGACTTACTATGGTGTAATCCAAAATATATTGAATTGGATTATATAAGCTTCAAAGAGGTTGTATTTTACTATGAATGGGTAAGAGTTGAGGATAAAAATTCTTCTAAAGTTGATCCTGTCACCAATTTGATCATGGTTGACTTGTCCAAGTTGAAGAGCAACGACCACGTGAGCGATGAGCCGTTTGTTTGTGCATTTCAAAAGGTTAAGCAAGTGTTTTACTCGGAGTATATCAACAACGAGCCGTGGTCAATTGTCCAACATGCGCCAAGGCGTCTAAATAGTAGTGTGGATGGCTTGGCTGCTCCTACCGAATATCAATCCATTTTTGATGATAACCCGAATTTGAAACAATTTTTCAATTTGTAATAAATATTTCAATTTGTACCGAAACATCCATTTTTAATGCTTTTACTTGATCTGCACTTTATCATTTTCACTCTTGTGTAGTGTGCGTGTGTGGAGAGGAGATTAATACATAAATATTCGAACTACATCTAAGTTTTGTTTATACTAATCCATAAATATACGCTTCTTACCTTTAATAGGTGATTAGTACATAGTTATTTGGGGTGTCCTATTTGTGGAGAGGAGACTGAATCTCTTCGTCTATCCAAACACTAAGAAATGCCATAATCCTATGGAGCGATGCTCTCCAAATTCCTCCCAATCGTTATGTAGCCAAACATCACCGGTTGAAGTTGTCAGTTCCACTTTCCATACCCCACCACTTTCCATACCCCATTCAAAGGTGAAGTTGACAACTTCAACTGCTGATTTTTGGCTACACAATGGTTGGAAGGAATTTGCAACGCATACCTCCATAGGATTATGGTATTTCTTAGTGTTTAGATATGAAGAGAATTATAATTGACACGATTACCCAGGGTACATTATTTGGAAGGAGGTGCCATATGAGCTCAAGTTAGCTGTTTGAGTGACACTACAGGTAATGTATTTATATTTATATGTCAATTTCGATTTCGATTTCAATTACGATTTATATTTATCTATATTTGAGGGGCGGATACTAATTTTACTTTATTTCAATTCAGGGGACAGGGAGTGGCCCTAAGGGTAGGCCACATATGCTCTATACTTATGTGGCTACTCGGACGAGAAGGGAAGGATAAGGAGGTGTTCCCGAGCGTCGCGGTACAAAATCTCTTTTCCATGCAATTAGTTTGTAGATTTGAGATAAAATGATGGTGATGTTGTTTCTTTTTAAATAGTTTCTTATTTGAATATATATTTGCATTATCTTTAGTTTGTTCGGATATATGATGTTTGGAACAGGTACAACGTTGCTATAACAAGTACAAATATACTGCTGGGCAGTGGCAGTGGCCATACTGCCCAACAGTTTTTTTTTAATTCTGCCCAGAATTGTCACGGTCATTGACCGTGACACGTCCGTGACAAAATTGCCACGGACGTGTCACGGTCAATGACCGTGACAATTTTTTTAAAAAGGGTCACGACTTTGTGACGGTTTATAACCGTGACAAACGTGTCACGGTCATTGACCTTGACACGGCCGTGACACAAAACGCGAATTTTGTGTCAAGGTCAATGACCGTGACACGACAGTGACAAAAAAAGTTGTCTCGCCTCGAAATGTCACGGTCATTGACCTTGACAAGGTGAATTTGTCAAGGTCAATGACCTTGACAAATGGGCAGATTTGGTGTAGTGTATTATATATTCCTTTGATTATTAATTTGTCATATTTTATACCATGTTAGGCTAAAACCCCTTTCAAGGGGTGGGGTAAAACCCTTATTTGATGTTATTTTATTTTAATTTGTTTAATTACTTGAAAAATCAATTTGAATGTTAATTTTGATCCATCGCCCTTAAATTTACGCCTCGAGAGAGTGTAAATGATTTTCGAGAGAAAATCGAAATTATAATTATAATACCCATTTTAGATTCGAACTAAAGATAGGGGTTTCTTAAGTGGGGTATTATGTGACACCCCGCCTAATAAAATACCGGGTGATCAGTCCTATACCAAATTAAAACAGGAATCCCAGTTGGATCATCCTTAGCATCACTGTCGAAAACTTTTTAAAACTTACTAACCACCTAGTATTCCAAAAACTGGTGCCAATTTTAACTTTTTGATTTAGCAAGACAGTACATGCGGAATTAAAATATAAACCATTCACACAACTGAATGAAAGTAAATAGAATAATAATTACACAACACGCCGAATAAATCACCGGCCACCAAAGAAATAATCCAAATACAAATATTCAACACCTGAAAACCGTACCGAGAAGTCTGGGCGACAAGCCCTAAATAAATCTGAAACGGATACAAGATTCTTACTCTAGGAATGAATGAATGATGCGTCTAATCCAAACTCCTGCTAGCATCCACATATGCCGCAGCTCCGTGTCCCTGGAATAGAATATCAATCCTGGCGTCCCTGTGGCTGGACACCTAAAAGGTTTTGAAAATAGTTTTATAGCAAGGGTTAGAACCCAAAACATTTTGAAAATATTTAGCAAGTGAATTAACTGCAGTAATTTAAAATGCATGAATGCTCTTCATATTAAAGTTAGTGTCGCGCTCCCTTGTGGACATCCTCACCCCTCCACTATTGTGCACACCTAACGGTTATCTTAACCCCACCTAGTTGTACTATCTCGTCCAACTAGTCCTGGTATAACCTCCCCTTTGCCATACTACTCTAACCCGAGTAAAATTATTCCTGAAATATAAGTTATCGCACTAATTAACTTATTTAATTCCTTCTTACTTAAAAGCATATAACCGTAACATAATTTATATAAATTGAATACATCAGGCACTGTATTACTCATCTACGTATAATATTCACTACTACATTATACGTACCTTTACCAATAACCACACATATCACACGTGTACTCATCCTTCCGAGTATGTCCTCACCGGATGATTTTCTCTAAAGTGCCATCTCACTAGGTGTGCTCACATAACCTAGTTACCCAAATTGGATTCGCTCACCAACCGGGTTCAAAACCAAACGAAGTGGAGGCGATCATATTCCTTCCCTGGAAGTGAGATGCCCCTCATTCCATATAACGGACGCTATGACCTGGGGATATACTCGCCCTACTCCTCGAGCTAGGGGATTCACCCACATCGCGCAACCTCCCATGATAGCACTAGAGTATAACTAAAAGAAATATCTAATCATTGATACTTAATAGCACAGATAATATATATACACATGTAGTGATAGTATATATATATATATATATATATATATATATATATATATATATACGATGTAGTGACAGTATATATATATATATATATATATATATATATATATATATATATATATATATATATATATATATATATATAACATAAACTCCGGCTCCCCCGTGTACTCATCACCTGTAACACTAGCCTATAATGTCCTGAGTCTCTCGCCCGACTCAACTAAATAAGTTTTCTCACTTATTAGATTATCATTATCCCAAGCCTATGGTCCGACTCCAATTTAATTAATTCACACATTAATTAATTTATACCGATCCGAGTTTGTAGTCCGACTCTCTTTTAATTAATCTCATGTTAATTATTTTAACACTTTTCCGAGTCTACAATTCAACTCCCATTTAAATTAATTAACCCACCTATTAATTTAAATACCTTCCCGAGTCTACAGCCCGACTCTAGCTAATTAATTATACGTTAATTAATTTAACCCTTGGTATCGCCCAACCATTACCCGGACTCACTCACTTGGCCCATAACTTGACCCTTCCCGAGTTTAAATTCCAACTCCAAATTTACTTATTTTCTCAATAATTAATTAAATACCCTGGTGTCACTTAACCAACATGCCCGGACTCGCTCACGTGGCCCGAAATTAAATATCACCCGAGTCTAGTCCCCGACTCCAAATTAATTAACTTAAATGAGTAGCGTTACCCTACTACTATACCCGAACTTATTCACCGATTTCGTTATCTTATTTTCTCAGAATTTATTCGCCAAAATTCATTTGCAAAGTGTCACATAAAATTCCCCTACTACCATCAATTATACTCCCTTATAATTGTTAAGAATTAACTCCCATAATAAATTTTCCTCTCTTAATTATGCTAGGGGAAATTTACAACTAAAATCTTAACCCATAAAAATCCATAAGGCAAACTGCCGAAATAACTGAAGGGTCGATCGATCGATCCCCAACCGTTGATCGATCGATCGAACAGGTGGTCGTCTTCTCCACCGATCTGTTTCTGCCATAGTCGAATTTCCAAGGTCTTATCTCTCTGATTTTCAACCTTAACTCATTATTTTTAACCAATCAATTACTCCCAAAACGAGTCCCAATCATCTACAACTGTTTTAGCATGCTCTATTCATACCATAACTCTCTATTTCTAAAATGGGTTTTCTTCGGTTAATTTCCATTAATTCATCTCAATTTTGTTCATAACTCCTACTGGATTTCACATTCCAATCAGACATTCATTTTCAGAATTATAAAACACAACTAATTCTCACTTTGAATCTCATTCAATTATTCTATTACCCAAAATTCCATTTTTGTACCCATTTATCCCCAAAACGAATTTTAGTATACACATCACTAAAATATGAATTGGATATCACAGTTTAGGGGTAAAAACAGTTAACCACTTGCCTGGAATTTCTCGTAGGGTCTGATCCGTTGTCGACATCCCTTAATTTGGCTCCAAAATCCCCAAATTAGCTTTTGATTGTTTTCCCCCAATCTTCCTCTCAAACCCTAGGTTAGAATGATGTTGGCTGCTCCTTTTCCTTTTCTTAGGTTTAGGTTTAAAAACACAAATCCCGTTTTTAGCCTAATGGGCTAAATTAAAATAGCCCAAATCACCTCGTGCGGGCCCGGCTATGCCCAAAAATATCCCGAGACCCAATCGCTACCCCCGGGTACTCTTTTCTGACTATCTCGACCCATCCGGACTCAACCGCGCACTCAGAATCGCCATCCGAATTAATTTATAAAGATCCTTACCTCACCCCTAATTTAGTCTATATCGACTCCCGGTTAAGATAATCGCATACCCCGTCATTACTACCCGAAATGACGCAATTAGATTATTACTATTCACTTAGTAAATAAATTTACCTAAATATTGACCATTCACTCCCCGATTAATATTTAAACATATATTGCCATAATTAATTCAATTAAAATTACGACCCACAAGTAATTTGAAATTCTCGAATTAATTAAATATTAAATGCACAAAATACGGGGTGTTACATACTTCCCCCCTTACAAAGGAATTTCGTCCTCGAAATTAAGAGAAGCCTAGTGTTCCAATATTCTCATTTTACTCACTAGTCATACCCTTATAAGCTAGCGATATCTATCTCTCCCACTTTTCTTTATAAGTTACCCAAATATACATTTTATTATCCAGGGCGCCCATACACCATATACCCGTACTCTACCGCACTAAAATTTTCTCGACTATGCTAGTCGTAACCCGTAAGATAACTTCCAACCCGTAGTCATATCCCATACGTATATATATATATATATATAGTGGCCGAGGTACCCACCCCATGTACTAACGACCAACCATTTCCCACCCTGAAGATTATACCATAGGGCACAATGTAATAATTAATATTATTATTACCAAATCTACAAATCTCACACAGTAGAAATATTCACAAGTTCATTTATGTATATATATTTATATAGTCACATCATCCCTATACATATATACCAATCCTGCGCCCCCGGGCTAAGGCCCAATTGTGCACCTACTAGGAGAATCCTGCATCCCTAGGTTAGAACTCCTTAATGTGCCTATTAAGAATATTCTTGTACCCCCGGGTTATCACCCATTAGCACACACCCATTGCATCCTCTAGTTATCACTCATTAGTGCGTTTAACTATAAGTTCCTCACACCCCCAAATACTTGTCTCTCAAACGCAAAGTATATATGCCTACACTTAGGCTACCAAGACAATGTAAGATACCGCGCCCTACAATCACAATTCCTTGCGCAAAATCAACCCCGAGCTATCTCTCCATGTCCGAACGTAAATCTAACCACCCTGATTCACTTCAATAAATACCCCCACTCCCTGGGATAAAATTCGAGAACAGAAAACCTCCCTATGTGTCCCTCGCCCCACGCAAAACAACATATATATACCCATATGTATGTTAGACGCCCTCTCAGTTGATACCTAGTACCAATCATACCCTGGTGTTGCGAACACCAAAACTTTACCCCACTATCCACAATAGTTCAGATCCATCGCTATCCCGTCGATATTTGGGAATAATAATCCACCCTAATCCCATATTTATCAATCGTATAAATCCCTCTCATAATTCAAACTTTCACTCAGTTTACACTTCACTCTCTCGTGAAAAACACTAAAACTCCGCCACCCCACGGAAAGTTTATCCACATACTACGGCTGCTACCGCCAACGCACCCACTAAATTTGACTCATCTGCGAACTCTAGTGGAGAATAAGTCTTATCTTGTGACACCCTCCTTGTCACTCAAAACATACCCCATGCCCATAGGATAAAATATAATTACCTCCATACTCCAGTTGCAATGGCTGATCCTCGGGTTCCGGAGCAGCTTCCCCCTGCCCGAACGCACCCATGACTTGTTATAGTGGCTGTACATTCAGGACCTCATCCTGTAGTTGACCCTTGTATCGCTGAGAGCACTCCCTCTTCATGTGTCCCGCTTCCCTACCAACGAAACACCTCCTAAAAATTTCACCCTACCACTGATCCCTTCCATGCCAACCTTGTTGGAATTCTTGGCCATCCCGCCGATAGCCTCCAGTTCTAGATCGTTTGGCATGATTTCTCTGTCGAAAATCCTGCCCCTGTTCTCCCCCAGTCTGCTGCTGGGATACCCCACTGGTATTGCTCCTTTCTGCCTCATCCGACTGGCTAATCCCCACTCCCCTCCCGCTTCCTTTCGCGTGGAAGCGATATTCCCGACAGTGCCGGAGTGTTGCGTTAATGACATAAGTATTATCAACTAACGCGAAATTTTCAATTAAATGTTGTCTGATTGTCCAAACTAACCCATACATAAACCTTGCTTTCTTTCTCTTTTCCTTACTTACCTCATCCGGTACAAAATTTTGCCAACGAGTGAAATCTTCCTCGTAATCGGCCACTAAACGGTCTCCTTTTGAGTCACCTCACAAAATTTTCTCCTCCTTTCGGTCTCAACCGCTGAATGAAAAAAATACTTGCAGTCGAACCGTACCCAAAACTCGGCAGTAGTTAGTGTGTCCCTTTCCTCAACTGTGGTGATTGACTCCCACCACTGTAGCACCACTCCCACTAACTAAAAGTGGTTAGCCTTTACTTCCGCAACCCATCGCAATCTCCCATGCGTAGGTGACGCTGGATACCTCTCTTCCTTGACACGCTAGTACTACACCTGAACCCCCTCGCAACTCTGGTGGGTTCCCGCTAAAATAACCTCTCTTTATTGTTTCCACCCCGACGACCCTGCGTGAGTCTGAACATCCGACGCCACTAACACTTGTGGCTGATTCCGTGGAAAGCACCTTGCCGTTGTGACCACCGTTGCTCCAACTGCCTGTGCCACTATTTCAGTGACCTATGCTGCCAAAATCATCTATGGCCGTTGCTGTGGTAGTTCTTGCTCCTAACGAGCCTCCCCCGTCTCATCTCCTCCCGCTGCCCTAACTGCTCTCTCCCTCCTGCGCATCATTTGGAAATTAGAATCGAATTGGTATGAGTTCACTCTCAAATATAAATTTCGCAGAAGAACGTATATGCGCATACGTATGAGAATACAACAATCCTATGATAGGGCTCTATATCAAAGATTGCTAAGCTGAAACGTGAAAAGCCGCACAGATCATAAGGACACTAGAACCTGATGCTCTGATACCATCTGTGACACCCCGCCTAATAAAATACCGGGTGATCAGTCCTATACCAAATTAAAACAGGAATCCCAGTTGGATCATCCTTAGCATCACTGTCGAAAACTTTTTAAAACTTACTAACCACCTAGTATTCCAAAAACTGGTGCCAATTTTAACTTTTTGATTTAACAAAACAGTACATGCGGAATTAAAATATAAACCATTCACAGAACTGAATGAAAGTAAATAGAATAATAATTACACAACATGCCGAATAAATCACCGGCCACCAAAGAAATAATCCAAATACAAATATTCAACACCTGAAAACCGTACCGAGAAGTTTGGGCGACAAGCCCTAAATAAATCTGAAACGGATACAAGATTCCTACTCTAGGAATGAATGAATGATGCGTCTAATCCAAACTCCTGCTAGCATCCACATATGCCGCAGCTCCGTGTCCCTGGAATAGAATATCAATCCTGGCGTCCCTGTGGCTGGACACCTAAAAGGTTTTGAAAATAGTTTTATAGCAAGGGTTAGAACCCAAAACATTTTGAAAATATTTAGCAAGTGAATTAACTGCAGTAATTTAAAATGCATGAATGCTCTTCATATTAAAGTTAGTGTCGCGCTCCCTTGTGGACATCCTCACCCCTCCACTATTGTGCACACCTAACGGTTATCTTAACCCCACCTAGTTGTACTATCTCATCCAACTAGTCCTGGTATAACCTCCCCTTTGCCATACTACTCTAACCCGAGTAAAATTATTCCTGATATATAAGTTATCTCACTAATTAACTTATTTAATTCCTTCTTACTTAAAAGCATATAACCGTAACATAAGTTATATAAATTGAATACATCACGCACTGTATTACTCATCTACGTATAATATTCACTACTACATTATACGTACCTTTACCAATAACCACACATATCACACGTGTACTCATCCTTCCGAGTATGTCCTCACCGGATGATTTTCTCTAAAGTGCCATCTCACTAGGTGTGCTCACATAACCTAGTTACCCAAATTGGATTCGCTCACCAACCGGGTTCAAAACCAAACGAAGTGGAGGCGGTCATATTCCTTCCCTGGAAGTGAGATGCCCCTCATTCCATATAACGGACGCTATGACCTGGGGATATACTCACCCTACTCCTCGAGCTAGGGGATTCACCCACATCGCGCAACCTCCCATGATAGCACTAGAGTATAACTAAAAGAAATATCTAATCATTGATACTTAATAGCACAGACAATATATATACACACACATATATATATATATATACTATCACTACACCGTATATATATATATAACATAAACTCCGGCTCCCCCGTGTACTCATCACCTGTAACACTAGCCTATAATGTCCTGAGTCTCTCGCCCGACTCAACTAAATAAGTTTTCTCACTTATTATATTATCATTATCCCAAGCCTATGGTCCGACTCCAATTTAATTAATTCACACATTAATTAATTTATACCGATCCGAGTTTGTAGTCCGACTCTCTTTTAATTAATCTCATGTTAATTATTTTAACACTTTTCCGAGTCTACAATTCAACTCCCATTTAAATTAATTAACCCACCTATTAATTTAAATACCTTCCCGAGTCTACAGCCCGACTCTATCTAATTAATTATACATTAATTAATTTAACCCTTGGTATCGCCCAACCATTACTCGGACTCACTCACTTGGCCCATAACTTGACCCTTCCCGAGTTTAAATTCCAACTCCAAATTTACTTATTTTCTCAATAATTAATTAAATACCTTGGTGTCACTTAACCAACATGCCCGGACTCGCTCACGTGGCCCGAAATTAAATATCACCCGAGTCTAGTCCCCGACTCCAAATTAATTAACTTAAATGAGTAGCGTTACCCTACTACTATACCCGAACTTATTCACCGATTTCGTTATCTTATTTTCTCAGAATTTATTCGCCAAAATTCATTTGCAAAGTGTCACATAAAATTCTCCCACTACCCTCAATTATACTCCCTTATAATTGTTAAGAATTAACTCCCATAATAAATTTTTCTCTCTTAATTATGCTAGGGGAAATTTACAACTAAAATCTTAACCCATAAAAATCCATAAGGCAAACTGCCGAAATAACTGAAGGGTCGATCGATCGATCCCCAACCGTCGATCGATCGATCGAACAGGTGATCATCTTCTCCACCGATCTGTTTCTGCCATAGTCGAATTTCCAAGGTCTTATCTCTGTGATTTTCAACCTTAACTCGTTATTTTTAACCAATCAATTACTCCCAAAACGAGTCCCAATCATCTACAACTGTTTTAGCATGCTCTATTCATACCATAACTCTCTATTTCTAAAATGGGTTTTCTTCGGTTAATTTCAATTAATTCATCTCAATTTTGTTCATAACTCCTACTGGATTTCACATTCCAATCAGACATTCATTTTCAGAATTATAAAACACAACTAATTCTCACTTTGAATCTCATTCAATTATTCTATTACCCAAAATCCCATTTTTGTACCCATTTATCCCCAAAACGAATTTTAGTATACACATCACTAAAATATGAATTGGATATCACAGTTTAGGGGTAAAAACATTTAACCACTTGCCTGGAATTTCTCGTAGGGTCTGATCCGTTGTCGACATCCCTTAATTTGGCTCCAAAATCCCCAAATTAGCTTTTGATTGTTTTCCCCCAATCTTCCTCTCAAACCCTAGGTTAGAATGATGTTGGATGATCCTTTTCCTTTTCTTAGGTTTAGGTTTAAAAACACAAATCCCGTTTTTAGCCTAATGGGCTAAATTAAAATAGCCCAAATCACCCCGTGCGGGCCCGGCTATGCCCAAAAATATCCCGAGACCCAATCGCTACCTCCGGGTACTCTTTTCTGACTATCTCGACCCATCCGGACTCAACCGCGCACTCAGAATCACCATCCGAATTAATTTATAAAAATCCTTACCTCACGCCCAATTTAGTCTATACCGACTCCCGGCTAAGATAATCGCATACCCCGTCATTACTACCCGAAATGACGCAATTAGATTATTACTATTCACTTAGTAAATAAATTTACCTAAATATTGACCATTCACTCCCCGATTAATATTTAAACATATATTGCCATAATTAATTCAATTAAAATTACAACCCACAAGTAATTTGAAATTCTCTAATTAATTAAATATTAAATGCACAAATACGGGGTGTTACATATTATAACTTGAATTTCAACTCTAAATTTAATTTCTAAGATTGACATAAATTTTAATTAATCGATCCTAGCGGGTGATTAATTAAAAGGAGTGTAGATTTATTTTTCTAGAGTTGTGAGGTGTTAAACTTAATATTCTAAAATGTTATTATTAAAATTACACTTGCAACGAGAGTTGATTTTTAGTTTTGATATTAATTTGGGAGAATCCAAATAATTAACTTAATTAATTAGAATAACTAAATTTTTTGATGTAATCCCACTCCTTGATTGTTCTCACAATTATTTACCTCACTTATCTCTTATTTTTAGTTTAGACTTTAATTTTCATTTTAGTAAATTTCTAGTTAGTTATTTTCATCTCACACTTTAATTTAGTTTAGTTTAAAGCCTCACCTCACCCTATTGTTTTAATATTCGAAAAAGCTAAAAAAAATTAGAAAAATGAAAAAGCACAAAAAGAAAATAAAAATTGAATTACAATTGAATTTGTTCCATTTGCTTTACTCCCTAGGAAGTGGATTGATACCCTTACTTAACTCTATACTTGAGTTATTATATTTTGTAGGTAATTGAGGATTTTAACTAACTTGGCTTTCATCAACAACGATACATACCCAAAAGGGTACTTACAAGAATTTTGTAAGTTATGATTTTGATAAGTGTGTTTGATGGCTTTGGGCAGTATGCATTTTAAATCATATTCTAACAATATCAAAAATCATCTTGATGCTCGTCCTATAAGTATTGCCTACACTAAGAGGTACTTGATAGGGTTACACTTAGTGACTATATGAACTATAAAGGCTAGCAGATAATGTCTCAATTTTTTAGCCACAAAAACCAAGATAAGGAAGTGCCTCTGCATGTTTGTGTATCTAGATTATGTTGCTGAGATACTCTTGACAACTAGTACACTGGATTTTCTACTCCTTTTTCTTGGGCCAAAAGTTCTCCTATGGGTCTTTCTGTTGAGGTGCGGTAGAGCAGCAGCGGTGCTCCAGCCTCGGGTGGGATCATTGTGGATGAGGAGGCTAAAATTTCTTTAATCTTTTTAAATGATTTTTGCTTCTCCTCCCCCCAAGTCCAGTTGGATTTCTCCTTCCGCATGGATGTAAATGGGTGTGTCACTTCTGCTAATGCAGGTATAAACCTCCTTATGTAGGATACCTTACCCAAGAAGCATTTAAGCTGCCTCTGACTCTTAGGGGGTGTCATCATCACTATAGATTTGATATTTTTGCCATCTACTTATACCTTTGCCTATTCACAACAAATCCCAGAAACTTTCCCTCTGTGACCCCGAAGGCACAGTTCGAGGGGTTCATGCGCATCTTGTACCTACGATACCTCTCGAACACTCTCCGAAGGTCCTTCTTATACTTGTTTTCTTTCTTGGATTTCACCACTAGATCGTCCACATAAAATTCTAGTATCTCATTAAATTGATCATGAAAAATTTTCATCATGGTCCTTTGGTATGTGGCCCCAGCATTCTTCAACCCAAATGGCATGACTATCTAGTGGAAGTTCGCTAATGGCGTGTGGAAGTCAGTCCTCTTCTCATTCGTAAGATCATTAATCTAATTGTAGCTTGCGCACTCATCCATGAAACTATACATCTCATGTCCTGCGGTAGCATCGACTAAGTTATCTATTCTTGGCAAAGGAAACCCGTCCTTAAGACATGCTCGATTCAAATTGCAAAAATCCACACAAATATGGATTTGTCTCTTATCCTTATTTGCCATCAGTACTAAGCTAAAAAGTCACACAGGACGATGGATAGGCTTGATGAACCCTATTGACAGTAATTTCTATACCTCCGCTTCTATCTTTAGGTCGAGATCAGCTTTGTACGTGCGTATTGCTTGCATTACCGAAAGAGCATTAGGAAGAATGTTCAATCTGTGAGAGCTTACCTATAGATATATTCCTGGAATTTTGTTGTACTTCTAAGAAAACCCATCAGTGAACTCTATGAGCAGGACAATGATCTCGTCCTTCTGTTTTGGGTCCAAACTCTTGAAGATGAGGATAGGTCTACCTTCACCCCCTTCTACCCCCAGGTTGATCTCCTCTAACTCTTGTAGTTGTTCCTTAGGTCCATCATGAATACATTTTTGATTTTCCTCTGGTTCCTCAATGTATTTAATGATATGGGATTCATCTACAACAAAATATTCTGGTGTCGGGTCCGTGCCCTCATCCCAGAACACTGTCCCCGCAAACCATTATAAATAGTAAATAACTTTTCCATTAGATAGGACCACTTTATTACAAGTTTGAGAAGGTTTTACCACCTCCTCCACCTTTATTTTTCCTTTTGCTATGTGGTGGATCACCCTCTACCCGATACTATCATGGACAAACTTCTTTAGCTGGGAATTTCCCCTAACCACATGCTTCTCTTCTAGCATTCTTGCAGAATTCTTTCTTTCTTCATCCAGTATCGTGTAGAATGTAGTATCCACCATATGGCCTCCTCAACGAAAAAAGGCCTCTATATTTCTTTGATGATGATCTCCATGCCTCTGATAATTGGCCTTCGCATGCTGATGGTAGGTGGAGGGTACTATGCCATGGGTATGCATCCATACCCTCCCAATGAGCAACTAGCAGCTGGTATTATCTTTTATGACATTCAATTTGATGTGGGAAGTGAAATTTCCTAGCTTAATTCCTATATTCACATATCCGAGAGATTATATTCCAGCGCTGTCAAATCTCAGTATCACTAATGACACATGCATTATCATCTTCTGATCGATCCCCATCTCGTATAAGGTAGTGATTGGCATATTGTTAATGGATTCTCCTCTATCCAAAAATGGTTTGGGGAATGAAAATCCATTGATTATATCTTTTACATACAATGGGAGGTTGTGGAATTAAGTCACCTGCATGTCTGCCTTATAGAATACCACTTCAGAGCAATACCTCTTGATCAACCTCGGGTCTCCGCATTACTACACAAATCTTAAAACTTTCCTTATAATGACTACTCTGGTGTCATACTTCACTCCTATTTCATCGAAGAACCACTTGAACTTAGGGCTCCTCATTATGGCCTGAATATAGGTCTACCTCATATGTCGGGCATTATAAACATATTTTGCATCGAATGTCCCCTCTTCATCTAGAGCGAGGATGACATCCATTTCACCTTCTTGTAGGTTTACCTGCTCAATTTCTTCACTTCCATCTTATCTTGGTCCGGAGTGAAGAACCACCACTCTCGCTTCCTTTATATATCAGTTATATGTTTGCTTCTTAATGATAACCTTTCCAACCCTTTACATATTTGATCACCACTCTCCCACTCCATATGCTCTTAGGATGCTTCTTCATCATATTCCACTAATATGATAGTAGTGCCAAAGTGATGTGCTAGAAGTGAATTTTCATTAACATCCACATGAGGAATATGCAAAGTACCATTACCACATACTCGCCAAGTAATAACAGTCTTTGGTGGAGTGTTTCACCCATTAGTGCAGTTCACAATATTTAAGGTTGCCTTTATCGGCTACTATTGGGATTTCTCAATTCAAGTAATGGGGACTTGCGACCCCCTCTCGTACCAAGGTATAATAACAATATATAGCTTATGCTACCCTGCAAGGTAGAGGTTCTAGAGAATCTTCCCCAAACTTTCTCTTATTACTTGGGCTATTGTTCTTGGATCTGGGCCCTTCTTGTCCTCGGTATTTCCATCCACATAGTTGAATTCTTGCCTCCGCAAGATTTAAAACCTCCCAGAAGTCAGTGGCACTTGCATCCTCCAACTCGTGGTCCTTGTCTTGATTATTATGGCTATATTGCTAGCAGCCCTAATGAACTCTCTAAAAGTTCCATCTTTAGTTTCATTGATCAAATGCAACTTGTATTACTCCAAGAGTCCCTCGACACATATTTGCAGCAGCCTTACCTCTTCTACATCCTCATGGACATCTATTTCCTTATCATGGAAATTTTTGATATATTGCATTAACTCCTCACTTGGTTTCTAAACCTCTTACACCAGGTGTCTCAATGTGAATTCATCATCAGCTACAAAGAACTTTTGGAGTAACTTCCAGTGCATCTCTTCCCATACAGGGATACTGTTGGGTGCCAAATGGGAGTAAAATGTATAGGCCTTCCCTGTGAGGGTCTTGGAGAACTCCATTTACCTCAGATTTTTGTCATTAGCATGCACTCCCAAGTACTCAACGAACCTTTTTGCATGCTCTCTTAGATTCTCCCCTTTGCCACTGAACTTGATAAACTTTAGTGGGCTATACCCCTCTGGGTATGGCTTCTCACCCACCTCTTGTGGGTAGGAGTACTACAAATCCTTGTATAGATGAGGACCCTCCCTCTGAGAGGAGGAGAGAAGCTTCCTCGCCTCCTCGCCTCCTCTATAGTAATAGCTTTGGAGGGTGAGTCCTCCAAACACATGGCCTTAACTGCTCGTGAACCTGATAGTGCCACAACTTGCTCCAGCACCATTTTTCGTGGCGGAGCCACCTCCGCCGGAATCACTACTGGAATGGTTGCCCCTCCAGAGGGAGCCGATGCTAATGTTACACAACCTTGACCCAAACTTTTTAGGTCTTTATTATTTTGTTTCAAAACTCAAAAAACATGTACATAAGGATCATACCTGACATTGGAGCTGCTACCGGAGAGTTGGTTTGCCCTCCCTAAGGAGTAGGTGCCTTAGCTCCGATCACCACCACATCCTCCTGAGTGGTCTTATCACTTTGAGTTCCATTTACAGGTGTAATATCTTCAAAAACAAGGCACTTAGAAAAGTTGAAACCTTCTTTGTCCATTAAAGCAAGGATACCTCCCCAACGGAGTCGCCAAATATACGAGGGTAGTGTGACTAGGTTCTGGTAAAATACTGAATCGGGTGAGGCATGACTGACTTCAATGAACTCATCCTTCAAGGTTCTTAAGAACTTCTCGAGCAGCTTCTCATAAAACCTTCTCCTTTTGGGAAAAATGAAACTCAAGCTAGAACTCACCCCCTGCAAGAAGATGAACTTCACAACAATAATGTAACTTTTTACAAGGGAAAGTCTTAAGAGTGTTGACTGTCAGTGGGGAGTGAATGAACAAATGACTTAGCACTAGAAAAAGAAAAGGGAGAGAACACTAGGAGATTCTGGTGTGATTTTGATAGAGTAATAGTGAAACTTGAGTTATGATTCTTACTTAACCTTACCAAGGGGTCATATTTATACTCGGGCATAGGGCTAAGTTGACACTTTTAGGCGCCAAAATTGAGAGGGTTGGTGAGGAACAAGGTCTGAAACGTACCATTTTTCCCTACTTGTGTGCAACTTCCTATCCCCTCTGACAGTGTCACCAGGTGCAAACGAAAGACCAAAAAGCAAATATGTCTGCGCTTGAAGATAATATCTCCTCCTCAACAAAAATGATTTTAGTGGAGTTGGTCCTTGAGGCCTCTCCTATCAAGTTTCATATTTTGTACCACAAGTTATCATTGAAAATGATAATTACCAAATCAAATATTTTGTCCAAAAGCGCAGACATATTTTCTTTTTAGACTTTGGTTTGAACCAGGTGGCACCTGTCAGAGGGGATAAGCGGATGCACACAAATAGGGATAAATGGTACATTTCAAAACTTGTCCCTTACAAACCCTCTCAATTTTGGAGCCCAAAAGTACCTACTCTGCCCTAGTTCCCTATATAAATAGGACCCCTGGGCAAGGTCAAGTAAGAATCGTAACTCAATTTTCACTGTTACTCTATCAAAATCACACTAGAACCTCCAAGTATTCTTTCCCTGCTCTCTCTTTATTGCTAAGAGATTTGTTCTTTCACTCCCCACTGACAACCGTCACTCTCATGAGTTTCTCTTGGGAAAAGTTACCATTCTTTTTATCAAAGAGGGACGATATCCCCACAAGTTTTATTAATTTATTTGAATAATAGATAAAAAGCCTCTCCTTACCTTAATAAACCTAAACTAGTCTATTTCTAGAGGTTGGGCCCAATACTCTAGAAGCAAAATCAATGTAAACATGGGGATTTATAATATCCCCATTACAAGACTTGATACTAAAGGACCAAACTTGGGACTTTATCTTTTAACCCCATTACAATTTTATAATCCTATTTCTAATTTGAGGAAAATTACGCCTATCCATGTTGATGTGTCCTTTGACTAGTTTTGGGAGAGAGTTGAAAGTTCAATATGTTGTTTCTCTATTGCGTATCGCTACCCTTGAAGAAAGATGGTCTGTTGCAACATTAATTTCTCTCCAAACATGTATGATTTTTGCTTGATTTGATATATGAATGTTGTTTATTATTGATTGAGCTTGCCAAGGAGGTTTTGCCTTCTTCAATACACCATCAATGAGTTATTTACAATCTGATTCCACTATAATCGTTTGTATGTTTAGATGAGAAATCAGGTTTAGACCACCCTTTAATGCTAAGGCTTCTGAAACAAAGGAATTATGAACTCCAAGAGACTTTTCACATCCTGCTATAAAATGCCTTTCTGAATCTCTGACTATTCCTCCTATGCCACTTTCACATGGGTTGCCTTTTGATGCCCCATCAATATTAAGCTTGAAGAAGCCTACAGGAGGTTTAGTCCAAATACAGGAGATAATTTGGATTTTTTTAGGAAAAACTTTAATGTTAAAGAAATCTTTTATTTGATTATGCTCTGGAACAATAGCATCTTAGCATTTATATTTTTAAAAATATTAGTAGTGAGTTAAATCACTTCTTGGATGATGGAAAAAGATGAGGATATAAAGTTATAAAAAAAAATTCAGTTTCTTGATTTCCATAGTCCTCAAAAAATTATCTTTGGGATAATTGAGAACAAAAATTTCTGATAATCTTTTTTATTTGGAACCATCCACCAAGATAGAAGCATTGACATGCAGGAAGAATTGTTAGGCTTTAAACCAAATAAATAAGTAAAGTATTTCCAGACCTCCTTAGATAAATGACATTCTAGCAGCACGTGTTGACCATTGTCTTCATTTGAGGAGGATAATATACAAATATAGGCAAGTCTTATCCCATCTTTTTGAATTTCTATCTCAAAAGGAACAACATCATTCAACAACTTCCAAATGAAATTAGAGATTTTCATGGGACATTATACAATCCAGTTGATCTCCCAACTCATATAAATAGGCTTATATTGTTTATAAATGTTATAAGAAGATTTTAGGGAAAATTCCGCTGATAATGAAGGTTTCCAAATATTTCTTTCTAGCTCTATGTAACTGTCTGCTAAGTCAGCTATACTAGCCATTCTTTTCATTATACTAGATCCATTTCTTGACTGCAGCCCTTTGTTATATTTTGCTCTCATGAAAGATACCCATAGGCTTGTATCAAATGAAAAGTTCCCGTATAATTTAATACTTGAGGCTGCCTCAATGTCTTCAAGACTTATGAAATTAAGACCCCCTTCTTCAAAAGGGAAGCAGGTATCTTGCCATTTGGTCCATTGATATGGGTTTTCTTTGTTTGTTCCTCCCTAATAAAACTTAGAGAATATGTTATTTAATCTTTTTAAGATAGTTTTAGTAGTGTTTAGAACAAATATAGTATATATGGGAATGTATAATAGAACATGTCTTGTTAGAGTGGCTCTTCCAGCTAATGAGATTAACTTAGAGGACCACGTGTTCAGTTTTCCTCTAACTGTAGATATCATCTCAACATACTGAATAAGTTTGGTTCTACCTTTATTAATGAAACATCCTAGGTATATCATTGGGAGTTTTTTATGGCTTAATACAAAATATGTTGATATTGCTTTTATTCTTTTAGGGCCTATTTTATCATCAATATAAAATGAACTTTTAGATAAGTTAATTGATTATCGTGTAGTATCTTCATACTATTTAAGAATTTTAATAATATCTCTAAGACTTTTACAGTCTCCATTAGAAACTATGATGATGTCATCAGTATATCACAAATGGGATATTAATTGGAAATTTTTTGGATGTGAGAAAGGGATAGCTTTTTTTTGTTTAAACATGAAGTCTATGTTCCTACTTAAGCACTCAACAACTAAAATAAATAGACTAGGTGATAGTGGGTCTCCTTGTCTAAGACCTCTAGTTGACTGAAAAAACCTTTACTTTTGCCATTTATATATATCGAAAACCAATTGTTTGAGATAATTCTCCAAATCATATGTATTAACATTTCATTAAAACCAAATTTCCTGAGCATTTGACATAAATAAGGTGAATATACTTTATCATAGTCTTTCTCTATATCTAGCTTTATGATGACATTATTCCCATGAGCCTCTTTTGCTATGGTTTGAACAATTTCTTGGGCTAGGAGAATATTGTCTTGAATGCTCCTTCCGTTTATAAATCCACTTTGGTTAGGGGAAATTATTTATGGGAGGAGTGAAGATAGTCTATATTTATAATTTTAGATACCATTTTTTTTTGAAAAATTACACAAACTTATTGACTTGTATTGAGAAGAAGTTGTAGGATTACCTACTTTAGGTATAAGAGATATATTTGTTGATGTCCAGTTTCATAGAATTTTCGCTCCTGCAAAAAAAAGTATGAATACTAGTACCAAGATCATATTTAATCACGTCCCAAAATTTAATGTAAAAATCCCATTCCCGGCCATCTGGACCTGGGGCATTATTATCATCTAAGCCTTTAATAGCAGACCAGATTTTTCTTCAGTAGTGAAATTAGTTAAATAAATGTTCATTTCTTCTGAGATAACTTTGTCTATGGCTGCTATAAACTCCATGTTAAGGTTCTTATGACCTGTTGTCCAAATATTCTCAAAATGAGATATAAAAGAATTTTCAATATCTACTGTTTTCTTAATCTGTTAATTATCTTTGTCTTTAATTTTATTTATGTTTAGTTTCCTGTAACTAGATTTAACTGATGCATGGAAAAATTTGGTGTTTTGATCACCTAATTTTTGCCATTTTTTGTGGCTCTTTTGATGCCAATAGTTCTCTTCTCTTTAGAGAGCTATAGAATGATGATCTCTAGCTTCTTGAAGTTCAGATCTTGAAGATTCATTAGGAGTTTGTTGAAACACAAATTCTTTGATTTTCACCTTATCTTCTAAATCATTTATATTTTGAAAAATGTTTTTGAACTCTTATTTATTCCACGCTCTCAGTCTTTTTTAAAGTAATTTTATGGCAAATTTAACCATAAGGGGAGCATAAATATGATTGGGCCAGGAATCTATGATAATATCCTTAATATTAGATTCTATGCACCACATAGATAAGAATTTAAAAGGTTTTGGACATTTATCACATGGATTTTTTATAACTAGTAATAGAGGGCTATGGTCAGAGCAAGTTTTGTGTAAGTGGATAATTATAGAGTTTGGAAATTGATTTATCCAATGAATATTCACTAGAGCTCTGTCAAGTCTATTAAAAATTGTCCCATTAACTCAATTATTTGTCCATGTTAATCTAGACCCTTCATATCCTAAATCCTGTAAATCACAAAATGAAAATTTATCTTTAAAATCCTAATCAATGTGATTACCTCCATTTTTTTCATTTTCATTTGACACTACATTAAAGTCACCTCAGATTAGCCAAGGCAGGGAAGGATTTAAAGATGTAACATGTTCTAAATAATTCCATAAGGATCTTCTCTCAGTGGCATTGCATTTAGCATATACCGGCTCAAGAAAAACTAATGAGTTAATGTGAGCAATATCAATTTTGAGACAAATTATTTGGTTAGAGTTAAAAATAACTTTAGCTTGTATGTCATTGTTCCAAAAGAACCAAATCTTGTTTGATTTGTTTGCCATACAATTTGTGAATTTCCATCTTAACTGATATTTGTTAATTTTTTCTATATCAACTTTAGGTTCTAACAATGCTATAGCAGGTAATTAATATGTTCTTATTAACCTTTTTATTCTTATTTTTGTTGCTTTGTTAGAAACACCTCTAGCATTCCAACAGATGAAGTTTTTCATTTAAAATATTTTGAAGAAGCTAGAGATTTTACCTTACCTGATTACCTAGTAAATCTTTTAAACATGGCGTCATAAGGTGATTTAAAAGGTTTACCTTATAGAGCATTGTTTGTAACATTAGAATTTAAGGAGGAACCTTATTCTTTGTCCATCTTATGTCTGGCAGCCTTATATTCTTGTGACTTTTTCCATTTCACATAAAACCATTTTGCAAATATTTAAAGTTCCTCTATCATGGGAGTGGAAATTTGAGAGCCCTCATTGTCAGAGAGATTTTCTTTGTCAATATCATGGTGCTTTTTAGATGGAGGGATATTTGAGCCCTTAGGAGATAAGTTGTACTGATCCACTATGGTTGTCTCTTCTGAAGAATAATTATGTGAAACCTTTCCATTATCAGTATTGAATTTCTGATTTGTTATGACCCTTTCCATGATGGATGTGCTTTCCTTGTGTGTTTCTTAAGGGGTTTCTTCCTCTAAATCTATAATTTTTTTTTCTAAAACCTCAAATTGATTTTACGAAGAATTTTCATTGACTGCTTGAATCTTAGTTTCTTGATGGTTCTTGATAGATTTGTTTTGAAAATATGAGTCTTCTTGATTTTGATTTGAATTTTTTGGAGGGGATTTTTGATTCAATTTGAGGTTTGGATGTTTGACCATACATTTAGACTCTGGATGTCCCTTTCTCTTACAAAAAACACAATATGATGGGAGGTTTTCATATGATATTTCCTGCCAAAACCCACTCTTGCCACTTCCAATCCATGCCTATTAAGTCTTTCTATTAGAACATTGAGTTCTATGCAGACACGTGCAATACTAGGCCCTGACATTGAAGTAGTAGAAGCATATAATTTTAAAGGTTTTCCTACTAATTGAGCTATTGAGAATAAAGAAGATTTGTCACAGAAGTGAAGAGGCAAATTTGGGAGGTCTATCCAAACTGGAAAAACTGGACTTTCTTCATTTGGAGTGAAATCCACTGACCACTTAAATGTTCGGATTAGATATTTACTAATGTACCAGAGATCACGGAGCCATAATCTGACATAATCCTCTTCACAATGAAGACGAATCAATATGTGTTTAGAGTCTGTAACCCCAATTTAATATGCTGCATTTAGGGAGAATGTTTGAAATGTTTTTCAGATGTAATCCATGGGAGGTCTGTAATGTGAAAATTTTCCAATTATCGACTGTTTGAATGGTTCAATCAGAGTGGTAATGTCTTCTTCTAAGAACATCACTGCCGGTTCTCCCTTGAATGTGGATGGTTTATTTAACTCTAATTCTCTTGATGGTTGATTCATAATAACACTTTCTAAGGATTTGTTCCAGACATCGGCTGTGTTTGGAGGTTTTGGTGGGATGTTCATACAAATTGGAGGGTTAGACATGTTTCCCATTGTAGGTTAGGGAAGATTACCATTATTGTTGTGAAGTTCATCTTCTTGCTAGGAGTGAGTTCCATCTTGAGTTTCATTTTTACCAAAAGGAGAAGATTTTACCAAAAGCTGCTCCAGAAGTTCTTCAGAACCTTGAAGGCAGAGTTCATTGAAGTGGGTCACGCCTCACCCGATTCAGTATTTTACCAGACCCCAGCCACACTACCCTCCTACACCATCTTTTTACGATTTTAGGAACACGAACATCTCCTACTAAACATGTTAGTGGGAGCAACCTCTAATAACCTCTTGCCAAGCCCGCTCATTTAACGACTTAAGTGCTGTCCTTATACGCATTTTTTAGTACGCGTAGTTCGAACCATAAAAAATAAGATAATCAGAAATGACAAATTTTCCATATTCAAACCTAAAAGGATCTAACATGATAAATTAGTTCACCCTCTCTGATACCAATTTGAGAAAGAAATTTCTTAAAATTTTAATTTATTCAAATTAAATTCCTCTTAAATAAAAATTCAATCATGTTCAAATTAACACAAACCAAACTAAATAAGAATTTTTCCAAAATAATTTTTTTTCTTGAAATAACCCAACCCAAATTAATGAAGCACTAATAAAATAATTTTGTGGTTAAACCAATTTTATCGTCTTAACCTAAGCATGTGTTTAGGTATGAATTTCAAGATAAAATAACAACCAAAATGCCACAAGGTAAACCCACCACGGGAAAAACCTTGGATAACCCAGCCACAAGTCCAATAAGTACGGAGTTACAGAAATACACGACAGAATACTTACATAACGACTCTACACATTTACGATCCTTAACCCTATTAGTTCCTTCAATCTCATCATAGTGACAACATAGAAGCCCATCGTGGGGCACAACAATCGTCACTCATACGGAGTCCATAGTATGAGAACCAAGGAACATGAAATCCTCCATAAGGAACAATCCTTAATAATTGTTGATGTAAAAAATTAGATCACTCTAATTATTCAATCACAGATAAATAAATAAGATAAAGTGTTTTTAAAGTGGTTCAGCCTTATAAGAATGGCCTACGTCCACTCTTTTGGTATTGCTGTTTGTATAGGAATTCTTGATTACAACTTATCTCAAGAAATTCCGGTCTGGGGTCCTTTTACAATGAGATTGTTCAATGTATTTATAGCCATGAGGCTGTAAAGTGAAAGGGTACTACATTAAATGATATACATATGAAAGGGTAATACATTCAATGCCCTTTAAGCGTATGCGTCTGAATGATAAGCATTTAATGAACAGTCAAATCGTTGGTTATCCAGCTATTAATGCTTTGTTCGAGGTGCAGCTCGGACCACCTGAGTTGCTCAGACAGCCTAGGCTTCACGGTGCACAAGAGTTCCTCGGAGAGTTCTCGTTCCTCGGGGAAGAAGTGTTCCTCGTTGTAATCTTGTACCTCGGAGCTTGTGGGTTCCTCAGAAGTGTTATTGTTGCCATGTAGATCACCACGTGTCTTCATTTAATTGGGCCATGTCAGCAGACTAAATTTGGTATCAATAGAAGCCCCCAATGTTTCATAGTTCGAATTTTGAAGAGTAGGTAACATTCTTTCTCGGAATTTGGTAGCTTTAAATGGTCTTCCTGATTTTTAGGAGTGTTTTCGTCGTATTTATTTCTCCTTCCAAATTCGTAGAATCATGCTTTTTTGAACTTTTCTGCTCGCTTCGATTCCCACGCCACTTTTCGTCTGTTTAGACGCCGTTGCCCGCTTTGATTCTCGCGTCCCTTTTCATCTTTTTAACCGCTTTTGCCCGCTTTGATTCCCGCGCCCCTTTTCATCCTTTTAGTTTCTGGTAACGTAATCATACTTTTTTGTAATCATTACTTCACCATTTCCCAAGGCAAGGTATTTAAACTTCACAGACGCTCCCATCGTCTTATACCTTTTCAAATTTGTATTCTCGAGTTTTCCATCCTCTCTTTCTCTCCTGTGTATTCATCTTTTCCATCGTACGTTGTCATCAGATCCACTCTTTTTATGTAAGATTTTCTTCCTTCTTCTTCATTTCTTTTATTCATCATGGTTTACCCTGTTGAATCTCTTGATGAATTTCGTTCTGATTTTTTCATCCCCTGCTGGGTTGTTTTGGAAGAGCTTTCTGAGCCTTCTGATTACTTTCGTTTGGATGAGGGACATTGGTTCCCCAGTCTCTTTATTGCTGAGTATGGATTTTCTTTTCCACCAAATCCCTTGTGTCAAGAATTCTATCATTACTTTGACGTTGTTCCTGCAAGAATAGCCCCCAACACATGGAGAATAGTTAATGGGGTGCATTGATTAAATCAAATCCATGGAACTCGCATAGGAATTTCTGAGATTATGTTTTGTTATAGATGGGCAGTTAATGATAACATTTTTTATTTAAAAACTAGAATTTTGAATAGAGCCTTAGTAGTCAATCTCCCTGATGCTAATAGGGATTATTTTGAGCATGGGGTTGTCATAAAAAATTGGCAACACCCTCCATTGACTGGAGATGAGGTTTACTAGGGTCCCAGATGCCCTCCTAATGGCAATGGGATAGGTTATTTTTATTTTATTTTGAAATTATGCTTCCTTTATGTTTGATAAAATGTGTCACTGATGGCAATGTTTATTTATTTGTAGTTGATAACAAAAGAAAGTGCCCTAAAGAAGTAGATGTCAATATAAGGCATTTGAAACTTATTTGGAGCCTGCATCAATCTGTTACTGACGAGCATATTAGGTCGGAATCATATCTGTTGCAATACAAGAGCTACACCACCTCTTTTACTGCTCGTCCAGTAATAAGTGAATCAGAGCCAGTACCAGCTTCCACTAGTTCCTCGCCTGAATCTCACGTCCCTTTAAGCAAAAGGATGAAGAGAAGAAGACCTCCCATTCTGTTCGAGAAACCTGGCTCTGGTTCTGGTGAGGTAAAAATAAGTAAATTTGATGTCCTAGGGGAGGGGACAAAGAAGAATGATGCGCCTTCCTCGGTTGCTGCCGTGAAGGTTGTAGAGAATCCCGTAGTGGCTCCGAGGAGGTCTGCTGCTCCTGGAGAGGTGATTATAATATCACCGACCAAGGGTTCTTCCTTAGTTGAATATGTTCCTGCTCCCCCGAGGAGGCTGAAGAAGAGCTCCTCGGTCAATTTGGATGACACCATTACTCAGCCCACAACTGCTGGGACAGAGGTTCCCGCTTTTGTTCCTCCGAGCTCCGCCATGAGCTTGATAAAATCCTGGATCATTCCCGAGGTCCAAGGTACTGAAGAAAACCTTACTCGGGACATGGTCACCTCGTTAGCTGCTCGTCACCTTGCTTCTGTAAGTCTTCTTACTTTGAACTTTTCATATTTCCTTTGTTATTTCTATTTCTGACTTGCTTTCTTTTTACTTTCACAGTTGACGAGCTGCTTTAATATAATCCTGAAGAAGGATGAAGCGATTAAAACTTCATGCTCCTCGTCCAGTGTGGAGGGAGCTCTGGAAGAAGCTATCAAGTCTTTGGACGATTCTCGCTAGACATACGCTACTGACAAGGTTATCTGGGAGAAAAATCTTGCCTCCACCGAGCAAGAGAAAGCTTGGGCCGTTGATGCCTCCAAGGAGTTGGAGAAGAGAATAAATGCCCTGGAGAGGGAAAATAAGGAGCTCGAAGAGAAGCTCAAAACTTCTGGGGAGCTTGAAGATAAGCTTAGGGCTGCTAAGGAGGAGCTGGCTCAACTTAGGGAAGTAGGTCGGCAGAAGGAGGAGATTGAAAACAAATTGAAAGCTGCTGATAACCTGCCGTCCGAGAAGCTCTTCTCGGAGAAATTAAAGAGGAAGATGACTGTGAAGAAGTCTTTCAGCGCTGGCTGGGACAAGCGGTGGAACAAGGGGTTGGCTGCTATGGTGTCGCAAGTGGACTATAGCAGTCTCAAATACTTTAGGGATGGATAGGTTGCTTCTCTCCAGGAAATGAAAGTTGATGAATCTTCTGAGCTTTTCCAGAAACACATTCCTGGTCCCCCTCCAACCCCAGAAGATCTTGAAGAGGACGAAGCTGCCTCAGAAGAGTCTTCTATGGTGATGGGAGATAATCCCCTAGCCATTCAGCCTGCTGCCGAGGAACTTCAGCAGATTTCTACTTCCTCCGAGCAGCTGCCCGTGCTCCCCGAACAACTATCCATTCCCTCCGAGCAACCTACTTCCTTGTCCCAACCTTCCGAGAAGGTTTTGGGAGATAAGGAAAAGGTGTAGAGTTGTTCGGTTTTATCTTTATCTTTTTCTTTTTCAAATGTAACCCACATATGTAACTCTAAACCTTATGATCTAATAAAACTCGGATTTTTTGCATACTGTTGTTTATCTTCTATTCATACTCTGCTTATATTTCTTATTGATGATTTCTCTTTCTTTCTCTGCTAGTTTCTGGCCAGGATGGAATTACTATCTGCCCATGATACTAAGTTGCTGCGACAATGTAATGAATATTTTAAAGCTGGTCACACAGACCTGAGTGCAACACACGTTGTAGACATCCTCGGCCAAGATGCTTCAGAACAGGTAGTGGAAGCATATCAATATCTGAAGTGTCTACTTGATCGAGTGGTGGAGAATAATGTGGCCTATTATGACATGATCGAGGATCTCCAAGGCACCCTCGAAGACCTTCAGCTTCAATACAAAGAATCCACTACCCTGTTGCATGAGGGGTATGAGAAGAAGTACAAGCTGATCATTACCGACAAGGGCTACAAGAAGCTTTTTGCTGGGTATGATGTGAGGGAGAGAACCCTGAAAGATGAGGTCGAGGAATGCAGACAGATTGTCGAGTTGCTGGAGCAAGAGAACAACCACTTGCAGAAAGAGCTATCACAGTTGAAGTCTACAGACTCTTCTTCAAAAGCCTTAATCCCAGTGACCGATGAGGGATTTTAGTTCCTAGAGGTTGAGAACGCCAACTTGAGGGACGCGTTGGAAACCTTAAAGAGAGATGGCCCCTCTACATCAACTCGTGGACGAACAAGATCTCCTCGGGGACGAGCAAGAGCAGCTCGGATTCCTGTCGAGGAACAGAGGACTCAGTCTGCCTTGGAGAACCAGGCCTTCCAGCTAATGGTGAAGAACTAGGCTTTGGCTGAAATGTCAAAGAAAATCAGAGACTTAGAAGAGCAGCTCTCCATGAAGAAATCTACCTTGGAGAATAAAGAGCTCTTCGTCAAAAATCTCCACGAGCAGTTGGACAGACTAACATATCAGTTCCACAAACAGCCCAGGGAGTTCTGGATGGCTGGATACAATGAAGCTCTCTTTCACTTGGACGATCGTATCCAGAATGCCAATAATGAGGGCTACAAGCAAAGCTGGTTGAATGCCTTAGGTGTGCTGCAACTCGAACAAGGTCATTACCTGTGGTACTACCATGATCCCGGGCTTCTCGACTTACCCGTGCCACCATTCAAACTTGATATGAGTTGGATCCCTTCTCGGTCCATTCCTCGGAGCTTGATTTCTAAGTATCTCGGTGACTACAATCTTCATTCAATTATTGAAGTATCTCGTCCCGAGCATCTTCTAGATTGACCATCTGTAATGAATGTCAGGATGTTAAAGGATCTCAACTTCATAAATTCTCCTCTGGCTTTAAATGATCTGCCTGCTGGCGAGGAACCTGTGTCAAAAGCAGAGGGGAAAAGACCAATAGAATAGGAATTTGGATGTAATTGTTAGTATACATATCAATGTAACTTTCATTTCATTATCAATGTAATTTATTTTGAATTCAATGAAAGACTTTCATTTTTATTCGCTATTGGCTTATAACAGTTTATATTTGTGCATGCATATCTAATAGAAAGATAACAATATTGTGTAGTTTGAACTTGTGATAGTCATTTGGCAAAAACAACATTTTGTTTATCGACCAACTAAAAATGTTTAAAATGTTTCCAACCAACCAAGGTTGTTAAATTCTTCATGTCGACCAACTACAGTTAGTGGGTTTTTATCCCCGACCAGCTATAGTTAGTCTTTTTGAAATAATTTTTCCCATTAAATGTATCCGACCAACCAAGGTCGGTAAATTTTCCTTGTCGACCAACTATAATTGGTGGGTTTTTATCCCCAACCAGGCATAGTTAGTAGACTTTTGGTGCTTTCTGGAATAATTTTACTTCCCGACCAACATAAGTTGGCATTTTCGAGAATATATTTACCTTCCGACCAACATAAGTTGGCATTTTCGAGAATATATTTACCTCCCAACGAACATAAGTTGGAATTTTCGAGAATATATTTGTTTCCTAACCAACCAAGGTTGGCATTTTTAGGAATATTTTGTTTCCTATCTAAACAAGTTGGCATTTTTAGGAATATTTTGTTTCCTAGCCAAACAGGTTGGCTTTTTTAGGAATATTTTGTTTCCTAGCCAAACAGGTTGGCATTTTTAGGAATATTTTGTTTCCTAGCCAAACAGGTTGGCATTTTTAGGAATATTTTGTTTCCTAACCAAACAGGTTGGCATTTTTAGGAATATTTTATTTCCTAACCAAACAGGTTGGCATTTTTAGGAATATTTTGCGGAGTTGTCTGATCTTTCTCGAGTTTTGCCCAGTAGTGTGTAGCACTAGTATTCCCCAAAAAATTCTCAATAAAAGGAAAAAATTTGGCAGAATATCTTCATTTTATTCATATTGATGGAACTGCATTACATGGGAATATACATCACTGATAATACTTGCATAGGTGCTCTGCGTTCCATGCATTCTTAAACTCCTCCCCCTCTAGAGTTGTTATTCGGTAAGTTCCTGGTCGAACAACTTCTGTAACTCGGTATGGTCCATGCCAATTTGCCTCCAGTTTATTGTGCTTTTGAATTAATTTCTTCAGCACATAGTCTCCTTCTTTCAGGTCGCATTTCTTCACCCTCTTGTTGCAAAACAAAGTTGTTCGCTGCTGGTATGCAGCATTTCTGATGGCTGTTTCTTCTCTAACTTTCTCGAGCATGTCTAAATCCAGTCTTCTCATTAAGTCACTGACAGGGGAATTGAAATTCAGTACCCTGTGTGTTGGGAGGCCCAACTCGGCAGGTATAACAGCTTCACTTCTAAACGCCAGCATATATGGTGATTCTCCTGTTGCTACTCGGGGAGTAGTTCGGTAAGCCCAAAGTACTGATTGTAGCTCGTTGATCTAATTTGCTTTCGCATCATCCAGTCTTTTCTTCAAACCATTCAGCAGCGTTCTGTTTGTTACTTCAGTTTGTCCATTGCTTTGAGGATGGCCTGGTGCTGAGTGGACCTTCAAAATGTTTGACTGATGGCAATAGGCAGGGAACTCCTCGTTATCAAATTGTGTTCCATGGTCTGTGATGAAAGCATGAGGAAGACCATTTCGACAAATGATGCTCTTCCAAACAAATTGGTACACCTTCTCGTACGTCATATCAATGAGTGGATCAACTTCTTCCCACTTAGTAAAATAATCTACTGCGACGATGAGGTATTTGAATCTTCCTCGGGTCGTTGGCAGTGGCCCAACCAAATCAATTACCCATAAGGCAAATGGCCAAGGGGAAGTTATGGGTGCCAACAATGCTTGTGGAGTTTTTCGGATGGAGGAAAAGCATTGGCACTTGTCACATTTATTGGCATTGGCTATACAATCATCCCTCATCGTCGGCCAGTAGTATCCCTACGTCATCACCCTTTGTAAAAGCGTCTGACCTGCTACATGTGCTCCACAAGACCCATCATGGATCTCTTCAATCAATTCGTTCACCTCGGAGGGATTTACACATCTCTGTAAACCTGCCATAATTCCTCGTCTATATAAAACACCATTAGTTAATACATACCGAGCAGCTTTAAACTTTAATTTCTTGGCTGCGAGCTTGTCAATTGGTAATTCTCCCTCTTCAATATATGCCCCGATGGGATCCATCCAAGATGGTCCTAAATCAAGGGTAATAAAGTTCATCGTCAGATCTTCATCTATACTCCGACCAGATAGCATTTCAATTGGGATTGTTCGTCGTAGCTCGGTGCGAGTAGCTAATGCTAGTCCAGCTAGGGCGTTTGCTCTCGCATTCTCCATTCTTTGTATTCTGACCAGCTGCATAGCGGCAAATTCTGACACCAGCTCCTTTGCCTTTGCATGATATCTGATCATTAATTCTCCTCTAACTACATATACTCCAAACATTTGATTTATGATCAATTGGAAATCACTAAAGATAATAATCTGTTGCGCCTCCATATTTTTTGCCAAACTAAGTCCTGCAATCATGGCCTCATACTCAGCCTCATTGTTGGAAGCTTTGAATTGGATACGTAGGGCGTATTCCATGTCGACCTCGTCCGGAGTGCTCAAAACTATCCTCGCGCCACATCCTGTAGTGCAAGATGAGCCATCTACATATAGCCTCCATATAGGTAACTCGTCTTCAAATTTCTGATCAGTTAGAGTTCCTCGGTGAAATATTTGTTGCTTCCTTTCATCCTCCCCGGATATTTCTCGCTCTTCATCGATAATTTTTTCTTGCCCTTTTACCAACCGGAGTTGGCCCGAGCTCGAATTTAATGATTCTGTAACATCCACTTGCCCTTTTACCAGCCGGAGTTGGTCTGAGCTTGTGTTTGTTGATCCTGTACCATCCACAGGTTGATCAGTGAGCAACTTTTGCTCCTCGGGGATATCAGTATATGTGAACTCTGCTATAAAATTTACCACAGCTTGCCCTTTTAGTGATGATCTGGGTTCGTAGACTATATCATATTCACCGAACTCTATCGACCAGTACATCAATCTCCCTGATTTTTATGGCTTGTGAAGGGCTTGCCTCAATGGCATATCGGTATATACTACTATGGTATGAGCCTAGAAGTATGGCCTCATTCTCCTACTTGCCTTAATAAGCGCTAGTGCTAACTTTTCCAGCCTTGGATATCTGATCTCTGCTCCTCGGAAGGCCTTACTTGTGTAGTAAATTGGTTTTTGCACTCCATTCTCCACTCTGATCAACGCTGAGCTAACTGCATTCTCGGACACTGCGAGATACAAGTACAATTTTTCTCCCATTATTGGCCTGGACAACAGTGGAGGTGCTCCCAAGTATTTGTTCAAGTCTTGAAAAGCCTTCTCGCATTCATCATTCCACTCAAAAGTCTTTCTGAGTGTCTTGAAGAATGGGAGACATCTATCAGTTGCTCGTGACACAAATCTATTGAGTGCTGCTACTCGTCATGTGAGACTCTGTACTTCCTTCTTCATCATTGGAGATCGCAGCCCTAATAGAGCTTTGATCTTTTCAGGATTTGCCTCAATGCCTCGCTGATTGACAATGTATCTGAGAAATATGCCTTCTCGTACTCCAAATATGCACTTCGTGGGGTTCAGCTTCATTTGATATTTATCCAGTTGATCAAAAGTCTGACTTAAATCAACTAGATGATCGGCAGCTTTCTTGCTTTTCGTCAGCATATCGTCAACATAGACTTCCATATTGCAACTGATTTGCTCAGCAAAGACTTTGTTCATCAGCCGCTGATATGTCGCACCTGCATTTTTCAAACCAAAAGGCATAACATTATAAAAATAAGTTCCCCTAGGGGTAGTGAAAGAAGTACTCTCCCTGTCTTCAGGTTTCATTTTAATCTGATTGTAGCCAGAATAAGCATCCATGAAGCTCAGCAACTCGTGTCCCGAGGTAGCATCCACCAGTTGATCAATTCGGGGCAATGGAAATTGATCCTTTGGGCATGCTTTGTTGAGGTCGGTGAAGTCTACACACATCCTCCACTTGTTGTTTTTCTTCTTTACCATCACTACATTGGCTAACCAGTCTGGATATTTAACATCTTCTATGAAACAAGCCTTCTGTAGCTTCTCAACTTCCTCCTGTATAACTTGATTCTTCTCGGGACTAAATACTCTTCTTTTCTGCTTCACAGGCTTGATCTCCTTATTCACATTGAGTTTGTGACATAAGAAGTTTGGGTCTATCCCTGGCATATCTTCATGACTCCATGCAAAAGTTTGTTTTCTGCTTTTAAGGAATGTTATTAATTCTTGTTTTAATGAGGCTTCTAACGACGAACCTATTTGAGTAGTTCGCTCAGGGTGCTCGTCGTCCAGAATGATGTTTTCAGTAGCTTCCACCACTTGACCCTTCACGAGTTGCGACTCATCTCGAGGATCCAATGTTTCAATCTCTGCACCTTCATCGACTTGATAGGTAGTAGTCTTTTTCTTTGATTCCTCCAATTCTTCTTGCTCGGCGGATGAATAATAGCATTCCCGAGCTACTTTCTGATCACCTTTCACAACTCCTACTCCAAAGTTTATTGGAAATTTTAGGCATTGATGCACTATAGATGGTACAACCTCGAACTTTTTCAATCCTACTCTTCCCATGATGATATTGTACGATGGTTGGATATTCTTATCCATCACGGAGAAACGTATTCTTTCTGTCCAACAAGTAGGCCACGTAACAATGAATATATCCAACTTGATCGTCCCATTGGAAATACTTTCTCACCAGCAAAACCGATGAGGGGTCTGTGGTAAGGCTCCAGTTGAGATAGCTTTAGATTTAGACTATCGAAGCACGAGTAGAACATGATGTCTGCCAAGCTACCATTGTCGACCAGTACTTTTGAAATCATAACCTCCTTCATCCTCATTTTGATCACCAGTGGATCATGGTGAGGATATTGAACACTTGCGAGGTCATTTTTTGAGAACCCAATGACCAACTTCTCTTTATTAACCTTTCTCGGGCGATCCTCCTCAGTTAGATTTATTCGCTGAATGTACGAGCAAGCTTGAGCCTCACCGAGGTAAGCTTTTCTCTCTGCAGTAAGGTCTCCTCCTCCTGCATCTCCACCTGTTATAACATTACAGTCAATTGACCCAAAGCGTATTGAAAATACCTCTCGTTCTGGCTGCCTTGGTCTCTTGGGAAGATCGGGGTCATTCTCGGGATCAACTTCATGATTTCTTTTCTTGTTCTCCTCTCCTCGACGAGGAAATCTAGACCTTTCTCTTGCTCGGTCGTTGTTTCTTCTTTCGTTTCCCCGATCAACATACTTTGACAACTTTCCTCGTCTGATGAGCGTTTCAATCTTATTTTGAAGAGCTGTGCAATTCTTAGTCATATGGCCATGATCTTTGTGAAACTCGCAATATTTTTCCCTATTCCTCGTGTCAGGGTCTGCCTTCATTTTCTTTGGCCAGTTTCACTCCTCGCTGTTCTTAATTTCTTCTAGGACGTGGTTGATATCTACCTTCAAAGGAGTGTAATTATCAAATTTCTTCAATACCTCCCATGACGACCTATTTTTGGATTATTTGTCACCACCATTGTTCTTATGTTCTTTCTTCTTGGTTTTATCGACTTCCACCTTGGTTTCTTTATCCATATTCTTCTTCGCAGCCATAGCCTCCTCAGCATTCATGATTTTGGCCGCTTTTGCCATAAATTCTCACATAGTTGTGGGTGGATCTTTGGCCAAAGTGTAATACAACTTGTTAGGCGATAGCCCACTCATCAAGGCAGTGATCGCTGTCTTTTCCTCATAATCAATGACTTCAAGTTTCTCGTTATTAAAACGAGTTATATAATCTCTGGTACTTTCACCAGCTTTTTGTCTAACACTTAACAGATGTGCTACTCATTTAACTGGCTTTGCCCTAAAGCAGAAATTTCTAATGAATAACTCGGCCAGTTGAAAGAAAGTTGAGATCTTACCCCGAGGAAGATTATTATACCATATTTGAGCAGATCCGGTAAGAGTTCCCGAGAATGCCCTTCGTCTCATCTTGTCTGGGACAGTATAGATGTCGACAACAGCTTGATATTGTTCTATATGGAGAACAGGATCAACCTTTCCATCATATTTGGGGGTCACAACAGGTGCTTTGAACTTTGATGGTGATGGAACGTCTACAATGGCCTGGACAAAAGGTGTTCCTCGAACAAAGGTTCGTTGTAAAGGGTTCTTGGTTTTAACCATTTCCCCTAATCTATCCTCCAGCCTTTGAATAGAACCTTTCCATGCATCATTTCTTTCCTCGGGCCTGTTGGTTCGAGCAGCTGATCGCGTTGAGGTGGCTTCCTGGGATTTCTCATGACGAGCAGCTGGTCGCGACTGGGCAGATCCTTCCCTTAAGGCTGTTGATCGTCGAAAGCTCCTCGAAGGTGCATTAAGAGGACTTTTGTTCCTCCTAGGGCCTAATCGGTCGAAAGGAGAAACCCTACTTAATATTTCCAATGCGCTGGTCCTTTGTGGAGAGAGAGTGACACGTTGTTCAGTATCTGTGGCTTGCACCGACGAAGTTTGCCCAGGTTGATAAGAGAAATCATCATATTCCTCATTGCGATGTGAATCAGTACGCCTAGTACGTGAGGATGGTGCGCGGGTGTTTCTTTGAATACTCCGTGGTTCTGAATGGGCTGACGCACCGCCATGGAGAGTTTGGATGAGTTGTCACATTGTTTCTTGCATGACGGTCTGGCCCTGAGCCAGATTTGTCATTATTCTAGCCAGATCTGGAATACTTGGCGGAGCTGATGGATTTGGAGGGGTTCCAGCATTTCGATTGCTAGATTCCAGAATATCAGCCATTTGTGATGGATTGTTTTTTATGAGAAAACGATATTACCAGTCGGATTCCCACAGACGGCGCCAATCTGTTGATGTAAAAAATTAGATCACTCTAATTATTCAATCACAGATAAATAAATAAGATAAAGAGTTTTTAAAGTGGTTCAGCCTTATAAGAATGGCTTACGTCCACTGTTTTGGTATTGTTGTTTGTATGGGAATTCTTGATTACAAGTTATCTCAAGAAATTCCGGTCTGGGGTCCTTTTACAATGAGGATTGTTCAATGTATTTATAGCCATGAGGCTGTAAAGTGAAAGGGTACTACATTAAATGATATACATATGAAAGGGTAATACATTCAATGCCCTTTAAGCATATGCGTCTGAATGATAAGCATTTAATGAACAGTCAAACTGTTGGTTATCCCGCTATTAATGCTTTGTTCGAGGTGCAGCTCGGACCTCCTGAGTTTCTCGGACAGCCTAGGCTTCTCGGTGCACAAGAGTTCCTCGGAGAGTTCTCGTTCCTCGGAGCGTATGAGTTCCTCGGGGAAGCAGTGTTCCTCCTTGTAATCTTGTACCTCGGAGCTTGTGGGTTCCTCGGAAGTGTTGTTGTTGCCATGTAGATCACCACGTGTCTTCATTTAATTGGTCCATGTCAGCAGACTAAATTTGGTATCAACAATAACGTAAATAATGATAAACTTGATCTCAAATATATATCATGTAGAAGCTTGGATCTTACAACAATTGTGTGTAAAATTGGTTTTTGTTTTGAAAGTTAAACCAAAAATTAAGAACAAAACACTCTTGGAATCTTATAAAGGTTTCTCACACTTGAAAGATGACCCCCCCCCCCCCCCCCCCCCCCGCAAAAACTGATATTCCACACTACATAAATGATAGGGAAAAATAGTTGGAAGTTAGGAAGAAAACTGCCAAAAACTGTATTTTTTGAAAAACCACTCTGGTCGTTTGAATATGGACCAATCTTGTTCGAACGACATAATCATCTCATTAATGAGACTTCTAGTGAGAAGTTAGGGCATACCTAAAAGGACCCTCGTTAGAAGCCATTCAAATGAACCCCAAATCTCATTCAAAAGACTTGGAAAAGTCATTCTAACGACCTTAAAAATTAAAGTATTTTTCTTTAAAAAAATACAAAGTGATTTTAAAAATTGTTTAACAAAATTCTAACACCCAATAATAAATTTCCAAGGCTCAATCATAATATATCATACCTGGGAGATTTTTGGAACGTTGATGACAAAAGAAGCACGAAACATGACATAGGAACATGATCTTTTTGACTTGGCCGCTACGTCTTCACTAAAAATGTCATAGGCTTGAAAGGTCACAAACACAACTCCTACCCTATGATTCAAAGATTTTTGTTAGGAATTAAGCCAATACATATGTTGATACCATATTTAGTCTGCTGACATGGACTAATCACATGAGGACACGTGTCAATTTACATGATAAATGCGAATACTCCAGAACGAACAAATCAAGAACACCGGGCAACTAATGAGTACCGAGCAACTCAAGCTCTCCGAGCAACTCAAGCGTGTCGAGTAGCTTAGGCGGTCCGAGCTACATAAGTGTACAGCGTATCCAAATCAACAGAATCCAGGATATAATTGCGCATTAAATGCTCATTAATATAGTACAGATGTACATGTCTAATGGGTAACAGTGCATTGTCCTTTCATTTGTACAGCCTCAGGGCTATAAATATATTGTAACCTCCTCATTAGCAGAGGACGGGGAATTTCTTGGTAAACCCATAATCGAGAATTCTGCAAACAGTCAGTAGTAACAAATACAGTGGACGTAGGCCATTCTTACAAGGCTGAACCACTTTAAAAATCTTTTGTCCTATATTTATATATTCATTTTTATCTGTGAATAAATAATTAGATCAAATCTAGTTTTTTACATCAACATATTGGCGCCGTCTGTGAGAAACGACTGTAATTATCATTTTCACCAAAACAATTCATCACCAATGGCTGATAATCCTGAATCCAGTAATCGAAATGCTGGAAACCCCCCAAATCCATCTACTCTTCCAAATGTTCAAGATCTGGCTGGCATAATGGCTAATCTAGCCCAAGGCCAGACATCGATGCAAGAAACTATGCGGCAACTCATACAAACTGTCCAAGGTGGAGTATCTACTCATTCAGAACAATGAAGCGTTTAAAGAAATACCTGTTTACCCTCTTCGCGTACTAGGCGAACGTTAATCCTAGAGGAATTTCGATCCAGACGTACCGATTCATATCGCACTGAGAGATCTAATGATTTTTCTTATCAACGTGGTCAAACTTCATCAGTACAAGCTACAGATACTCAACAAAACATCACTCTCTCTCCAGAAGGACTAGTGCATTGGATAGGTTAAGAAGGGTCTCTCCTTTTGATCATTTGGGCCCTAGGAGGAATAGAAGTCCGCCTAGGATTATGTCGAGGAACTTTCAACGACCATCCGATCTAAGAGAGGGTTCTTCCCAATCACGACCGACTGCTCGTAATGAAAGATCCCAGGAAGCAAATTCAACACGATCAGTTGCTCGAACCAACAGGCTCGAGGAGGGAAATGATGCATGGAAAGGCTTTATTAAAAGATTAAAGGATAGACTAGGGGAAATGGCTAAGGCCAAGAATCCTCTATAAAGAACTTTTGTCCAAGGGACACCTTTTATCCAGGCAATTGTGGATTTTCCCACACCATCAAAGTTCAAAGCACCTGTTGTGACTCCTAAATATGATTTAAAAAAACTGACCCTGTCCTTCATATAGAACAATACCAAGTTGCTACCGATATCTATGCCGTGCCAGATGAGATGAGATGCAGGGCCTTTTTGGGAACTCTTATCGGATCTGCTCAAATATGGTACAATAATCTTCCTCGAGGGAAGATTTTAACCTTCTTTCAACTGACCTAGCTCTTTATTGGAAATTTCTATTTTGGAGCAAAACTAGTTAAATGAGTAGCACACTTGTTAAGTGTTAGACAAAAAGCAGGTGAGAGCACCAGGGATTACATAACTCATTTCAATAACGAGAAGCTCGAAGTTATTGATTACGAGGAAAAGACAGTAATTACTGCTCTGATGAGCGGATTGTTGCTAGATAAATTATACTACACTCTAGCCAAAGATCCGTCTAGAACCATGGCAGAACTAATGGAAAAGGCAGGGAAGATTATGAATGCCGAGGAGGCTATGGCTGCAAAGAAGAATATGGATACCAAAGAGACCAAGGTGGAGGTTGATAAGGCTAAAAAGAAAGAGCATAAGAACAATGGTGGTAACAAGAAGTCAAAAGCAAAGCCAACATGGGAACTGTTGAAGAAATTAAGAAATTATACTCCTTTAAAAGTAGACATAAACCACGTTCTAGAAGAAATCAAGACAAATCCTGACAAGAGGAATAAGACCAAATATTGCGAGTTCCATAAAGACCATGGTCACACAACCAAAAATTTCATAGCTCTTCAGAATGAAATTGAAGCACTCATCAGACGAGGAATGCTGGCCAAGTATGTTGATCGTCGAAATTATGGAAAGAGAAACGACCGAGTAAGATATAGGTCTAGATCTCCTCATCGAGCAAAAGAAGATAAGAAGAGAAGTCACGAAGAGGATCCAAATGATGACCAAGACGACCCCGATCTCCCTAAAAGACCAAAACAGCCAGAACGTGAGGTATTTTCTATCCATTTTGGATCATTTGAATGTAATGTCATTACAGGTGGAGATACAGGAGGCGGAGATATGACTGCTGAGATAAAAGCCTACCTCAATGAGGCTCAGGCTTGCTCGTACATTCAACGGATAAATCTGGCTGAAGATGATCTCCCGAGGAAGGTGAATAAGGATAAGCTGGTCATTGGTTTCTCTAAGAACGACTTGGCAGGTGTACTATATCCTCATGATGATCCATTGGTAATCAAGATGACAATGAAGGAAGTAGTGATTTCACAAGTACTGGTGGATAATGGTAGCTCGGAAGATATCATGTTCTATCCGTGCTTTGACAGTTTAAATCTAAAGCTAGCCCAGTTGGAGCCATATCATAGGCCCCTCCTTGGTTTTACTAGCGACAAGGTTTTACCACTTGGGACGATCAAGTTGGATATGCTTATCGGAACATGGCCTGCTTATCAAACATAAAGAGTACGCTTTTTTGTAATGGATAAAAATGTCCAATCAGCTTACAACATCATCATGGGAAGAGTAGGTCTGAAGAAATTTGAAGCAGTACCATCTACTGTGCATCAATATCTAAATTTCCCAACTAATTTTGGGGTTGGAGTTATGAAAGGCGACCAAAAAGTAGCTCGGGAATGCTACTATTCATCTGCTGAGTAGGAAGAGCATGAAGAATTTAGAAAGAATACTACCACCTACCAAATAGAAGATGCGGAGATTGAAACATTAGACCCTAGAGACGAGTCCCAACTCATGAAAGGGTAGGTTATGGAGGCTACTGAGAATGTCATTCTGGACGACGAGTATCCAAAATGAACAACTCAAATTGGTGCATCCTTGGATAAATCAATAAAACAAGAATTGATAGCATCCCTAAGGCGAAGAAAGCAGACTTTTGCATGGACTCATGAAGACATACCAGGAATAGATCCGAATTTCTTGTGTCACGAGCTCAATGTGAATAAGGAAATGAAGCCAGTAAATCAGCGAAGAAGAGTGTTCAACCTTGAGAAAAATCAAGCTATACAGGAGGAAGTAGAGAAGCTACAAAAGGCCTCTTTTATTGAGGATCTTAAATATCCTGACTGGCTAGAAAATGTAGTAATGGTAAAGAAGAAAAATAACAAGTGGAGGATGTGTGTAGACTTTACCGACCTCAACAAGGCATGCCCAAAATAACAAGTGGAGGATGTGTGTAGACTTTACCGACCTCAACAGGGCATGCCCAAAGGATCATTTTCCTTTACCCCAAATTGATCAACTGATGGATGCTACCTCGGGGCACGAACTGTTAAATTTTATGGATGCTTATTCTGGTTATAACCATATTAAAATGAAGCCTGAATATAGGGAGAGTAACTCATTTATTACCCCAAAGGGAACTTATTGTTATAATGTTATGCCTTTTGGACTTAAAAATACAGGTGCTACCTATCAACGGTTGATGAACAAGGTGTTTGCAGAGAAAATCGGTCATAACATGAAGGTTTATGTTGATGATATGCTAACAAAAAGCAAGAAAGTTGTCGATCATCTAGTTGATTTAGGCCAGACCTTTGATCAACTAGAGGAATATCAAATGAAACTGAATCCCACCAAATGAATATTTGGAGTACGAGAAGGCATATTTCTCGGATATATCGTAAATCAACGAGTAATTGAGGAGAACCCTGAAAAGATCAAGGCTCTATTGGAGCTACGATCCCCAACGACGAAGAAGGAAGTACAAAGCCTCACAGGGCGAGTTGCAGCACTTAACAGATTTGTGTCACGAGCAACTGATCGATGCCTCCCATTCTTCAAAACACTCCGAAAGACTTTCGAGTGGAACGATGAATGTGAAAAGGCTTTTCAAGAATTCAAGAAATACCTGGGATCACCTCCATTGTTGTCCAGGCCAGTAATGGGAGAAAGACTATACCTGTATCTGGCAGTCTTAGAAAATACAGTATGCTCGACGCTAGTAAGAGTGGAGGATGGAGTGCAAAAACCAATCTATTACACTAGTAAGGCCTTCTGAGGTGCAGAGATCTGATATCCAAGGATGGAAGAGTTAGCACTGGCATTGATCGAAGCAAGTAGAAGAATGAGGCCATAATTCCAAGCTCATACTATAGTTGTGTATACAGATATACCATTAAGGAAAGCTCTGCACAAACCAGAGAAATCAGGAATATTAATGTATTGGGCTGTAGAATTGGGAGAATACGATATCATTTATGAGCCTAGGATGTCACTTAAAGGGCAAGTAGTGGCAGATTTTATTGCAGAGTTCACCTATTTAGATACCTCCGAAGAGAAGAGGTTGAATACCGACCAGTCTTTGGATGTTATGGGATCATCAAACTTAAGCTCCGACCAACCTCAATCGGTAGACGAGCAAGAGAAGCTGGTTGACAAGCAGCAAGAAGTACCAAAGGAGGATAAAAGGAAGCATAAAATATTCCACTGAGGAGCTCTGTTTGACCAAGATTTTGATAATAAGATACCTGTGTGGAATTTGTATGTAGATGGTTCTTCGTGCACTACAGGCAGTGGAGCAGGGATTATTTTAAACAGCCCAGATGAGATTGATGTGGAATATGCTCTGCGCTTTCAATTTAAAGCTTCTAATAATGAAGTTGAATATGAAGCGATGATTGTTGGTCTTAGTTTGGCAAAAACTATGAAGGCTGAGCAGGTTATCGTATTCAGTGACTCACAATTGATCGTAAATCAAATGCTTGGGGTCTACGCAGCCAAAGGAGAATTAATGATCAAGTATCATGAAAAATCAATGGAAATTATATCAAGCCTGATCGCAGTACAGTTAAATAGAATACCAAGATTGGATAATGCAAGAGCAGATGCCTTAGCTCGATTAGCTTCAGTAACACGTATTGAGCTAAGAAGAATAATCCCAATATAAGTCTTGGCTAGTCAAATCATAGACAAAGATCTGATGATGAATTTTATTACCCTTGATTTAGGACCATCTTGGATGGACCCCATCAGGGCATATATTGAGGAAGGAGCTTTGCCAACTGATAAACTCGCTGGCAAGAAACTGAAGTTTAAAGCTGCTCGTTATGTATTGACTAATGGCATTTTATATAGATGAGGAATTATAGCAGGTTTGCAAATATGTGTGCATCCCTCCGAGGTGAAAGATTTAATTGAAGAGGTCCATGAAGGGTCCCGTGGAGCCCATGTAGAAGGTCAGACACTTTTGCAAAGAATAATGACGCAGGGATATTATTGGCCAACGATGAGGGTTGATTGTATAGCCTATGCCAAAAAATGTGACAAATGTCAGCACTTCTCTTATATCCGAAGAACTCCCCAAGCATTTTTAACACCCATTACTTCCCCTTTGCCATTTGCCATGTGGGGAATAGACTTGGTCGGGCCACTTCCAACGACCATGGGAAGATTTAAATATCTCGTGGTCGCTGTGGATTACTTTACTAAGTGGGTGGAAGATGACATATGATAAGGTGTATCAATTTATTTGGAAGAATATCATTTGTAGATATGGTCCTCCCCATGCATTCATTACTGATCATGGAACCCAATTCGACAACGAGGAGTTTGCTGCTTATTATCATCAGTCAAACATATTGAAAACCCACTCTGCACCAGGCCATCCCCAGAGTAATGGACAAACTGAGGTGACAAACAGAATGCCGAATGGTTTGAAAAAATGACTGGACGATGCAAAGGCAAATTGGATTAACGAGCTACATTCTATGTTGTGGGCTTATCGTACAACACCACGAGAAGCAACAGTAGAGTCTCCATACATGTTGGCATTTGTAAGTGAAGCCATCATACCAGCTGAATTGGGTTTTCCCACGCACAGAATACTGAATTTTAATTCTCCTATCAGTGACTTGATGAGAAGATTAGACTTGGATATGCTCGAGGAAGTTAGAGAAGAAGCAGCAGTCAGGAATGTTGCATACCAACAACGAATAACTCTATTCTATAACAAGAGAGTAAAGAAGTGTGATTTGAAATAAGGGGACTATGTGCTAAAGAAAGTAATTAAAAAGACCAACAAAATGGAAGCTAACTGTCATGGACCCTACAGAGTAACAGAAGTTGTTTGACCGGGGACATATAGGATTGAAACCTTAGAAGGAGAAGAGTTTAAGAATGCATGGAACGCAGAGCATCTGCGCAAATATTATCAGTAGTTAAAATCCCTATGTAATGCAGTTTTACTCAATATGAATAAAGTTTTGTATGTTTTACCCAATTCTCTTGGTTAAAATTTTTCAGAGTACTAGTGCTACACACTATACATCAAGTTCAGAATAATCACGCATCAAGTCCAAAATCCACCAACTCCGGTTGGTCGGGAATAAAAATCCACCAACTCCGATTGGTCGGGAATTAAAATCCACCAACTCCGGTTGGTCGGGAATAAAAATCCACCAACTCTGATTGGTCAGGAATTTTCCACCAACTCCGGTTGGTCGGGAATAAAAATCCACCAACTCCGGTTGGTCGGGAATTAAAATCCACCAACTCCGGTTGGTCGAGAATAAAAATCCACCAACTCCGGTTGGTCGGGAATAAAATCCACCAACTTCGGTTGGTCAGGAATTAAAATCCACCAACTAGGGTTGGTCGAGAATTAAAATCCACCAACTCAGGTTGGTCGGGGATTAAAATCCACCAATTCCGATTGGTCGATAAGCTAATTTCAATCAACTCCGGTTGTTTAAATCAATCAATACAATAGAATGTAAGTTGTTCTATTGCTTAGTATAAAAAAAATGACTACAATGGGATAAGTATGTCATAAACATATAAATACTTACCAACTAACAAGAGAAGACATGCTGCAAATTACTTAGAAGAAAATGAAATGAAAAAAGACCAAAACTTTTCATTCAAATCGAGAAGGATTACATATGCTGAAAGAAGAAAAAAAAAACATTACATAAAAGTCCTATTCTACTGGTTTCTTTCCCTATGCCTTTGAAATAGGTTCCACTCTAGCAGGAGGATCATCTAAGGCGTAAGAGGAATTTATGAAGTTCTGATCTCGAAGCATCCTCACATTCATCACAGATGGCCGATTAAGCAAGTGTTCAGGGCGAGATATCTCAAAATTAGAATAAAGACTGTAGTCGCCGAGATACTTGGAGATTAAGAACTGTGGAATTGCCCGAGTAGGAATCCAGCTCATATCAAGATTAAAAGGTGGAACGGGCAACTCGAGCAATCCAGGGTTATAGTAATCCCATAGATATTGGCCCTGCTCCAATTTCAACACCCCTAGTGCATTCAGCCATCCTTGCTTGTAACCCTCATTATTTGAATTCTGGATTCGATCATTGAGATGATAAAGGGCTTTATTATATCCAGCCATCCAAAACTCTCTGGGCTGTTTGTGAAACTGGTAAGTTAACCTCTCCAGTTGCTCGTGGAGGTTCTTCACTAAAAGTTCTTTATTCTCTAAGGAAGAACTTTGTATGGAAAGTTGCTCGTTGAGGTTCATAATCTTCTTGGACATCTCTTACAAAGCTTGATTATTCTCCACCAACTGGAATGCTTGATTCTCCAAGGCTACCTGCATTCTAGCTTCTTCAATGGTAACTCGAGCAGCCCTTGCTCATCCCCGGGAAGCTCTTGCTTGTTCGCGAGCAGAAGTAGAGGATACAGTGCTCTTTAAGGTTTCCAATTCATCTCTCAAATTGGCATTTTTGACATCCAAGAAAGAGAAACCTTCGTCGTTGATAGGGACCAAGGCTCCAGAGGTAGATGCTGCAGATTTCAGTTGATATATTTCTCCTCGCAAAACATTATTTTCCTGCTCCAACAGTTTCGCGATTTTCCTATGCTCCTCGAGCTCAAACCTTAGAATTTTCTCATTTTTCTCGTAAGCAGCGATGAACTTATCATATCCTTTATCAACATTTAGTTGCTGATATTTTTTCTCATACCCATGATGCAAAAGGTCAGAAGATTCCTTGTATTGTCGTTAGAGTTCCCCGATGGTTCCTTGAAGGTCCTCAATCATCTCATAATATGCCACATTTTGGAAACAACTCGGTTAAGCAGGCATTTTAAATACTGATATGCTTCAACTGCTTGTTCAGAAGAATTTAGACCAATGATGTCAATAATTTGAGCCTCGTTTAGGTCTGCATGGACAGCCTTGAAGTAGTCATTGCATTTTTTCATCAGTTCAATATCGTGAGCTGACAAGAGCTCCATCCTAGCCATAAACTAGAAAAGAGAAGAGATAGAAAAAATCAATGAGAATGCATAAAGATCAAGTAAAAGAAAAAGTTGAGACAAACACAACCCAAAGTTTGAATTTTTATTTCATCATAAAGAGAAGTACAATCCAAAATTACATTCAATAATAAAGGAAAAGAAAGATCCGAACAACTCTACACCTTCTCCTTGCTTCCTAAAACTTCCTCAGGAGGCTTGGACGAAGAGGTTTGTTGCTTGAAGGCCAAAGAAAGCTACTCGACAGGAGTAATGGTTGGTTGGGGTTGCACGGAACATGATTGAATGGCTGGAACAGAAAGGGCCTGATCTCCGATTACCATGGAAGATTCTTCGGAGGCAGCTTCATCCTCTTCTTCTTCTCTAGAAGAGAGAGGAGGGTCATGAGTGTGTTGTTGAAATAAGTCAGAATCTTCAGCAACCTTTAGCTCTTGTAGAGCTGCCACCCATCCATCCCTAAAGTATTTCAGGCTGGCGTATTCCAATTATGACGACATAGCAGCCAAACATTTATTCCATCCCTTGTCCCAACCTATGCTGAAGGATTTTTTAACAGCTTTCTTCCTTTTAACTTTCTCCGAGGAGGTCCTTTCCTTAAGGAGCTCCTCGACAACCCTCAACTTCTCCTCTACCTCCAGTTTCTGACGCTCAACGTCATGAAGTCCCCCGATTTCCTCTTCATCAGCTTTGAGCTTATTCTCAAGATCTGCAGCATTCTTGAGTTCTCCTCAAGCTCTTTGTTATTATTTTCAAACTCTTTCAATTTATTCTTCAATCCCTTGGATGCTTCCACAGCTTGATCTCTCTCTTGCTCGATAGACTTAACTTGCTTCTCCCAAGCGATCTTATTCTCCTCATACTTCTGATGAGAATCTTTCAAAGACTGGGTTAATCCAGTAAAGGCCTCCTCTACATCTCCCGAGGAGACTGAAGCCTTAATAGCTTCATCCTTCTTCAGAATAGTATTAAAACATGTTACTAACTAAAAAAAGAAAATAACTTTGAGTCAGTGCGAGGACATAGTATTGAAAAATGAAAGCTTATATTAACAATACTTACTGAGGCAATATGTTGAGCATCCAAGGTGGTGACCCTATCACGAGTAAGAGCATCTTCAATACCTTGGACCTCGGGGATAATCCAAGACTTCACCGAGCTTATAGCAGAGCTCGAAGGAACAAAAGTGGGAACCCCACCTTGAACATTCAAAGATTGAGAGACAGGTTCTGCTGGTCTCTCAGAAGAAATTTTCTTTAACCTCCTTGAAGGAGAAGGAACATTCTCAACCAAAGATGTTGTTTTGGTTGGTGATATAACAATAACCTCACTTGGAGGAGAAACAGTACGAACTTTGCTCGGAGCCACAGGGGGCTTCTCACTGAATTTCTTGGTTGCATCAGAAGAGGGTACCTCGGCAGACTTTCTCCTCTCTTCTGAAACATCTTTTTTACTTCTCTTTTTCTCCACAGCAGGAGAATAGACTTGTCGAAAAAAGAGGGAACTTTTCTTCTCTTTATTATGTCACCAATTGGAATATTTGGCTCTGAAGAAGAACCCTCCACACTAGTATCAGCAGTTGGTACTTGGTCGGTGTCAACCACCACTGGACGAGCAGTGAAGGATGTAGTATAGCTCCTTTACTGCAACAAATAAGATGCTGATCTGATATGTTCTTCAGCAACGGATTGGTGTAAACTCCAAATAAGTTTCAAGTGCTTTAAATTAACCTTTGTCTCATTTGGAGATTTTCTTTTGCTGTCAACTGTAATGAACAAAAACAAATGTCAGTAAGACGTTTTATCAAACACAAAGAAAACAATATTTCCAAAAAATAAAAACAACCTATTCCATTGCCATAAGGGGGACACCTAGGACCCTGATATACATCATCTCCATTTAATGGAGCATGTTACCAATTTTTCATAACAACCCCATGCTCGAAGTAATCCCTGTTGGCATCTGGGAGATTGACAACTAAAGCCCTATTTAAAAACCTTATTTTTAAATAAAAAGTACTATCGCCGACACCCATCTATAGCAAAACATAATTTCTGAAATTCCTAAACGGGTTCCATATATTTGATTTAACCTATGGACTCCATTAACTATTCGTCAGGTATTCGGTGCTATTTTTGCAGGAACAATGTCAAAATACTGACAGAATTACAAACATAAAGGGTTTGGAGGAAAAGAAAAGCCACATTCGGCCACAAAGAGACTTGGGAACCGATGTCCCTCAGCCAAAGAGAAATAGTCAAAAGGTTCAGAGAGTTCCTCCAAAATGACCCATGAAGGAATTGAAAATTCAGAACGAAATTTGTAACGAGATTCAACAGGGTAAACCATGATGAACAGAATAAGTAAAAGAAAAGTAAGAAGAGGTTACAGGAGAAGATTGAGTCAGTTGACAACGAACAATGGAGGAAACGAACGCACAAGATAGGGAGGAAATGAAAAGTTGAAGACACAGGTTTGAAAAGTAAAAGATGATAAGATTTCTTGCCGTGTTTAAATACTTTACCTTGGGAACAGAAAAATCGATGATTACCAAGGTAGACGTTTCCGCTATCGGCGGCTAAAAGGAGAAAAAAGGCACGAAAACCGAAGCAGTTAGAAAAATTTAAAAAGTCTCATTCTATGAATTCAAAAGAAGAAATAAATACAAGGAAAACTCTCCTAAAATTCAGGATGACTACTTAATCCCGCCATATTTCGAGAAGAATGTTCCACACTCCTCCTTAATCTCGAACTGTGAAACATTGGGGGCTTCTGTTGATACCATATTTAGTCTGTTGACATGGACTAATCACATGAAGACACGTGTCAATTTACATGATAAATGTGAATACTTTAGAACGAACAAATCAAGACCACCGAGCAAGTAATGAGTACCGAGCAACTCAATCTCTCCGAGCAACTCAAGCGTGCTGAGCATCTTAGGCGGTCCGAGCAGCTTAAGCGGTCCGAGCTACATAAGTGTACAGCGTATCCAAATCAAGAGAGTCCAGGATATAATTGCGCATTAAATGCTCATTAATATAGTACAGATGTACATGTCTACTGGGTAACAGCGCATTGTCCTTTCATTTGTACAGCCTCAGGGCTATAAATACATTGTAACCTCCTCATTAACAGAGGACGGGGAATTTCTTGGTAAACCCATAATCGAGAATTCTGCAAACAGTCAGTAATAATAAATACAGTGGATGTAGGCCATTCTTACAAGGCTGAACCACTTTAAAAATATTTTGTCCTATATTTATATATTCATTTTTATCTATGATTAAATAATTAGATCAAATCTAGTTTTTTACATCAACAACATACAAATTGACTAAATTGGAAATTTGTGCTTACACCCCCCCCCCCCCCCCCCAAAAAAAATAACATGCTTGTGAAAATGGGAAGAAACATTTTGTCTTAAATTTTATATTTAAAATTGGCGAATATATTTATCCATTATCAATTTTTGGCAATACAATTTATCACCACTTAATAGAAGCGCGTAAAAATGCAAGAATAAATGAATAACTTTAAGTGGCGATTTTTATTTCTTCCATTAAATAAAATAATAGAATATTTTGTGGCGACACTAATATTTCTCCATTAAGTTCATTACCCCACCTGTCAAATTTTATATGGGAAACTTTTAGCAAAAATATTCATGGTGATTGATAATTTTGCCACAAAACTGACATTAATTACCTGTTTGTCGTGGAAAACATAATATCGCCAAATAAAGATACTTTTACTTGTGATTTTCATTTCATTATTAAGAATTTCTCCACCGAATGCCATTTTTCTTGTAATGATTTTTTGAAGAAAATATGGTGTATTCACATTCTTTATTGAATTGATGATTGGAACTTAATTGTTGTGACATGTCTAAATTTTCTGAAGGAGAAACAATTTTGCAATTCGTTCAGTCTTGCACATATTGATTTCATTATCTATATTACCCAAGGCTTCCATGGATTATCATATTTTCCTGCATAATTGGAGGGCCTTTGGGGGGAAGGAACAATTTTTCAAAGACGTGGAACTTTAACGTCAATCATGTAATTCCAACTTATGAAGATCTCCTAAATAAGAAGTTTTATTATAAGAATTATGAATAAATTAACACTAGAGCATGTTAACATCATCAACAACCTGCTATAAGTGGATTGCAGATATTTTCAGACTATTAAAAAATATAGTTTCTTTCTTATCTATCAGTTTTAACAAAGAATTTTATTATTGAATGAAGGATATCTCACATCTTTCCCATGTATGTAGGCAAGGCTGAACTTTCTCAGCCACATAAATCTTGTATCGATTCCCATTCTTATGATTTGAGGGTTAAAGTTCTCAATTTATATTCTGCAATTGTTAAGGGTACAACTCCAAATTTGAATTCTCAAAAATTACATTTGAAGTAAAAACTTACTATCCTACAAAATTCTTAAAAGAAAATTGAAATTGGTAGAAAACAATTACTGAATAAAAAAGATGTGATGGAGATATAGTTATAAATTTTATTATCAAAACTAAAAATTTAATGTTTTAATGGCTTATATATGCTTGTATGTCCCAAAAATAACATACATCACCATCAATTGTGATGAATTTTTATCATTAGTCCATTTTGGATTAACATATCCAATTTCATTAAATTTCGAGCTAGTTGATAATTTGAATTTCTACTATTTCTAATCAAAGGTATAAGAAAATTATTGTTGAAAACATTACTAAACGTTTGACACTCATAGTTTAATGTTTAAGTAGATTTTGAGGAATAATGTTTTTTACAATATAATCATAATAAATTAATATATTCATGATTTCAGTTTTAACCATATTATTATGCATAAATAAATCTTAACAAAAAAGTAACTAAAAATTCAAGTTTTATTTCTTCCAAACTAAGATGTTATGTAGCTTGGAAATCGACAGTTCCATCTTAATAATTGAAGGGGCTGTGAGTTGCATACACCACATGGTATGACAGATTGAAATAAGAGAAATCTAATAATTTGGTCGTCTGGATATCACATAATAGCTCAAGACGAATCAAGGAGGATAAAAAGGAATATTGTCGAATACAGTTTCAATGTACCTTGGCTACCATAAGGATAAGATCAAGAATAACCTTAGATTACTATAAAAAAGTTCTTAGACCCTTGGATTTTTATATCTCTGGATAGATTTGACTATAATAATAAAGGGGCATACTATATCACATTATTGCATCCACATATTGGACTCACAACTAATAACTTTATCCCTCCAAGCCATCTTCTTGCTCTCCTTATGAAATTAATAAAACCCTACTATCCCTTCCCTGATGATGCAAGCAAGCCGACTTGTCAGATCATATATGTTTGTGTCCATTTTTTAATATTTCACTTATATTTATGGTCAAATTGGTATAAATAATTATTATAGGATCAATATCCCCTACAATTTGGCATTGTCCATGGGAAGAGATTGAATCCCCACCACTAGTGAAAACTGACTACCATCCCTCATTCGATATGAGTTACCACAAGTCCTACCATTACCATACTGGGAATCGTGTTAGATCAGAAGTTCTAATTATAAGGAGGGAAAAAAAATCCTTAGAGGTCTCCTCAAACTACGAAGAACACAAGGTTTGGGGGACACACTCCTCGTAGGTTTGGTCCTCATCATCGTTAACCTATCACTCCTTCTATGGAACCCTTACCATTAATGTGACATCATAGATGGACAACCTTTATTAGTAATGGATGAATAAGAGAGATGAGGTGATTTTTCAGTTAAAAAGGTAGTTAATCAAGTTATCTAATGGGTGTGGGTCTAACTTCCACAACCTTTAATGTTACCGAATAAGGAAAGTTCATTCTATTAGGCTCCCTTGGGTTTCCCATAATAATAGAGCCTCTATATCAATAACTACCCGAGCAGCGTGCCCTAATCTGAGTAGCTACCCATTTATTATGTCAGTCATACACTACTTAAATAAAAGGGAGAAATATATCGATTAAGAAATTAGCATTAGCACTGGTGGTGTCTTTAAAAAGTCTATGTCACTAATTTGATGCTCACATTATAGTTGTCCTAACCTCTTTTCCCTCAAAGAGTTATTAGAGAAAGAAGAACCTTATAATATGATGAAAAAGTGGTTATTGAGGTTCACTCATTTGAACAATATCTATGAGTCTCTAATAACTATAAAGGGAATGTGTTGGCCGAATTCATCATTGATTTATCAAAAAGTGAAAAGGGAGAGTTTGCTAAACATATCCCCTCCTAAAAATTATCAACATAAATAAAGTTAATCAAGTGTATAAATGGATGTTAATCGTGGATGGAGTCTCCAATCAGAGAAGAACCAATATTGGGATCGTCCTCGTCACTCCACAAAGTTACCTCATCGAACAAGCAATTCGTCTTAGATTCAAGGGATCTAACACAAAGGTGGAGTATGAGGCTATGGGATCATGTTTAACATGATTCGTGAATGTAGCCATCCAACACAAATAGATTAGCACGCTGCCGGTCCAAATCATAAATTAATTTACACTCAAGTATTTAATATACGTTAGAACACTTGTAGAAAATGTCAAATCAAATACCAATAACCTCAGAGGAGATATTCAGGTATTCCTTAGCTTATGCACATGTTATTTTGAGTTCCTTTTACAACTAAAACTCTATGATGACTCATTTATAAATTGTACACCCTCACCCGGGGCAAATGTATTGGAACTTGAGACTTTGAGATACACTTACTAAAAATATTAACATCTTCGTGGACGTAGGAAAGTTGTCGCACCACCTATATTATTATTTTGTGATCTTTAGTTTTTGCCTTTGTGATTGTTTTCATGGATTTCTATAATGTGATATTTTCTGTACTCATAATTGGCACCGTCTGTGTGAATGGAATTTTATTTCTACAAAAATATTCATTAACACAAAGATCATGATGTCTCACTATAGCAATAACATTCATCAGCTTGGCGATGTTCGAGTAGACCTAGTTCCTCCTAGGGTCAGGTCTGATATTCTGCAGCACACGAACCCCAGGTTCCGCCATGATTAGAATCCTTCAGAAGAAATCCAGGGGCCACCTAGTTATATGCAGATCTCGAGGTTGGTCAACGCTTATAAATCTTGGCTTCATGAACAAGAGGAGGCTACACACCTCCAAGTAAAAGAAAATTCTTTCCTACATAGGTGACTTGAAATAATGGAGAAAGATATCGAAAGGGCTACTGGAAAGCATCGTAATAGGACTCCTAGTCCTCAGGAGAGCCACACTTAACATGACCAAGAAAGAACTGAGCGTGACAGATTAGAGTATGGATGATTAGATCATGGCCAGCCAGAAATAACAAGACGAAGATATAAAGATTATGGTATGTAGGGAGATGAACCAACATCCACCCCCTATGGAGCACGATCCACTAGATAGCTAGCCATAAGAGCTCTCAACACTCAGATGAAATCCTCTTTTACAAGGGTGATAAAAGAGGAGGATCTCCCAAAGAAGTTCATTGTCCCCAAGATCAAGATCTATGACGAGAAAAAAGACCCCATAGACCATGTTAGGCAATACCGATAAGAAATGACCTTGTGGAGCTATAATGGTGCATTAATGTACGAAATTTCACCTTTTGGCCTACATGATGTAGCATAAAGTGGTTTGAGAAGCTATCTCATAGGTTTATCAGAAACTTTGCATCTTTGATGGAGGCTTTCACTGCTCGTTTTATAATGAGCATTTCCCAACCTAAGCGGATGGCTGAATTTTCTTACGACGAAGAAGAAGCCACATGAGAACGTTCGAGATTACACAAAAAGGTATTGGGAAGTTTTCAATGAGATCGAGGACTATTCGGAGCAGGTTGCAGTAGAAACCTTTAAAATTGGTCTGTCGACCACCTCTTTATTGCACCAACCCTTTACTAAGAAAGAGGCCGACACCATCGACGATCTTATGGATAGTATTGAAAAGTATGCCAAGGTAGAAGATGTGGTTCATTCTAATACAAGGGGAAATGGTCGAGCCATGGCGAACACCGGAACATAGAAGAGTGATACTCAAAAGAAGGGAAACAAGAAAAGGGGAAACAATGCCTATAAGAATGAAAATAAGTTCGACCCTTCAAGGCATTCTAGGATATTAATACAGTCTTCAAGGAACCTATATATAAAATTATAAGAAAAGTGCAAGACGAGACATTTATCAAATGGCCCAAAAATATGGGTGGCAATGCAACTAAAGTGAACAACGCTCTGAGATGTACATTCCATAAGGAGGGCGTTCGCAGAACCGAGAATTGCTAGGCTCAGAAGTCACACTTGGAAGAGTTAGCCCAAGAAGGTCATCTCAATGACTACATTGAGAAAAAACTGGACAAAGTCGAAGATAATGGAGACCAGAAGCCAGATAATGTCCTCTACAAGGATACAGGACATGAGTTCACAATTATCCATGGGGCATCAAACATCAAGCAGATCCAAAGGAACTCCATTCAGATGGAACTCAAGAAGGTGACTGCCGTTATGGAGGATTTTTAGATCAACCCCACTAAAACCCAGGCTGGTAAACATCGCTGACCAGAGGCATTAGCTACACCAAGCATATCGTGTTTACCGAGGATTTTTTTATCGGGGTAAGAACCCCACATCATGATGCACTATTGATCACACTCAGAAAATAAAATTGGGACATTAATAGACAGATTGTGGATCAGGGAAGTTCTTCAGAAGTGATGTAACTAGAATTGTTCCATAAACTGAAGCTGAACATCGACGACCTCAAAGATGACACAGTTTTGTTGGTCGTATTTGTAGGAAGGATCACGATGTCGTTGGGGAAGATAATTCTCCCAATCAGAGCATGAAACATATCAAAACTCACCGAGTTCTTAGTGGTGGACATTGAGTCCCCGTATCACTCTATTTTGGGTAGAGGTTGGCTCCATGCCATGAGGGTTATACCATCCACGTACCATCAGACATTGAAGTGTGTTAATCATAGGGGCATAGTTAAAATCCGTGGCGATCAGACCATAACCAAGAAGTGCTTTATCACAGCCACCCGCCAAAAAAAAGAGAAGAATTAGGAGATACAGCATGCTTATGAGGGATCCCAAGAGGGGGATTTGCCCTTCAAATAGTAACTACAGTACGACCGTCCAGTGGTGGAGGAAACCAAGGTCCACCCCACTGATACGGTCATTGACACCTAGAAGATTTAGCCAACGACAACTTAACAGAAATGAAATTTTTGGTCGGAACCACGCTCGACAATCAAGAGAATAAAGAGTTGATTGCATTCCTTAATATAAATCTGGATACTTTTCCTTAGGAGCCTTATAATTTTCTCAGGATTAATTAGCCTGTCATCGCCTTCATGTCGATTTGACCTTCAAAATGATCAGTCAAAAGGTTCGCTGAACATCCCCCTAGAAGGATAAAGCAGTGAAAAATAAAGTAGGGAAGCTACGAGATTCAAGATCTATTGGGTAAGTTCAGTTTCCCAAATGGTTGTCTAACCCAGTAGTAGTGCGAAAGAGCAACAGCAGTTGGAGGGTTTGTATCAACTTCATAGACCTCAACAGGTCTTTCCCTAAGGACAACTTTCCACTTACCAAAATAGATTAATTGGTTGACGCTACAACAATGCATGAAAAGATAAGCTTCTTAGATGCCTACTATGACTACCACCAGTTTCCTATATGTGGAGTTGACCAGGATAAAACCTCTTTTATAACCCCCATCGGGTTGTATTGTTACAAGGTCTTGCCATTTGGCTAGAAAAACGCAAGGGTAACTTACCAAAGATTAATCACGAAGATGTTCAATAAACAGATGGGAGACACAATGGAGGTCCATATCGCTGATATGCATGTCAAAATCAAGAAGAAAAGAGATCACCTCACAGACATAGACAAGATATTTAAGATCCTCGAGAAGTACCGGATTAGGCTTAATGTAAGTAAGTGTTCACTCGATGTCTGGTCAGGAAAGTTCTTGGGCTATCTACTAAGTAAAAGGATAATCGCGGCCAATTCAGATCAAATAAATGCTATCACAAGAGTTCAACCATTAGACATTGAGATATATTTAAAATATTAGTGGTATGCTCGCCGAACTTAATCGCTTTATCTATAAGTCTTTGGAACGTTGTCGACCATTCTTTCAGCTGCTAAAGAAGGACTAGGGCCTCACGTGGAACGATGACTACTTCTAAGGTCTAAGAGAAATCAAATCCTATCTTAGAAAGACACCTCTTTTAGTAATTCCAAATGATGGAGAACCACTCTTACTTTACCTTGTAGTAAGCTTCCCCTTGGTATATGAGAAACAAGGAAGTTAACATCCAGTTTATTACGCTAGCGAGACACTTTTGGATTCAGAATAGTGATACTTGCCTTTGGAAAAGCTCACCTATGTGCTGGTAGTTGCCTCAAGGAAGTTGAAGTGTTACTTTGAGGCCCATTAAATAACCGTAATCACTTCTAACCCCCTAAAATCCATTTTACAAGAGGCAGACCTCTCTGGACGACTCTTAAAGTGGCCACTAGAACTCAGGAGATTTGATATCCACTTTTATCCCATAACATTGATTAAAGGATAGGTCTTGGAAGACTTTATTGCTATTTTTATAGGAGATCAACCCCTAGACCAACTGGATAATGAACAGACAATAACACAGGAAGTACAATCAGAGGACTAGACCTTGTACATTGATGGAACCTCTAATTCTAAGGGGGTGGAGTAGGAATCATTCTCATCACTGTTGAAGACATTGTGATTAAGCAATGAATCAGATTAGGATTTAAAGCCTCCAATAACAAAGTTGAGTACTAATCATTAATCGATTTACGAAAAGCCAAACTACTGGGGTAAAGCCCATCCATGTATTCAGCGATTCCAAACTGGTTTCCAAGTAGGTAAACGAGGAATTAAATGCCAAGGATTATTGAATGGTGGCCTACCTCATCATAGTAAGAAAACTTATGACAGATTTTAAGAAGGTGGAAATTCAATAGTTCACCAAGGGCAGAATAGCCATGTTGATGCCTTAGTAGCTCTGAGTTCAGCAATCGACTCTGAACTAAGGAGAATTATTTAGATAGAGTTCCTCACACATCCAAGCATCGACTAGATAGTCATAGTAGAGCATGTCCTCATTACAGAAAAGGCCCCCAGCTAGATGGATCACATTATAAATTACTTAAGGAATGACACACTACCCAATGACAAGAGGTCGGACCATCAAGTAAGGGTCAAGGCTGCTTGCTTTTATCTCCCCCGAGAAGGAAATCTCTACAAGAAGTCATTTATAGATCCCCATTTCCAATCCATCCACCCACATGATACCGAGAAAGTCCTTAGCGAACTTCATGATAGCATCTGTGGGATTCAAGTAGGAGTAAGATCCCTAGCCTTCAGAGTAACTAATGAGGGTTACTGGTGTCCATACATGCAGAAGGACGTAAGTACTTACGTTCGCAAGTGCGAAAAATGACAAAATCATTCTCCCATGATCCAACAGCCTGCCAGAGACCTAAAACCACTAACAAGCCCATGGACGTTCTCGCAATGGGGACTAGACATAGTGGGACCATTACCTACTACATCTAGAAATCCGAAGTATCTGTTGGTAGGAACATATTACTTCACCAAATGGGTAGATGCTGAACCACTGGCAAACATTCACGATTGAGACATGACCAGGTGTATCTAGAGAAACATCATAACACGCTTTGGGGTACTAAGGACTGTCATCACCGATAACATAACGCAATTCAAAAGTGGTTTATTTTAAGGCTTTTGTGATGAACACACTATCGAGGACCACTTCAATTCTGTGGAATATCCCCAAAAAAATTGATAGATAGAGGCTTCCAATAAAACCATGCTCGATGGACTAAGAAAAGGTTATAAAGTGCCAAGGGTGCCTAGGTGGATGAGCTACTTCACGTCCTATGGGCTTATCGCACAACCCCAAGGAGACCATTCGGGGAGATATCATATGACCTCGCCTACGGGATAGAAGCCATCATACCACTAAAAGCAAGTTTCCCCACCATGAGAAGAACCTTGATTGACCAAGGCCTTAATGATGATGCGTTACGCACTGAACCTGACTTAGCAGATGAGCGAAGAGAATACGACATGATCAAGTTGGCTTCCTATCAATAAAAATTGGGGAGGAGATACAATAAGAAAGTCAATTCGAGGAAGTTTCTCATAGGAGATAACATCCTAAGTAAAGTCCTGGGCAGTGACATAAAAAAATGGGATGGAAAACTGGGACAAAACTGGGAAGGACCCTTCAGACTAATCAGAGCTAACTTTCAAGGAGAATATCACTTGGAAACACTAGAGGGATGGGAGATACTAAGGGAATGGAACACAAACAATATCAATAAGTTTTACTTTTAAATCTTGTTTATCTTTACTAGCACAATTAGTTTAAGAAATTTTTTTATTTTCAAACTTATATTGCTCGTCAGACAATATTCAATGAATAAAGGCCGGTTGGCCCCCTTGTTTTCATATATTTCATTGCCTTCTTAAATCTTCTTGGTTAAGTCTCATTAATGCGTACCTTTCCCAAATGATAAATCCTCCGAGCATAGCTAAACTCCCAAGATTACGATAAATTGTTCAACTTGTTTTCAATCAGGGAATTTAACATGCTAAGTATGGCTTGTAGTAATTATAACAAGCTAACATATTCATTTCAAAAACTATATCCCTTAGGTACTTGTTACAAACACAAGGGACCTCATGGGTTGCCCCGATAACCATAAAATACCTAGAGTGGATCCTCGGGTAACAAAGATAACTTAGGTTGGTCATAAGTGATACGACGCAAATATTGCGTATTTCACCCGTTAACCTACGCCTTATTAGCCCCCTCGGGTATCTTAATCCCTATATTTATGCTCGTTAACTAGACAACCTCGGATTTCTATGTTAACATGTTTTGCAGGGGTTAATTGAGCTTTTGTAGGTATTTGGATGCTTAGTATGAAGTTCGGACGCTTTTCCGGAAATGTTTCGTCGACTTTTGCAGCTTCGGGGGCATTTTAGTAATTCCAGCATTCGGGTTTGAATCCCGAGCTCTTCACGGAAGTTGAATCCCTCTGAATTCTCTTCGCGTGGCCGCCGACGGTGCATGATTCCGAGTTGTAATGATGGAGTTACGGCATTTTTAGGATGATTTTTACTTCAAATTCACACTCAAGGTCACATTCAAGGGAATTTTAGTCATTTCATATTTTGGTTTTTTGGCCCAATGTCTTCTTGGATGTTGTAGTCCTCTGAGTTATCTTCGCGTAGCCTCCAACCGTGCCTCATTCCGAGCTATAACGAAGAAATGGCGGCATTTTCCGTAAAACAGGACAAAGCTGCAGAATTCAGACCTGTAGGTTGCGAATCGATTCGGCCCAAAACCGAATCGATTCGGAATTCTGCAGAATTGCAGATTCGAACTTCCCCTGTTTCCGAATCGATTCGGACCATTTCCGAATCGATTCGGGCCTCCAGATTTTTGGTTTTCTTCCCTTTTATTACAAGTTTTCCATGGGATATTTTGTTTCTAACACTTTCTCTTCATTTTGAAGAGAAATCTCTTCATTTTTAGGTTAGTTTTAGTTAGGGTTTGGTGGGTTTTGGGAGCTCTTCTTCTTCCTCATTTGGTGTGACAACTTTTGGGTGTTGTAAGTTGGATTTTCATTACACCTACCATTAATATAGTTGATTTCTTGATTTATTTCCATTGATATCATTTATATCTCTTGCCTAGATTAATTTATTTCTTGCTTAATTAGTTTATTGCTTTGTTAATTAGTTTAATTCATTATGTACCCTTAGATAAATAGGGTCGGGATTTCATTTCCGCCATTTTCGGGTTTGGACCTCGAAAATTAGGTTTTGTGTAAAATTGCGTTTAATTGAAACCGCGTGTATTAAAGTGGGATTGTTATGCGTTTAACTTTATTTGTCATGCAACTTTAGTGTTTATAGCGACAATCCGAATTTAATCCGCGTGTGACCATTTTCAGTTAAATGTTTAATCTCGCAACTTTGGGTTAAATTCCTTCTTGTGTGATGTTTATGCTTAATTGAATATGCTCGATTAAATGTTTTCGAACCGTAATTCTAATTAGTAGTTGTTTAGCCCGTGTGGTGGAATGCGATCCCGATCCTCGCTTTCCTTTAATTTAGCATTAACTTATTCTTTTCTTTATTCACGATAACCACCCTTTCACCTTTTCTTTTATTTATTTTACACTTTTATTCCTGAAGTAATTAAAACAATTAAAGTCTAAAATTTAATCACTCCCTGTGGATTTCTTACGACACCCGACTTACCGCTGTACTTGCTTGTCAAGTGTAGTAGTAGCTTAGGTTTTATCTTTTGCATCGCGGCGGCGAAACACACGACGACTGTGTCCTCACACGAACACACTTTTTTCGCCCGATCAAAATGGCGCCGTTGCCGGGGAGTGTGTTTTAGATTGTAATTGTTTTATTATTTCGTAGTATTTTTCCGTTTGTATTTGTATTCTTTGTTTTAACCTTTTTTGCAGGATTTGCATACTTTGAGCGCTAAGAAACTTTGATTCGCTGTTGCTCACTTTCTTGATCGGATTCTTCATCTGCAAACAACGAGGTAATCATGTCCTACTATTATAGTTATTACGGTTATTCTAATGATTCATACTTTGGGGATAGTTTTCAAGTTTTCCATTTTCAAGATTTTCTTGAAAATGAAAGACTTGAAAACATTTATTGCAATGAAAATCGTTATTGGGAGCTTGAGTTGGATTCATTATTCGAATCCAATGACGATTCTTATTTCATTACTTTCGAAGACGAGTTTCAACCAAATGAGGAGTCCGAGGCTCTTGAGCCGAGGAAGCCTACTTTGGAAGAGACTTTGCTTCTTTATTCCCAAGGTTTGGAAAGCCTAAATGATGCTGGAATGAGACTAGGCGCACTTTACGATGAGATGAATTCTTATGCACAAAACAACGAGGAGGTGGAAACTTGTGTTTCACCTAAATTTTTCAGAGAATTTCTCATCGAGTGTTCATCTTTCTCCTCTGAAATTCAATCTCCTTCCGACAATGAGTCGATTGAGATTGAATTTGTTTCATCACCATATGCGTTTTCCGTCATTGAACCATTAGAGTTACCGGTTGATTCTTATGAGTCGGTAGAAACTTTTACAACTTCTACACTTTTTGCCGACGAGGACTCTTTACCGGACTTGTTTTCGATGGATCCTATCCCCGTGTGTGCACTATCTCCCATTCCACTTGAAAAATCTTTGGGAGATGAGTCGACTTTTCTTGGATCTCTAGTGTACCTTTCCCCCTTGTTATCCAAATCCCCCATCGTCCGCCCAAAATTTCAAATTGGTGATGGTTCACTTTTTTCACCACCCACATGCCTTCCGTTGTTCAAACGGAATTCATATCTTCCGGGAGGCATGTTCACTTTGGAGGGTCCACCGTTGATCTTTCAAAGTCAAATCCCTTTTTGGGTGGACCCTCAACTATTTAGACTTCTAGTGTATAGTTAGTGTGTAGTCTAAATAGTAGGTTGTAAATAGTTAGCTTTTTAATTTTCTTTCTTTCCTATTTTTCTTTCCTTTTAATTTAGTCTAGTGTAATTAGTTAAATTTTTGTTATTTGTTTTTGCTATGCTCGGTACTAACTTGTTTTGTAGATTCCTTTGGACTCGCGCTTATGGAGATCGCTCCAATTTTGGGTAATATCGTTCTTTTCCTCTCTTTGTGTTGTGTTCTTAATGCGCATTGAGGACAATGCAACATTTAAGTTAGGGGGTGTAGGATATTCTATCCATTTCATGTGTAGTCCATGGATTTGCTCACATTTAGTTACTAAGTATGCCTTTTTGTGAAAAAATTGAAAATTTTCAAAAATATTTTCTTTCTTTTTTCTCCTTTGTTGGGTATTTTGCCTTGTTTCCAGTGATAAATTTCAATAATTGCCCGATCCAATAGACAACTCAATGATGCATGTTATCGATTTTAGAAGTTATTAGACTTTAGTCCTCAAATCATTGATATTGTGAGTAACTTCATGAATTAAACTTTATCCTATGAGCATATGCACTTTCGTTGTTACATTGATTTGGTTTAAGATTTTTATAACTCGGTAGTCTTTTGTTGCATTGTATATACTTACACCGAGTAAGCTTTGTACCTTTCGTCGTTTGTGAGTGTTATACACTATTCTTTTCTCATTGAAAACGTTGATTCGTCGGTAATCTCTCTATTCTTTCATTTGACCGTTCATTAAGTGAGTTCATGCTTGAAATGTGTTACTTGATCATGATTTTCATATATTGTTTTGACTCGATAATTGCGTAGACTTTTGGAAATGATCATAGGCCATCTTTGATATATCACCCATATTAGCCTTGACCTCACCCTTATATGTTTACCCTCGTTAAGCCCTTTGAGCCTAAATATAGCCTTTCGTTTCATAACCCCCTTCCCATAACCAACTCTACATTTGAGTTTTATACCATACATACACCTTCCATACCTTTGTTTGGAATGTTACTTGGGATTGAATGTTGTTATTGTGATGTCGGTTGCAATTTAGGCATATGAGAGTTTGATAAGTAAAGAAAAGAAAGTAGTGAAAAAAGTGAAGAAAAAGAGAAAGCAAAAAGCAATAGAAAACAAAAGAGAAAAATGAGAAAAAGAAGAAAAAGAAAACAAAAGAAAAAATGAGAAAAGGAAGAAAAGAAAAGAAAGAGAAAGTTGTATATGTTGTGTATATAGTTCAATAAGCTTTGATTACTCTCCCTGATGATATATCTAATGCCGTTTTGGAACTTGTTTTTCCAATTTTGTTATTGCACGCATTCTCCCATTATCCCGAGTTTTCATCCCGAACACTTTGAATCCGTACATACATTCCTTCATTTCGTACCCTAGCCTATCCTACATTACAACCCTATTAAAGTCCTATGTGATCTTAGGTTGATGTAATTCAAAAGTCATAATAGTTTTGATAATCTGTGAAAATGCATTTTGCCTCTTTTAGTGTGCGGTTTCCTTTCATTGAGATTACAGTTTTTCATTTTATATATAGCGTTCTTCTTTTGTGACATGTGTGCGGCCTAGTTTCCATTTACATTTACTCTTTAGCCCACATGTCCCGTGTGTTACCTCCCTGTTTTGAGTGAATTCGCTTGATGAGCGTAATGCCCGTGAGGATTGAATGTATGCATGCCTTTATGTTTATCCGATTTATTTAAGTTTTTACCAAATCACACTATGCATGTGCTGTCCCCCCTCCCACTTTTAAAGTTTCAATTCTATGAGGTGCATTCAACTTGTTAATAACAACGAACTTTAGCTTGAATTCGTTCAATATGCTAATAACATGTTTGAAATCTTTTTCGTTGTTGTTGAGTTTGTCGCATGTTTGGTTGGGCATATTTTGAGGAAATCAGATGATGTTTGTGGGTTTCATCCCTGAAAACCCTCACGAGACGACACTCGTCCACTAGGGTAACCTAGGGGTTTAACGGCTTATTGCATATGCTAAATGCAATCGTTCGCCCGCGAAAGTGGCCTTATCTTTTTATTACTTTTTCATCCCATTTTGTACTTGTATCCTACTTTTGGTTTTCTTGTAGTTCTTGTAGTTTCTTATTTCATTGCTAGGGACTAGCAATGTGTAAGTTAGGGGGTGTGATACGACGCAAATATTGCGTATTTCACCCATTAACCTACGCCTTATTAGCCCCCTCGGGTATCTTAATCCCTATATTTATGCTCGTTAACCAGACAACCTCGGATTTCTATGTTAACATGTTTTGCAGGGGTTAATTGAGCTTTTGTAGGTATTTGGATGCTTAGTATGAAGTTCGGACGCTTTTCGGAAATGTTTCGTCGACTTTTGCAGCTTCGGGGGCATTTTAGTAATTCCAGCATTCGGGTTTGAATCCCGAGCTCTTCACGGAAGTTGAATCCCTCTGAATTCTCTTCGCGTGGCCGCCGACGGTGCATGATTCCGAGTTGTAATGATGGAGTTATGGCATTTTTAGGATGGTTTTTACTTCAAATTCACACTCAAGGTCACATTCAAGGGAATTTTAGTCATTTCATATTTTGGTTTTTTGGCCTAATGTCTTCTTGGATGTTGTATTCCTCTGAGTTATCTTCGCGTAGCCTCCAACCGTGCCTCATTCCGAGCTATAACGAAGAAATGGCGGCATTTTCCGTAAAACAGGACAAAGCTGCAGAATTCAGACCTGTAGGTTGCGAATCGATTCGGCCCAAAACCGAATCGATTCGGAATTCTGCAGAATTGCAGATTCGAACTTCCCCTGTTTCCGAATCGATTCGGACCATTTCCGAATCGATTCGGGCCTCCAGATTTTTGGTTTTCTTCCCTTTTATTACAAGTTTTCCATGGGATATTTTGTTTATAACACTTTCTCTTCATTTTGAAGAGAAATCTCTTCATTTTTAGGTTAGTTTTAGTTAGGGTTTGGTGGGTTTTGGGAGCTCTTCTTCTTCCTCATTTGGTGTGACAACTTTTGGGTGTTGTAAGTTGGATTTTCATTACACCTACCATTAATATAGTTGATTTCTTGATTTATTTCCATTGATATCATTTATATCTCTTGCCTAGATTAATTTATTTCTTGCTTAATTAGTTTATTGCTTTGTTAATTAGTTTAATTCATTATGTACCCTTAGATAAATAGGGTCGGGATTTCATTTCCGCCATTTTCGGGTTTGGACCTCGAAAATTAGGTTTTGTGTAAAATTGCGTTTAATTGAATCCGCGTGTATTAAAGTGGGATTGTTATGCGTTTAACTTTATTTGTCATGCAACTTTAGTGTTTATAGCGACAATCCGAATTTAATCCACGTGTGACCATTTTCAGTTAAATGTTTAATCTCGCAACTTTGGGTTAAATTCCTTCTTGTGTGATGTTTATGCTTAATTGAATATGCTCGATTAAATGTTTTCGAACCGTAATTCTAATTAGTAGTTGTTTAGCCCGTGTGGTGGAATGCGATCCCGATCCTCGCTTTCCTTTAATTTAGCATTAACTTATTCTTTTCTTTATTCACGATAACCACCCTTTCACCTTTTCTTTTATTTATTTTACACTTTTATTCCTGAAGTAATTAAAACAATTAAAGTCTAAAATTTAATCACTCCCTGTGGATTTCTTACGACACCCGACTTACCGCTGTACTTGCTTGTCAAGTGTAGTAGTAGCTTAGGTTTTATCTTTTGCATCGCGGCGGCGAAACACACGACGACTGTGTCCTCACACGAACACACTTTTTTCGCCCGATCAATAAGAAACCTGCTCGGGTGGATGGCCTAGCTGCTAGGTACATTCTCTTCACCATCCTACTTAGGCTTAAGGAAGTGTGACGACACAACCTAAAGGTAAAGTATATGGAATGACACTACTAAGGCATGTCTGATTAGGAGAATATTCAAACACATAACAACATATTGCTAACACTATCTTTTAATACCATTTAGTCAGTTGAGAAGCTTAAAATGATAAAACCAGAAACAAAAAAGTGGTTGATTAAGTGTTATACTATGAATGAATATGAATGTTTAGTCAGTACATGCTCAAAACATCAGAGATTAGTAAATAACGCTTTTTCATTAACTTAAATGGAATGTTACATTTACACCAAAATCAAAATATGCAAAAGATCTACGATGGCCCAGGATGGAGAGCAAGGTAGTCTGCAATGCGCTCTCTCTGGCCATTATCTGGGTGAGGCACAAACTCTTCTTTGGCATCTTCTAAATAATGTTCCAGAAGCTGAACAAGAACAACATCTATTAGGATCCACCTATCATCCCTTGAAAAGGGATTGTGATGATAGGTCGGGTAGTAGATCTGATATTTATACCACAGGTTAGACTCCTTAGGAATTTTTAATTCCCTAAGGGTGATAAGCCACCCTCGGGCAAAGTAAAGGTCCTCTGCCTGCTTCATCCTTGCTGGGGAATCAATCTAACCTTGGTCATCACCATCTGCCCAGACCGGTCAAGGACCCCTTCAAAATAAGTTCCTTCGCCACATCGCGCCTCTTTGAAGTCTGACAGAAATTACATACGCCCATCGAACATCTCCTTTAAGATCAGTAACCTCTCTTTATAGAGATTTGGTCTGAGATCTAACTACCCCTAGATGACTAAGAAGATCCTCGCAGCACTAGAGAAGACCCTGATGGGGTGTTCTCCTTCGGTTGAACAATCTATTTTTTAGATCATCCTTTTCAATCTGGATCATCTCCGTCACTTGATTCACCTCGCGAGCATCCAGAAGTCTGGACTTTAAATAATTTATTTCCTCTTGAACTGAGGCCCCAACCTCCTCCATCTCCTGGTGACCATTGTTCAACTTAGCGACCAATTCAGATTGGTCCTTATACTTCTTATTTCTTACCCTCAAGGATTTACATGTCTTCACAAAGGCCTTATATACCTTCAAGATGATATCTAGACCAAGGATTTTCCCCTATTGGGAAAATCCTTGGTCCTTGTACTGCTTATTTCTTACCCTCAAGGATTTACATGTCTTCACAAAGGCCTTATGTACCTTCAAGATGATATCTGGCCCAAGGATCTTCCCCTATTGGGAGTTAGTAGGGATATGCTCATGTAATTTAATAGGATACAGTCAATAAAATAAGAAATAGATTGGATAAGAACCAGTAACAAGATAAGGCCAATAAGAAAGGAAAATTTTCTTTTCATTAAATATAATTAGGGCATACGTTGGTACAAGTTGGGGATAATTAAAAACATAACACCAATAAATGATCAAAAAGAAAAACCCCAAACACCATGTGGCCCCTTTCCTTTATATGTAGTTGTGGCATCTTGATCGCCAACAACCATGATTGCACCAAGGACACTCGTAGCTTGGTTAGAAAGAAGATTTCCAGTAGCTAGATCAACAGGTTCTATCCCAACTCGAATATAAGTTTGGTCGTCCGATGGCTCCTCAACATCCATAGGAATTGGGCCTGGCATGTATTGGGTAAACGTAAAAGAATTTGTAGGGACCCTAGTCGCAACTAATGCCTGGTCCTCCCTTTCTTAAAACCCACTTAGCGAATATATGCTATTTGACGTTCGACATCATCGTATGCCTCCTCCCAGCCTTCATTGTACCCACTTTCCCTTATAGTCGTATCCTCTCCCTCAAGCTTCTAAACCTTGGTTGCTAGATCCTTATTCAACCACCTTCAATTTGTCAGCGATCACTTGACTATAAGTCGCCTGGAGTTCGGCCAGCTCCTTTACCGAGTGTACCTTATGGGCATCCAGGGGCTTCTTCTTCTTTTGATCGAAATAAGCCTTAGCACTGTCTAGAGCCTTATCGATGTTCTTAAGGGCATTATCCAACTCTACATTTCTCCTCGACTAGTTAACCCGACCATGAAGCAATGTGGAGAAATTAGTAACAAACTACAAAATAATTAGAAATGCAAATCCATTTACAAAGATTCAAAAAATGAATTAGATAAGTATAGAGAGAAGGTGGAGTACCAAGCAATCCCTTGATCAGACTTTAGGGCCAACTGGACGACATCCATCTTTAGCGACCGATCGTGATTACGAGCGAGCACAACCCCCTTTAGCAGTGCAAGGGTAAACTCAGGAGTGGCAGGAACATTTATTTCCTCAGCAACAACAAGAGAATAAGGCATAATAGGGGCCATTAAGGCATAATAGGGGCCATTAAGGCATGTACACTCTTCTTTTCTTCTTATCTCTTTCTCTCATCCTCTTTCTTTTTCTATCTATCTCCTTTTCTCCTCTTATTCTCTACCTCGCTCTCCCTGGCTCCTGGCTTGGAACCTCCAGCCATGGGGGAGTTCCCTTCCTTTCATTTTAGGGACTTCATTTTATTAGACAATAGATCATCGTCATCATCCTGTATGATCAAGCACCTTCTCTTTAGTAGAGACATTTCTTCTTCTTCTTCTTCTTCTTCTTCTTCTTCTTCTTCTTCTTCTTCTTCTTCTTCTTCTTCACTAGTCTTTTATTCTCTCCCTTCCTCGCTGTCCTCCTTTGAGACCTCTTCTTCACCTTCCTCTTCTCCCTCTTCCTGACTTTTTTTTTCTTCTTCTTCTTCTTCTTCTTCTTCTTCTTCTTCTTCTTCTTCAAGATGAATAGGCTCAGAAGGACCACCAACTTCCCCCTTTGAAAGCTCAAAATGGGGGATTATATCTACTAGATAAGAAATAAAGCTATTGGTTGTATTCTCGTATTCAAGTAAGTATGCTGTCGTGCTTGGATGCTCTGCGTTAGATAGTCTATCCCTAATTTTCCCCTCCTTTAATAGGTCAGTAACCTTAAGCTCTCAAGGGATAGGTTCTTACATTTTTGCCTTAGCTGTAAAATAAAGAAGGAAAAGAAAAGACACCAGATAAAGAGATCGAAAAGAACAAGAAAATGAGTAATTAAGAAAGAGGTAGCATCATCGGCCTATGTATTCCTCCCCTATGTAAAGGATCCGAGGTCCCTTATCCCTTATGCCCTTTGGCTGGGGAGCATATTGACAGTTCCTACCAATTAAGCCATAATTCCAGTAGTCCTTGTGGGAATCAATAAAATTCACCGATAGGACCGTGTCAGCACTCCTCACCTTTAAAGATAAAATCCCATCTTTTGTGCGCGAGAAGAGATACCAGTAACAAATTTTTACAAGCCCTAGATCAATATCGTATAATTGTTTTGTCTTATATACTCCATTCATAATTTTCCAAAAAATTGTGGTACACTGAGAAGGAACGATGTCAAAATATTTGTAGAATCTAAAAAATAGGGGATTGAGGGGAAATGTCAAACCCCTTTGAGAACTTAAAAAAGTATTAATCAAATGACCATCGTCTATCATACGAACAATTTAAGGAATTGGAAGGCACTCAATATCTACCCAGTGAGGAATATTATAACATACTCTAGACTCATAAATGGACTTATTATGAAGTATTTCCATTAATACGAAAGATAAAGACAAACCCTAGCTACAATAACAAGCTAATTCAAAGAAGAAGAACTGAGAAGGTGAAGGATAAAACACAAGTAATGACGATGCTTTGAGAAAGAATAGAAGAAGAACTCTGATTTTTGAAGCTAAAATTAAAAGGGGAAGCTTAAAGATAAAGTATGTACAAGGAGAACCAGAACTAGTGAATTGTTGGTTAAGTTGCACACGAACATGTTTTCAAATATCCCAAATGATGAGTCACGCTTCCCCAGGAAGATATTCATGCTTCATTCTCTCTTAAGGACAAGCGTACCCCCTGAAACTCTCATAATTACAAATATTCCATGCTTATTTTGGACAGTGTTCCAGGCCTTAGGCCTTGGAGTTGTTTAAAATCTATCAGCAAAAATTATTAGCCCAAAGATCATAGTGGCAATCATGGTACACAATTTAATATGATTCGTGAAAATAGCTGACCAGCCAAAACAGATTGACACGCTTCCCATCCTAGATAAAAAATTAATTTACACTTGAGTATTTAATATACCTTAGAACGCATACGGATAAAGTCAAATCAAATACCCACAATCTCGGAGGAGATATTCAGATATTCCTCGAATTATCGACGTGTTATTTTGAGTTCCTAATATAACTCAAACTCTATGATGACATACCTATAAATTGTACACCCTGACCTAGGGCAAAGGGATTGGAACTTGAGACTTTGAGAGACATTTAGTAAAAATAGTTAACATCTCTGTGGACATAGGCAAGTTGTCGAATCACATATATCATTGTGTTGTGATCTTTACATTCTGCCTTTGTGATTATTTTTGTGGATTTATGTATTGTGATATTTTAGGTACTCATAGAGACCATGATAATCAACCTGTAGAGGGAGATCTCCATAGGGTCATGATATATCATTGTGAACTACAATTCCCATATGATCTGTATTCAAGGATTCTCGCCTACTGTGATAAATTAAGGAAAATCCTCAAGGCCTTTGAGTAAGTTTTAATAGAACTCTTGTCGAGGAACTAACCGTTATACTGGAACCATGGAACATTAGTTAAAAAATTGACATCGATATAAAAAGAATGATCAAAATGGAATGGGTTAGCTAACCAAGAGTTGATAAATGATATGAAGCACTAGAGATTATGCAAATTGTGTCGGTACAATCTTGGATGGTCCCCCTCAATGGAGACCTTGCTTAGGACAAAAAAGAAGCCCAAAAATTATAAATCTTGTCGACTAGAGGTTACCTTAACTTTCAAGATAAATTTTACTATAAATCTTACACAAGACATTAACTCAAATGCGTTCACCCATATGAAGTGGAAGGAATCTTCAACGAGAGGCATGGAGGTAGCTGAGAAGTTCATGCATGCAGAAGATGACTATCTTATACGGTGATCCCATAGTGTTACCGATCGCCTTTCATGTAGAAGTATGCATAAATTCCAAGACTTCTCTCCCATCATAAAAAATTTGACCTTTTACTCAATGTGCCATGGTTATTGTAGGACCTCCTCTTATAGTGTTTCAGAATAAAAAATTCTTAATCACTATATGTGGACACCTTTATATACAATTGAGGTTCGAGGATACCTCTCCCTATTATAAATGAGCCTTGGACACGAACCCTAGAAGAATCCCCTTAGAAAGCCAACTTTCAGAACCTACAACTAAAGTTCAAGGGGTAAAAAAAGCCAAGAGATAAAGTATATATGATCAAAGTGAAAATAAATTAAAAAAAAAATCCAATAAATAAGTCACTGAGACCTTCAACCGATCGGTCAAAATTCCCCTAAATAGTTAACCAATCGATTAACCGTTTCCCCATAGATAATTGATCAGTCATCCATCCTAGAAAATCATCATTATATCATCTTTGAAGATCTCAGTTGTGAATGTTTAGATTGTTGGTCGACACAACTACAAATAATGGTCCCCACCCACAATTTCAAATCACTCCAGAGCTTGACCTTGATCTATTTTTTACAACTTCTTCTCCCCTCGAGCATAAGATACTAGAGCTCATTCTAAAAGTACTAAAGAAGATCGCAATTAAGAAAAGTCATTTTCCCCTCGAGGAAAGATTGTATTTCCCCAAAGTTGATTCTATGTCCCAAAATGAGGTTTGTAGTTTTAAAAAGTCACCTTTGAGAAATAAATTGAGCCGAACCTCTGCCCGAATTCTGCGAAATCTTTCACTTTTAAAGGAGGTTTTTCCCGACTGAAAACACCTCAAAAACGGGACACACACCCTCGAAAAAAATCATCTTTCATTGCGAGGGTAAGGGCTATACCCCATATACATACTATGATAAACTGTACATACTTGTTTTTCTTATTTATCCCAGACCCCATTTAGTGGGCAAGGTTTGAAATTTACAACGTTTATATTTTAAAAGTCCTGTTTCTAATCGAACACCTCTATTTGGGTATTAAATCTGATTTTTTTTACTACCTAAACAAAGAAAATATTAATTGTCGACTTTTTTTTTTTATTTTTATGATTTTTTTAATCAACAAAAATGCGAAAAATAAAAAAAACTACTAGCTGAAAGTTCCAATTTAAAAAAAAATCAAAATCCCCGACAACGACTCCAAAAACTGGTGTGTCAATTTATAAAATTTCGCAAGTGCCCGGATTATTATAGAATAGGGAGTGTAAGTAAGTGTTGAACCTGTGAAGACCAGTCATTTTTTTCAAAATAATTATGAGTGTCCAACTAGACGAAATAGATTTAGAGAGGAGATGAAATTTTAAATTAAGCTAACATAAAGAAAAGGTGTATCTATGAAAGTTATAAACAAGTGTATGAGAAAACTAAGACGTTGAATCCATTTATCATATTTAGTTAATACTATGCAATAATTTAAACACATCATTCACAATTTTATAACTCAAACTAAATCGACTTTTGTCGCATTTTATTCGAAAAATAACATAGTTAATTTCACAATAAAAATTAATATCTTCATTAGGCACATATTCTTCACATTTATCCCCTTAATTTCGGTATTTTTATGATCCCGTGCAGTGTATTTAGCTTGGATTTGTCTCTTATTTATGCCACTAACCTTTTTTGGCAAGTATTTCTTGTTTTGTGTATTTCTCATGTGTTTTACAGGTATTTCATGCAAGTTAGTGCGAAGGAGAAATCAAAACAGTGAAAGAAACCAAGAAATGGAGAGTTGAAGGGAATTTTCGTAATTTTTCAGCCTTATTCCGGAGGTGGGGCCAACTACAAAGTTTAAGAGCTCTAAATTACAAGAATACTGGAAAAAACGGCACCTCAATCCGAGCTACGGTGAAGAAGTTACGATGTTTTGAAGTTGTGCGATAATGAAGAGTCTGGATGTGCGGATTTCTGTAATTAATTATGCATTTAATGCAGTGCAACTCTTGGAAAACTTGTGCCACAAGCGAAATTTGATGCCAAATTCGTGAAACTTGGTGCTATAAAAGACCAAGTCCTACCTCATTTTCAAAAGGGGAGTTGCTAGAGAGAGGCTAGGTTAGGAGTAGGTTAGAAGTGCTAGATTGAATTTTAGGGTTAGATTTTGAGAGCAAATTTTCTATTCCTTCAAGAGTTTTCATGAAGATTCCAATTCCATTTTTGTTGCTGAATTCGAGTAATATCTTTCCATTCACTATTTTTATTATTTGCAAATTATTTCCCATGTCTTGTAGATCCATAATTTTGAGTGTGAATTTATTCTTGAACCAAATCATGAGTAGCTAAATTCCCAAGGGTTGGGGTACATGAACTCAATCCAAGGCAAATTATTTATGTAGAAAATAGAAGATAAATTAAAATATTGATTGAATCGTGAAAGCACCGCTTCATATTTACCTTTGATTTCGTATGGTGCGGGCTTGAACCTCATATACGTAATGCTTAGAATATATAAAGACTGGATTCATTCACCGCTTTATATCTATCTTTGATTTCATATGATGCGGGCTAGATCCCTCATATACGTAATGCTTAGAATGTATAAAGACCGGATCTAGTCAATAATTTTAATTTACAATTCTAGTATTTTATACGGTAATTTGTTAAGGATTGAGGGATTGTACCCTACCCTATTTTCTCCCATTTGTCAGATCTAATTTCTTTTGCACTTTTGAGTTTGTTTTTCTTAATTAATTTTTTAATAGAAATTTTCCCAATTTTTAATCATCTTTTCGTTTCTTTTACGAAATCATTTCAAGATTTAATAATTTTTCTTATTACTATTTGGCAATCTCGATCCCTGTGGATACGATCCCGACTTACCGGGTTTATTACTTGAGCGACAGGCTTGCACTTGAGCCTAGATTGTACACACTTTTGAGACAAATTCTTAGTCGCGTCAAGTTTTTGACGCCGTTGCCGGGGATTGAAATTGTTAAATTTTTAAGAAAGTTATTTTTATCTACAAGTGATTTCGAAAAATATACACACACACACACATATATATATATATATATATATATATATATATATATAACAAAAATTGAAAAAAAAAATAAAAAAAAAATGGGTGTCACGTTCTTGAATTGCCCAATTTGAAATGTCTTATTTTAACTCTTTTGGTGGCTTTAATTGTTATGCTAATAGTGAGGAAGAGGAGGCACTCAAGACTTATGACCATTGGATCAATATCACTAAAGATGATTATATTAAATACAAGCCTAGTGCTGAGAAACTCCAAATTTATCAAAATCAATTGCTTGAAGAAGAAAGACTTGAAGAAGAATATCGCGAAAAAAATCGTTATTGGGAGCAAGAGTTAGATGCATTATTTGAACCCAATGAGGATTTTTTTTTCGATAGTTTTGAAGATGAAGTAAGTTTTCAACCAAATGAGGAATTCGAGGTGCTAGATCCAAGAAAGCCTACTTTGGAAGAACTCTTACTTGATCTACAAAAGCAATCTGATGACCGTGCTGTTCTCGAGTCGAAAATTATAGCAACTTGCAAGGAGTTGAATGATTATTTGGACAACTTAGAAAAGGTCGAGACTTGCGCTTCACCTAATACTTTTGAGAATGAAATCATTGAAATTGATCCAAGTTCTTTTGAATCTCAACCTATTATAAATATTTCAAAACCTCTTGAGGTTGAAGATCATTTGCCTCCTTGTGTCCCCACTATTATCGAACCATTAAATCCATCACAAGAATTGGATGAATGTCTTAAGGATGTTGATCCGCTTCTTGTATGGGAATGTTATTTTGAGATGCTTCATCTTACAGGCCACACACTTAGACGTGTAACTCCACCAGATCCAATTGAAAATTTTGAGAGAAAAAATTTTGAGGACACCAAACAAGAGAGAGAGCTAGAGGAGTTGAGCCTAGCAGAGTTTGAGCGCGAGTTTGGACAGGTAGATGCAAGCCTTAATGATGAAGTCCAATCTTTCTGGGCCTCAATTTGTCATTTGGACGAAAGCGAGTGGGACAATAGAATTGATGCATTCCTCCTTCCCAAACCTCCACCCATACTATTTGAGTCTTCGGAGGTACTTGAAGATACGACTCAAATATCGTCCGACTTAGAGACCAACACACGTGCTACGCAACAAGAGGATCATTTTCCGATTTATGAGGACAAGCACTCTATGCTTAAATTGTTTTCTAATATGGATTGTTCCTTTTTGTGTGCCCCTCTCCCCATACTACTTGAAAAATATTTGGAACGTGATTCTATATTTCTTGGATCCCAATGGGACTTTTCCTCTTATGCACCAAAATCCTTCATTATCCCCCTAAATTTTGTAATTGGTGATGGTTCATTTTTTAAACTTTTCACATGCCTTCCGTTTTTCAAACGGAATTCTTACTTTTCGGGAGGCATGCATCCTAATGAGGGTACACCATTAATCCCTCAAAGTCAAATTGTATTTTGGGTGGACCTTCAAATTTTTCGACTTTTAGTGTATGATTTATTAGCTGTTCAAATGTTAGGTTGTAAATAGTTAGTTGTTTTTTCTTTTTCTTTTTCTCTTTTATTATAGTCTAGTTTTGAGAGTTACAGTTTTTGTTATTCTTTTTGCTATGCTTGGTTCTAACATGTTTTGTAGATTCAATGGACTCGCACTCATCGGGGATCTCTCCATTTGGGTAATATCTTTCTTTTCCTCTCTTGATGTTGTGTTCTTGATTTGCATTGAGGACAATGCAACATTTAAGTTAGGGGGTGTGGGATATTCTTCCCGTTTATTGTTTAGATTCATTGATTCAATCACATGTTCTTTCCAAGTGTGTGTTTTTTTAGAAAAAATTAAAAAAAAAAAGTTGAAAAAATCCAAAAATATTTTTCTTCAAAATAAATAAAAATTGGAATTTAAAATTTTTCAAAAATATCACCTTTATTCTATTTAAAGTCTCAAATTGTTAACAATCAAAATGCACTAAGACAAAATTGACTGAAGATGGAAATTGAAAGAAAATTGACGACTTAATGAATAAGTGTGGAGATTAGTCCAACCCGGTGAGATTTTGAGCCTTTCAATTTTTTTTTTTAGTTTTTAAATCAATCCGAGTTTATGATTAACTCAAAGTTCTTTTCAGCGTTTTAATAAGTCGTCGATGATCTCAATCCTTTGTTTTGATCGGTTATGGGAAATGTGTGAAATGTTGTCTCGAAATTCGTGCTAAATATATCTCTAAACTTAATTAATCTCGAGATGCATATAGTAATGTGATTAGCTATTTGGACAATGAAGTAGGCCCTTATTTGTTACCCAAAAATATTAGCCATAAAAACGTTGTGAAAAATTATCCCTTTGCAACCCAAGTTGAGCCAAATAAAATTTATCTTTTCGTTTGATAACCAGAAAAACCCAAATAGCCCGGAATTGGAAAAATTGAGAAAATTCATCAAGTAAGTCCAAATTGTGCAACAAAAAGGGGTAAGGAGAAAAAAAATAGATATGCTCAACAAAAATAGCAAAAAAAAGAAAAAAAGAAAAAAAGAAGAAAAAAAAGAAAGAGAAAAATGAGCAAATGCCCGAAAAAGCACTAATGGACGTCATAAGGACATTTTCCATTTCCGAACATTCCATCCATTCCCAATTTTTACCCTTTACACCTTAACCCAAAAAAAAAAGTCCTAACCGAGTCCGAATGGCGAAATTGGTTACCGCATGGAGAGCTAAGATATGAAAAGATAATATGAGAGATTAAATGGTGTGAACTAGAGGTGATGTTCCCATTTCATTGTAACTGTATTCCGATGATGACATCTTTTCACCATAAATTTCCTTCTTTTCAATTTTGTATGCGTGAATTTGTGTCCATTATATTTACTCTTTATATCATGCATACCGTGAGAATAGCCACAATCTGAGTGATTCGTTTGTGAGTGCATTCGTAAGAATTTGAATCAAAATGAATTTTCGGAAAGTAACGTAATGCTCAATCAGTGGAAATTTGAGGTTTAATTTTTGACTTTGCACACACACACACTACAGTTTGAGACATTTGAATATGAATTTATGGTGAGTATTTTTCGAAAATTTTAAATTGTACAATTTTTATGTATTTTGATCTTTATTTGAGTCAATAAAGAATTTTGTGGGTGTATTCACTGCAAACCCTCACGAGACAAAACTCGTCCTACTAGGGTAACCTAGGGGTTTAAAGGCTTGTTGCATACGCTAAATGCAATCGCTTGCCAGCGGAAGTGGAATTTTATTTTAATAAAACAATTTTCAAGAGTAGAATTTTGGATAATTTCATTTACATTGCTCGGGACGCGCAAAGTTCTAAGTTAGGGGGTGTGATTAGGCACATATTCTTCACATTTATCCCCTTAATTTCGGTATTTTTATGATCCCGTTCAGTGTATTTAGCTTGGATTTGTCTCTTATTTATGCCACCAACCTTTTTTGGCAAGTATTTCTTGTTTTGTGTATTTCTCATGTGTTTTACAGGTATTTCATGCAAGTTAGTGCGAAGGAGAAATCAAAACAGTGAAAGAAACCAAGAAATGGAGAGTTGAAGGGCATTTTCGTAATTTTTCAGCCTTATTCCGGAGGTGGGGCCAACTAGAAAGTTGAAGAGCTCTAAATTACAAGAATATTGGAAAAAACGGCACCTCAATCCGAGATACGGTGAAGAAGTTACGATTTTTTGAAGTTGTGCGATAATGAAGAGTCTGGATGTGCGGATTTCTGTAATTAATTATGCATTTAATGCAGTGCAACTCTTGGAAAACTTGTGCCACAAGCGAAATTTGATGCTAAATTCGTGCAACTTGGTGCTATAAAAGACCAAGTCCTACCTCATTTTCAAAAGGGGAGTTGCTAGAGAGAGGCTAGGTTAGGAGTAGGTTAGAAGTGCTAGATTGAATTTTAGGGTTAGATTTTGAGAGCAAATTTTCTATTCCTTCAAGAGTTTTCATGAAGATTCCAATTCCATTTTTGTTGCTGAATTCAAGTAATATCTTTCCATTCTCTATTTTTATTATTTGCAAATTATTTCCCATGTCTTGTAGATCCATAATTTTGTGTGTGAATTTATTCTTGAACCAAATCATGAGTAGCTAAATTCCCAAGGGTTGGGGTACATGAACTCAATCCAAGGCAAATTATTTATGTAGAAAATAGAAGATAAATTAAAATATTGATTGAATCGTGAAAGCACCGCTTTATATTTACCTTTGATTTCGTATGGTGCGGGCTTGAACCTCATATACGTAATGCTTAGAATATATAAAGACTGGATTCATTCACCGCTTTATATCTATCTTTGATTTCATTTGATGCGGGCTAGATCCCTCATATATGTAATTCTTAGAATGTATAAAGACCGGATCTAGTCAATAATTTTAATTTACAATACTAGTATTTTATACGGTAATTTGTTAAGGATTGAGGGATTGTACCCTACCCTATTTTCTCCCATTTGTCAGATCTAATTTCTTTTGCACTTTTTAGTTTGTTTTTCTTAATTAATTTTTTAATAGAAATTTTCCCAATTTTTAATCATCTTTTCGTTTCTTTTACGAAATCATTTCAAGATTTAATAATTTTTCTTATTACTATTTCGCAATCTCGATCCCTGTGGATACGATCCCGACTTACCGGGTTTATTACTTGAGCGACAGGCTTGCACTTGAGCCTAGATTGTACGCACTTTTGAGACAAATATTAAGTTGCGTCATATCTCTAAATTTAGACGGTTAAAATCCCTATTTACTTAAAAAGTTCACTTATAATTTTCAAAGTGTAATCTTTAAGCATGGACTATCAATTAATTTAATAAAAGTATAACCCATCAAAAAGTAATCATACTTAAACTAAAAAAAGATTTTTTCAAACAAAGTCGAATGTCTAAAATATACTCTCGTATCGTTTTAAATGAATATCGAATTTTTAAAACTTTTAGATCATGTTAGAAAATAAAGACGAATTTAAAATACATGCAATATTATTCAAACATAATAAACTTCAACTAGTCCCATTAAAGAAATTAATCTAGCATCATTAAAGATAAAATGAAAGTGCAAGAATGAAGAATAACTTTCATTAATAAAATAAACTTACAAATTAATCGTTCCTGAGAAATGATATTGACATAATTTTTCCCACAAAAGAATAATTCTTGGCCCTAAAAAAATATCCTCTCAAAATAAAAGTACATAAAATTATCTTTCTAGGTTCTCCCGAAAATTTCTGTCTAAAATAATGAATCCAAGGTTCTTATTTATATGGTTAGGGGTGAGATATGTGATTTGAGTTAAAAATCCTATTTTAATAGATTAAATGAGAGTTTAAAATCCCAAAATAAATTATTAAAAAGGTTACGCACGAAAATAGAGTTTGAATAAAAAAATTGGACTCATTTTCCAATTGTTGGCTTTTGAGTTGAAAGTTATCTCTTTGGGATTCATGTTTATCAAAACAAAAGGAACTGTATTTTAAATTTGGCAATTGCTGGAGCTTTTTGGAGCATTTGTATGGCTAATGGGATTCCATAGAGCATGTTATGATGCGTTGGACTGGTTAGTCTAAGATCGCGTTTGGCTGGAAGCTAGCCTTATTAAAAACGTAAATGTGTTGGGATTCAACCCATGAGGCCTTATTCCTTGCGCACGCATATCACCAGCTAGGCTGAGCTTATCTTCAATAATACTTCTGAATCCAATAATCTTTAACTCTATTTCCCATCTAAATTTCCATATTCTCACTTTGATCCCCCAACTTTATAACTTTTGCAAACTTGCACATACCCTTCATAACTCTTCTAAATGACCTAGACCTTCACCAAACTTTAGGAGTACCTAAAAAATATAAAATAACTTATATTAATTCAAATTAATCTCCATAAAGTTTAGAAAATTACCAATTTACCATCAATTGTATTTTAGAACTCGAATTTCATAACTTTTCTATTTTAACTCTGAATTCAATCATATTTTAGGAAAAACTTTATATTTCTGAGGTAAACTTTTCAAAATTATTTTTATGGCCATAAAGTTTTTAAATTCTGGTATCACCCCTTAGTTTATTAAAATTGCATTTTTAACTCGAATTTTATTCAAATTTGCAATTTTCTTTTTATTTATAAAAATGAGTCTAAAAGCTCATTGTTTATGATATAACGTGCTTAACAAGGCCTAGATTTGGGATACATAATAAAAAAATTAGTCACTCATCAGTTGTCATCATGGAAGAAGATCTCCATACCTGGCTTCATCCTTTTATTAGTTGGGTCATATCATGTTTTAGAGAATTCACAGAAATGGAAGTACTTTCCCTCTTTGATAAACCTTCCTTTCATGGCGTCTCCTTAGATGGTCTTCTTATCTTCCAGGATTTTTTTGGCCCGATTAACGGAGTGCTTTGACTTCATCTTGTAAGGGTTGGTAGCCCTGGTCGCATGGATAAAAGTATTCTTTTAGGACTATATCTCAAGTATCCCTTGCTGTTGTCATCCTAGATCCATTCTAGGCATGGAATGAATGTTATTGAACATCTGAATCACGTTAAAATTTCCATGAGGGATGTGTTCTAGACATACTCGATCTTTGAAATTGTCCACCACTAGGACAGGATGTGGATCACTTTTGAAACCGAAGAGGAACATGTCATTGGTCCCATGCTAAATTTATAATACCAGACTATTGGTGTTTGAACTATCTGAACTATCGTCATCCTAAAGGATGGCGATTACCTGGACTTTGGCGAAGAATTTCAGTTTTTGATGAAGAGATGAAGCTACTCCTCGGATATTGTGGAGCCATGGGAGGACAAGGAGTAAACTGAAGCAAGCTGGTATATCGATGACCTAGAATTTTGTCAAAGGGTGGATAGGGATAACCCCTACTTTAAGTTTTATAGATTCCATTATTACTTGGAGGTTATCATCATTGGCACATACGACGATGAATCTGGGATTGAGATCGGCGACCTTTAATTGCAGGTAGTTGAGGGCTCTGAGTGGGAAGACATTGAGAGCAAACCCATTGTCTATAAGTGCTAGTGGGACTATCTTCCATAAAAGGTCGACAAAGATGTTAAGAGCATTATGGTAATCAGGGACGAATCTTAGGAGTTCTTTTTTGAAGAAGGAGAAGATTCTGGCAGAGGTTAGGGATCCAACTATATTTACTATTTATTTGGGATGAACTATGCGTCATAAGAGGAGTTTTATCAAAGCATTTTGTTGTAGATGGGTGGGTATGAAGAGTTACCAAAAGGTTATGTTGGCTTATATCTTCTTGAGTTGGTCGAGAACCTTTCTTTATGCAACTGTCATTTTTGGCATTGGGAGATCCCCAACGAATCTCTTCCTTTTATCTATTTTAACTGACTGAGACGTCGGATCTTTGTAATATCTCCCGTACTGGGTCATGTGGTTAACGGATGCAGGAAAGAACAAGAACCTTGTGACTTCATCTACTTTGGGCTGAATCAATACTTTTTTTAGTTCTCGCAATAATTCTTTGAAAGAGACCATTCAATGCAAATAAATGACTGAACTGTCTTTTCCCTAGTTTGATTCATCATTCAGGCTATCAAAGTTATCCCACCCATCCTGTAACATTGATATCATCCTAAAAATAGTATTCCCATTCACCCCCCTCCACGGCTTCATCATAAAAGTATTCCCATTCAGCAGGGAAATGAGGGAGTTAAGGGACCAAATGCCCCTAGAGTTTTAAGGATGTCGGTAACTCGGGGATGTTGCATATCTACCCTTTCTGACAAAACACATCTAATATGGTTTGCATGACATCCTTCGAGCTAATTTCTTCTATAGGAACCACCCATTCATCTGATTCTCAAGCCCACTTTTGAGAATACATAAACAGACCACTAAACCTTTCATAATCAATAAACATCTCTATGGTCAATTTCATCCTAAACCACGAGATTTAATCTAGAACTACGAGTAATTCCATGCTTCCCCTTCTGATCGTGTATAGACGATAATGCATGCTCGAGTGAGGAGTGATGGATCTTGATTAATGAAGCTTTAGGGAAGTAGGAGAATAGATGGATAAACCTTGAGGGGTTCGGGTGAGATTGTAGGCATGCTAGGTGTTTTGACAGACATGATTTGAGTAGAAGGGTCAAATTTCAAGATTCTATATGGGAAGATGGCATTCACCCCGGTTCTATGTGCTAGGAGAGGATTATGAGTGGTGTTGGGTTTGGGATTAACTGGTGAGGAGATGATGCTCTGGTTTATGAGACCTTAGATCACATTTTTGAGGTGGAAACATTGCTCCATGGTGTAGCTTATAATTGGGTGAAAGTCGCAGTGAGCATCATGTTTGAAGTTCTTAGGAAGGGGATTTGGTAGTGGTCAGGGTTCTAATGGCTTGATGAGGTTTCGGGCCAGTAGGGCATGGTAGACTATTGATAGGGGAGAATGGAGTTTAGTATATTATTTTCTGGCAGGGTTGGGTGACTTTTAGGTGACCACGAAGTAGCATGTTAGGATATGTTAATGATTGCAGAGACCGAGTTATTGGTTATCTTGTCATACTTCTTTGGAACAAATTATTCGATCAGCCTTTTTGATTCAGGTTCCATTTTATGATTAGTATCCCATTCTTCAATCTCCAAACTAGCCTCCTAGAGGGCTCTAAAGTGTGTGTAGTATTTTCCTCCCATTAATGCTCGAATGTGGGGCAATAAGTTCTTCTTCACTATACTCATTCTCTCTTCCTCTAATGGCCTGTTGGTCATGGTGGTAGATTTCACTCCCACCTTTTAATGAAACTACTGGTTGATTCCCCAGGATTCTGCTTAAGTAGCTCTAAGTCTCTATGTGTAACTTCTAATTCTTCATTGTATTTGTAATGTGACTCAAATTCTTTGGCCATCTTCTCCCAATTGTGGATTATAGATTCCTCGAGAGATGGGAACCATCTAGGGCACTCTCTTTCAAGGTTGCCATTTTTTTTCCATTATCTCTTTTGAATCCCCGGTGAGAGTCCTGCTCGGTGATCGTTACGTAAATGCACAATTGGGGCCTGCTACCTTCGAGTTCTCAATATCTGGCATCTTGAAGTTTTCTGGTAGTTTGGATTTTGGGTACGGTGATATATGGGTGTAGGCTATGTAATTACCTAAGATCTTGACTTGGTTGAATTTCTTTAACGGAAGCTTGAGGTCTTCCTTGAATTTGTTCACTTTTTCTTCCTTGGGGTCCACAAGCACTGGCGATTTAGCCCCTAGTTGAACAAGGTTCTGAATCAGTTGTAGAGTGGGTGGCGGTCCATTTGCAGGTAAGGCATGTTTATATTCTTTGTAAGACGCAAACTAGTTGAGGCACAGTTGGTCTCATGGCATGTGGAAAGAGGATTTCGAGTTAATGAACCTTGAGAGTTTCAACTCGATGACGTTGAATTTCTTAGACATTGGACGAAAGGTTGTAAATATTGGCACTGAGCTAAGATATGATGGCTGAACATTCTTTATTAATAACTTGTGGTGTAAGGTCTCAAACTCGGTGGAAGCAGCAAAGGAAGCAGTAGAGCTTTGGGGTGGTTTGACAGAAGACCAGAGCTAATAGGGTCCCAGGACAAAATCTTGATATGCGATCAACCTAGGAGGCAAAATGATCTTGATTTATTTTTTAAGGAAAAAAAGGAGTATTTTGGGTATTTTTTGTTTTGAAGAAGGGGGGGATATATTTTTGGTATTTTTTTGAAAAGAGGAAGATGGAAAATCCTCATCATGGTTATTATTATTATTATTAGATTCCACTTGTATTAAGTTTTCCTAAAATGAAGGAAAAATAGCAGACAACACTTGAGCCTAGGGAAAAGTATGGGTACAAAATGCAAGACACGGTTTAACTTGTCTCAAGGCTCATAGACAAGGTCCTATTTTTAAAAACGAGTGAAATAACACGAAAATTCGATCAGTATGGCGACTTGGAATTTCGATAGAGTTTTGTGGTGTAAATGACAATCTAAATATGAGTGTTCTAGGGCAGTAGCCTATATGAGGTTTCTTAATTTGGCAGGTTAGTGAAATGGTTACCCTCTTTAGTATGACTTCTAAGATATACCTCTTTCCTATAATCGCAATCAGTCACTGGTACGTGTGGACAAGCCATTTGATATACCCGACTGTATGTGAATTGCCTCACGATATACCTCGTGGCGATGGTATATGTGAGAGAGAATTTAATATACTCGATGTACGTGAAGGAGTTCCTTGCTATATACCTCCCATCGTGAGTTTCATCAAGCGGTACGATGCGAGGAAACCATTTTATATACGTTGAACGTACGAGGCCAATGAAAGGTGAGAATCATATTTCTTAGGTTAACCGCACCCAGCAGGACCGACACCCATCATGAAGTGATCCCAGTATAGGACAAAATTTTTGTCAATATTTCCATGCTCAGGTGATGTAGTGTTAAAAAATTCATGAGTCTTGATTAGTATCTTATGGAGAATTTTTGTATGCTAAGTAAAATGAGTAATACCACTATGTGGGAGAATATAAAAATATCATGAGATAAGAGGAATAATCATAGAAAGTAAAGCTAGTAACTATATACATGGATCATGGTGACAATACAAAGCATGGTGGTAGAGTTTGAGCATGTGCATATATAATTGGGGAATATGTGTAAGGTGAGAGAATAACATGAGAATTGTGTGAGTGAGAAAGCATGTGAATATGTTCAAATGAGGTAAATATGGAAGTGGTTTCTAGTGACACTAGTCATATATAATATACATGTCATGTGTGAAATACGTGTCAGTGAGCATGGATATATACAAGTGTGAAAAAAGTGAGGGTGTATGCTAGAAAATCTAAGCATGGATAATCTATAAATGGTGTTTGAAGCATGTAAGTGAGAGTATATACTAGTGTGAGTGTGTGAAGTGAGCATGGATAATACAAGTGAGCATAGGGTAGAACATGGTGAACATGTGCAAATGAATAAAAAGTGAAGCGTGTAGCAAAAAATGAGACATATATATATACAAGAAATAAGAATTAGAGTAAGGATAATATACAAGTGAAGGCATATGTACACACCCAAAAAATTGAGAGCAAAGAGATAACACCTATGTGAAAAATGACTCTAGTCCTCTAAAAAGTCCCCAACAGATTCACCAATATGTCCATTCAGGTCGAATTCCATCAATGTGGGCTAGATTCGAAATCGGGATGGGAGGGAAAGTCCTCTAGGAGCGTCCCTCTCTTCCCAGCCATGCACGTGCGGGTGATTAAGGGATATGTGAGTCCTCTTTCCCCCACTCATGTTGGTGTCTGTGCAGGGTACCTCAGATATAAATTTAGCCATCGTAGGGGATAACATGAAGGAATGGAGTCACTATCCTATTTTTCTCAAGAAAGGCAAAAGAATGTAGTCACCTCGAAAGAATGGAATCAAAGTCATACTGATGTATATGAAATCAAATGAATCGAAGGTATGGGGACTATGTTAGGAAATTTGAAGGTGTTAGGCACCCATTCCGCCCTTTCGATATCTTATGAGTTATGTTAATACTCTCATATTCTCCAAAGCGTGATGTGTGTGTACATGTGTATAATGTAGATAATGGGAGAAGGGAATCATCTCACTCATGCCATGGAAAAGAAGGAACAAAATCATATGATGTGAGTGTTCTCTAAATCATGAGTCAATATGGAAAAGTGAATATGCACGTCGGATAAGACACAAATATGTAGGATTTAAAGACTCACAAAATAGATATAATATAGTATAAAATCATAAAACGGAGAGAGAGGAGTCGAATCCCAGGATTATCCTGGGATACCTATGTAGATCAAGGGGATCAAAGTCCACGTAGTTCGAATATATCGTAGGGTTGGGGTTCAACCCATAAACCCAAATTTAAGACTCTTCTTTAAGTGTTTTTGAAGGTGTGAGAAAATGAGGAAGTCTTACTTTTGGAATGTCTAAGTAAACCCTCTTTTTTTTTAAAAATTATGTGGATACTAATAATAAAAATGGATATTACTTGATATGCAATAAGAATAAAAGATATCACAGAATGGTAATAAAGTGAGTAAATAACACTAACTGAGTAAACTAAAAATGAATTAGGAATATGCTTTATAGGATACTTTTGCGATTGAATTTGGAAGGTATGTATGTAGAGGTGTAAATATGGTCTGATTGGATGAGATAAGTGACCAAATGTGGTAGTAAAGTTAGGTGGGAAATGTTGGAAAATAGTTTTTTCTTTATTATGATGACGCTTTGATTTAGAGAGAATGTTTGATGATTGCTAAAAAGGACTTCCTTGAGGAGTGAGATCATGGGATCCTTAAATAATGCCTTTTACGGTTGGGGGTGCTAATTGTCATGTGTCCTAGCCTACGTATTGACAAAGTACATGCCTTTCGAGGGAATGAAAGTACACCCTACCAATATGCAGGGGGTTTAGGGTGCCTATAGGCAGCCCATAACGAACTTTTTTGCGCAAACAAGCATAAAATGCGAGCTATAAGTCCAACTTAAGCACGGGTAGGACCATTGGAAATGTGATTTAGAGCCTTTCAAGAATCCATTGAGCCACTCTCGGGTTCAAGAGTTGACTGAAGTCAAATGGGCATCGAAAGCGCTAGTTGGTATCTAGATGGGGGGTTTTCGGACTAAAAAGGGTCGTTTGTGCTAATCGTGAGGCCAATTCTTTCACGACACAAAATGATGGAAACGTAATCCATTGACCTTTGAGATTTCATTGAGGTTCACACAATTTAGAGAGTTAACCAAGGTCAAACAGGGCCTAAAAGTCCCTAGTGGCCTTTAGAAGTAAAAATAGTTATTCTTACAGATAGTGAGGTCGATTAACGCATGTCATAGACTATTGGAAATGTAATTATGTTCCATTTAAAATTTCATTGATCTTCGCTCTGGTCGAAGAGCTGTCTGAAGTAAAACGGGGCCCAAAAGTTCCCTGTGGCCTCTAAATTGATTCTCAGAGTAAAAATGATCATTCGTGTGGACCGTGAGGTCGATTCATGTAAAATATGGATTGCTAAAAAATATAATTCAGTGAACTTCGAGATTTCATTGAGCTTCACTTAAGTTGGAGGGTTTATCAGAGTCAAATGAGGCTCGAGAGTGCCCGGTGGCCTCTAGAACAATTCTCGAAGTAAAAAGGATTATTCGTGCAGACCTAAGGATGACTCATGCCAGGCATGGACCGTTTGAAAGGTAATTTTGTTCCCTTAGAGCTTTCATTGAGATTCACTCAATTTGGAGAGGGGATCTAAGTCAAATGGGGCCCAAAAGTGCCTGATGGCTTTTAGATCAATACTCCGAGTGTGACCTAACATTTACTAAGGGAGGAGGAGTTAGAACCTAAGAAGGTACCCACCCATGGGGTACTAGTATGGGGTGCCTACACCACCCCTAAATTTCCAACTATAAAAAATCCTTGACTTTAAGATAAGTCCCTAAAAAATCGTACAATAGCAGTATTCAGTTAAGGTGAAATATAAGATACCACGCCCTAGGAACTACATTTGACAAGATTCCCCTCAAAGCATATGTAGGTAGTCCTTTAAAAGACTAGGTCATACTATAATTACATTACGAATCTTTCCAAAAGCCCTTTGAATGAAATCCAAACCTTGTAATGAAATTCACAATCCAGGGAATCCTAAATTCCTAGTGAATAATTTCATGTTTGAGAAATAACATAATAAAATAATTAAAAATCTTACTTTAATGTAAGAGCCTAGAAAGGTCTTCAAAGTTACCCTCCAATTTCAAGAAACCATTCGTCCTCTTAACCCATTATTTTAACCCAAAAATGAAAACTTTACATCAGGTCCACCTCATATAGGTATTTTTATGTTGAAAAAGTGATTAACAACTCCCATTATGAATGTAAAAAAAATTAAAAACTCTCGAATATAAATCATCTCCTAAACACCCCAAAATCTACCTTTACCTTAGAATCCCAATCGTCTCCTAAAAGCATCCACCTTCTACATTCATATTATGTTCAATACACTGCCTCCCCTCATAATTATATCAAGAAGTCATCAGTCTGTAATTACCCACATCCTTACAATAGGCATCCATTGCCTAACTAAAATAAAGCCTCACACTGAGCACCTACCTAAAGCCTCGAACTCCACCTGAGTAAACACCTAAATAAAAAAACTCACTACCTTAAGCACCCCCACTTAAGACTTAGACACTACATGATCAAACCACTGTTCAAGAAAATAAATGCCTCATATCCATGAGCTCCTAACTTAATACTTAGATACTTATTGTGCAATCCAATATGAAGCCTCTAACTCATCTAAGAAAACCTATCCAAAGAATAAAACTCCACCCAAGTAAATCCAAAATCTTCATACCCCTTTAAGACAACCTACCCAAACCTTAGGCTCCAACTGAGCAAACCACTACAAAGTAATAACCTCCTATGAGAAAACCTATTTAAATCCTTGGACTCCACTCGAGCAAATAAAATCCTCATAGACCGCATAATCCCAGTTAAGCCTTAAACCCCACCAGAGAAAACCACTAGAAAGCCTCAGACGCCGCCTGACAAACCATAACAAAGCCTCGAGATCCACCCCATAAAACCCATGCACAACCTGAGTCTCCTTTGAGAAAACCTCTCTAAAGCCTCAGATGCCACCCACGAAAACAAAAGCCTCATTAAAATGATCACCTCACTTAAGCCTTAGACATTTCCTGAGCAAACTAGTACAAAACCTCATACACTATCCAATGCACTACAATTAAACCTCAAAAACCACTTGAGGAAACCACTAGAAAGCCTCAGACACCACCTAAGGAAACCACTATAAAGCTTCATATTCCTCTTAGGAAATATTTCTAAAGACTTGAACTCCATTCGAGCGAACGAAAATCTCATTACCCTAAGCACCCAACTTAAGCCTCACACATCACCTGAGTGAACGACTACAAAGGCTCAAAATTTCTTGTAAAAAACCTGGAACGAATAGGATACCTCCCATGACATCCATATTTTTAGTGTGAGCAAAGTTGTTTTGTTAATATAAAGTTTCAACGCATTCATAGGAAAATAGTAGATGCTTTATTACAGTCCAACAAATTAGGTATAATGACTAAGCACTTTATTATTTCAAGCATTAATGGCTATAGATAATGTCCCATAATAGAAAAAAAATATAGTAAGGCTATATAAACTTATAAGTAGTAACATAAGTAATCATGATGGGTTTTTTTGTCCTGCTACTAACTTTCCATGAGTATATGATGGATAAAGACATGCGTGATGATGCACTAAAGTTTGCGGGGTCGCGGGGAATATTTCCTTACTTATGCTCAGGGTCCATTCGAAATTGTTTTAAAGAATAAGCAAAAATTATCCAATTAATAATTCAGATTCTATACAATTTTGGAAGAAATAATGCCTGAAGATTAGTAACATCATAAGTTCATAAGAAATGGGATTCAATAGTTAATCTAAAATAAGGCATAACAATGCATGATGATATTGCTACAATTTTAAATATTAGGTCTAGAATGGATAATGGTTATGGATGGTTTCTAAACCAAATAATCCATAATTATCTGCTAAACAGGCTTTAGGGAAATTTCCATACATATAACAAATCAACCCAAAATAATTGGAGATAAAGTAACTATGCTAAGCTAAATACTAAGAGAGGCATCCATATGGTAAGTGTAAACTGGGAACTCAATACCCTGATTCCTATAGGCCAAATAATACTGCTATGGATATAATGGTAGACTATTCCCTAGTCATAATGTATGCTATAATAGAACAGCTTCAATGAAATCAGATTAAATGATATCATTGCATTAAAATTATCATAAGGTTTAAAAATCATATCAATTGTAGCATAATTTTGAACTCCACAAATGAGAAAAAGATAATTGAGGCTATCACAGAGTGATATGAATAATTATTGTCTACAAAAGCATTGTGTGAAATGATATTGAATAATAATCACCTACTTGTTAGGGACTTGTTTGAGTTTAGATTTGGGTTGAGTTGGTTTACTACTGGGGTCCGAGAGGGCTAGAAATTTAGAAAATAATTTAAGTAAGGTCAAGTTTTGAAATACTATATACTTATAAATATAGATGCGTATAAAAATAACTTTATAGGGAGTAATATTTAAATTAATCTCTTGGTCAATTACACCTAATTCCTTAGATTTTTAAATTTAGTGGGAATAGAGTTTTTTATTCATAAACATGTCAAAACTAAGGGGGAGAAGTTTGAGGTAAAAATTCAGAAGTTGGAAAATATCAGGGTTTATGTGCAAAATATCTTTTCGAATTTTAAAATCAAAGTTTGGTGTTTCTTCTAATTAGTTTTCTAGTTCACCAAATAGGGTGATATACCATTTTTACTAGAAAAATAAAATAAAATGTTTGAATTTTTTGATTTGGCATGCGCCCTCATGCATTTAATCAAACCTTCCACGCACTGTGATTGACCTCCCTCGCATGCGTGTTGACCGCTTCATCTTCAACCTTTGAAATTTTGATTTTAGCGCTACAAACTTTGACCTTTGATTAAATACAGTACATGATACCATTTGGGATGATTCAAAGTCATTCCTTTTGAATTTTCATAAGGTATCCAAAAATAAAACTTTCAAGGATTGAGGTGAACTATAACGTTATCTCCATTCCAAAATTTGGAAAATTGTAGTTCCATATTCATGAATTTACAATAGAATTTGAGATATGGAAATTATAGGGTTTTGTTCCTTAATGTTTTAAGAGTAAAATGGCTTTGGTTTGACGTCATAATTCATAATATAACAGAAAATTTTGGGTTTTGAAATTTCTACTTCCGAAGTTAAAAAAATTAGAATTTGAAGCTTATAAATATTCTATAATCAAATTAAACATTGCACCTGAGTTCTTTAAAGTCAAAGGACAAATACTCCCACCTTGGAACTGGTGTGAGGCCAGGAATACATAATTCACCATTGAAGCTCAAGCTTTGATGGTGTTTTTGGAATTTTGATCCTTATCAAGGTGTTTTTAAGTGAAGTTCTACATGTAAAAGTATATATATAATCCATATAAGTGCAGAAACTATCTAGAAGTGATAAAACTGAGTTTGGTGCATAAAATATAGGAATACCAGACATTCTCAATTTTTGGAGTTTTATTTTACTAAGGCTAGCTGATGGTTTCTGTAGACATTTTTAGGGCCTTTTTTTAGGGATGGTTGAGGTTAGATTATCACTGCGAAAAGTGGTGGATTGCAGGAGGTTATAGGTTGGTTTTCTTTGCAAAATAATTATTGGGCATGTGCTCACTCATGGTTCCAGGCTTATGTGATAGCTTAGGTGGAGTTACAGTTAACTAAGATCCAGTTGGTTTGAGGTTTAGTTTTAGGTCCTTACTAAGTTTATTTGGAGTATATTTTATAATTTTCATACTTTTGAAATTTTAGGGACTAATATGCAATTTCCTAAATTGGGGAGAGTATTCTTAGGTTCTGGTTTGTAATTTAAGATGGGTAAAAGGTTGTATATGGAAAACGTTTGTGGTCCGTAAATTATTAAATATATTAGAATGCCTTATAAAAGGTTTAGGGGGCATTTTGAAAAGTTAAAAACTTTAGGACTATTTCCTAATTTAACATTTTCTAGGATTTATCAAGATTGTTAACTATTACGGATCTTATAATTCCCCTACCAAAAAAACAATTTCATCCTTGAAATTACCTTCAAGGAATTTAGGGTACTATTGTTTTATAGCATCCCTAAGGTCCCAAGTATCTTCTTCTATTCCATGGTATTGCTAAATAACTTTAACTAAGTAAATGGCTTCGGTACGAAGGATTTAATCTTCAGTATCTTATATTCGGAGAGGCCTTTTTTCAATATCATGATTGGTTTGTATAGAAAGCCCTTCCCATGAATTAACTTGATTTGGATTATGGATATATTTTCGTAACCGAGACACATGGAATACATCGTGTATTTAATATAAATAAAGTGGTAGATTTAAATGATAAGCTACTGGTCTAATTCTTTCGAGAATTGTATAAGGTCCCACATACTGTGACGTGAGTTTAACTTTTCTTTTAAACGTCAGGATTCCCTTTCTGTGTGATAGTGTTAAGAGAACATATCTTTTTCTCAAAACTCTAAGGTTTGCATTCAGTGATCTGCATAGCTTTTCTATCTACTTTGAGCTTCTTCTAATTTCTCTGCAATTAAATGTATATTTTCGGTAGTCTCTTTTATTATCTCGAGACTAAAAAAACCATTTTTTACTTATTCATTCCAACATAATATTAAATGACATGATTATCCATAAAGTTCTTTATACGGAGCGTCTTGGATGTTGACTTTGTAACCATTATAATATGGAAATTCAATTAAGGCTAGATGGTCAATCCGTCTTCCTGCTAGATCAAGCACACATACACATAACATATATTCAAGCAATTGTATTAGACATTTGGATAATAGATCTGTTGGTGGATTAAAAGCAGTTCTAAGATGTATTTTAGTACCCATGGCTTGTTGTAATGCTTGCCAAAATTTTTCTATAAATCAAGGATCACAATCGGATACTATAGATAAGGGTGCTCCATGTAGTCTAATCATTTCTTAAATATATTAGATGCTAAGTTTTTTAAATTAATCGGTAGTAAGAACATTGAAAAAATATGTCGATTTGGTTAATCGATCTATGATTACACATATTGAGTTACGTTCTTGTACGGTGGGAGGTAATCCACTAACAAAGTCCATTATAATGTGATCCCATTTCCATGCGGGGATAGGAAGAAATTGTAGTAGTCCACTAGGGTGTTGGTGTTCAATATTTACTTGTTAACAAGTTAGACATTTGGCAATAAGGGTTCAGATGTCTTGCTTCTTTCCTTTCCACCAATATTATCTTTTAAGATCATGATACATTTTGATATTTTCGGGATATATAATGAATTTTGAATGATGACCTTCTTGTAATAATTCTTCCTTTAGAGCTGAATTGGAAGGTACATATATTCGACTCCTGAAACATACTCCATTCTATGGATGGTAAGTTCAACCTTTACTTGCCTATTCTTTGGTAATTTTTTGACATTGGACATCAAGGATGTTATCCGTGAATTGTTGTTCAATTATTTTCCTCTAACGTGTCCGATAAGCTATAATGTTACGGAGAATAATGAGGGGTTCACTTTGTAAATTATACTCATTGAAGGTGGTCGTGACTTGGTAAGCAAACATTCCAGTTAGTCTTCCATTGGTTTTCGACATAACGCGCCGGATACTACATTGTGAAAGTGTGAAAGCCCCCAAATTTTTAACTTTAAATTACCTGATGGTTCAATTAAATTCCAAAGTAAAATTAAATTAAAATAACAGTGAAATTAAACTACACAACCATTTTGGAATTCCACTTAAATACATGGTATTTCAACTGAGTAAGAATTTAATTCAATTTAAGGTCCAAATATTGCTAACCTAAACAAATATAAATGTTACCAAATTAATTAAGTTCTATCTTGAATTAAATTAAATTAAACTATTACCCAAATATTTAATTAGCACCTAAAATAAAAAAAAGTGTGCTTAAACCCAATTTTATTTTGATTTACCTAATCATGAATCTAAGTGTGTTTCTAAAAGATGAAATAAACAATTTCACACTACGCCGCGATGTACGAGGAAAACCTAAATGGAAAAAACCTCGAACGACCCCACCTAACAAATCCACTAGGTATGGTATGTTTACGAAGACAACGCTAAGAAGACTTACAAAACTCAACTCGACTCCTTCAATCCCTGACTCTTCCTTCGCTCTTCAACCTATTCCTTAAAGATAACTCCGAAGTCCACCGGAATCTTGGAGTCCAGTAATGGAGGCACAACAATCGTCAACCACACATGGTGCCTTTCACCATGTGAGAATGTCGCAGCAAACAAATTTCTTCACGTGTAGAGAAAACTCGGCGCCAAACAAACGTAAATGTGAGAGCCCTGATGATGTTTCGATCCATTCGAGTGAGTGTGAGGACAATTTTTCAAGTGAGGGAGAAGGGGATATCCATAAATTTTTTATTGATTTATACACCGATACGTTGAAAACCAAAAAAGTTGAATAAAAATTTGAAGCTTAGGTTTTAGATTGGAGAGAGAGTCGAAAGTTTTAAGTGTGTGTGAGGCATTGGCGAGTCAAATCGAGAAGGTGAAGGTTTCTTTATGTGAGCAGTTGATCGTCTTAGGCCAGGAATTAAGATGTGATACTTGTGAGATATCTTCAATCTATATTGGATCCTTGTGAGAAACTTGATCCTGTGTATCCTAGCTCTAGAGAGATCTCGAATGTGCCTGGGAGGTCAAAGTTAATTTAGAGAACGCAGCTAAGAAGATTTAAAAGATGATCCTCAGGCTTGCTTTGGGTAATATTGAGAGTCTAGGAATATGTTATAACGGTGCATCCACTTCTAATGTAGCACCCGAGCTGGTTCTTGAGTTTCCGATAGATCTATATGGATCTTAACCTAACACACCTAGTTGTCTGATTAAATGTAGGAGAGAGCATTATTTACATTTTGAGAGACGTGTTCCTAAGACCGTTTATGTTTACACCCATTGCAAGCAAAGTGGACACCTTAGGGATTTTTTAAAGTTGTGTAGTGTGTCTCATAGGTATCTTCCACGTTATGCCACTACACGTTTTTCTACACACACTCCCACATATGTGACGTAAAATGTTCCCGAACATCAAATGAGAGATTTTGATCTTTTTCGAGAGCAAGTTGAGTATTTGGTCAAGACCTCACATGATTTGATGGATGTTTTCATAGGATGTCATCTCCTTTAGATAACTCCTATGGGCCTAAAGAATAAGGTTTAGGTTTGTTTTCTAGCATAGGATTCTTTTCATTTTTATATATTCATGGCTATTGCTAAGGTGCACTACCATTGTATTTTGAAAAATCCAAAAAGATTTTTGTTTTTCTTAATTGGAAAAGTACACAAAGATTTTTTGTTTCTTTTTAGAAAAATTGATAAAGCCAAACAGATTTTAATTTGATAAAATTTTCAAAAAAATCCAAAAAGAGTTTTGTATTTTGTTTATACCATATGTGGAGGAGAATTAAAGATGTACAAGTCACCAATTCATTCCACATCAATGTGACTATTTTTTAGTGTTTTAAGATGTGACATCATTTCATTTTGTGCTTAATAATGTGTGTAGTCATTAAGATGTGATGTGATGACTACTTACTGATTGCAGAAATTGGTATCAGAGGAGGTTACACCAAGTTATTGTGTGATCCTATTTTTTCAAAAATATTTTTTACTCATACCATTTTTTTAAATTGGTATGAGAGAAGGTTACACCAAATTATCGTGTGATCCTGATTTATTTTTTCATTTTTCCTGGTAATACCATTTCTCTCCAGTTGGTATGAGAGTAGGTTGAACTAAGTCAACATGTTAAACCCTTTTTAGTTCTTTTTGGGTGGTTTTGTTTCTCTTTCGATGGATTCCCATAGTTTTGATGACTTAAATTGTTTGAATTCAAAGTTTTCCAAAAGAATTGAAATTCTTGAAAAAGAAAATTCTCGTTTTAAATCCGTTATGAATTTCTTGCCAATGGTTCAAAATCAAAGAGATTTATTTTGTGAGAAACTTATGGACATGAATCACGATTTTAAAAATTAAGAATTGTCCAAGAAAGAGAATGATGATTGAGTCCGCTTTTTTGAAAAAGAATTAGAGGAATCTAATATTTCTAGGGTTAATGTTTTTGCCATTGAGGATAGTGTTTTGATGAATGATTTTAAGGCACAAGAGAAGACTCTTAGGGAAAGTTTTCTCACATTGAGGGGGAGCAAACTTCGCTTGAGTTTAAAATTTTTAAGTTAAAAGATGATTGAAAAGACTCCAGTTGGGTCGGTTGTAATGGTACTGGTTCACATGTTTCTAATGCTTCGAATGTTAAAGACAATACCATGGTGTATTTTAAAGGGTCAACTTCATTCATGGACATTAGAAAAGGTCAACCCATACGTAACATTCCTCGAGTTTACACATGCTCGCATTCTGATTGAAAAGGTTACCTTAGGAGTTTTTGTTTTGATCTTGAAAGAGGTCCTAGGAAGTTGAAATCTAGTGTGTCCTTGGTTCACGAATCCCTAAGTGTTAAATAGACACCTATTTGGGTAAGGAAATACGCTTTTTAGGATCTATATGTTACACTAGTTGATTCTCACATGCTTGTATATGATTCTTCTCTTCCTATATCTTATAGATGATTGCTTGCAAGATTTTCTTTGTCAGACTCTCATTGTGATTCATGATATATGTTTTCTAGTGTTATAATATGTACTTTTGTATTATATATTTCTTTTATTGAGTCATATTTGAAAAATACAAAAAGATTTGTAATTTTTGTGTATTTTAGTTTTACAAATTTGGTATGGCATATTGGTGTGTTAAAATCCAATTCACTTCGCAATTTTCATATGGCTCGAACATTTGGTTATAAGTTTATATACTTAGATTGATCTTAACCATATTTATGGAGTTGTTTTGAATTTTATTTTCTTTACGGATTCGACTTTTTATATGCCTCCGCACACACATACAATAGCTTGTTGAATGTTTACTTCACTATGTACATTTGATTTGGGTGAGATGTTCTCCCATTAATTGTGTCATCTACATGTTAATGTTACTAAGAGGGATTTCTGCATGTGAGAACCATTGCCCGTGAGAGTTTATTTAAATATTAAAAAAATATGAGTGAAACGAGAAAGGGCTGCGAGAGATAGGTTAACTCGCTACGAAAGCCACCATTCGAAAAGAGACCAAGAAAAAATAAAAGAAAATAAAAGGGAAAAATATGCCAAAAAAATCCAACATAGTATATATTTTTTTATCATTCAAAAGAAATCACTTCAAAAGAAAATAAAGGAACAAAAAATGATTATTCTTATTTTTTCATGAAGCTATTAACTTGTAGAATCATCAATAATCTAGGCTTGTGTGCATTGTGCATGTTTTGTTTATATAAGTTCACTTTATTTGTCACTTGAGGCTAAATCTTAGTTTGATCAATTTTTGTGGTCAATTAGAACTTCTTGAACATATTTTAGTGTTTGGTCTATAATTCATTTATATCTAGTTCACATCCATTCATTCCATTCGACATGTTTGAACACATCAATATTATGTTATTTTTTAAAGCTTATGTGTTTTGTGTCATATTTTTTGGTCATTTATACCTATATGTGTGTGGGATTTGCTTTTATACCTTTTGCATTTGGTATTATATGTTGTATTTGTTAAATTGTTTTTTTAATTGAAAATTTTCAAAAATAGTTGGTTGTATTTTCCTTCGAAATAATCATTACACATGCTTGATTTATATATTTTGTGATGATATCTTATCTTCGACTTGATGCTTCGTATTTTATTTCTATGTTTCTACTTCTTTGTCTATTTGGGATTAAAACAAAGTGGGGGAGCAAATTAAAATGAGTTTGATTTATGAAGGATAATTTATTCAAGAGTTTTATTTATTTCAAACTCGATGCGTCACGAGGTATATTTCTTGTTTCAGGTGTGTAGATTTCCTTTTGGAATTACTAAGGGAGATTAAAAGAGTAAGGGAAGAACAATAAAGGGAAAAAAAGTAGTTTGAAGACAAAGAGACTTATGACATTCCATTATGGGGTTAGGAAGGGTGTTTGTATTTTTGTTATATGAGATTTTTTATTTCAATTTGGTGCTAGGTTATATTTGATTGTTTTGTACTAGAATAGCCAAAGGGAGAATTTTTTAAGAATAAATTTTCTCGGATTGTTGATAGGATAGTTATAGACTAGTTTGGTATATCCCATTATAAATCGACTCCTACCATTATAATTTTTCTCGGATTGTTGTTAGGACAGTTTTTCTCGGATGGGTGACATGCTCGAATGAGATAAGTAGATGATAAGTAGGAACTGATGAAGGCGAAGGTGTATACTACCAAGGATCCTACAACATCCACACCAGTTGCAGCATGTCAAATAAAGGATCTCCTAAGCTCGGCGTCCATTTGGTATGGGACCTAAAAAATGTTTTTACAAAAATAGATTTGATATGGGTCAGAGCCCAAGTAAACAGTTTGAAAACAATTTAGCAAGTATTTAAAATACATTAAAGAGTACATATTATATACATGTTAGTTCCACGTGATCTCACCTGAGATTGTCACCTCTCAACTAATGTGCACGCCGAACGTATTATTCTAAACCCACCTAGTTACGCTAGCCCGTCCAACTAATTGACTTAAATATATTCACATCAAATAATTCATCGTGCCCACCCATTTTGCCCATACAATACGACAGTAAATATATAATCCTCTTTTATTCATTAAGTGTCACTAACTAATTATTAAGTTCACACATAGATTATTTGAGATATCACTATCTCTCTTATTTAGTAGTACAGACTTAGTAGAATAAACCATATGTGTATATATATAGACACCACACTTATAATATATACGGATACGACATCCCTAGGTGGAGACATGCGATGCGGGGAAACGACTATCAAGTCCTAGTACATCACGTACTAAATAAAAGGATATTGGGTTCGCAATCACTCTTGAACCATACATTCACAATTTACACAAATTTGGAGGCGAACATAGTTATAAGCCTTTGGGATACGTACACACCTAACACACCCAAATAACCGATCACACCCTTATTCAGACAAGTGGTTCTCAATTTCTAAGTTCTATATTCTTAGGTACAAGTCAAGATTCCCCCAATGGGTTAATCAGGATAAGACTATCTATGGCGCGGAACCTCCCATGATAGCAAGTAGCCTAGGTATGTTTATATATGCAAATTCATACAATAGGTATTCATGAAACCTATATATTGTGACACCCCGCCTAATAAAATACCGGGTGATCAGTCCTATACCAAATTAAAACAGGAATCCCAGTTGGATCATCCTTAGCATCACTGTCGAAAACTTTTTAAAAACTTACTAACCACCTAGTATTCCAAAGACTGGTGCCAATTTTAACTTTTTAATTTAAACCAAAACCATACATGCGGAATAAAATATAAACCATTCACACAACTGAATGAAAATAAACTGCATCATAATTACACAACATGCCGAATAAATCACCGGCCACCAAGGAAACAATCTATATACAAATATACAACACCTGAAAACTGTACTGAGAAGTCTGGGCGACAAGCCCTAAATGAAACTAGAACTGATATAAGATTCCTACCCTAGAAATGAATAAATGATGCGTCTAATCCAAACTCCTGCTAGTATCCACATATGCCGCAGCTCCGTGTCCCTGGAATAGAATATCAATCCTGGCGTCCCTGTGGCTGGACACCTAAAAGGTTTTGAAAATAGTTTTATAGCAAGGGTTAGAACCCAAAACATTTTGAAAATATTTAGCAAGTGAATTAACTGCAATAATTTAAAATGCATGAATGCGCTTCATATTTAAGTTAGTGTCGCACTCCCTTGTGGACATTCTCACCCCTCCACTATTGTGCACACCTACCGGTTACCTTACCCCACCTAGTTGTACTACCCCATCCAACTAGTCCTGGTATAACCTTCCCTTGCCGTACTACTCTAACCCGAGTATAATGATTCTTGAAATATAAGTTATCTCACTAATTAACTTATTTAATTCCTTCTTACTCTAAAGCATATAACCGTAACATAAGTTATATAAATTAAATACAACACGCACTGTATTACCCATAAATGATTAAATTAATTAATTTCTCATTAATTAACAGCATATAACTATAACCCAAGTTATATAAAGTAAATACATCACACACTGTATAATCATCTACGTATAATATTCACTACTACATTATACGTACCTTTACCAATAACCACACATATCACACGTGTACTCATCCTTCCGAGTATGTCCTCACCGGATGATTTTCTCTAAAGTGCCATCTCACTAGGTGTGCTCACATAACCTAGTTATCCAAGTTAGAGTCTCTCACTAACTTGGTTTGATATACGATTGGAGGCGGTCATATTCCTTCCCGGAAAGTGAGATGCCCCTCACCCCCTGTAACGGACGCTATGACCTGGGAATCTACTCGCCCTACTCCTCAAGCTAGGGAATTCATCCACTGCGCGCAACCTCCCCCTATGGCACTAGAGTATAACTAAAATAAATATCTAATCATAGATACATAATAGCACAGACAATATATACACACATATATATATACTATCACTACACCGTATATATATATATATAACATAAACTCCGGCTCCTCCGTGTACTCATAACTTGTAACACTAGCCTATAATGTCCCGAGTCTCTCGCCCGACTCAACTAAATAAGTTTTCTCACTTATAGATTATCATAATCTCAAGCCTATGGTCCGACTCTAATTTAATTAATTAACACACATTTTTAATTTAATAAATTGGTGTCACTCAACCATTGTCCCCGAACTCACTTACTTGGCCCGTAACTTGATATTTTCCAAGTCGATGTTCCGACTCCAAATTAATTACACTCTCTCAATAATTAATTTAATACTTTGGTGTCACATCACCAACACACCCGGACTCACTCACCTGGTCCATTTTTAAATATCACCCGAGTCTAGTCCCCGACTCCAAATTAATTAATTTAAATGAGTAGCGTTACCCTACTACTATACCCGAACTTATTCACCGATTTCGTTATCTTATATTCTCAGAATTTATTCGCCAAAATTCATTTGCAAAGTGTTGCATATAATTTCCCCACTACCCCCAATTATATTCCCTTATAATTGTTAAGAATTAACTCCCATAATAAAAATTTTCTCTCTTCATTATGCTAGGGGAAATTTACAACTAAAATCTCAACCCATAAAAATCCATAAGGCAAACTGTCAAAATAACTGTAGGGTCGATCGATCGACCACCACCCGTCGATCGATCGATCGAACAGGTGTTCGTCCCCTCCACCGAGCTGTTTCCTCCATTAGTGAAATCCCCGGGTTTCTTTCCTCAAAATCCAGCCTCAAATCACCCTGTTAATCGTCTTATAGCATTTCTCATAAACTATAAACATTATCTAAACCTTTTTACATCATTAACCCTACGAATCGTGATCCGCTCAAGAACATAAATTTCTAAGGTAAACTTCCAAATTTCAGATTTAAATCCCACCCTTTTATATTCCGGTTTTTCACATTCAAACCCGATAATCATATTCAGAAGTATATAACCCAACAAATTCCTACTTTGAATCTCATTCAATCGTTCCAAATATAAAACTCCATTATTGTACCCATTTATACCCAAAAACGGATTTACACCCAAAAACAGATTTTCATCCCCACATCACTATAATATAAATTGATTATCATGCTTTAAGAATCAAAACAGTTAACCACTTGCCTGAAAGTGTTCGTAGTGTCTGATTCCGTTGGCGGAGTCCCTCAATTTGGCTCCAAAAGCTCCCAATTTGTTCTTGATTGTTTTCCCCCAATCTTCCTCTCAAACCCTAGGTTAGAATAATGGTGGCTGCTCCTTTTCCTTTTCTTAGGTTTAGGTTTAAAAACACAAATCCCGTTTTTAGCCTAATGGGCTAAATTAAAATAGCCCAAATCATCCCGTGCGGGCTCGGCTATGCCCAAAAATATCCCGAGACCCAAATGCTACCCCCGGGTACCCTTTCCTGACTATCTCTGACACACCCCAACCCAATTACTTATAATTAAGTCTGAAAGTCAAAGTGAGTCAAACCATAATTAATCTAACCAAACCATAAACACGAGTTTTGATTTCAGAGTCATCATTGTAAATCCATATAACTGAAAACCTTTTTACAACATCAAAGTAGTCATGCCCATAAAAACTTTCATGAAGGATAAGTTAATTTAATTACATCATTTACATTTACACAAAATCATTGTTTCTCCCATTCCTGGCTAACCCAACCTGACCTCCTAGATTTGGCAGTGACATCGTATTACCTGAAAAATGTGAACATAGGAACCGTGAGCAAAATAGCCCAGTGAATGCATCACTACTATACTACTGCATGAATTTAAATGCAATAAATCATGTCCATATACTTATGTATTAACTTATCCGGCTCATTCATAATGAATGACCAACTTTTTCGAATCATGATTCACATATCCTGTCTAAATAGACAATTCTCCCCCATTCCTGGTCGAGGAGTAACCCCTTGTCATTAATAGACAAATCTCCCCCATTCCTGGTCGAGGAGTAACCCCTCATTTCAGTAAACCGAAATGAACAATTTCATATTCATTTTATTATGATCATACCAACAACACGATACAAATATCTCTTTCCAGTGAGTACACTCACCTTGGTTGACAACTACGTATTCAGGTTTCCTTCTGGTGGAGCTGAACTGGGTTGATTAGGCCTTACACCTGTCAATCCAACTAAATCAGTACTGAACCTCAATCATAAATATTATCCAAACATAATTATGTAACTTTCCATGGCTATACATCAACAATATAATTCCAATTAAGTCACATTCCATAAAACATAGGTAAAGGCAAACAATAATGTACATATTGATAAAGTTACGCACATTCAACCGTAGGAAATACCTTATGAGGAATTTATAACCAAAGTCAAGTAAACATGAAATTATACTCCTCAATGTATATACACATGAAACATGTACTCAAAGTACCCTTTGTAACGACAAAATACAAACATTCATTCAAGGGGTATCCAGTATGGCCTGAAATTATTGTACTACACCCTTAACCATCTTATATTCCTAAATTGTATAAATACAGGGGTCCAACCTCATCAATATGAAAACATATATGAATATACTATCCAGTACAAGTGACGGTGTAATTTTTCAAGCTTCCTAGGGCAAGTTATGAACATTTCTCTACAACACAAGAAATCTGCCCTACAAGCTCCTCTATTGTTCCTTCAACTTCCAAGAATTTTCATAATTTTTCTCCAGCATGACTTTCCATGATTTTCAACCCATTTTCATTAGACATACTGAATCGTACATAATTAAAATTTCATAATTGTTTGACTTCATTTGCTATCTCAAAAGCTTGACTTAACTCAGGGCATACCAAAATGAAGTATAAAAACAGAAACCATGTACCAACTTGAAATCATCATTACGGCCTAACCACAAGGATATACATTCTAAATTTCAGATATGATATGAATATATGAGTCTACTTTCATTTCCAGTTGGAATTTCTCAATTCCAGTAATCACACAAGGAGATATGCAGATTTGAATACAAGGGGTTTCAATACAAAGGAAATTTAAGGGTTTCTACATTCAACTTAACATAAACTTGCATATAACCATACATACATATAAAGGGCTGAAACTTTCGTAAACTTATGATGATTTATATCATATAAATCAGTAATATAAGATAAATAACAAGAATTTCTATTAGGATTACCTTCAGGGCTTTTTACGTAATTTCCACGGATTTTTCTACACTTTTTCTCCTCACTTTTCCTTCCTAAACTTCTACCTTCTCTTTCCTTAAGCTTAAAACCCTCTCATGGCTGATCTTGGCTGAAGGATAAGTCTATTTCAAGGGTATAAGGTCGGCCAAGTCTGCCTCCCAAGCCAACCAATCAAATTAAACCATTTGGTTTAATAAAAGACAATTTACCACTTAAAGGGAATTGACCAAATTGCCCCTTGTTCGTAAATTCGGTATAACTCTTTACTCGGGCATCCATTTGATGATCCGTTTGTTGTGTTACAACCCTAACTCACATTTCTACAACTATCTAGTTTTCACCTCAAGTCAATTGTAATGTTACAATGGTCAAAACTAGTCTTAAACTGGAACATTTCTATCGAAAATAACCAAATCTTGTGTTCGTACATAACTCGACATTTCATGATTTATGAAAGTAGGATTAGACTAAACATAAGAAATTAATATTAGATATACTAATAACACATTATTCATATCACATAATATAAACATGATTTAAATATAATTTATCAAAATTATATTCGGGTTGTCACAACTTCCCCCCCTTAGAAAATTTCGTCCCCGAAATTTAATATAAAGGTCACTTACCAAACAAATGGGGATACTGTTTCCTCATGCTATCCTCCATTTCCCAAGTTTCTTCTTTAACTCCGTGGCTCATCCACATAACTTTAACTAAGTGAATAACTTTATTCCTCAATACCTGCTCCTTACGATCAATAATTTCCAACGGTTCCTCGATGTACGACAAGTCTTCCTTCAGTTCAATTGGTTGAGTTTTCAACTGATGGGATGGATCCGCCAAATACTTACGAAGCATCGATACATGAAACACATCATGTAAACGGGATAAATCTGGAGGTAATGCTAATCTATAAGCCAGGGGACCAATTCTTTCCAACACTTCACATGGTCCAATGTATCTTGGACTTAGTTTCCCCTTTTTGCCAAATCTCATAACGCCTTTCCACGGTGAAATACGCAGGAATACAAAATCTCCCTTCTGAAATTCCAATGGATGCTTCCTCTTATCTGCATAAAATTTCTGCCTTCTTTGCGCTATCTTTATCCGTTCCAGAATCATTTTGATCTTTTCAGTTGTCATATCTATCAATTCCGGACCCAAAATTTTCCTTTCACCCACTTCATCCCAACACAAAGGCGTTCTACATCTCCTCCCATATAAAGCTTCATAAGGAGCCATACCAATAGTCGACTGATAACTATTATTGTATGAAAATTCCATCAATGGCAAATGATCATCCCAACTACCTTTGAAGTCAAATACGCAAGCTCGTAACATGTCTTCTAATATTTGAATCGTCCTTTCTGATTGCCCATCAGTTTGTGGATGAAACGCAGTGCTGAACTTCAAACTTGTGCCCATGGCATTCTGGAGACGAGGCCAAAACTTAGAAGTGAATGTTGGATCTCTATCTGATACAATTGACACTGGTGCCCCATGTAAACGAATAATCTCATCAACGTACATTCGTGCATACTTGTCAACAGTGTAGGTGGTCTTAACTAGAAGAAAATGGGCTGACTTCGTCAATCGGTCTACAATCACCCAAATAGAATCATGACCCTTTGGTGACCGGGGTAATCCTATAACCAAGTCCATCGTTATATGCTCCCACTTCCATTCCGGAATAGGCAACGACTGCAATAATCCTTCCGGCTTCTGATGCTCTGCTTTCACTTGCTGGCATACTAAACATTTAGCTACGAACTCTGCAATCTCACGTTTCATATTGTTCCACCAGTAATACTCCTTCAAATCTCTGTACATTTCGGTACCTCCCGGATGCATAGAGTAAATAGAACTATGTGCCTCTTCTAATATATCCCTCTTTAAGGGTGGATCATTCGGTACACAAATCCTATTTTTATAACACAACGATTCATCATTCTTAATCTCAAAGTCACTCTCTCTACCATCCCGAACTCCTTGTTTCTTCTTTTCAAGGAATGGATCACTGATCTGCAAACTTCGTATGCGTTCTGCCAATAAAGGTCTCACTGTGACATGTGCTAATAATCCTCCACTTTTTGAAAACTTCAATTCAATCCCCATCGATGCCAAGTCAAGAATATTTCCAACACGGGCACACCGTATGCAACCCAGAATCCCTGATGATTTTCGACTCAAAGCATCTGCTACCACATTGGCCTTCCCAGGATGATGGTGAATGGTACAGTCATAGTCTTTAATCAGCTCTATCCAACGCCTCTGTCTCAAATTTAGTTCTTTCTGTGTGAACAAGTATTTCAAACTTTAATGATCTGTAAATATCTCACAAGTTTCTCCATACAAGTAATGTCTCCACAACTTTAAAGCAAAAACAATGGCTGCTAGCTCCAGATCGTGTGTAGGGTAGTTTTGTTCATGCGTCTTTAATTGTCTGGAAGCATATGCTATTACCTTCCCATTTTGCATAAGAACACATCCTAACCCCTTAAATGAAGCGTCTGTATAGATCACAAAAGACTCATTCCCACATGGAATAGTAAGTATAGGGGCTGAAACCAACCGCTTCTTTAATTCTTTAAAACTCCTTTCGCAATCTTCATCCCACACAAACTTCACTTCTTTACGGGTCAACTTTGTCAATGGTAATGCTATTGCTGAAAATCCCTTAATGAATCTACGATAGTAACCTGCCAATCCTAGGAAACTCCTAATTTCTGTCACATTCTTAGGACTCTCCCATTCAACAATTGCTTCCACCTTCTTTGGATCAACATATATCCCATTTCCCGAGACAACGTGCCCTAAAAACACAATTTCATTCAACCAAAACTCACACTTGCTGAATTTAGCAAATAATTTCTTCTCTCTCAAAATCTGCAATACAAGTCCCAAATGCTTCTCATGTTCCTCCATGCTACGCGAGTAAATCAACACATCATCTATGAATACTATCACAAATGAATCAATGAAAGGGTGGAATACCCGGTTCATCAAATCCATAAAAACTGTCGGAGCATTAGTCAATCCAAAAGGCATCACCAAAAACTCATAGTGCCCATATCGAGTCCGAAAATATGTTTTGGAAATATCACTATCCTTCACTTTCAGTTGGTGGTAAACCGATCTCAAATCAATCTTTGAAAATACAGTGGCCCCCTGTAATTGGTCAAACAAGTCATCGATACGAGGTAGAGGGTATTTGTTTCTAATGGTCACCTTATTCAATTGCCGATAATCAATACATAATCGCATTGTCCCATCTTTCTTTTTCACAAATAACACCGGGGCTCCCCAGGGTGAAACACTAGGCCGAATGAACCCTCTACTTATCAGATCTTGTAATTTCACTTTCAATTCCTTCAACTCTGTTGGTGCCATTCTATAAGGAGAAAGGGAAATCGGACCAGTACCTGGAATTAATTCAATGGAGAACTCTACTTCCCTATCGGGTGGCAGTCCTGGCAATTCCTCTGGGAAGACATCAGAAAATTCTCTAACCACTGGTATATCTTCAACTTTAAGTGCTTCCTTACTAACATCAATCACATATGCTAAATACCCCACACAACCCTTACTCAATAACTTTCTGCTCTTTATTGCTGAGATAAGACAATTAGGGACAACATTCCTTTCCCCTGTAAACTGGAACTCGGGTTCACCAGGAAGATGAAATGTAACTTCTTTTCGAAAACAATCAATGGAAGCATGATACGATGATAACCAATCCATCCCCAATATAATATCAAAATCCCGAATGGCCAATGGTAACAAATCGACATAGAAATCTCGCTCACCCATTCGTAAGACACAATCTTTATAAACATGCTCAACTAGAATTACACTTTCCATTGGGGTAGAAATATATAAGGCACAATTGAGGAATGAACATGATCTACCCAAATATGAAACAATATCTGATGCCACAAATGAATGCGTAGATCCAGGATCAACGAGTGCATATAAATCTTTGTTTGCAATAGAAAGTTTACCTGTAACCACTTCAGGTGTAGCATGAGCATCTTGCAACGTCATCGCAAACACTCTTCCTCCTGCCCTCGATCCAGTTGCTTGTTGTGTACCTCTCCCCCTGGTGGCACTGCCTGGAGAAGATCCTTTATGAGGCCCCACACTACTGACTGAAACTGTTCTTGCCAACATAGGATAATTCTTTCTCAGATGACCCTTTTGGTGACAGTTGAAACATTCTATATTCAGTAACTTTGGGCAATTTCTCTTTATATGACCCGATGACCCACAAAAGAAACAAACATTAGGATCTCCTTGTGCTGAAAATCCTGAACCTCTTCCACCACTAGCCTCACCCCTTTGCAAACTACTTCCACCTCTACCCTGTTGGAATTTCTGCCCTCCAAGTCTCGAATATTCTGTATCACTACCCTTTTGATAACTTGGATCGAATCTACTTCTTTTTACACCTCGTTCTCGATTCCCTCTTGCCTCATTCACGTCCCTTTCTACTAACATGGCTTTGTTCACCAAGGCTGAATAATTAACAGTCTCTAAAGCCGATAGCCTTGATTTAATAACTAACTCTAGTCCATCGAGAAATCGGCTACACATATCTTCCTCATTTCGGATAAACCTCGAAGCAAAACGAGATAAGGCTGTAAGTTTGGCTTCATATTCCCTAACTGTCATACTCCCTTGATTCAACATGAAATATTCCTTCTCCTTTTGTTTTTGATACATCGGAGGAAAATACTTGTCATACAAGGCTTTAACAAAAGCATCCCATGAGATCACATTCCCGCCTCCTGGGGTAATCAACAAATGTTTCGTGGCATCCCACCAGTACTTAGCTTCTCCTTTCAACATATACGTCGCCAAGGTTACCTGTTGATTTTCAGGCATCTTCATTACCCCAAAGATAAGTTCAATTTCTTTAACCCAAACTTCTGCCTCTGCGGGATCAACTGCTCCTTCAAACGATGGTGGGTTCATCTTAATAAATTTTTCATGTGAAGTACACCTTTCTTCCCGGTGTATCACCTCCTCAGCCCTAGCCAAGGCTTGTGCCTCCAGTTGCCTGGTCTGTTGGTTGCTCTGCCATTAGAGTCATAGCACGTGCCATTTTTTTGCATGTCTGTCAATTGTTCTGGGTCAGGTTCTATATTTCCATGAACAGGTTGCTCAACCTCTGCCTCTGGTGCCATGTTTGAAGCCTCATCTTCTATTTCCACATTCACATTCCCTCCTTCCATTATTTTATATCTGAAATGGATCAAAGATATAACAACACGCAGATATACATATCTTTCCTAACATGATCGTTAGTATCAAATAAAATATATTTCTGACATTCACTGCCAAATCTAGACTCTTCTCACTCCAGAACCTCTACAACCTAGGCTCTGATACCAAAAGCTGACACACCCCAACCCAATTACTTATAATTAAGTCTGAAAGTCAAAGTGAGTCAAACCATAATTAATCTAACCAAACCATAAACACGAGTTTTGATTTCAGAGTCATCATTGTAAATCCATATAACTGAAAACCTTTTTACAACATCAAAGTAGTCATGCCCATAAAAACTTTCATGAAGGATAAGTTAATTTAATTACATCATTTACATTTACACAAAATCATTGTTTCTCCCATTCCTGGCTAACCCAACCTGACCTCCTAGATTTGGCAGTGACATCGTATTACCTGAAAAATGTGAACATAGGAACCGTGAGCAAAATAGCCCAGTGAATGCATCACTACTATACTACTGCATGAATTTAAATGCAATAAATCATGTCCATATACTTATGTATTAACTTATCCGGCTCATTCATAATGAATGACCAACTTTTTCGAATCATGATTCACATATCCTGTCTAAATAGACAATTCTCCCCCATTCCTGGTCGAGGAGTAACCCCTTGTCATTAATAGACAAATCTCCCCCATTCCTGGTCGAGGAGTAACCCCTCATTTCAGTAAACCGAAATGAACAATTTCATATTCATTTTATTATGATCATACCAACAACACGATACAAATATCTCTTTCCAGTGAGTACACTCACCTTGGTTGACAACTACGTATTCAGGTTTCCTTCTGGTGGAGCTGAACTGGGTTGATTAGGCCTTACACCTGTCAATCCAACTAAATCAGTACTGAACCTCAATCATAAATATTATCCAAACATAATTATGTAACTTTCCATGGCTATACATCAACAATATCATTCCAATTAAGTCACATTCCATAAAACATAGGTAAAGGCAAACAATAATGTACATATTGATAAAGTTACGCACATTCAACCGTAGGAAATACCTTATGAGGAATTTATAACCAAAGTCAAGTAAACATGAAATTATACTCCTCAATGTATATACACATGAAACATGTACTCAAAGTACCCTTTGTAACGACAAAATACAAACATTCATTCAAGGGGTATCCAGTATGGCCTGAAATTATTGTACTACACCCTTAACCATCTTATATTCCTAAATTGTATAAATACAGGGGTCCAACCTCATCAATATGAAAACATATATGAATATACTATCCAGTACAAGTGACGGTGTAATTTTTCAAGCTTCCTAGGGCAAGTTATGAACATTTCTCTACAACACAAGAAATCTGCCCTACAAGCTCCTCTATTGTTCCTTCAACTTCCAAGAATTTTCATAATTTTTCTCCAGCATGACTTTCCATGATTTTCAACCCATTTTCATTAGACATACTGAATCGTACATAATTAAAATTTCATAATTGTTTGACTTCATTTGCTATCTCAAAAGCTTGACTTAACTCAGGGCATACCAAAATGAAGTATAAAAACAGAAACCATGTACCAACTTGAAATCATCATTACGGCCTAACCACAAGGATATACATTCTAAATTTCAGATATGATATGAATATATGAGTCTACTTTCATTTCCAGTTGGAATTTCTCAATTCCAGTAATCACACAAGGAGATATGCAGATTTGAATACAAGGGGTTTCAATACAAAGGAAATTTAAGGGTTTCTACATTCAACTTAACATAAACTTGCATATAACCATACATACATATAAAGGGCTGAAACTTTCGTAAACTTATGATGATTTATATCATATAAATCAGTAATATAAGATAAATAACAAGAATTTCTATTAGGATTACCTTCAGGGCTTTTTACGTAATTTCCACGGATTTTTCTACACTTTTTCTCCTCACTTTTCCTTCCTAAACTTCTACCTTCTCTTTCCTTAAGCTTAAAACCCTCTCATGGCTGATCTTGGCTGAAGGATAAGTCTATTTCAAGGGTATAAGGTCGGCCAAGTCTGCCTCCCAAGCCAACCAATCAAATTAAACCATTTGGTTTAATAAAAGACAATTTACCACTTAAAGGGAATTGACCAAATTGCCCCTTGTTCGTAAATTCGGTATAACTCTTTACTCGGGCATCCATTTGATGATCCGTTTGTTGTGTTACAACCCTAACTCACATTTCTACAACTATCTAGTTTTCACCTCAAGTCAATTGTAATGTTACAATGGTCAAAACTAGTCTTAAACTGGAACATTTCTATCGAAAATAACCAAATCTTGTGTTCGTACATAACTCGACATTTCATGATTTATGAAAGTAGGATTAGACTAAACATAAGAAATTAATATTAGATATACTAATAACACATTATTCATATCACATAATATAAACATGATTTAAATATAATTTATCAAAATTATATTCGGGTTGTCACAACCTCGACCCATCCGGACTCAACCGCGCACTCAGAATCGCCATCCGAATTAATTTATAAAAATCCTTACCTCACCCCCAATTTAGTCTATACCGACTCCCGGCTAAGATAATCGTATAACCCGTCATTACTACCCGAAATGACGCAATTAGATTATTACTATTCACTTAGTAAGTAAATTTACCTAAATATTGGCCATTCACTCCCCGATTAATATTTAAACATATATTGCCATAATTAATTCAATTAAAAATTACAACCCACAAGTAATTTAAAATCCTCGAATTAATTAAATATTAAAAGAACAAAAATACGGGGTGTTACATATATATATATATATATATATATATATATATATATATATATATATATAATTTCACTATAGGCACACACATAACATATAATACATTCATATATAGTCTTTATAACCCCCGAATAGTCTATGTATCATTACTTTGCCATAATACTTCTCATCGTAAAATTTTGAGCATTTCCCAATACTCGAAAGGTCACCAATTGTCATTTAGCAGATATCCCACTAATAATTTGTTGGTCTAGGTAATAAGTTCCCTCCATTTCCCATGAAATGATACTATTTTCTGAATAAGGTTTTATTGCCCAATTATGCCTAATTCACCTTATTCCTGAATTCTACTCATGTGACTAAGTTTCAACATTAACATTAGCCTACTAGTAATTAAAATATCTCTCATTATATTTTAAAATTACTTTAAAAGTTAACATGATCGTTTTCCCACTAGTTCTAAGAAAAAAGGTGGGAAACTATCCAATTTTGGGAAACTGAATCGATTCGGCCTTGGTCCGAATCAATTCACTTTTCGAAGATTCGACTAAGTAGCCGAATTGATTCGCTATAACAGATATCGTATTCTTCCTTTAACACTTACGTTTTTCACCATTTTTATTGCTCCAAACCTCCATTGCACAATCTCAAACATCTAACCAAACATACTAAACATCATATTAACATATATAAATTATTTCTAATGTAATTGAATCATCAAATTAGCAAAGAACACCTTTAAATCGAATTAATTCAACATTAAGCTCCAAAAACCCTAGATCATCATTTTTTATTAAGAACATAAAAAAGAACCTATATTTCTTCACATGTTTATCATACTAATACATCAAACTCATTCTACATGCATAGGGGATTAAACCTAACATGATTCCTGGAAAGAATGCTATTTTCATCTTCCAAATTTACACCAATTTTCATATATTCAGGATAATGATCATCCTACACTTACATGGATCTCAAGATAAATATGTGCCTGAAGTTCTATATCTGAATTTCTGCAGAATAGTGGTAGGATGGTGTTCTCTTCCTTTCGATCTATGCTTCGGTGGTGTTGGTGGTGCAATAATGGTGTGAAAAGCCCTAGAACACCCATATAACTCTCCAATTTTCGTAGGTCCCTTTTCCTCAAAATTTCAAAACACCAAAATACCCCTCAGGAGAGTCGGTTTGGCCTAAAAATGTCCCAATACCCAATTTAAAACCCCGAGTACACTTTTTCGACTATTTCGACCCTTTTCAAAGTAATATTCAATATAAATAAATAATAACCCTTTTCTCGCTAATTAATATTTATTTTAACTTGGATTAATTTTTCATTTTAATTTAATTAATCCTAATATAAAAATCATTAAAATTACGGGGTGTTACAATACGCGTGACACAGGGTAGCGTATGCACTTAAGGGTATATTGAGACTAGTTAGGCTAGGAAGCATAACTAGGATGTTAAAATGGATATGTTAGGTTCGCACCATAGTTTAGGGGAGCGTATTATCTCATCTGAATGCGACACCAATTTAAATATGGAAGAATATACTCATATTTATTATGCATTTCAATTTGTAGAAAAATATTTTCAAAAGGATTTGGGCTCTGACCCGTAGAAAAATATTTTCAAAACCGTTTAGGTGTCCATCCACAAGGACGCTAATCATGAGTATCTATTTACTGGTCATCGGAGTTGTAGCCACTGTGGAGTGTTGCCGGGATTATTTAGTTGTCTTGTCTCTATACTATATAGGATTAAGTCAGTTATTATTTGAGCATGTTTCCCAATGTCAATTTTAATTTCTGTTTTATTTAATTCAATTTTATTGGGTTATTTTATTGGATTGTAAATCGATGATTTATTTGGTTTGTTGGATTATATTGATTTAAATATTCAGATTTGATTACGTGATTGTAGACAAATTATTTATCTGAATGGCTTATGGGGAATGGTTTTTATTTCTATCAATTTAAGAAAGATTAAAATTGACACATGCTTGATTAAATAATAGGGTCCAACCCGAGCGTTAGGTTTGAAGTGCAATGAAACAACCTGTCTAATGTTTCTAGTCCATTTTTTTTAATTAACATTTCACTTGTGTAGCATGAGATTCCAATTTCAAGTTTAAACTATTTGAAGGACCCGTTGGAAGCATTCCCGGAGTCTAGGCATACAGAGCTGCTAATGCAAAATTAAACAGAATACTTGCATAATTCTCTCAAAGTATCGACCCACACCCAACCTTCCATAACAAAGACGAGGGTGTGAGCCAATACCCAGTTGGTATTATACAAAAAATAGTATAGAAACGAATGACAAAAAGAATACTCTACACATTATACTTATATGCACATGTAACTACCTTGCATATACATATAGACTCTTGTACATACTTAACATGTGTAATTGTTTTACTTTCAAAAGGTTATTTGGCTCGATTAATTTACCTTAATCTCATAAAAGACTTCTTCTTTCTGAGTTTGACATTTAACCTTCTATTTAACACACACGGTTAAATACTTGAAATCACAATACCTTGTTTAACCGAAATCATGTCTTTACCGAAATTACCATTTCCATTTAAAGAAATGCACAATAGTATTTTCATTGAAAATAACCTCTTTCAGCACACGCAAACACCGTAAAAGAAAATACATTTTTAACCTTTGAAACCATTAACAACACACCCTTGTGACAATTACGTATTTCACCTTGTTAGGATGCTTAACTCACGTAATTACCGTAGCATATTCTCTTTCCTTTACTTTATGGACGTAGATTAGTTTACACATTTCATGTCAACTTTATCCTTTACCGGAACATTCATTAATTCATTCAAGTTAGGCTGTCTTAACACATTTTATCACACAACCCACTTCTTGACATGTTTCATATTCCTTTATCTTTTTCTTGAAATCTTCCAATAAACAACATACTTTAACGAGATCCACACTGTCGGTGACCCCACCATATGCTCTGGCCAGTGGTTTTGGGTCTTTAACCGCTAGAGCTCCGGGTCTTCCTTAATTATCTCGGTGTCATCCAAGTTTCTTTTATATATTTTAACATTTTACAAATGTCCATATTAGTCTTTCTTTCACTTTATACCCGACCGAAGCCACCCAAATTTGTATTACAGTTTGAGATTAACATTTCATGTTCTTTAAACTTTAACTTTGATTTTATTCCAAATTATATTCATTTAGTACCAATTTGTGTAAAACCCTTTCCAATACTTTTATTTCACGAAAACGTTCCACTTTAAGTAAAATTACCATTTTACCCCTTTGTTTGCAAACTTGTCATTTTCCTCCATTTTACAAGTGTGGCTTTCCCAAACATCTTTTTAACATTATGAGTATATATCATTCTTCTCAAGTAGGAAACCTATTTATTCCATTATTTCCTTCCCAATTTCATAAGTGTTAATGTTTCAAAACATTATTAAGTTACATGCATCAACTTCCGAATGTTCACCCATAAACACTTAACCAACACCTTTACTAATCATATTTCCATATTCGACATTTCATTACTTTATTTATTCAAGAAATCTTATTAATCTTAAAGACTACTTTATAAGAAAAAAACATTTCCTTTTTAATAATATATGTACTCTTACAACCTTATGCTCATCACCACTTTAACCCCTTTTTCACACACTTAGAAGATTAGAATTTTTACTTTTCTTATTTCTTGTTTAAACTCAACAAACATTCTTTAAACTTGTTCAAAGTTTTGTCATCAAAACACTAAACGTTTATATGCACGAAAAGATGGATTTAAGTCGTGAAAATCTATTAAATTGGTTAAAAATGCATTTCATTTTTGAAATTCATAATATTTTCAAAAAATACCTTTTCTAGACCATAGGACATTTTTTTTTCTTAAAACTCTAATCCATGTCCCATTCTGTTATGAAATCTTCATTTTTTCAAGAAACTAAACTTAATTTACCAAATATCTTAGGCAAGATAAAAATGTAAATTTAAGACATTTTTATTCCGCAAAAATGTTTAGCACCAACTTAAACATGCAATTTACTTAAAAATCCCATTTGTTTCAAGAAAACTTTCAAAAGTTTATTATTCACTTATTCTCAACAAAATGACATGTTTACAACATTTTTATTTCATAAAAATGTTTATTTTTATTTTCTACTAGAAAATTCATCACCAAGTTCATAAGCATCTCACTCTTAATATTTTAACAATCAAGACCACAAAAAACATAAAATAAAGTGTTAATCTAAGAGTAGGTTGTTCCCACCTCTAAAGACTCCAAATGGTGGAAATAATATTGGTATAGGAGGAGCAACCCCCACATCCAAAAGTGAACTCAAGTGGTTGCCCAAAGCATCCTTCAAAATGCACCATTTAATGTTCCAAGCCAAAAACCCTTTCAAACTCCATGAAAGCATCCATAATCTTCTCCAAAATGACCAAACACTTGTCCATAATTCATATATACACTTTAAAAATGGTGGAAATGGTTGTTATAGGATTGAATTTTTTGAAATACTAGAATAATAAGGTAGTTTATGGTGGTGGAATGATGTTGAGAAGTGGATAGATGCCTATCCATAGTGGAAGACCACCCCTCTCACCCTCTTTTGTTACCTCTTCCAAAATCCCACATGACCCAAACCAAGCCATATAAAAACCCTAAAGACACCAAAAATCTCATTGTTTCCCAACTTGTCTTACAAGATGTCGACAACTGAATAATCCAAGGGCCAGAAATGTGACAGCACATAAGGGTAAGTCATATCTAACATTTTTTAGGTACGTTGATCGAACAACCCTAAGCCTTATTCGAGTGATAAGTTCATCTCGTTCGATTTATATCTTCTAAGGACCTTCATGACACCTGGAAATGTTTGGCAGTGGGACCTCGAGCGAACTTCGCTCGATCCCCTACTTCGAATGAGGTTCATACGTCGTTCGAGCAAAATTATTTTTTTTCGAACCATCCTTTCTTAAAATTCCAATTCTTAACCATAATTTTCCTAAAATTATCATTACACCTCACTTCATTACAATTTATTCAAAATTTAATTGAAATATTTGGGAAGGGTATTACAGGCTCAGTCATAGTCGCAGACTATTTGGGGAATGGTGACCCCAGAACGACTGTTGTTGCTCAGGTAGTTAATGCTGCGCAGACCGCTATGGAGAAGCAGTTTCTCAAGTGGCCACATAATGGACAAAGGCACTAATTTTGAATCACACAGTTCAGTCAGTATGTGTGTAAACTAGTAGGACCATCCTTCAGAGTCTCCAAAAAGTGTAGACATTGTATTAACTAGCCAGTGGAAGGGGAGCATCCAAAAGAATTTGGGTATGGTGGAGTGCAGTGACACTCAAAAACAAATTTTGACATTTTTTTTAATCTCGTAAGAGAAGCATTGCAGTGGTGGGAGTCAGTCACCACATCAGAGGAGAGATATATTATAAATATCATGAAATTTGGGGTACAGTTTGACTGCAAATCCTTTCATCTACTGTTCAAACAGAGATGCAAAGAAAGTTTCGGGACTTATCACAGGAGGGCTAGACAAGGGTTGAGTTGAGGAAGAATTTTCTTATTTAGAAAATTTATTCTAGACGAGGTGGATAAGAATAGGGTCCTTAGGTTGATGATTAACTCACGAGTAGAACTCGCTAGAACTTATGGGGAAATCCGTCTTGGATGACTTATGTCAATGTCTTCAATGCCGAACTGTTATTGTGTCAATATCAATGTTTTCATGCGAATGGAGCCAATAAATTACAGAGTCTAGTTCGTAGGATAAGACTAGATATAATCGGTGCTAGTGGGGTACCACAAGGGATAACCAAGAGAAGGACCCATTTAAAAGATTCGGATCAATGGATTTCCAATCGAGTGAAGGTTAATTTAGATAGGCCTATCTGGGCTTGCAACATGTTCCGCAGGGCCAACGGATCCACGAGAACAACTGGGGTAGCCATCAGTGCCGAGGCTACCAGTACTAGACAGTAAAGCATCCTCGATATGTCCAGTGGGTCTACAGACAGGGGATTAGATAAACAGGTGTTTTATATGTGGAGTGCAAGACCACATGTGTCGATCTTATCCATAAAGAGACTGAGGAAATTATCAAAGTGCCCAGTAGGGGAAACAGTTACAATAGTTTTTGATTTTGATTTGACGTGTATACTACATCAATGAACCATTTGAACAGCCAGTGCCATTGTCAATGGAAGGTACGATTTTAATCCTTGGGCAGAAGTGGTAAGTTTTACGTGACATGAGAACATCACAGTATTTTTTTAGCCTTAAATTCATGCATGATATGGGTTTAGTGGATATATCGTCAGTATCACTACTGTGTGTTTATATTTTTCATTAGGTGGCGGGGATCTCTTTTGTTATATCTACAGGGGAACGAATGCAAACAATGAGAGAATATATTTTAGTGGATTTGCTCGTATGCGATAAATATATTATGCGAGTATCATGTTATCGTAGGTATGGACTGGTCAGTGATGGTTTGAGCGACGGTAGATTATTATAGTAAGGCTATCGTGCTCGTTGTTTTATGTAAGGATATGTTGTTTTTATGATGTCTCACCTGAAAGAGGGTCAAGACCACGTATATTCTATATTGAAGTGGAGACTTTGGAGAGTATAGTTATCTCATATTATTCAATACCGGTGTGTAGGGACTCTACTGATGTGATTCAGGGTATATTAGGTTCACCACTAAGAGGAGATATTTATCTCATTACTGACTTAGCAATGGGGACTTAGTGATAGTGCAAGCGTGGTAATGTGGGACTCCATTAGAGATGTGGTAGTTGAGGATTGGACTTATATATTTAGGGATAATATTTTGAGTATCCCGATTATGTGATTTGGGTCAGAGGACCTCTATAACCGAAAATGACAACTGATAGGGCATTGATGGAGATTCCTTAGTTAGATTTCAATTTCGTGACGTTCCATACATGAAACTCAATCAATGTTGAGAATTAGGAGACGTTTCTGGATGCAAGATCATCACTTTTGAACGATGATCATGGTACGTGTGGAGCACCAAAGAACTTTTCACCTTTAATGGATAGGTATGACAATCATTAGGATAATTAAGTCGTGATTAGTAGGGTAAGTGAGTATAACCTTACGGTATAGCCACATCGAGCATGCGTGGCTGAGTTTAAGATAAATATCTTACGTCTATGATGTTTTTTCAAATATGCACAGGATATAGGGTTTATGGGGACCTTGGTTGGATTCACTTTCATAATCGTTTGGGATAAGGGGCATGGTAATAAATATGTTGAACAATATGCCCATGATAAAGTAGAAGAATATTTGGAAGAGCAAGACGGAATGAACTTCAATTGAGGAAGGAGATAGTTTGTATATATACCCACACAGACACATAAACACAGACACCCATACATACATACATACATCAAGGAGAGCTATCACACCCAAAATTGGTTCAAAGACTGTAGAGACTCAGGTGAGGGATCTCTCTCTAGCTAAGGGAGGGTCCAAGAGTTTTTATGAAGTGGGAAGTTTTGGTGATAATGCACGAGTTATGGGTTTGGCATAACAAAATAGGGGAGTAAGATGTACCACATGACGTGAGATTTAGAGAGTTTGGATCGATGTGGCATGAGACCTAGCGATGTTGTCTCTAGGTGAAATACTCTTAAATGTGAAAAGGGTGGTCCTAGGCGATCATACCGAATTTTGCCTTCAATGGTGATTCCAATGGTGGAATGGATAGGCAGACTGGTAAAGTTCATTATTGGGTTACCAACATCATGAAATGATCAAGATTTTCTTTTAGTTTGTGGAATTGGTTGATCGGGATGGAGCAGCTATTGTTAATTCAGGTGAATTTACACTATCGGGCAACGTGCCCAACTTTCCATTGAAAAGGAGGAATGAACCAGCACACCATGCCACCCAACATAGTTATGATAGGGATGAGATACTTAAGTCCTGCCTATAATAGCATCATAAGGAGGCGATGGTGAGGGATTTTCATTTTGAGCAAGTCGAGTCACTTGTTGACCGAGGAATAAATGGGAGGGATGACTAAGTGGTTAGAGAATGCATGAAATTCGTATTCTAGATTTTAAGGTAATTAGGAGGAGTAATTACCGTTAGTAGAGTTGCGTGTAATAACTCCTACAAGTTTATCAGTGAAAAGGCACCATCTGAGACTTGGTGTGGGAGACTTTGTCTTTCACCCGGTGTTTGGTTATGGGTGGGGAAATAAAAAGTATTGCAGGTCGGACGTGACTTAGGGTTGTCTGGTAGGAATTGAGTTATCGAAGTTATTTTTTTATAGTTCAGAAACATCATAAGAGTAACGTCATCATGAATTGAAGAGTTTTAAACTGACTTGGGTGGTCAGAAATTGTTGTGGGAATTCCTCGTTAAAGTAATTATGTGATTTAACAAGAACGAAAGTTATCACATTGGGAAGTGTGGTCCTTTCCCAGTGGTGTATAGGCTCTTATTATTAGATCATTCTTAGCTGGTTCGCGATGGTTGTTTGTATCACCATTAATATGAGACCTCAAGAATGAGGGAATATATCGGTATGAAATGGTTTGAATAGACTTGTTGCTAATTTTGGGTCGTAGCAAGTATGCCTTCATTCAGGATGGTTCCACTAGCGGCTGTATAGCTAAGGAACAATAATATTATCATGACTTGATTTTGGGTACGTTCAGGTGTTGTGCGGGTAAATATTCAATGTTTTTTGTACCAAGAATATCCGAATTTTGGGGACGACATTCTTTTGGATGGGGGGAAGTATGTAACACCCCGTATTTTTAGGAATACTTAAATCACATGCGTCGCGGTAATTTAAATAAATTGCGAAAATAAAGAGAATTTAAATCAATATTAATTAGAGAAAAATGGATTAGTATTTATGTGTTATTATATTTACTAGTGTGGTACGTCAATGAAATTACATTGTTTTATATTATGTCTTAAATGAGTAAAATTGAATGGTTGATAATATCTTATTCGGGATGCGAATGTGGGGTCGTGCTGGGAATAAGATGATAAATTGATGATAGGTGACACGGATGATAATTTTGAGTGCACGGTTGATCCGAAATAGGTCAAAATAGTCATAATTAAGTACCCGGGGTAGCGATTGGGTTCCGAGGGCTTTTTGACTTGTCGAGACCCATGTATGAGTACTTTGGTAATTTATTAATATGTGAAAAGGGAATTTCGAGATTTAATCTATATATCGGAAGGCTGGGGTTGAATGCATAGTCATTCTACAATATCTAAAGGGTTTATTAGTGTTGTATCAAGAGTTAGACAGAATTTGAAGAGAAAAGAAAAGAAAACCCAAACGTTATAAGAGGAGGCTAGAGGAAGGAAAAGGAGGATCAATTGGGAAGAAATTGTGGGCTTACAATAATCATCGAAGGATATTCTTCAATCAAAATTTAGGCCCTATTATTATTTAGGCAAGTGATTATCTTGCTAAATGATTATGTGTATATTTCATTTTATATCATGATTGGGAAATGGTTTTTGGGTGGGATTCATATGAAATTGGGTTTTAGGAAAAGGAATTCATAATAAAATTGTGTGATTTATATAAATTGAAATCCAAAAATTTGAATCTCATGTGGATAAATGAATTATTATGAACTATTGTGGTATGGTGAGAATTTCATGATATTTAGAAATTAAGTCTAAATCCCATGTAGTGATCATGTGTAGATTAATTTACATTAAATTGGATCTATTTCATATTTAAGATCCATGAGAATTGATAATCATTGAGAAATATGATTTGGGATTCATTAATTGGGATTAAACCTTCTTGAATATTGATTTGGGTATGAACTGTTGCTGGCAGATGGGGTGAACCAGTTCGACCTCAAGCCGAACTGATTCGGCTGCCCTGTTACAACAAATTTGGGTTATTTTGATGAAATTTGTTTAGGAATGAATTTCAGAATGAATTAAGATGATCGGGAGTAATTTAAAACTTCTGGAACTTAAGTTAATACTAATAAAAATTCTTAGTATGAATGGGGATATATCTGGGGTATAAATGTGAATATTTGGATAAATTATACACGGTAAATTTATTAGTGTATTTATCATGAAAATGTGAGAAAATGGCGATACAAGCTGATTGAAAATAGGACGGGTCCACAATTAATATTTTGAGAATCAATTGATTAAATAAGTGAATATTTAAATAATTGAGAATGACAATGATCCTCGAAAATGTTAGGCTACGGCTACGAGGTATAGACATGATTAGCCAAATTTATTGGAAATATATAAGGGTATATATATATATATATATATATATATATATATTAGTGTGTATGATATAATTATTTCAATATAGAACTCTAGTGCTATAAGTCGTGGTTGGGGGATGTGGGTGATCTTCCTTAATGCATATCAGCAGGCTTAGTATCGACCCCAGGTCAGAACGCCATGAATGCCCTTATGAGTTTCGAGTCAAAGTGAGGTAATTTTTTGTGTGGGTTTCTCTGGTGGTTTCTACAGATAACATGAAGTTGTCTAAGAGTTTTAGTTTATAATCTAAGGTTTGTACTTGGTTTTGCTGTAAAAAAGTGAGGTTGAAAATTTTTGAGCTTTTTCCTAATTGTTTCATGACAAAAATGAGACCGATTTAAAAATAGATCTAATGAGATTGAAAATTTTCTGTGTAAATTTTGTGATTTTTATTTTTTCCTCGCGAAAAAATTACAATCCTGTAGTTTCTGATTTGTTAATTTTTTTGACAGCTCAGAAAAATAGACGAATCTATTAGTAAATTGAGATTGAAAAAATTTGAGACTTTTTGTTTATGTGAAAACCTTGGGATTTTCTATTTGTTTCCTAAGAAAGTGAGGTGGAAATTTATGTTTTTTGGGGGCAACTGAGGAAAATTGGAGAATCTATTAGCAAGGTGAGATTGGAAAAAATTGGGACTTTTTGTTTATATGAAAACTTTGTGATATTCTATTTGTTTCTAGAGAAAGTGCACACTTATTTTTGGGGACTCTTTCTTGGGTTTTTAGATTTAGAGCTTTAGCTGTATTTCAACCCACCACTCCCAGTCATATGAAAAATTATTTGATGGAGAGTTTACACCTTTAGCTATATTTTAACCCAACCTATGTTTAAATCTTTCAATTATATTACTCCAAACATTTTTCTTATTTTTTGGTAGTGCATTTGAAATTAATAATACTCTCATATGCATCCATAATAATATGTACATTTCCAAAATATGTATTAATATTAATATTATATAGTACACTCATTAATGTTTTTATTGATTACTATAGTTTTAGTTTGTAGATGTTTTTGAAGTTTTCATATTTTTTAACTTATGACGGTATTGTATAAAAAAATCGCCTTAAATTTCTTTGTTTTCACCTAATGAGGAGAAAATTTATGATGTAATTTTGAAATTCAAAAATTAGTAAAAAGGTGGTGCTATTTTTCTATCCTCCTTGGGCCTCACAGGGATTTTGTCAATAGAAATCTTCAATGGATGGAAAGGACGACAAGACAAGGGTGGTTGCTAAGAGCAATAATCAATTGCTAGTTAGAAATTTAACACACATGAGGCTTAATCCAATGGCCTCCGTACTAATTTGGGTCATATCTCATGTGCTTAAAATGTTAATATTTATAATTTTAAGTTAAAAAAATTAAATATTTTATAATTTTCAGCTTAAAATATTACTTATTTACATAAAATTTGGGTCAAAATATTATTTGTTTAATATTTTCAGTTTAAAATGTTATTCATTAAATTTTTAGTTTAAAATGTTTATTAACTTCAAAACTTTTGTTCAATATGTTATTTTATATGATTTTCTAATCTGGGAACCAATACTTGACACATTTCGCAATTTAAAATATTACTTTTGACCGAGTATAAAAAATATTTTTTTATATTGTATCCGGTTCATATTGGACTGAGAATTATCAACATTGTCTGAGAAGAGTACAAAGTCTGTCCAATGTATATAAAATAATAAGGCACGTGTGGCCCAAAGTGTATAATTCGAACAGTCGAGGTTGATACACGACAATCAAGAGAAAATTAAATTGACAAAAGCAAACAAGAAGGAACCATACGCACTGCGTTTTTACTATTGCTCAAGGCATTTAATAACCTATAGATAACAAGATTATCTAAAACTCAGGGGGGAAAGAATATATATATATAAAATATACAAATAAATTTTATATAGGTATAACATATTGCCCATGGCAGTACACAGCAAGTCATCGGGCCCAGGATAGTGCACATAGATTATATACAAACTACAAAATATTTGAAGATTTGTATTATATTATATTAAGAAAGCATATAAGATAAACATGGGTGATAATGATGATTGAACCTGTAGATATGGTGGATGGTTTTTATTTATGACAATTTAACAAAGATTAAAATTGGCACATGCTTGATTAAATAATAGGTGGTTAGTAATTAATTGGATTTTTGACAGTGGTGGTAAGAATGAGCCAAGTGAGATTCATGTTTTATTTTAGTATAGGGTTGTCAACTCGTTATTTTAATAAGTGGGGTGTCAGAGCTAATTCCCAGGATCCACCTAAACCAGTCCTAACATTGTCTCCTCTTAGTAAGACTTGAGTTCTTCACTTCAAAGTACCATTTCCACACATGGGTACTTAGAACCCTACAAGAAGTACCCTAGGTACCCATAAACAGCTATTTAAGGCCCTCCGCGAGATGAACCGTATCCACCCATTGGCCGACAAAGTTATGTCCGTATCTCAAAATAAGGAGATCATGATGGTCGAAAACGACCTCTGCATCCTTCAGGAATCTATCAAGGAAATGAAAAATAACAAGGAACACACGAACATCAAGGAGATTACCCACTATCCTAGAGACGATTTCTAGAGAAATTGAAGGTGCTATTCTTCAAAACCTACAAAGGACTGTGATACCCAATCAACCAACTTCAGATGCAGTTCAAAAATATAAATCTAGGGGTTCTACAGAATGTGTTCTCTTCCACTATGTTCGAAGGAGGCCTTATCGGAATATGTGGATAAAACGTGTTGGGACTACCAGAACCTGAGACGATATATGCCATGCTTTTCTAAAGAAGTATGAATACAAAACGGATCTAGGGGTCACATGTAAAGACATAGAGATGCTGGAGAAAGATGAGGGAGAGACAATTAGCGCTTTCATCACTCGCTAGAGAAAGAAAGAGTGTCAGATGGTCAACCGCTTCTTAAAAATAACTAGATAGATATATCCATCAAGAAACTCTGAGAATAATTAGAAAATTAACTTAGGCTTACCTAGATACCTTCAAATAACTCAACCACATCGGGTGTAAAATCAAGGAAACTTTTGCTTCTAGGGATACCAAATGTACTAAGGAACCTCATCAAGTATAAATCAGTTCTCCGCCTGAAAGAACTCACTTGGAGCTTTTGGAACTCACATCACCACTCTCCTGGTCAATCGGAACCAGAATCAGACCTAATTTCTACTGCTTCCCAAGATATGGTATCCACTATTGCACATTTCCAACCCCCTCCTAGAAATTACCATGTAGTGCCCTCGAAAAAGTTCAAGGATTGGAAACACCAATGGAAAACCTCAATTACCCATAACTCTATGTAGTACATAGCTTTTGAAATTCCTGCAAACTTTCTTCCTTTCCCCATTAAATTTATGGTTATGTATGGTAAATGCAATAAAGAAGAAAAAAAAGACTTGTGGGAGGAAATCTTTTCTCAATGCAATAGTCCTCTTTCTATAAATGTTGGTGGAGATTTAAATGTGGTTTCTTCTCCAAGAGATAAATTAGGAGGTAATAAGATAGATCTAAAGGCATGTACTAAGTTTAATAATGCTTTGGGATCAGCAAGCCTGTCTGAAGTCCCATAAAATGGATCCAAATTCACTTAGTGTAATCATCGCGAATGTTTTAATCGAATTTTATCCAGGTTAGATATAGCTGTATGTAACCAAGTGGAGCCAAATTTTTGTTTCTTCATCTGTAGCTCATTTAAACAGAAGAAATTCTGACCTCACTCCACTTCTTCTTAGCCTCCTTCTATACAATGAATCAGTCAATAGAAGTTTTAAATTCCAAAACTTTTGGGCTAAACACAATGAAATCTTCTCAATAGTTGAACAAGCATGGAACACCGACCGACTGGATAGGTGATCCACTTAGACCATACTCTAAATAACTCAATGCTACAAAATAGGCTTTATACTTGGGGAACAAATTCACTTCCAAGAATATATGTCAATATACAATTGAGGCTGGGGATGATGTGATACAAAAAGAATTTGCCTTAGAAACAAATTTATTGAAACTGCCAACATTGAATACAAGCAAACTAAGGTAAACCTGCAATTCCAATCGGCACTTGAAGATCAATTTTGGAGGCAAAAGACTAGAATAAAATGTTTAAAAGAAGGTGATAAAAATTTAAATTTTTTTAATGCTATTATGAATCAAAAGAGAAATGAACTTGCAATCTCCGGAATTAAGGACTTAAATGGAAATTGGAGTACTGATCCACTCTCTATCAAAAATAAATTCTCTAAACATTAAAGGTATTTTGTCCTCTCCTTCTTATATTCATGAGTATGTATCTCTCCTAAATCACATTCCCCATTTGATCACTGAAAGTGACAAAGTCCTTCTCTCTTATCCTCCCTATATGGATTAAATTACAGATACAATTAGTTGTACGGATTCATCAAGTACTGCAGGTCTTGATGGCTTTAATTCATTGTTCTATAAACAATGTTGGGTTATTATTAAAGAAGATGTTTTAAGGCCATTTCAAGCTTCTTTATAAGGAATCCCCTCCCAAAATGTTGGACCTCCACTCTTCTTTCCCTCATTCCTAAAAATGATAATCCATCATCTTGCAATGAGTAAAGTCCCATAAATCTATGCAACACCTCAAACAAAATCTATAAAATCTTTTCTAATAGACTTGGTAGTATCCTCAATAGAATTGTTAGTCCTAATTAGGCAAGGTTCATAAAAGGTAGATGAATATCCAAACAGGTTCTTTTTCCCAAGAAATCATGTATAATTTCAATAATAAAATTAGAGGCTCACATATGGTGTCCAAGCTTGATATGTAAAAAGCATATGACAGGGTCTTATGGATGTACCTACTTCAAGTTCTCAGAAAACTTGGTTTTAACGAAACATTTATTGACATGGTTTAGAGACTAATATCATAATGTTGATTACATATTCTCATCAATGGTTACTCTCATGACGTTTTCAAGTCTTCTTGTGGAATTAGGCAGGGGATCCTTTATCCCCTTACCTCTTCATTCTCTTAGCTGAAGTTTTAAATAGAGGGATGCATCAATTATTTTTGAATGGTACAATTGATTCTTTCTCCTTGCCACCTGGCAGCCCTATTATCTCATGTCTTTCTTTTGCATATGACATTATCATCTTCACTTCTGGAAGTCAAAAATCATTGAAGCATCTCACATTTTTTATTAAAGACTATGAAGTCCTATCTGGCTAACTGTTGACCACTTCCAATTGTACTTTTATGATTCCTCCTCATTGTTCATTATCTCATAGAATTATTATTGAGAGGACTACTAACTTTACATTAAAAAATCCCCCTTTACTATATTTGTGAGTGCCACTCTATGCAGGAAGAAAGAAGAATTTCTTTTTAATGGGCTCATTTAAAAACAAACTTGAAGGTTAGTCGTGTCAACTACTTAGTTAGGGAGGAAAACACACTCTTCTTACGCATATGAGTCAATCAATGTTCTATTATTTATTTACATCTCCAAATCCTCCAATTTCCATCATCAAGACTTTTGAATATTTATTCTAAAACTTCTTTTGAGGCCCTTCAAAAGGTATTACTCAAAGACAATAGAAGAATTGGAATTGAGTCTGTCTTCGTTATGAAGAAAGGGGCGTTGGCCTCAAAGTCATTCCTGATTTTACAGAAGCAAGTTCATGTAAGCTTTGGTGGAGACTTTTAATAGTGGATTCAACCTATAACAGATTTTTAAAAAAACAAATATTATAAGAGTTGTTCTCCTCTTAATTTCTCTTTCAAAGCTTATTCTTCTCATGTATTGAAAAGGATGCATAAGACTTTATCAGTGGCTAAAGAATGGATTAATGAGGATTCAAACTTCATCTGGTTAGGAAACTTAAATTCCCTATTTTCTCTTCAATCAGGTTAGAACATAGTCAGACAAAAAAGTTGTATTCAATTCTCCTTTAGATCTGTATGGAATTATACAATTGCATCCAAACTATCCATTTTAATGTGGAAACTTCGTCATCACATTGTGCCTATAGATGATGCTATTGCGAAGATCAATATTCCCATTGTTTTAATGTGTCAATGTCGCACTCTCCATCATCAGGAATCAATTGATCATGTTTTTTACAAGGGAGAAGTGGAAACCTCAAGATGGAATTATTTCGAAGGCCCTCTTCGAATTAAAAATTCATATACTACAATTAGAGGATAACTTATTTCTTGGTGGATCAAAGCTAAATGGAATGAATTAATCTCCACTCTTTTTATCATTGTCCCTTATTTTATCACTTGGGAGCTCTGGAAAGAAAGAAATAGGTCTAAATTTAATGATATTTGTATGATAACTGATTTAATAATCTCTAATATCCATCATGGTATTAGGGATTTGTTTTTATCTTTTCCTCTCACAGGATGTAAACTTGGATTATATCTTGAGTTTGTCAAAGATTTCAAAATTAATTGTTCTTAATCTTCTTCTAGCCAGTGGATAAAGGCTTTTTTTCTCCACCTGAATAAAAATCTTTTTTCCTTCCCAAATAGGAACTGGTGGGCTGACACCAATTGCAAGTTTCATCAAGGACCCAACCACATTATCGATAATTGATGGTTCCTAAGGTTATTCATCCAAGACATCATCATTATCGGGAGACTTATCCCAATAAAGCCAAATCACTTCAGTAATCCCCTATTATATCATCCTAATTACGACACCAATGCCCTATCAAATTATCACACTCCAAACACCGAGCCCTCCACCCTAATAGTTCCTTTTCATCATAAACCTAGGATGAAGACACACTCCTAATTCTAAATAGCTACCCCTTCAGGGATACCATCATCTGCTTGAAGAATCATTATAATGAACAAACACACCACCGACCATATGAGATTATTCATTATGGACAAATAGTTCTTACTAATAAACTACCAAAACCCGAACATACTCTTGGCCACGTAATTGATTATCTTAAAATAGATCAGAATGCTCACTATATCTCCATAAGAAATAAATCATTCAGATGAGTGGGAGGAGTTGTATGATGATGTTCCCTAAGATATCGAGTATCTCTCCTTCGCTGTATCAATAAAATCCTCCGAATATGAAGGATCCACCTTTGAGGGAAACATGTTCACTCTCATAGATTCAGTAATCAATAATTGTACCCCCTCATCCAACAAACTTTTGTCCAACTCTGTGAGAAATAATAGGAGTACCACTCCTGCCAATCACCAATATATGGGACCCACAATACATGCTCCACCCTCTGGTACTTATAAATGAACAAGATAGACATCTCAGCATAAGCGACCATATAACTTGTAAATTTTGAACATGTCATTAATCGTTGTCTATCTTGTTTGGCGTATTAGGTGATGGTTTTGTAAGCATGGATTAATGTGGTGGATAGATGACTCCATGTCTCTAACTCCCACCAAAACTCAAATTAATGCTCCAAAAAGATCAAAGATAGACCCTATCTTGGATTGGACCACATAAATACCCAAAAGACAACACCATCTTCTAGAGTCCCTCCGTCCTTAATCAATCTTTTACTCTGTATAGAGAAAGATAAACATGAAAGACAAGAAGAACATATGTGTTATCCAGATACAGAGGTCGTCTTCCTGACTGACGGTCAACACTCTAATCCAACAAATCTAGCTAGTATGGAGAAACCCCACTGAAAACTTTCCACATCGCCTCCTCGGGTTAACAATGATATCAAGGAGAACTCCGATGAACATCGACTAATATCACCATTTGGTAACTGTTAGCTATATCCCAAGAACACCGATCTTCCCCCATCTGCCTGTTGTTCCAAGTTTCTGTGCCTACGGACCTAACTTCGAATTAGATATCAACTACCCTGGAATTCATCACCATGCAAAAAAAATAAAAATTAATCCTTTGATGAATATCTTACCATGTAGGTCCATAATCATCCATTCGCATTGCACATCATCGTTGAGACCTATGGAAAGATTGTATCCATGCGACTAATAGACAGTGGGTCTGCCATCATTATTTGTTCTTTTCTATCACTATTGTTATAGGAAACATCGCAATGGGGTTATTTCTATCCTACACAAACATTATGTCATATGATAACACTCGTTAAGAGGTCTTAGGGGCCATTTTCCTCACCCTCATAATAGTCTCCATCAAATGTGATGTGGAGTTTTAAGTACTCGATATCCCAACCATCTTCAAAATCTTACTCATGAGAACCTAGATACACCCAAGGGGAATTACCCCCATCATTACACATGAAAATTCAAGTTCTCATTCAATAAAGAAGTCATTACTATCCAAAGGGGCGTTAATTAGGCCATATTCACCAACACTACTACCATTAACCTCCTCGATACCCATCATGAGAGTAGCGACATCTGCCTCAGCGAATTTTAACTAGCTTAACTTGCTCATGGGATAGAAGAGGAGATGATTATACATAGTGTATCCGTTCGGATCATCCACAAAATGGGATACATGCTAGGGTTCATCCTTGGAAGATAATTATAAGTAACCCTCTAATCCATCACTTCCACAGAACATAAAGGAATTTATAGTCCTGGGTATACCCCTAATAGCAAGACTCCCACCTTCGATCGTAAAGACCCCCACCAAGGGTGGAATAATAATTTTATTCTTTAAATAGAATATTTTTCCTATAAAGGACTCCCTGAACCATGGTGGGATGAAACTAAGAAATACTTGCAACAAGGGAAGGAAATCCTCAATGAGGAAGGACTGTACGTAGAATACGGGAAGATCCATAAGGTCACTAGAATGAGCACAACATCTCTTGGGTCGTGTAATACCCCATGATTTTAATGACTTTTAAAATGTGTTATATTTTAAATTAATGGATTAATTGGATTTTTTTAGAAATTAATTCATTTGGATTTTATCCGAATTGTGGTTATTAAGATGAATGATTCTGAATATTAATTAAAGATATTTAGGTAATATATGAATGTGATGTTATTTATATGGCTGTGTGATATTAATTCAGTAATTTGAATTCTTAGTCGGACGTGGTATGGGACGTGTCTGGGCTAATTTGTTAAATTAAAAAGGAAACTTATTTTCTATCAACCTTATAGTCATTTTGAGTGCGTCGTTGCATTCCTAAGGGTTGAAATAGTCAAAAAAGTCTATTTGGATGTTGGTTTTGGGTCTCGGTCATTTGGAAATGAAAAGACAATCCAAAAGAGCATATTAGTCATTTTTACAAGGGGGTGAATAGTGATTTCGGGTTTTGTCTTATAATAAATATTTGGAGATTATTGTACGTGGGTTCATTCATCTCTTCTACTCAAAATTGAAAGGTCACCTTGTGAGAGAGAGTGAAAGATTTCTTGGGAGAAGAGAAGCTTTCTTGGAAAGGAGGAGAAGCAAAGGACCAAAGGTTACCACCACCAACCACCACCGGAAGTGACCGGATAAGGGGAAAACCACCTGTGTTATACAACCCCAAAGGATTAGACCTTCATTAGAGGCAAGTATTTGATGATTGCAATCTAAGTTTGTATATTGTCCATGTTAGGATATTTGTAAAAAGATGAGATTTTTCATGTTTGGAAGATAAAGATAGAGTTGTTAATGGATTTCTAGAAAATGGATATATAGGAATCAAACTCATGTTGTAGGTAAATAGTAATCCATGAAATAATCATAAATCTGTTGAAGAAATTCTGAGGATCAATGGTGTGTTCTTAAAGATATCATGTATATAATTTTTTGGAAAAAAGAGGATAAGCATACGCTTTTAATTCAAGCTCTTGATGATTTCAGGATGTTTAGAGCATTAGAAATCAGTCACATATGTTGCTATATCATGTAGTAAGGATTATATGGAATTTGTGTAGTTAATATGAAGGTTTGAATGATAAAAAATGATGAAACCCATAGTAGAAGAAATACAGAAAATAGGACTGATATCTGGGCGATCGATCGATCGACCCCTACCTTCGATCGATCGACCTCCCCAGAATTCATAAAGTTATTTCTTTTTAATCCTTGATCTTATCCCAAATCTTTTGTAAATGTTTGGTGATTATTAATTGGATATAATGGGACTTAGGGAAGATCAGTAAGCCCTAGAGAAAAATCTATGAGTAGGGAGACCTATCTCTGTTGGAATGATTGGCTATCATAAATGGGGTTTCCCATATAGGTGTCTGCATCATCATCTTGTAAGCCCAAAGCACAGAATATACTTCCTCTGTCCATCTTCCTTTGGACTCTTCCAGCCTGTTTTTTATCCCATCAAGGATTTTTCGATTTGTGACCTCAGTCTAGTTGTTTTTCTGGGGTTAGCCAGGAGAAGAGAATAACTTCTTGATCCCTACTCTTTCGCAGTATTTTTCTAACGAAACATTCTTGAATTGGGTTCTATTATCTAAGATGAGGTTGTTTGGAAGACCATACCTACATATGATGTTCTTCCAGATGAACTATAAAGTATTCTTCTCAGTGATTGTGATCATTGGCTCGGCCTCTACCCATTTGGAGAAATAGTTAATTACCACTATTAAGAAATGATAGTTAGTTGCAGCTCTTGGTAAGGGTCCTATCAAATCAATGCCCAATACTAAAAATAGCCAAATGGAACTTATAGAAGTCAGAGGTTGGTGAGGCCGATGGGGAATGGCGGGGAACCTCTGAAATTTAGCACATCTCTTTACATACGCAGTTGCATCCTTGGCCAAGGTCGGCCACCAGTATCCTTGAGTAATTATCCTCTTAGCCAATGGCCTCCCTACTATGTTTCTTGAACAAGAGCCCTCATGAACATCGTGCAAGATGTGTGGAACCTCTGAAGTGTGGACACATCTGAGGAGAGGGAGCAGGAATCCTTTTGTTATACAAGACATCCCCTATAATAGAAATTTTTTTCGCTCTAAACCTTAACTTCCTCCTTTCCAACTTTGACTCTGGTAGTTGTCCCTTTCTGATGTATTTGATAAGAGGGTCCATCCATGAGGCCCCTAAACTCAGATTTAATCAAAGTTTATCAACCTCTTCTTCTTCGATGGTCAGCTTGAGTAGAATCTCAACTGGAACAATTTTCCTTATGTCTGCTTTTATTACTGAGGCCAACCTCATAAGTGCATCACCTCCACTATTGTTTAGATGAGGTATCCTCTTCATATTTACTTCCTTGAAGTTTTCTAGCATTGATCTCACCTTCTTCAGGTATCTGGCCATCCTTTTGTCTTTGGCTTCATATACTCTCAGGATTTGGTTCAGGACTAATCTTAAGTCACTTTGGACTAGGAGTTGGTCGACACTAAGGGTTTTGATAAAAATAGCCCTATTATTAATGCTTTATACTCTGATTCGTTGTTGTAAGCTTTAAAGTTGAACCTTAGTGCATATTAAATATCTCCACCATCTGGTGCCAACACTATTAGCCCTGCTCCACTTTCGCTTTCATAGGACGACCCATCAGCGAAGAGGTTCCAGATGGTTTCATATGAAGAGAAGTTACCCTCTGCTAGGGTTCCTTTTTTGAAGAGGGATCTCTCTTATTCATTCTCAATTGTTCTTTGTCTAATAATACTTATCTCAGCCTCGTCCAAAGTTCGACCGAAGTTTCTCTCTACTAGCTCATTTGTAGCCTCTTGCTTCTTCTCAACCTCGGCCTTATCCCAAGTAGATTCGTCCATGAAATCTACGAGAGCTTGTCCCTTGATGGCAACCCTAGGTTGATAAGCAACATCGTACTCCCTTAACTCAATTGGCTAGGTCATTAGCCTTCCAAACTTCTTAGGTTTATGGAGGACCTGTCTGAGTGGGTAATCGGTGAGGACGACCATGGAGTGGTCTTGGAAGTATGGCTTCATTTTTCTAGAAGCAAGTAACAAAGCATAAGCTAAATTTTACATCCGGGAGTACTTCTACTCAGACCCTTGGAGTGCCTTGCTATTGAAGTACACTCTTTATTGCACCCCTCCTCTTATCTTACTATTGTAGCCCTAATGGCTGACTCTGAGACAACTAAATATACATATAGCTTCTCACCCTGTATCAACTGAGATAGTAGCAGAGGGGATCCGAGCTAGGACTTCATCTCTTTAAAATTAATGTCACATTACTCATTCCATTTAAGGCATTTCTAAGAACTTTAAAAAGGAAGACATCGATCTGTAGCTCTATATATGAACCTGTTAATTGCAGTTACTCGTCCGGTCAGCCTCTGAACGTATTTGATGGTTTTGGGTGTCTTCATTTCTAGCAAAGCCTTGATCTTCTTAGGGTTAGCCTCTATTCACCTTTGATTAATGATGAAGCCCAAAAACTTTCCTACTCCTACCTCAAAGATATATTTGGCTGGGTTGAGCTTCATTCTATATTTGTCCATGGTGTTAAAAGTTCTTTTAAGGTCAGTCACATGGGTGTCAGCCTTCTGACTCTTCATCAGCATGTCATCCATGTAAACTTCCATGGAATTGCCTATCTGATCTTCGAACATCTTATTTACAAGATTTTGGTATGTAGCCCCAATATTCTTAAGGCTGAAGGGCATGACCTTATAAAAATAGGTCCCCTTATCTGTAATGAAGGTTATCTTCTCTGAGTCAGCCGAGTCCATAAAGATCTGATTATACTCAGAATATGCATCCATGAATCTCATGAGCTCATATCCTGATGTGGCATCTACCATCTGATTTATACGAGGAAGGGGAAAGCAATCCTTTGGGCAAGACTTATTTAAATTGGTGAGGTCTACACACATCCTCCATTTCCCATTACTTTTGGGTACTATGACAGTGTTAGATAACCACTCATG